>CM028131.1:1033007500-1033607500 GCA_016271365.2 Neoceratodus forsteri | reverse complement strand
AGTACTCACTACACTCAGCCTGCTCCCTGGTCTTGTGCCTATCTCCCTGTTTTAATCCTGCTAATCTGCCCCTTCACCCTTCATTTTTCCCCAATGTATCTAAAGAACCCCTTGTTCCTCTCCTAATTTCCTGGCCAGGTTCTGCTCCTTCCTTGCCTTAGCCGCCCTCACCACCCTAGTGGCCTCTCTACCATCGCTCATACTCCCCGATCCTTTCCTCCTTGAGCACTTGAATTGCCTATAGGTTGCCTTCTTTCCCGCACCACCTCCTGGACCTCCCTGGTTCACCAGCAGGGTTTTCGGCCCTACCACATTTCGGTCTTACATTTGCACAGGTGCTGGTAGCATCCTGTACCCCTCCTGATGATTTCCCACCTACTATCAGCCCATGTCTGACCCAATCACATCCAAATGCTCCTTAGGATCCTTCCCATTTCCTTAAAATCTGTCCCCTGAAGTCAGTTACCCGCCTTTGTGCAGCCTTCTAGCCCTCCTAGGTCCAGGCAGAACCAGACCGTGGCATGGTCACTCCCGCCAATGGGTCCTTGACCTCCAGGCCCCAATCTGGTCACTGTCTGCCAGGACCACATCCAATACCAAGGCTCCCTGGTCGGTTCCCCCACCTGCTGAGTTAGGAACGCATCCTGAAAGACATCCAACAACCTCTGTTCCCTGGCCACAGAGGATGTCATAGTCTCCCAGTCTGTTCCTGGCATGTTTAAGTCCCCAACACCACCACCTTTCCTGCCCAATCTGCAGTGTCTCCCAACATCTGCCACCAAACTCCTCCTCCAGCTCCTCTGCCAGGGCAGGGGTCTATACACCACCTATTTTTACCTCTCTGCCCTCCTTGTTATCAAGGACCCAAATGGCCTCCACAGTTCCCTCCGCCTCCTCTACTCCCCCATGCCAATGCAGTTTTTGACTATCATTGCTACCCTCCTCCTTCCCTCCCCCCTGTCCTTCCTGAACATAGTGTAACCCTCCAGGTTCAGGTCCCAGTCGTGTCCTACAGTGGCCCAGGTCTCAGCGACCGCTGCCACATCCACTGCTCCCTCAGTTAGCATCGCCTGGAGTTCAGGCATTTTATTTCCCAAGCTCCTGGCATTTAGCAGGACTACCTTCCACCCTTTCCCTATACTTCCATTTCCCCTGCTCGTGTTCCCATGGGGATTCTGTTTTCCCCTGGTCTGCACTTTACCAGTCGGCCTTTCCACTGAATCCTCCAGCTCCCCAGGGGTGGAGACAGAGTCCTCCTTTATCGGCACCCTTGACAGCCTTTTCTCCAATCCCACCCCTTCACAAGTTTAAACCCCACCTTTCACCAATGAACCTCTATTTTCAACTTAAAGATTCCTCCTCCAAATTGAGATGGAGTCTATCTCTAGCATACAGCTCCTTATCCTCCCAGGTCTCCCAACCCCCATCAACCCATACCCTCTGGCCTCCACACCACCCCTGAGCCACTGGTTTATCTCCCTAATCTTCCTTTTGTGTTCCCCACTAGCCCTTGGCACCGGCAGGATTTCTGAGAAGGAAACTGTGCATCCTATGTCATGACAGACCCTGGCAAGCTCCCTGATCTTGCCTGTATCTCTAGCTCACTATTTCCCTCAATGTCATTTGTACCCAGGTGGACCAGTATGTCCGGGGAACCCCCACAATCCTTTGCCAGCTGATATACCTCATGCTTGGCCCTGTGCACCATTAGTCCAGGGAAGCATTTTGTTCTAACTGGCCAGGCTTCTCCCTCCCTATCCCATTTGATACCCCTGATCATAGAATCCCCCAACAGGAGCACTCTGACCGCCTCCTTTTCCTCCATTTCCCCTTCCATGTCCCTCATCCTTTCTCCTGCCCCTCCACCCAGCCGGCTCCTTGTTCCTCCTCCATCTGGGTGCCACATGCCACCCTCCTTATTTACCCTGGCCACCCCCCCCTCCAATCCTATGCCTCTCCTCCTCCTGAGTATCCTTCTGTACCTTTCTAACTCCCCCCTCACTGCTTGTGACTGGTCCTTTTCCCCCATCTGCTAAACTAGCCTGGCTCATCCTCCCTTCCTGTTTCCATTTAGTCCCTCCTTGCTTGTCGTGCTCCCCTGGCCTAAACCCTCAGCTCCCTTTACTGAATCCTTCTTGTACTTCTGGTCCTTCTCCTTTACCTTTCCTCCCAACTGGTCCTTCTCCTTGCGCTTTCCTCCCTCTTCCCCCTGCCCCTCCTGCTCCGATTCACTGCTCCCCCCATTTTCCTGCATTCCAGGTTCCCCTGTTCTTCCTGCTATCCGCCCTGCCTCCTGCCCCCACTCCTTTCCATCTCTAACCACCCCTGTCGTGTACATCACCCCCTCATCCTCGAGCAGAAGAAGAGAATTGAAGCGGTTATTGAGTGTAAGGTCTGATCCACCTCCCTGCCTTGCTTCCTTCTGTCCAGCCCCGGCCATCTGCCTACTTTCCTGAGAATGTTGTTCCTCTGTCCCTCCTTTGTGAGGGTCCCCAGTTACCTGCCTGCTTCCTTGGTAGTGTCCTTTTGGACCCCCTCTGCCAGGGTCTCTATGTGACCCCTGAGTATTCTCCTGCACTCTTTTCCCTATGCCCCTGCCCCAGTGCTTGGTGCAACCCCGTGGGAGATCCCTGCCCCCTTCCCCAACCATACCTCCCCTTCCCCAGCTGTCTCCTAATCCCTGCAACCTCCTCCCTAAGTTGTGCCAGCTGGTAGCACACTGGGCAACCACTGAACTTCCAAGCCCAGTCCAGTATCATGGCTGCTCCACACCCTGTGCACCCCACCACCCTCCCAAAGAAGCCGGCCCTAATGATGTGTGGTTCCATCCCCTTTCAAGTAGGTTTCCTTGGGTGAGCCACCAGGTTCCCCCCTAGTCCAAGATACATCCCTACTGCCTAATCAGGTCACCCACTAATCTTAGATACAGTCCCACAGTACACTGGTAACCCTGTTATTAGGTGCAGTACAACACAGTAAACTTATAAGGGAAATGAACAACTCCCTAAGCTGCTCTCTCCCGGCCTTTAAATCCAACCCCCAGTGGCTAGAACTACATGAGCTGCACCTGCAGCCTTTTCCTTCAATTGCAGGGCAGGTGTTCCCCTATAAATTAGCAGAACTCTGGGGAGGAGGGATGGGGAGGGTGGGTTTTGGGCAGACACCCGACTCGAGAGAGAGAGAGAGAGAGAGTGCATCAGCCCTGTGTCTTCCCTCCAAGCCAAGCAGCCCAAGAACCAGGCCCCAGCAAAACCCACCAAATAGGTTTTAATCAGAAGAAATAGGCCTCCACCAGCGCAGCCTGTTACACAGTGAAACATCCAACAAATGAGCCCACTTACAGCCACCAAATCAGTTTTCAAACTTTCAACAGCCCCCAAAACAATACCCTGCTAGCCCCTTAGAAGTAAGAAAGAAAAGAAATAACCTTCTACCAAGTAAAATCCACAAGAACCCTGTGAAAACAACAAGCAGCAGCTACTGTCCTGGAACACAACTGATCCTGTCCCCTTCCAGTTCCTTCTGAGAAGACAAAGCAGCTTACACCAAAAACCTGATTCAGCTCTGCCTCCAGTCAATTAGCTGAGTGAGACCTGGCCAGACCATTAACACCCTTCCTCCACTATGCAGTAATCTTTGCAGCTACTGAAGTCAGCAACAATGAGTCAAAATTCAACTCAAAGCCCCCAAAATATATGTTTGCTGCCAAAGGAAACAGGTCTCCAATTTAATCAGCTTCACTAACAACACATCAAAATAGGCTTGAAATTAACAGATATAGGTCTCCAATTCAAATAACCAGGCCCCAGCAAATCCCACCAAATAGGTTTTAAATCAGAAGAAATAGGCCTTCACCAGCGCAGCCTGTTACACAGTGAAACATCCAACAAATGAGCCCACTTACAGCCACCAAATCAGTTTTCAAACTTTCAACAGCCCCCAAAACAATACCCTGCTAGCCCCTTAGAAGTAAGAAAGAAAAGAAATAACCTTCTACCAAGTAAAATCCACAAGAACCCTGTGAAAACAACAAGCAGCAGCTACTGTCCTGGAACACAACTGATCCTGTCCCCTTCTAGTTCTTTCTGAGAAGACAAAGCAGCTTACTATTTAAATACCTTGGCCTTACTCTTGACAAGCACCTCTCTTTCTGCCAACTCATAACCCAATTAATTAACAAAATCCACGAGAGACTTGGGCTCCTCTACAGGATCAGGCAATTCCTCACTCTGCAATCAAGAAGCAAGCTGGCTTCCAGTTTACTGCTACCTGTCCTTGACTACGGTTCCATCATTTACTTCCCTCAAAGTAATTCCATCATGTTCAATAAGCTCAAAATGGCATACAGTAACATTATCAGATTTGTGACTGGGCTTCCCCGTTGTACCCACAGCTGTGCCCTCTATGAGAAAGAACATTGGTTCTCCGTAGAGGACAGGTTCACATGGAAGGCTTCCACATTCATCTACAAAATCCTCAACAATCTCCTTCCCAACAATGTCTCCACACTGTTCAAGAAAGCTTGCCCCACCCGTCTTACTAGGAACATTGCCTCATCCCCTTTTTGAGTCCCCTACTGCAACAGCTCTTTGGGGCAGATATTGCTTACCTACAGAGGCACCAAGCTTTTTAACACTCTCCTCCCTAACCTTGTTAGCAGCGCCTCCCTTGGCACCTTTAAGGTCAAACTAAAGGAACACCTACTCAACAAACCACCTTGCAACTGCCATAGGTAGCATATCTTAGTTTTCCTACCACTGACCAGAGCAATCCCTAGGTCACTTGCTCAATTTTTGGTTAGAATTTTTCCCTCTATTTTCTCTTAACCTCGCTCTCTTATTCACTTCACTGCTTCCATGCCTCTTTTTCCCTTCTAAGCTCTTTCAGAGTATTTCCCACCTTCTCCCGTGTATTTGTACATTTTGTTTAGACTTGCTGTTAATACTGTAGCTGCTGTACATAAGCCATTGTGTATGTAACTGAAATTCCTGTATACATTTTTGTCTTTGTATTTTTTTAACCATGTGTCTGTATAAGGTGTATATATCCAGCACTGTAAAAACCCTAAAACTTGACACTTGTGAAAATGGGCATGTTTGCCCACATGCCTTTCCAGTGTAAAATGAAAATGAAACTAAAATGGTAATACTTGAAGCCTTCTAGGTCATGAATGTCCAACCCCAAAAATACAATTCCTTACTGTAAAAGCTTCTTAAGTCCCATATTTGGATCTAATACATCCTTAACTTTATCCGAAGTGGGTGAACCCCAGGGCAGCCCAATTTTATTGGGGAATTAGCACCTTTGATATTCCAAGATATAAAAGAATAAGTTGTCATATATAAGGAATAGTATTCATGCACAAATGTGGGACTGCCCAGTACATATTTCTTTTACAACATTGCTTAAACAACACATACTTTAAGTACAATAACGTTTTAAACAACATGGAATGTTTATATGTCACTGTGAAATATACCCCTCTGTTTAGATTATAAGTAAAATGCCTATCCCTTTTATCCCATATCTATCTATAATATTCCCCCCAGACAAAAAGAAAAATTAGCCTGAACCCACTAACATGAGTAAAAATAAGAAATGGTATGATCAATGTAAACAACCACAAACCCCCACACTACTTTGCGACTGAGGTATCACTATTTGGAGGTACCGCATAGACAGTTGGATTAGGGTCACTATAATGAGATAAAACAGGCTTCTTCCAATAGAGAAAAGAAATCCTAACTCATAAAAGTTATCTTCTGTAGCTTTTTTATAACAAAGAAGGTTAATATCTGCATAAGCCCTCTGTTGCTCTCGAACAGACTGGCTTACATCATTGAAACTGTAAAAACAATGTTGCTACTAATATAAAGCCAGCTGAGACCTTGCTTCTCCTTGGATCTTCAGCTAATTTTGGAAATTAAGGAGTCTGTAAATTAATGCCATTGGTCTTTCTTCTTGCTTAGGTTTGGGATTGAGGGCCCTATGTGCTCTTTCAATAGCATATGTATGTCCATTCTTCAGTGGGCCAGCAATTTGGCAGAAGAGAGAGTTTATAAACTGAATAGTATTTGATTGCTCACTCCCTCAGGGATGCCTATAACCAAAAGATTATTCCTTCATGACCTATTTTCAAGGTCATCTGCTTTTTCCTCCATCTTCTGCAGCTTTCTTCTTAAAGATATTAATTCTCTATCTTCAGTATTAGCCCGATCCTCAAACAAGCTAACCCATGCTTCCACATCCATAACTTGAGTAGTCAAGGATTCCAGAGCAGACTTAATGGATTTCATATCGGTGACAAACTCTGTTAAGATTCATTTAATCTAAGCAAATTCAAGTAAATAGATATCCCGGTCCACTTCCTGGGATTGTTCTTTAGCAGTCAAAGGAACCACCTGACTTAGAATCTAATTTGTGCCATTTAGAGGGTCATGTCTGAAAATAGGCAGAATTTGTCTAGTGCACTTACCCGGTCAACAAAAACTAAATAAATAAATATAATAAATAAATATGACTGCGGGCAGCATCGTGTTCCTGGACTCCTTTTCTGACATCCTGTAATCAATAGTTGCAACTGCTATGCAACTGAGTCAATTTGAGGCAGAAGTACAATCAATTTACTTTTTGAAGGAGGCAAAATTGTCGAGGAAAGCAAATTAATATCAGTGACCCACCACGAAGCTCATTGCCTCATGATTGCCGCCATAGCCGTCACACCCGAAGTCCTCAGTGAATGACTTCTTAAAGGATACCAGAAAGATAAATGTTCAAGATGACCCACTTCAATACTGGCATGAAAAGGGTAAAGTCTGGCCAGCATTACAAAAAGTGGCCCTTTACTATTTAAGTTCCCCAGCAACAAGTACCTATTCAGAAGAAAATATTTAGCGCTGCTGGCTATGTTGCTAGTACTAGGAGGAGAAAACTCCTTTTAGAAAAAGTTGAAATTCTAACTTCTATTAAACTAAACTATGGTGTATTTGCAGGATACTCAGGGACACTTCCAAAACACCGCTCGGACAGTAGTGGTGATGAGCCTACTGGCAGTGATGTTGAAGAATAGTAGTACTACTGGTCCAGTACTGGGGGAAAGGGAATGCTGCATCAGCCTGTCTCTCATGTCATTCATGTCCTGTCTCATGCCAGTCACCATTTTACTTCTTGCACTGAACTGCTGTCTAGCAAGACTAGAAAAGCTTGAGGCCACTCTTTGACTCTATGGAACATATGAAAGAATTTCACGCTCACACATTTCTTCCTTGATCTTTTATTTGCAAGGTTTGTGGCAATTTGGCTACTTCAATCATATTGCAGACATATTGCTGTCACATTTTTCTAAGTGTTTTATGTTTAAATACCCCAAAAAAGGCCAGGATATCAGGCTTACCAGAAGGATGCCCATGTTTTCTTTAAAGGTTACATGGGGAGGTTGTGTATTCCAGAAATCTGGGAAAGGCTTGCTTAACAGGAAACTGAAGTTACATTTCAAAGGGAATAGAAGGCATCTCCTCTCTGGTCATAAAACGTTACATCAAAGAGAAAATGAATTTAAAACAGGGGTCAGCAGACACCCCAATCTAGAGAACCTATTGTAAGTTTTAGGACTGTCAGTTTATTTACATTTGTAAAATAGTCAGGAAGGACAGCAAAGATCAGAGGCTAGCCAGGATGTTGGAACTGTAGGAAATCTAAATAATTAATCATATTGATTCCCTTAAAATTTGGGAAAGAGTGAGAGAGACCCCTGCTAGCCTATAAATAAATAGTTGGACTTGGAGATGTCTAGGCCTATATAAGTCCGCTCACAACAGAGGCAACACACACATTTCCTGAGGCTCCTTTCCTGATACACAGAGCAAGACTGCTATATTCAGACACCGAGGACCAGTAACTGCAAGAAGATCTGGGACTTGGAGATCTTTGCAGAAACTCATTTATTTTCTGAACTTTGATTTCTCTACAGACAAGGTAGAAATTAGCCAGTTAAATTTTACAGTGCATTTTTATGCATTTTTTCCAACTTTGTTTTGTTATTCTGCAACCAAATTTCTGAATCTTTTGTTTGTAAGTATTATATGATAATTATTTAAGTACAGTAAAAACACTTGCTTCTAATAAATGCCTGAAAGTGATTTTGTTGTGTGTGTGAAGGTGGGATGATTTAGTCAGGCTGTGACAAGCCTGTTTATTCTTAAGGTGCCACCATAGCTACCAAAGACTAGGATCCTGGAAGGGAAACTGGGTGCCTAAGTAGGGGAAATACATAGGTCTCTGGAGGGGTCTGTGGAGTTTGAACTAGGTTCCTGCACCACCTGGGGAAGAAGACACAATCAGGGTTATGAGGACAGCCCTGAAGAGCTTGTAACACCTGGGTCCTCCCCCCAGTGCAGCAACCAAGGAGAGTTTGTACCTGGTTACAGACTCAAGACTGTATTTTACCCTTACCCAGATTAGAGAGAAAGCCCTGGGCCCTCATGACAAGTTATCAGTTGTGAATTCAGCAAGCACTCTAGAAGGACATGGGGAGGGTATTCCTGTTCCCCCAGTCATGGATTGTACTTGGGGGTGAGCACTGTGAGCTCAGTGGACCCAGCCCCCAGGAGTGGGTTTGTGACAAGGTTAACTTAAATTTGTAAATGATGGTATTGATTTCTGGTAGATGTCTTCCAGTTACGTACCTTATGCACCAAGTCTCTGTCTTGGATAACATTTAACCCCATTCTGACTTCTGACTGATCTGCTTCTCTTGAATTGATACTCACCTATGAAAGAAAAAAATACAAACACTGCATAAAAGAGGGTATTCTCTTTCACAAATGACAATGCTACCTCAGCCTCACTTTTCATGGTATTGTACTACAAAAAAAAAAAAAGAAAAATTATAACATGCATGCAGGTCCTAACTGAGTAAAAAAGAAATTGTTGAAACAGTGGGGACCCATCACTGGCAACACAAACAACAAAGTCAGCTTATCAAAAAAAAAAACAACAGTTCAAAAGGTTGGTTGGGAGGGTCCAATATATTGTGTGTGAACATGCTGCTACCTTTATTTTAAATCTCGTCTTGGACCATCACCTGTCATTTATTGTGTCCTCCTGTACTGTTACCCTCCTCCAGTTACCAATTCACTTTTGTTAGCAGCACACATCTTGCTTAACAGACTAAACAAGGTAGCCAGGGGTTACGTGTGTGTGTGTGTTATTCTTTGATAACCAGGTAAGGCCCACTAGGCACAAGTGTCTGTTTTCAGGGGTGACCCGGGAGCACTGGGGTGGTTAAGTAGTGACTTGTTCAGAATCACACAGTATGCAAGTGGATGTTGGGGGAAATCAAACCCAGGTCTGCTGGACCAAGCTTAGTCATAGCTCGTTACTCTAACCTCTAGGCTATACTGCTATACTCAACTGTTACATTGCCTCAGCCTCAGCCTATGTCATTTCATTTCATTTTATTTTGTTAACTGGGTTAGGGCATTGGAAACAAGTCCTATTTCAAGCCCGATCTGACAAAAATACAGACATCACAGACAACAACAATACACATCAACACTTAGGTCATTTACACAAAACAATCAAAATTATCAGCAGACATTAGATATTGCTTAAAATTAACTTTGAACCTGTGAAATGAAGACAAACCATGAAGATTAGCTGGTAACGTATTCCAAAGTGCTGGTGTAGAAATGGAAAAAGATTGTGACCCTAACTCAGTTTTACGTAAAATAGATTGTAAATCTGTGCCCTGGGAGGAGCACAAAAGGACAGAGGACTTACGAATAAGAACCAAATCAGCCAAGGGAAATTTGGGAGCTAAGGATATGGCTTTGAATATCTGACATCCAAAGTAGTATGCAATTTTTGATTTAGGGGATAGCCAGGATAATTGTGAATAGAGTGAACAATGATGTGTTCTTAATGATAAACCTATTACAAAATGACAATTGCTATTATATGCAACAGACAAACTTTTAGTTTCTTTAACCCCGTTATTCAGATATAAACTTGTACAATAATCAAAATGGGGCACAAGGGAGCCAAGAGTAATTACTTTCCAAATTTCAGGGAGAAAAAAATCACTTAACCTTATAAAGTTCCCCCAACGTATGATTAATTATGTGACTAACAGCCAAAACCTGAGAATTAAAAGTTAAACCAGGGTCTAGAAGAACACCCAAATATTTAAACTCATAAACTTGTTTAAGCAAGACACCTGTAACATCATGTATGGAAAAAGAAGGGTTAGCTCAAGCATATTTGGGGTTCCAAAAAGCAAAGATTTCATTTTTTTTTAATTCAGTATTAAACCATTATCAATGAACCATCTGTTAACCCCTGCAAACTCCGACTCGACAACAGCCGAAAGTTCAACCAGAGAATCAGATTGGTAAAATAATATCAAGTTGTCGGCTTAAATGAGAGTATCACAGAGTTTGCAGATCATGTGCAGCTGGTTAATAAATAAATTAAACATCAACATGCCCATAATCAAGCCCTGAGGAACCCCAAATTTCACTGCAGAAGTAGAAGAAACTGTTGATCCAGAGGATACAAATTGAGAGCACCCATCAAGGTAGTCAATACACCAATCTACAACAGACTCAGAGGAAACTAGAGGCAATAATTTCTCAACCAGCAACTTATGTTCAATAAGATTGAATGCCTTGGTCAGTTCCACAAACACCACCCCAGTCATTAGGCCTTTTTCAAAGCCACAAAGGGTGGAGTCTGTGAACCTGACCAAGGCAGTCTCAGTTCCAAGCAACTTCTGAAACCCATGATGTTGTCTATCCATTACTTCATACTTCTCCAAATATTCAGTAAATTGCTTATCCACTATTTTCTTGAAAATCTTACTTATAGGATTTAAAATAGAAATGGGCCAAAAATCATCAGGAGACACAGCATTAGGTTTCTTTGGGACAGGTACCACTCTAGCGCACTTCCAACTTGAAGGAAACTGATCTGATAATAAACACAGGTTGAAGATTGAGCTCAATGGTCTGGCAACAAAAGAAGCAATAAGACGTAAAATCTACCATCTAGCCTATTCCCACAATCACTAAATTTGTCTGAGATAAGCGTTAATAGTTTCTTGACCTCCTTATATGTCATTCTATGAAAATAAAAAGGTGGCCTATTGGATGGCATTGACTCAGGATCAGACATATTCTGTGGGGGTCTACTACCAGTCTTCTTATAACTGGAAAAGTCACAAAACTTAACATTAAGAATATTAGCAATATCACTAGGATTAGTGGTTTCTCCCTCATTGGTAACGTTTTTTCATCAGAGCCTTCTCATTGCCTGAAAGCAAGCCATTAACAAAGTGCCAAAATGTTCATGGGTCAGACATCCTGGTATATAGGTGGTTATTCCAGAAGGCTTGCTTTGCAGATCTAACCATCCTACTAACCTTATCACGCAGTGACCGATAAATGTTAAGTGCTGATACAGAGGGAAAACTTTTATAATCAAACCAGGCTTGATCTTGCCACTTTATCCAGTCCTGCAACTCATTAGAAAACCAACTATTGTGATTACCTCTAACTCTAAAAGAATGCAATGGAAATAACTTCTGGATCTGTAATAATTGCTGACAAAAATAGTCAACTGCATCATCTGGATATGGTACAGAATCAATGATTGACCAATCTATGGAAAGTATAGTATTTTGCAAGGTTTGATGGTCAACATTTTTAAAGTTGAGATAGTGGACAAAACGAGAAGGAGCCTTTAACCTCCTAAAATTAAGGACACAGAGAATGGCCTGATGATCAGATACTAATGCCGGTAACACCCCTGCTTGAGAAACAACATCTGGCCTATTAACTATGGCCCAGTGTAACAGGGTATGATTTCCTGTTTGAATGTTTAGCCTAGCTGGATCCCTAGTAAGCATTAGAACTCTGTTGTTCAAGTGGGACATAAACGGCATCAACAGTTCTAACATGGCACTTAGCACCAGTGTGTAAATCAGAAACATTCACTGAATTTGCTAATATGACAATAAAGATTGAGCAATAACAGAATGGAATTAAATATATAAAAAACTATTTTTCTGGGAAAAATAACTTAAAGGTTCAGCACAGCTTTCCTTTAACAATCACTCCTACCCCTCAACCAGAGGCAGTGTCTCCGGTACCCATCCTGGCTCGGCATTTGTTGTACTCAGTTTATGCATATCTCATACCTTAGTCCACAGTTCAGTCTCTTACATGGTCTTTCTTTATCAGCAGCTTGACTCACAGTATATTTCATGAGTAGGACCACAAACCCCCCTCAAAAGGTGAACATCCCAACTTTAGTGACATCTGTGCTGTGTTGCAGAGCCTCCAGGAACTACCCTTGAGGGTAAACCCCTCAGGGTTCCCACGGCCTCCTGGTCACTCCCTTACATACTACCAGGATTTAAAAGCAATCTACACTAAATGCCATATGATCCCAGTGCCCTGGAATCTCCACTGATGTTATGGGCCTGTGTCTGGAGGCTACTAGATAACTAGATATTGATATTAGTTGGTCTCCAAAGTTGATTCCATTGAAAGTTGTGCTGTGTGAGGCCCTTGCCACCCTAGGCAGTCTGGAAAGAGACCAGAGACAAAGTACCTTGAAAGCACACTGGTGCCCTTCTCACACTGCTATACTAAGCTCCTCCTACCAGTGGCAGGAGAGGTTGCCACAAAGTGGTTAAGCACCAATGTTTTATTCAAATTGAATCCATGGGACCAAACTCTACTGAAATGATTTTGAGATTTGCTTTTTGTGGATGAGTTTTAAGCAGCATTTCTCTTGTGTCTATATCGTTACTTATAGCAAGCCATATTAGAAATTCCCATCCCTCTGTGTGAATAATATTTTTTGGTGTGACCCCTAACCCTATCTCTCTTGAGACTAAGTGCATGCCCACCTGTACTCCTGTCATTCATTACTGTAAATATTTTTTTAAAGTCAATCTTCTCATGCCATGTCAACATTTTATAGACTTGTACCATGCCTCCTCCCTCGAGAATTCTTTTTTTTTTCAAGAAAAGCATCCCCAGTTTCAGAGATTTTCATCATAATGTAGCACAACCCATCTAACCCTCTTATCATATTAGTAGCACTGAACTGGTCCTTCTTCACACCATCTATGTCCTTTTCTGTAGTGTGGAACCAGCACTGCACACAGTACTCCAGATGCAGTCTAACCAATGCTTTGTACAAGGGCAGCGTAGGCTCCCTTGACCTGATTTCCCTCTTTATGCATTCCAGCAACCTAGTAGCCTTTTTGTCTGCTACTGTGCGCTGTTTTGGCGGCCTTAGACATCCTTCTTCTACAACTCCCATGTTCTTCTGAAGATGTGATTCCCCCGTTTAGCACCGTTTTCTTTTTTAACTTTTTTATTGCATTTTTAAGAACAACATCACATAAGCCCCCAAAAGGAGTGAGATCACATGAAAAACACATTTTAGTACATTTTCATCATATTACAGCAGGATATCCTCAACAATCCTTAACCTTAATCTTGTTATTTCAGCTGGTGTATATTACATAATGTCTTTATACCTTTTGAAATTGTACAAGATTGTCTACTATTATGCAAAGTCTAAGATACAACTCAATAAATGATCATGGTGAAAACTTACCATCATCTAATATGGCATTGTGTCTTACAGTAAAGTGTTATTTAACAAAATGGTATTGGGTAGTAGATCATTACTCAGTGATAGTACGTCACTTAAGATTATAATAGAAACATTAAAAACAACTTTGTGACATCTGGTGATGTCATCGCCCGGGATGCAGCACTGAAACAAGAGCTCTGAATATCGGGGACATAAACTCTCCTAAAACGAGCTAAATATATCAAATAATACATAATAGTAACTCAACGGGACACAGAAAATACATGGAAGGCAGCAGGAAGAAACAAAAAAATGAAAAAGCTTCGGATGACAGAGGATTACCGTCATCTAGCTCCATGAGTACTGACCCAAAGCTGACATGGTGGCCTCAACTGGCGCACAGTAACAACAACCAAGTAATGCGGACATTCTGTTGGAGCTACAGGAGTTCAGGAAAGAAGTGAGAAATTTTAAAGACCAAATCAAAACAGAGCTTACCCAAATAGGGCAGAGAGTCACGGAATTGGAGTCCCAACAAACCACCATGGACTCGAGAACGGATAGACTTGAGCGTTTGGTAATGCATTTGATGGAAGGAAACCAGGAGCTAGCGGATAAGTGTGACGATCTTGAAAACAAATTGCGAAGATGCAATATCCAAATTTCTGGGGTGCCTGAAGATGAAGAAGGAAGAGATGTGCCTGAATTTACGGATACTTTCCTCAGAGAGCTCCTGCAGTTGGACCCAGCATTCCCACTCGATATCGAACGGGCCCATAGAACTCTGCAACCGAAACCACAACAAAAAGATCAAAGGCCTAGAGCTATGATATTAAAGTTTCTAAGTTACTCCATCAAGCAAAAGGTACTTACTAAAGCCTGGCATATGAAAGAGCTAAAATACAAGGGGCACAGAAAATATTTTGACAACGACTACTCCATGACAGTAACCGCTAAAAGAAGAGCATATGCCCCTATTCTCAGAACACTGAGGACACAACAACTCAGATTCTCCATGCCATATCCTGCCCGCCTCGTGCTCATGTTCCCAGATGGTCCGACAGCATTCGAGACACCGGAGGAAGCTATTAAAGCCCTAAACAGCAAAGGAATTTCTGTCCCTATGCCCACAAGAAAACAGTTCAGTGAGGATCAGCAAAGCCTAGCAAAAGAGATGTGGGAAAAGAAAAACACACAGCAAGTGCGAAGGTGACATGGGCTATCAACATTACAAGATGCAAAAGAACTGCTACAAAAATTTGACAGAGGACTCCCGATCTGAAAACCGAGCAATTCAACAGGTACTGTAATTTATGGTTCTCCCTTCAGAGAAGGGAGCAAAACAGACTCGGACTGAGAAGGGGATTGAATACAGTGGACTGATGGGAGGGGTGGATAAGTTACATAAGGGTAAAAAAAAAAAAACAGCCTGTGAGCATATGAACAGGTGAACTGCTGCAAGAGCTTGATTAGCATATTAGAACTGCGTAGCCTAGTTGAATCCTTTTAAGATACACACTGTAATCAAGATAGAGAACAGGCCCTAAGATTGTCAGAACAAGCAACACAGCTCCTCACAGAGACCTTATATTAAAGGTCAACCAGAAAAATTAAAAGTTTAATGCAGCAGAATCTACTACGTAGATGATGGGAACACAGGGGGCTACTAGCACATATGGGAGAGACAGACTCAGCCTAATGCTCTCAAATTGCTGCAAGTCTGTGATTCTCCCCCTACCCCATTATGTAGAGACACTGGGGCATAAGGAAATAACAATGCGCTCAGTGCCAATACAACAACACTGTGGGGGAGCTGATAGTTAAAGCTGACCTCTCCAGCCAATATACAAATATGCCCAAAATAACAAGATCATGAATGCCTTCCATAACACAGTTGCAACCCTTAACAAAAATGTCCCCGAGCTGAGACTAACACTGAAACTCAAGGAATGAACCTTGTTTTGGTGCTCACATTGCTCCATATCCAGTACTGGTGGTGAGCCAAATTAATAGTGTCACAATCCATTGGAGGTATGTCACAGGGGGCCCTTGGTTTAAACCAGGATTTACTCCTGAGAGAAATACCAACTACCCTAACTTAGAAGAGACTACGCGACTCTCCCAACCTTGGAAGTCGCAGATAAGGAACTATGCAAAGCAGACCTATGACAAACGGGAAAGTGTTTTAGTTTTTTGTTTATTGCATAACCTGAATGCTGCACGGCAGCACTTTGTATTCAGCGTTTTAACGCCATGTTGGTGAATGGTTTTAAAAGTTAATAGGGTTAAAGGTATGTTATTTAAACCCTACTTTAGTTTAAGACTTACTGATGTTACAAGTCAGCAGAAAGATAATAGCAGACTATATTATGAGAAATGAGCAATACAGGTTGATGTGATTGGTGAAAAGTGTGCAAGCCAGACAAGGGATGAAACAGGATGGATCATGATAAATAGGAGCTACCCCCACATTTTGGACAATGGCTAGCCCAACTTTAATCATGTCCCTGAACATAAATGGGATACACAGCCCTGTAAAAAGATCCCTCCTCCGGCAGTATCTTGGACAACACAAACCAGCAATAGTGCTCCTGCAGGAGACACACTTGTCATACTTGGAGCACAAAAAGCTGCAAACATTGAGATACAAACTGGTGGCAGAATCAGCACACCCCTCAGGAAGGAGACGAGGAGCGGCAGTACTGGTGTCGTGACATCTCCCTTTCGAGATCCTAGACCAATGCATAGATGCAGAGGGGCAGTATGCCACAGTGGTAGGCCAGATATATTCCCGAAAAATCACGTTGGCATCGCTCTACCTACACCCAGGTTTAAAGAGAGGAGTTGCCCAGACATTTTTCTCACAGCTGATCACTAAAATGCAGGGGCAGCTCATCTTGGGGGGTGACCCGAACACCACGCTGCAGCCACAGCTGGATGCATCCAGACCACTCACACATTGCACTAATCCATTACAAAAATGCTTAAAGCAGAACCTTACAACTTTAGGTTAGGTAGATGGCTGGAGAAAATGTTTCCCCGCACAGAAAGAATTTGCCTAAAGATCCACACACACAAGCATGGCCTCTAGAATAGATTATATCTTCACAAATGTAGAGGGCCTGAACGCTCTGACAGACACATGGCATGGGGCAACCATATTGTTGGACCACGCACCAATTTATGCAAAATTTGATCTGGGAGGGGAGAAAAGGAGTACACAATGGAGACTGAATATTCTACATTTGAGGGATCCTAACTTTAAAAAACTAATGAAAGAAATCATACCTAGAACGATATCAGAAAACCAGCATCCAGAAATATCGGCACCAATTCTGTGGGACACACTTAAAATTGTTATTAGGGGTGAAATAATAAAATATGCATCAAGAAAAAGAAAAGAGAGAGAGAGAGAGATCAGAAATGGAAAGAGTTACAGGAAAACCTTAGAATATTACAATCACAAGACCATCAATCAGATACAATACAAGCCCAAATCAAACTAACCAAACAACATATACAGAAGCTAATGGACCAGAGAATAGAACAACAGTTAATGTACATGAAAATTAAACTCCATGAAGGGGGGCCACAGGGAGCCAGAAAGCTAGCCAGAAAACTGAGAGAGAAAAACAGAAACATGGATAAATAACATAATACCAACTCAGGGAAATCACACACAAAATCAAAAGCGATTGGGGAGATATTCGCAAATTTTTATAAGACCCTTTATACAGAAACTAACCCATCCCACCCTGAAACTATAAAAACTTACTCAGACAAATTAAACCTCCCTAAACTTCTACCAGAACAAGGGAACAAACTCACCAACCCAATAACTTCGGAAGAAATTAAGCAGAGCCTAACTAAATCTAAAAACCAAAAGGCCCCAGGCCCAGAAGGATACCCAGCTGACTTCTATAAGCAATTTAAAAATCTGTTACTACCATCCCTTTGCTCAACTTATAGGGTCATACAGGAAGGAGCCCCCCACATGGAAGTATGTGGTAATTGCAGCCATCCCCAAACCACAAAAATATAAAACCCACCCCGCCTCATACCGACCCATTTCCATGTTAAATTTTGACTATAAATTATATATGTCCATAATGGCCCACAGACTGGAAACACTCCTTCCCTCCTTAATAGACCCAGACCCAGTGGGTTTTATCAAGACCAGACAAGCTCAAGATGCGGTCCACAGGGTATAGATATGCTAATAGAGTATTCTCAGAAGAGGGGGATTCCCCTTGTGTTATTGGGCCTGGTCACGTTGAAGGCTTTTGACAGGGTTGCCTGGGGAATTTTATGGGTGACCCTGTCGAAATTTGGAATTCCAGAAACCTTGATTGCTCAGCTAAAAAACATGTATAAAGACCCTATGGCAAATATGTTAAAATTAATGTGTCCTTATCAGAACCCTTTAAACTATCAAGCGGAACGTGTCAGGGATGCCCCATGTGGCCACTTCTATTTGCCCTGTACTTGGAGCCACTGGCAGTGGCAATCCGAATGCACACAGAAATAACAGGGATTCAAGTAGGGGTTAGACAAAACAAAATCTCTCTATTTGAGGACGACATATTGTTGACACTTACCAACCCAGAACAATCCATTTGAGCAGTCTGGGAACAGGTAGAACAATATGGCCAACTGGCAGGATTTAAAGTCAACGAACAAAAAACAGAGGTATTAATATATAATTATACACCCCCAATCCAAGTAAAAAGAATGTTTCCTTTTAAATGGTCCAAGTTTGCTATTCGCTATCTCGGGATCTAGCTAACCAAGAAGCTGGAGGTAGTACCTACTAAACTACGAACCCTTAACCAAACAAATAATAGCAGATATTTCTAAGTGGACCAAACTTCCCTTAAGCTTCCTAAACAGAATAGATGTTATTAAACAAAACATTCTACCACGTATCTTGTTTGTAACACAGACACTCCCAATACCCCCAGATAAAAGTTATTACCAAACCTGGAATAGGGCCGCATCAAGGTTTATATGGCAAGGAAAACCCCCTTGAATTAGATATACAGTACTACAACTTCCCAGACAGTTAGGATGAGTCAGCCCACCAAATTTTGAGCAATATATGCTAGCCACACAACTAAGAACAGTACTTAACTGGCTAACCCCTCTATACCAGGCACACTGGGAAAAAGGTAGAATTAGAAATAAACCAACATCATAACTTACCTGAAATAGTGCTAGATAACCCCAAAGGAGATAAGGAACTAGAGACCTACCCACACCACACCAGGGAAACCTTAAAAGGATGGAACAGAATGAAAAAATACTACCTGACTAAATCTGAAGAGATTTACATAAAGGCCCTAAAACCAGATCCAGACTTACTACCTAATAAGATGGATGCTAGAATACTAAGGAACTGGGAAAAATGCGGACTTAAGCTGATATCCCAACTAATTAGTCCAATGGGAATACAAGCCTTTGCTGCACTTCAAGGAACATATGGGCTCCAACCTAAACATCTTTATAGCTTCCTTCAGCTTAAAAGACACCTTAGGCCCGGTGAACTTGAATTGGCAGCAACAGCCGAAAACCCATCTTCACTAATAAAACTAATAATAAATTGCCTAAATGGCATAAAGACTGAGCATCTTATTAGCCAAATATACAAAGCATTGAGGCAAACACCAACAGAATCAACTGAGCAAATTAGGCAAAAATGAGAGCAAGAACGTCAAACTGAAATATCCTCTGCACACTGGCTAGAGACTGCTCTCCCTCTACATAAGATTTCCAACTCCATATATTGGAAGGAGTTTGTATGGAAGTTCAGATGTCACTTCTTTCATACCCCAGCAATAGTAGCGCAATTTAAAAAAGACGAAATGGGGGAGTGTTGGAGGGGATGTGGGTCTCATCAGGCAGCACAAACACATGTGTTATGGACCTGCCCCTTACTCATACAATATTGGACAGAGGTGATCCAAGAGATCATAAACATATACAGATACCCAGAATTATTCAATACAGTCTACCTATTCACATTTACACCCCAGAAGGATTTAAAATAAATAGAGTAGACTACAGACAAATTACGCTATTAACACTAGCCGCATTTAAGGCGGTGACCCGTCTATGGGGCACTAAAAGCATACCTCAAAAAGACAGTTGGAATGACCAAATCAGAGATGTGTATACATTAGAGAGAATGAAAGCCAGAATGAGCAACCATATGAAGAAATTTGAAACTCAGTGACAAAAATGGATCAGGTACCAACTTGACAATTATCCAGATTTTGTTCCATAGCTTGACAAAAAAGGGGAACAGGCAGATTAGAAAGGGTAAGGAATATTGGAGACAGATATGAGGGCAACACATGATCCATCCTGAGAATCAGAAAGTCAGCAGGAATATGCCATCCAGAATCAAAGACTTTTATGAAATAATATACACCTGAAGAAGGAAGAGAAGTCACGAAACAGCAAAGAAAACAGACAAATAAAATAAGACTGTATACGAACTGAAATTGCTATGGAAAAAGAAAAGATGTATGACTGCCTAACCATGAATGTCAAACTTGTAAAGAATATTTTGTTATAATATAAAATAAAATAAAGATAAAAAAAAACACACTTTGTGCTGGCTCTGTGGTGTTGAGCGAAGGGGTTCGCTCAGAACGCTGGCAACCCGGGTTCACGCCCACCAAGCCTGGGTACCAGGAGTGGATTCAGATTGTTCATTGGACTCTTCCCTCCCGGGGGTGGTGGGTCTGTCCTCAGCACCCTTGGGTGGATTGGGGACATGGTGCCTCGATACACCCCCGTACATCCCTGCCCAGGGTCACTATGCTCACGCATAGCCAAGAACTGCAGAGGGTAAGGGTCAAAAATGGAAATAGGGGCTCCCTGCCTGACCAGATGATGAGTGCCCAGAGACAGCCCGGACCAGCTCCACAGCACCCCATGATACGCAGTGTGGCCGATAAGGTATTTACTCCTCAGAAGAGAGGGACCCTCAAGATGAAGGGATACGCTGGGTTACCTGGGGGAGTTGCAATAGGAGCTGGCGGTAGGGGTTGGAGGGTGGCTGGGACCTTGGCACCCTGAAGGAGTGGCCAGAAAGGTGAAGCTCTTCTGGGGAGGAGCAAAAAAACAATTGTGTAGCACACTACATTGTCCAAACAGCCATAATATGGGGAATGCCATTGTGATAAAGTAACAGTGGATTAGGAAATTGTACCAAGAACATGCTGAAGCATGTGTACACAATGCAGTAAGTTGCTCCTGTTTGCACCGTAAATAAATATCCAGAACTGAAGCACAAATGTGCCTCCTGTGAATTGTGTGCAAGTGTGTGTTGATTGATTTAGACCATTTCTGTGACTCTTCTGCATATTGTTTCCTTCTGTTTTGTGCCACATATTGACCCATTTTTCTACAACAGTGAGTTGTTTGAGAACTGAGTGACTTTGAAGGTTTTGCATTAACCATATTTGTATTTTTGTTTAACTTTCTTTTATTTTAATAAAAGATTTTGTTGCAATACAATATAGTACAACCATAACGCAATGGAAATAATGACACAAATTCAATTATATAGTATAGTGGTAATACACATATCTAACATAACCCACCCCATGACAATCCTAAAATCTAATATTTGTGAAATTAAATAACCTTTAGACATACCTGGAATGAATCTGAACAGGAAAAGCCTCTTAAAAATAAATAAAATAATAGCATAACACTGAGTAGGTCTTTAAGTCACAGAGCCTAGGCAGTATATCAGGGGGTGGGTCAAGGGAGTTGGTAAACTAAATTATAACAACAATAATTTATAAATCCTACTCCATTTATCATAAAATTTGGAAATATTATTATGCAATAAATAAAGCTGCCTAGTAATCTGTAAGTTAAGTCGAATATTCAAAGTCCATTCATTCATATTTAAGGTCTGGTTGTCTAACCAATGTTTTACTATAAGTTGTTTTATAGAGATGGCTTTTATAGATATTAAAGCTCTAGCAGATGAACCTTTTACCATACTAAGGTTTCCCAATATACAAACCTCAAAGGTAAAGGCATGTTGTAAAGACAGTTTCTTACCCAAATCTATTTTAATTAAATTCCAAATATGGCATGCATTAGGACAGTCCCAAAGAATATGTCTAATTGTCCTTTCTGCCAAGTTACATTTAAGACACCTACCTGAGTCTAATAAACCAAATTTAAACAATTTCTGAGGGATCATGTAAGCGTTATGTAGTCATTTGCATTGGATCAATCTTAGATTGTCTAATGGTATGTATTGATAAATATTATTCCATAAAATGGCCCAGTTTTGAGGATTGTTTTTGGTCTCCTTGTACCAGAAAGGTGGGATAAAAGGATCTGAAGTGTATTTGGAAGTCAATAAAAATTGATAAAGTTTGGAAATGGGGTGAGACTGTGTAGCATGATGTTTCATATCTTTTAAAAGATTATGAGAATCAAAAAGCTACGGGGAAGGCCCAAAGTGGGCTTTTAAGGCAATTTTGATTAATAGTCTCTCCTTGTCCAATATTTCCTGAAGTGGAATAAAGGAACCATTCATTATAAAAGAGTTAACCGTAGGCCTAGTTTTTTTCAGGAAACCAGTTAACGGGAATAATTTTCCCATTAATTTTGAAATTAGGATCACCAACCATAGTCTGATATACACTGTGATAACCAGAAGAACCTATAAAGGACATAATTTGGTGGTGTATTTTCAGAGAAGTCCTGATAACTGATTATTTCAATTTGGAGTGAAGTAAGCTACATTTGGTATAGAGTATTGCTTCTGGGAGTATATTAAAACTTTTCATCAAGCTTGGTTCAATATCCAGCCATATAAGAGTACAATTATCACTATGTTTCCATGGGAAGAGCCATTTTATATACTTATTAATGTGAGAAGCCATATAATATATAATATAATTTGATAGTTTAATACCCCCGCTCTTTAGGAAGAAATAATATCCTCATGGCGATTCTTGGAATGTTCCCACCCCAAATACATTTGGTAATTTCTGAATGTAATTTAGTGAACTATTTCATCAGTATGAAGACATTTGGCATGTTAATAGCGTGAAATAACCTAGGGAAAATGTTCATTTTTGTATTATACTGACTCTACCCCAAAATGAAAGGGGAAGATTAAGCCACCTTTTCAGATATTGATTGATTGTAAAAAATAAATCATTCAGATTTAGTTTTATAAGCTGGAGATGATCTGAAGTTAGATACCTAGATATTTTAATTTTTGGGTCAACCAGGCAAAGCCTAGATTAACAACTTCTTTTTTAACAGAGAGAGTATTCAGAGGCATAACTTCTGTTTTGTCTACATTTAATTTTTAGTTAGAGATGGCACTGTATTCCAATATAGTTGCGAGGGCCACTTTTATGGAGGTTACTGGATTAGAAGTGTGTAATAGTATATCATCAGCAAAAGCGGAAATCTTGAGTTGGGAGTTTCCCCATTTAATGCCAGAGATTTGAGGGTTAGTATTAAGAAAAAAAAAAGAAGAGGTTCCAAATATAAATTAAACAGAAGGGGGAATAAAGGGCAGCTCTGACGGGTTCCACACTGTAAATTAAGAGGGTTGGAGATTAAGCCATTACAACTCAATAGAGCTGTGGGAGAAGAATAAAGCATTTTGAGCCAGTTTATAAAAGTTTCAGGGAAACCAAATCTAAGGAGAAAGAGAAATTTATAGTGGACCCTATCAAATGCTTTCTCTGCGTCCAGTGACACCAGCACCATAGGGGAGCTGGAGCCACTGGACACAGAGAAAATGTGAGAATGTTTTCTGATATGGTCAGAAGCTTGTCGATGAGAAATGAAACCCACTTGCTCTCTAGAAATTAGGGGATGCCAAACTTTTTTAACTCTCTGAGCTGATATCAGGGAGAGGATTTTAATATCAGAATTGATCAATGAAATTGGTCTGTAACTCCCTACTATATTTTTTTGGTTTTTTGGGTTTGGGAATTAGAATTATGAGGGCTTCTTAAAGAGAATTATCCCTAAAGCCGTTGTCGAGTATAAAATTATAGAAATACTGAAGAAGCGGAATAAGGGTCTTCTTAAAAGTTTTATAAAAGTTTGCTGTAAATCCATTAGGTTTCAGGGATTTATTTACAGCTAAATTATCAATAGCATCTTGAATTTCCTTTTGCCCAATATGGTTAGTCAGTTCCTTAGCATGGCATAAGGTAGGTTTCGGGCAAATAAATTTATTTAGGTATTCGTGTATCTCATCAGTCGAGGGGGGGATTGTTCATTGGACTATATAACTGTGAATAATATTTATAAAATTCCAACATTATGTCTTTTAGGTCAGTTCTAACTTCATTAGAGTCTATAGTCAATATTGACTCAATATATCTTGACTGTTCCTGATCTTTGAGTCTATTGGCTAACAGTTTGCTGGGTTTATCTCCCAAGTCAATATATTTGGCCTTCGTTTTCAAAATATCAAATTCTTGCCTTCTCTTTGGTAAGGGAAAATATTTCATTCTTGCAGTGTTGTAACTCTTTCTTTTCTAAATCAGAAAGTGAATTGTGATCTCTGCTTTCTAGTATATCTATTTTCCTGGAGAGAGTTCCAGTTTTCTCTGAAAGTTGTTTCTTTTGTTTTGATGAAAACCTTATGAAATCACCTCTGACACAGGATTTAAGAGCTGCCCAAATAATATCTATTCAATCTACAGAGTTAAAATTTTCCTTCCAAAAATTAGTAGTTGAGAGGTTAATGTATTTGATAATATATTCTTGTCTAAGAAGGATATTATTTAATCTCCAGATGATCCTTCTAGGATAAGGCTGAGGTAGAGAAATATGCAGGTTGATCAAGAAATTATCAGATAGGAATCTTCCTAATATTTGCAAACTATGGACCTCATATTTCCAAGACATAGAAATTAGGAAAAAGTCTATACGCGAAAAAGATTTGTGGACCAGTGCATAAAAAGAAAATATTTTGGTGTCCGAATGTAGAGTTCTCCAAGGACCTGCTAAACCACAGACGTTTAAAAATTCATTAAGTGTCTGCCTGTCTGATTGGAGTGAAACACTCAAGGGGTTAGATCTGTCTAAAATAGAGTCTAATGGGGTATTCCAATTCCCACCAAATACAATTTTATAAGGTATGAAGGGAGATAGGACCACTGAAAGATTAGATAGAAAAAGGGAAGTGTTGGCATTAAGGCCGTAGATGGAACCTATAACTATAGTTGATTGGTTACACTTCCCTAAGATAAAAATATATCTTCCTTCTGAATACTGTATCATTTGAATAGGGGTAAAATTTAAAGATGTGTTTACCAAAATAGCTACCCCACCTTTTGATGTCTAATGACCCGTCCCAAAAACCTGAGTATTGCCACATTTTTTAAGTTCTAATTCAGACGTTAATAAATGGGTCTCTTGCAAGAAGACTAGGTGACAGCCTAATGAGTTCACATAATTAAAAATTTTCATTCTCTTTACTCTGAGACAGAGACCTTTAAAGCAGCAGTACGACAAAAATGGGTAAACATTTTACACCACCTTTTTTTCTTCCTAACTGATGCCAGATCTCTTCCAGATTATTTTGGTGGTAAAAGTTTCAGTTTTCAACATCATTTAAGAATTTTATGAAGTTTTAAAATAATTATTTCTCAAGAAAAATAGATGGCTGCCTTATTTTTGCATAGAAATAATACTGAGGACCCGAGGAGGGTAAACGTCCAGACAAAAATGTAAATGTACAGTGCACAGCATAGGAAACATCCAGAAAACCTAAATCAACAGTTCTCCCAATATTTTTCATAACCATAACAGAAACTTAGCTTTTTAGAATAACTTTTCTCATTGCACTGCTGCTTTAACATTCCAAGAGGCTACTTTAAATGTGATTACCATAATAATTAGATGTAAACAACTGAATAACTTTTACAAATGAAATTTGGCAATTGCTAATAAGTTGTTCCTGATTCTTCCAGGTTAATTTGGTATCCCCCCCCTCAAAATATTCAACCACCCTCACATAACAAGTAGTAGGAACTGAATAAAACAGTGACTAGAAAACAACTAAACAACCAGAAATCCAATCCTCCCCAGTCCCAAAGACCAAGCTCCTAGCATCTTTCAAGCCATGATGATCCACGCTAAGCTCCCTTGAACCCCAACCCACTATAGGAATATAAAGTAAAGCCCTACTAATCAAAACAAGCACTATAGACAAACTCAGTCCATGAAGTAAATTTTGTATAACACCAAACATCTAAATAGTGAATATTGATCATAATAATTTAACCTGCAGACCCAATAATTGTTAATAAAAAGGTTATAAAAGTAAGAAAATTCTTAGTCATTAGAGGGAACCAAATGGGTGGAGCTGGAAAGAACAGGGGAGACCAAAATAAATGTTCCTCCAAATAGGTCTGGCTAAATATATATTACCTGCACTGTCATTTAGGTGTAACCTAAGTGAGGAGATATAATTTGTTCATTTTCTATAGCTTATATGATTTAAATACATTGTTCCAGTGGATAAACTTAAACTGGAGTAACTCTTACTTAAATAAATGAAATTGTCAATTTTAATATTTTAACTCAGATACAGTTCCCTCGGGATTAGAAAGAGACATAGAATAGTGTAGACTTTAAATAAATATAATAAGATCCCTGAGAAAATAAAAACAGTAGGAAGGCATGTAACACCAGCTAGCAAGCCCCCAGAAAGGGAGAGAAGCCCAGATCTCTCTCTCACACACACACACACACACACACACACACACACACACACACACACACTCTAAGCTACAAAGCCCTGAAATGACTTTAGTAGTGAAATAAAGTCCAACATGTGAAAACCCAAAGGGTACAAAGATGTATCTGTATATTCTTCTAATAAGTCACACTGTTCCATCAAGGTCATTATTATGATTAATAGCTGACTTGTCCCCTATTTATTGGGAAGAGTTAAACAAATCTAATAGCCAAAGCTGCAGTATCTGGAATCCTTCCTCACTAAAAGGTCACAGTTAGATGTAAGCCAAGAAACTATATGGGGAATCAAAAGCCTGAAAGCTTTCCCCATTTACCAAGAGACACCCTTAATTGTCTATGCTCTTTTGTCGCACTCCTCAACCATATAAAATAAAATAAAATGAAGTGTGGAGGGTAACCCCTATTTAACAGGGCAAGGGAGGTGAAAGAGTCTCACAGCACAGAACCCAGGACCCCAGAATCAGTACTGCCTCCACTCTCCTAGACAAGGGAAGTGCCTCCAGGTTTTAACTTAAATGAGGTCTCTATTACTGGAGACTGGCAATATACATCCAGAGCAGACCTGTGGGAGGAAGAGAAAGCCATCATGCAGCCTGGTTTAACTTAGGGAACAGGGGGTAATCTTACATACCTTAATGCTGGGTTCGACCTCTATTTAATGGGGAAACTTGAATGGAAGGGTTTCACAACTTGGACTAAGAAGTAAATATTGAAAAGAGCTTGGCCTATTTAACGTCCACAGCTTCTAAGTATATAGAGTGCTGTGTTGAGGTGAACTGGATTCAGCTCCCCCTCCCCAAGTGGCCACATGTCACCTACATGCCTTGCAAATTTCTGGAAACCTATGAAACCCCACTCAGTTATGCACTTACATTGCGCTGGTATCCAGAGGAAAAGGAATCTTAATCAGCATGCCGTGTTCCTGTCAAAGTTTAATTACACAAACCTCCAGAAGCAAAGCTCGTCAACAAGTAAAGCTCTACCTCAACTCAATCTAGCCTAGCTGACCTCCCCTTTCTGTGTGACGTACCTTTAACTCACCTATTTTACAGCAGAAATTAAGCTGCTACTGTAAAAAGACTTGTGTGCAAATTATAGTCAAACAGAAATGATGGGGTACAGAAAACCAATCTTGGCAGTTATTAGCCATCTCCGGGCTTTCTTATAGAGTCAATAACATATTTTCAAAACTGAGAGTAGCCCTGGGAAAAATTTGCAAAGCAAAAAAAAAACCAAAAGAAAAACGGTCTCCTCATCACAAAAGCTCCCCAAAAATACACCCTTCGATTGCAAAACTCTGGATATTATCAAACCTTTGGGTCAGGAGACTGACAATTTTTAACTACCTATTAGCACTACAATTCGAAGGACAATATTTAAAAGTTAACACAAATCACTCTAGAATAATCAGTGTCATAGATTAACCCCCCATGTGACAGTATAGTTCAGAATAAAATGAAGAAGAGTTCACATTAAAGGAGTCCAAAGAAAAATAAATTTAACCTAAGTAAAGCCCACCCATTGTACTAGATTCCATATTTTTAAAAAAGGAGAGTTCACTGCGGAGACAAAAAGAAAAGAGAGCGAGTCTCACCCGTCAAACTCGGGAAACCTCCACAACCACAAATCAGTCATATCTAATAAAGAATGTGCAACATGGAGAGCAGATCAGTCTTGGTCAGAGTAGTAGACTAACGCATGCCTTCAGAAAAAAAGATTGGTAACCTTCATCTCATCACAATCTGAACGTTCTAAAGCATGTCACTCAGATTTGAAGAGATCAGGGAAAAACTGTATAAGCTGTGGGGAAGCCTGTTCAGGGGGCTCAAAGGAATAAGAATTTCCATCCTTTCTGATGGTTAGTTTAGCAGGATAAACCATCCTGAATTTGATCCCAGCATTAATTAACTTGCTCACAATTGGAGAAAAATTCCTCTTTCACTGTCTCACTTCTTGGGGAAGGTCCTGAGATATATGGATCCTTTTGTCATCCCAAAGTAGATCATGAACATATTTAATTTTGTTCACAACATGGGATCTGTCAAATAAAAAAAAAAAAAAAAAAATCGGATAATAAAGGGGCAGGGAGGATCTCCCTTGGGGGGTATCGGTCTAAGAGCTTTGTGGGCTCTTTCCTCGATGTACGAGGTCCCGTTAGGAGAGCTCCCCACCAGGTTTTCACAAAGAACTTGCACAAAATGGGTTGGATTCGAACCTTCAGAATTTTCTGGAAGGCCGTATACCACAATGTTGTTTCTGCGTGATCCACCCTTCAAATCCTCAAGTTTAGCTTCAAATTTGGACATTTTATGGTGGATAGAGGGGAATTCAGGATCCACTTTATTCCGCCAGTCTTCAATTGATGAAATTCTGGCCTCTGAATCTGTAAGTCGCATATTCATTTTGTCCATAGCACTATGAACAGACTTCAATTCCTCAACCAGCATTGTGATGGCATTCTTTAAATCTTTAAATTCTTCTAAGAATCTATCCTCTGTTAAAAGGTTAGCATTGAGAGAAGTTGAATGATTTTTAGCCGAGGTTTGTTTAGGATGTTTTGAGCTGCCCGTTCAATCTGGCATTGGCGGCGGTGTGAGCCACACAGGTGTTTTCATTTCACAATCCATAATTTTCTCCAATTTTACCAGAAGAAAGGCTTGTAAAATGTTAATTACCCCAGAATAAGCATAAGACAGCTGATTTTATTTTTGTTTAGCAGCAAGGCGATCTAGAATTTAAGGCTGGGATACGGAGCTCTGTGGAGAACCCACTCACCACTGCTGGATCATCACTAGAAGTCCAACTATAATATTTGTATGAAAAGTCAACTTTTGCCATGTTAGAGGGATTAACCCTATTTATAAAATGAGGTCTGGTCAATTCAGGCTCCTCATTGGTCAGGAGTCCGCTACATGGTACTGTGTTAACCTAGCACATACACTGGCTCCTATGACATGATAAAGTGCATTAATCGAGTGAACAACATGTTGGGGTCAGAAAGGTCAATATGCTAATTACATAACCTCAGGGTCAAAGGGTCACAATGCAAACCACACAACCCAGCAGTATCTAAAAGAAATTATGCAAATAAAAAAACACATGACATAAATTACCATCCCGCCATGGCAGCATTGCTTAAGAATCAAAAACTGCAAAGAAAATTCATCTAACTGTTTTGAAAAAACCTACTTTATTCTCAAAAATTCAAGCTAATAAATCCCTAGTGTTGCTCAGACAAAAAATCTTAAAAGCCTAATGAAAACACAAAATATATTCCAAAACTACAATTCTATACAACAGAAGCACATAGACATACAGCACTAAACCATCTGCAAAACTACAAATATTGCTCTAAAAGCTAGTAAAAATATCCAGTTACATATCCAATATATAAAAAGGACAGTTAAACTCCATGCTTCAACCTCGTCAACTACAGTGCAGTGCACCTCAGTTAGATCACATGGCATCTAAAGAACAGTCCAGGCTTCACTCAGATCACAAGGAACATATGGGAAGTACAGCCCAGGCTTCTGGAAGCCAAACAGATTACATGGAAAGTACAAGAAGCCAAAACTCAGGAATAGAGCAACAGGACCAGCTATAACCATGCAGCCATAACCCACTCCCTGCAGTGCAGCTGCATCCAGCTAGTGATGCAGCCCTGCTGCAACCTAATCCCTGCTACATATCTAATTATACTAATGCCCTAAAATTGCCCACTTAAACATAGAGCACCAAATTACAACACTACTACACTGCTAAAAAGCTAATGTAACCCATAGGTGGCGCTATACCAAGGGCTACTACCCCTGCCTTGCAGACCTAAATAAGGCTGAGGGGCCCGAGTTCCTAAAATTACCTTTAAACCGAAGATAGTACATTGCACAGTGCCTCCACTCAGAGTTTACCTTCAAGTGGGTCTAATTTTAGCTAATGCAGCCCTCTGGGAAGCTACATCCACCCACACTACTACAATGCCACCCCAAGCATGACGCAACAAAAAAACCCCACATTTCAACCACTTTTACCATTTAATGACTTACTACTAATAATATGCTCACGACACAGGCATCTGCAAAAACAAACAAGTTTATTTACGGGGGAGGATTAAGATGCGTGAGATGGAATAGAGGTTATGTTATTTACAAGACTGGTTTTGGTTTGAATTAACACTTTGCATTTTAAGTTGGATGCAATCACAGTGGCCACCCTCCAACCTCTGGAGTAGTCAGCTCCCTGACTAACTAGCTAGCTGCATAATTATTAAACATATTTACAAGGTTTTGCCCACAGTGGTATCAGTTTCCCATCTATTGTAAGACCCCGCAATCCCACACAACCTGGGTACCCAGTAATTGCAGCTCTAAAAATGGTGTAGGCCTGATGGACTGTGCAGCTATACAATGGTCGACTAGTTGGGGCCCTTAAGAGAGTTAAGGAGATGAAATTTAGGTTGCATCTTTAAAATTTAACTGCAGCTTGCAGGATTTGCCTACTTTAACTATTTACAAGTCCCCTTTCAATCAATCAATCAGTCAATCATTCTTTATTTATACAGCGCCTTTCAATATCAAGGTGCTGCACACATTGTTACAACAAATATAAAAACAAATATAAAAGCAGATAAAAACCAAGAGCAGTATAATTATTCAAAAATCATTTAGTCTGGGAAGGCCAGTGAAAATAAATAAGTTTTAAGCATAGATGTAAAACTACTGACAGTCAAGCATTCTCTCAACCGATGAGGTCAATTCCACACCTTTCCATAATGGGGCAGGACTTACCCTGCATTACTTACGGTTAGATGTCTTCATAGGCTTAGACAAGTCAGGATCAAGTATTTTCAGCAGATGGGCTCTGCCGCCAAAGGATAAAATGCTGGCAAAGTGGACAGTCAGCTCCCAATACCGACTGCAAAGGTCTTCTTGCTCTTGCAGGTGGAAAACAACACATTCTGTAGGCCGGCCCCTCTTCTGGGCTGAAATTGCTCTTTTACATTCAGCACATTTATGCTCTTTAAATCTACATCCAGCACATTTATACATCCAGCACATTTACACATTCAGCACATTCATATGTCAGCACATTTATTTAACAACATCTGGAGCTTCGGTTGCACCTGTTGCAGAAGGCCAGACGATGCTTGAAACTTGGCTTTTTAGTACCTGACCACATATTGGATCTGGACTGAGCTCGAGGCTTGTCTCACTGTCATTTACAACAGCTTTAACTGGGCTGAGCTTGCAGCAAGACTCATTACACTTTTTTAGACTTTGCTGGTTAGCAAACAGACGCAGTAAACTCTTTCGACACAAATACTTGCACTTGGCAATGGACTGTTTACTGTCTCTCTTTAGGCTCTCTAGGCTTTTTAACACCAAACTTGCACTTGGCAGCAAACAGTTTCTGTAGCTCTCTAGGCTCAGTAACACAACATGCAGTCCCTTGTGGCCTTTGCTAGCACTTGCAGCTCTCACGGACAAAATACTGGGCCTTCCAGGAAAAGGTAGGAAGAGCCCCGGCTCTGAGTACTCCCCTTTCAGTCCTGTAGGCACTTTTAAATCACACACATTTATATACAATACTTAGACCCTTCCTGGTCACTTTTCAGATATCCACCCTCTGAGTGTTGCTGTGAACACTGGGTGCAGACAGACAGACAGTCGCTATTGGTAGGCTTAGGGCTTCTCTGACCCTTAAAGACTTTCTCAGAGTTGCACGTGGCAAAAGGAATGTACTCACTCAGGTGTCTTGCAAAAAATTGTATTCCTCCTCCTGAGGTTTCAGGCTTTTATCAATGCTCTCAATGTTGAGGCAAGTTCAGCTCTCTCATAGCTGGCTTCATTAGGTTACTGGCCCATGTTTTCCCTCAACATGGAAAGGCTCTGGCTAGCCCTAGAGGACATTCTCTGGCAACCCGCAGACTAGTGACTTTTGCTTTAGGCAGCCACATATCTCTCTCTTGGTAGGAAAAAGCCCCCCATTGAGGGGCTTACACTGGATTGCTAGGCCCATTTCTCTAGGCTGAGGGCCTGCCTCACCCCTGCGGAGGGCTCAGCTGAAGCTCTAGACAGCTCAAAAACACTGCCTTTTTGGAGACCTTCTGAGGCTCCCTATTGGCTGAAGCTGGTTGCTGCTCCTATTGTAATTGGCTAGTCCTGCTTGTCAGTCCAGAAAATGAATATTTATTACCCTCATTTGATGCACAATAGGCTCCCTGTTTTGGCACCTGAAATTAGGTCCCTGCAGCTTCTCCATAAGCCTTTGCTTTGTCCCATGAGCTTTGGAAAAGTCCCATAAATCCTGGCTGGAAATCCTTGCTTTTCGATTGGCTGTTGCTGCACTATCATGGCTACTAATACACACTGTCCTCTTGCAGCTTCAACACAGTTCCAAATAAAAGTCCTGGTATAGCCTGAATAATTATTTATTTTACTTTCTTGCCCCACAGTCCAAAAGCTGCTTTAGTGCCCTTTATATTGCTGTCCAGATAAAACATCTTGTTTTAGTCCATAGCCTGTCTCTGCTGCTGTAATTAAGTGCCTCCAAGCAGCAGGCAGGCTTTTGCCTGAGTCCCAACATTAACACTGGTGCGGCCAGGAAAATACATTTTATTTACATTTCCCCCATCATTTGTTGGCCCCTATAGTGTCCATGACAGCTGCTGCTATTATCATATTTATTTACATTTTGATCTTTTTCCTGCAGCAGCCGCCGAAGCATACAGTTCCCTGGGGGCAGACAACACCCTCATTAATATGTATGAGGGGCTAATTAATATTCACATGCCCTTATCAACAGCGCTTTGTGGTGCTCTTTATTTAAAATAGAGCAAGGGCTCTCTTGGCCCTAGCTGAGGTAATCAGTCCCCACTTTGCCAAACGCAGGGACCAAAACCACTGAAACACTCTCCCACCTAACCGTAAACCGATCGATTGGGAGATCAAAGGCACCATGGCACATGCGCGATCCCCGCTAGCACCAAAGTGCTAAAGAAACCAGCAGGGAATCACAACTTGGCTTTTAAGCCTGAAATGGGCTAAAATTACACTGGGTGCTGTTTTGGTGGTCCATTGGGCATCTTTTGGGGCCTGGAGCTGTGGTGGGGATGGTGGGACACAAACAGGGAAGCAGCTGGCAGACAGAAGTCGCACCATGAAGGAAGCAAAATGGGAGCAATGTACCTAAGGTAAGCCCCCCTATTTGGGGGGGGGGCAGGTGTTACACTAACATTACTAAACATTTTACAAGTGGAAGAAGGCAATTCCTTCAGAGAGATTTTGCTTGTCGGTGTACCTCCTGGTGGTTGATGTCCCTTCCCCTTTGGGTTTAGTACTCCAACCTCCAGTCAGTACATTAACATAGCATCATTTTCCCTCTGTCATGCCTCATTCTTTACTTAACTGGAGACTATACACCTTCAGTGACTGCCGGCACCACAGTCTCCGTAGCGGAAGTAACATGAATCCTTGGGTCCAGTTGCATCCTTGCTGGAGCCCTCATGACAGAACATGTGTCTGAGATTTGCAGGTTACCAAGAAGATGAGAAAACTACAGTTTGCCATGGTGGGAAATCCTTCATGTTAGTTACTCTACCAGACAAACTGATGATGTATTCCATATCCACCTCATCTTCCTGGCGCATGTATACAATTTATAAACATAGATAGTTTCCTCTGCCCACTGCAGAAAAACATCAAACCAAGTAACTACTTTACAGTCAGAATAATTAATGTTTTGAATGACAAAAAGCTATATGTTTATGGCTCTGTCAGTCTGATTCTCCTGGGCCAGATTATCAAAATGTGGTACAGGGCTTGTGCCAAATCCTGTACCATGACACTTAGGTTCTGGCAGTGTGCCAAACCCCATCGCCACAACTGCGCCCAATTTTATAATCTCAGGCACTGTTACAACAGTTTTCATGATTTACGGCAGCTTGCACCACATATCTGTCACAATCTCTGTAAAAAAAGACCCCCAGGATTGCCACAAGTTAGACCAGAAGAAGTTGCCCTAACCTGTGGCAACTGCAGCATGGGATAGAAAATCCTGTTAGATCACTGCAAGCCCCATGCACCATATCGTTGGCGCACCCAAGGCTTGCGGTGATGTAAGCCGTTTGAAAATCCTGCCCAGAATATACATCCTCAATTAATGCTGTGAATATTTTACGGATTTTGTCTGTTAGATTCACTGCCTCCTCTTGGTTGGAAAACAAATAAGTTGTGCCCCCCCCATGTTGGTAATTCAGACAGGCAGGCAGCAGAAGGCCGTGATTCACCCCTAGTTTATTTAGATACCGTCTGACTCCATCAAGACTATATAGAATAAATAATAGCTAAGTGTGGTATACAAGGATGTATACCCATCAAGGGGGCTAATTAGGGCTATAAGGCCACGAGCCTGAAGGGCAAGTGACTTTATTGCTCTAACTGGCCCCCGAGATGGATATACTTCTGAGTGTTCCACCCTTAGCCATTGTTTGTTAAATATAATATTTGAGGGTGGTTACTGTTATAGAGATCGCATTTGCGATCATCACATTATGGCACCTGAAGGTCTCTTGCAGCAAGGCGGGAATAATGTGACTCAAAGGGTTGTAATTCCTAAACTTTAATAAATAAAAAAATAAATAAAATGTATAATGAGTGGAGGTAGGAGTTTGGGGAATTTCTGGGTTTGGCAGAGTTTTATGTAAGTGTCTTTTTTTCCATGTTCTTTTGCAACTTAATTGGTTTGGCTTGCTTCCTTTTTTACCATGATATACTTTACTGATATTTCCAAACATGCAGATAACATACTTAATATACATTACAAAACATTATTGATCCAAAAGTTACATTTGTGGTATACCTCAGTTCTTCGAAGAATAACCTAAGCAAGGATTCAGCCAAGCGACTAAATGGCATATGGTTGCAGCAGGATATTTTCCATGTGGGTCTTGGGTGAACTGGGGAGGGGGTCCGCTTTCAGTCGGTGATATGTGTCACCTCTATCAAGGCCTTGAAGGGACCTAGCCAAGTAGCAGAGTGGTCTCCAGGATGTTCCACCTGTTTTTAAATTGGTGATACCTATTGGTCATTGAGCAGATTGTCTTTTCTGTTTGGAGTGCCTCTAGCATGACACTGAGCCATTCCGGGTATGAGGGTTCTGAGTCATCCAACCAGTGTTTTAGTACTACTTTTTTAGCTATGGCTGCAATGAGAGATATGTGAAATTTCCTGCTGTCCATGATCTGGTCCATATTTAGTCCCATTAGACAGATTTGTGGTGTGAAGGCTGTTTTCAGTCCCAGTAGAGGGTCTGTATTAGTTTTAATGTCATTCCAAAGTGGTGTAACCTTTGGGCAGTCCCATAGTATATGTTTTACATAGAAACATAGACTTTGATGGCAGATAAGGACCGCTTGGCCCACCTGGTCTGCCCATTTCCCTACCTATTGGATAAGCTGCAGATCCTAGTTAACCAACAGCCTACTTCCTCCTACCCCCCCACCAGAATTGCTTTATGTATGTCCCATGCATTCTTGAATTCCCCCACTATTTTTGATCCACAACCTCCTCAGGAAGGCCATTCCATGCATCCACCACCCGCTCCATGAAAAAGTACTTCCTCAAGTTGCCACTGAGCCATCCCCCTCTATCTTCAAATTGTGCCCCGTTGTTCTTGCACATCTCTTTTTCTGAAAGATGTTGCCCTCTTGGACTTTGTTGATTCCCTTGAGGTACTTAAAAGTTTCTATCATGTGCCCCCTCTCCTTCCTTTCCTTGAGGGTATACATATTAAGCTCCTGTAGTCTCTCTTCATATGGCTTCTGATGCACACCCTGCACCATTTTAGTTGCCCTACTGTGGACTGCCTCCATCCTGTCTATGTGCTTGTAGAGGTGGGGTCTCCAGAAATGCACACAGTGTTCCAGATGGAGTCTTACCATCTGTTTGTACAGAGGGATAACAGCTTCCAATTTTCTACTGGTGATGCCTCTCCTTATGCATCCCAGTATGACCACAGCCCTCCTTACTGCCTTCTCACATTGCTTGTGTAACCCCTAGGGGGCGCTACCCTCAGGGCTACTACCCCTGTCTGCCCCCCACAGAGGCAGGTTGAGGGGCCCAGATCCGTTGACGGGTGCCTCCACCCAGAGGTCGGGGTTAGCACAGTTAAGACTACCATGGTTACAGCCCTCTGAGCTACTGCAACCCCCCTTTCGTCCCACTAGTGACTCACACTGGGTACCAACAATTCTGTTCACCAGTACACTTACCCCACGGAAAATATATTCCAGCTCCCTTCGGGGACCCCCTGTAAAGTAAGGTACAGTTATGTGGCAATCACCAGTTCACCATTAATGTACACAATAGCCAGGATGTAGCTGTACAAAAAGCAATCTGGTTTATTCAGGGGGAAAACAACAAGGACAGGGGGAATCAAGTTGATCAGCTTATCACTATACTTATCTACCTAGGGCTCTGTGCACAGGCCTAACCCTACAGCTTATTATCCCGGGGGTACCCAAGCCCTAGCGGCTAGTCCGCACGTGGCAGCTGGTTGGGGCCCTTGGCACACACAAACATAACAGTCCTGAGCAGGTCAAAGTAAGAGGAAAGTTCGGTTAGGTAATCCGAAGTTAAATGGTGCACTGAAACCACTGCATAGTCACACTACAGGGAGCGACCCTGAATTAGTACTCACAACCCCAGCAGATGATGATTCCTTCACCGCTACCAGGATGGAGCCTGACTTTCACCAGTCTTCTTACACATTTATATGTAAACAACAACAGAGGGGTACCACACCAGGCAGCTGCTTCCAATGCTCCCACAAACTCACAGCCACTGACATACCGCAACGGTAGCTTCCACTTTCTTCGGACCGGCGCAATTCAGCAATCTTCTCCAGTCCTCTTACAGGTCAAGCCTGGTGGGTAGCTGCACAAAGCACAGCCTCCTCTGACCGCCCACCAACGGATTTAGTCCGCTGGAGCCGACAATACAAACGGCCGCGTCAGGCCTTCACGCGCTTCCCGCGCGAACACTCTCCAGCGCAGAAGCACACAGCTCCTCTCTCTTCACCAACCACAACGCATCTGCCCTCCAGCAACAAGGGGCTCTTCTTTTAGTTCGGGCGCGACTCGCTCCCATTGGCTGGCTGCACATGCCAGTCATTTCCTCCTACTCTCAGTGGTGCAAAAGAGCGCCATAGCCCATAATGCCTTTCCCAATTACAAACAGTTCCTCTATTGGTCAACCGACTCGGTAGGGTCCCCAAGTACTGATTGGTCCAATTCAGCAGTTCTGGACCAAAATGGAGGAGACAATCGAAACAGTCTTTGCTGCAAGAGAAGGCAGGTTAGAACAGCTGCATTATCATTACTATTTCCCAGTATTTAAAGCCAACATTCACATCCTCTTGAGAACTCCTCTGCACCACTAACGATGGCAGAAACGGAGCAAAATCAGCAGCCCGGCGGGACTCAAGCATAGCAACACTCAAACCCTCCTGATCAATCATGACTGCAATCCCAAGCAGCCCTTAAAGAGACAGTATACGGAGGCCTTTTAAAGCTCACTGGCTTCCCATTTAAGTAAACTAGCAACACCAACCAGGCAGGGAGCATTTATCCAAGCTCCGGGGAAGCTTTAGGAACCCCCATTTGCAAGGGGGTTACACCTGCCTACCTTTAGGTCATCTGATATGACTACCCCCAGGTCCCTTTCCATTTCTGTTGTTGTTAGTACCTTCCCCCACAATGTGTACTCTTACCCTGGGTTTTTGTTTCCCAGGTGCATTACTTTGCACTTCTTTGCATTGAACCTAAGCTGCCATACTTGTTTTGACCATTCCTCCAACCTTCCCAAGTACCTTCTCATCCTTTCCACAACCCTTGTGTATCAACCCTATTGCAGATCTTTGTGTTGTCTGCAAAGAGGCATACTTTCCCTTCCAGTCCCTCTGCAATGTCACCTATAAAGACATTAAAGAGGACCGGTCCCAGTACTGAACCCTGCGGTACACCACTAATAAACCCCCATTCTTCGGAGTGGACTCCACTTACTATTACCCTCTGTGTCCTGCTGTTCAGCCAATGTTTACCCAGGCTACAACCCTGGGATCCACTCTCAGGCTGCTTAACTTGTTTATTAATCTTTTGTGTGGGCCTGTGTCAAATGCCTTGCTAAAGTCTAGGTAGGCCATGTCCACAGCCCCTCCCTGGTCTACTACTTTGGTCACCCAGTCAAATAAATCAATTAGATTCGTCTGACATGACCTTCCCACTGTGAATCCATGCTACCATGGGTCCTGTGCCCCACTGACCTCTAGGAACTCAACAATTCTTTCCTTCAGAAGTGATTCCATCATTTTCCCTACCACTGAGGTCAAAACTAACACGTCTGTAGTTTCCTGCCTCTGTCATGCTCCCACTTTTGTGAAGGGGAATCACATCTGCTCTCCTCCAGTCCTCAGGTACCACACCATCCTCCCAGGATTTGTTAAAAAGGGTAGTCAGTGATGTCACTAGTTCTCCCTCTTAGTTCTTTTAGAATTCTGGGCTGAATCCCATCAGGACCCATTGCTTTGTCCACCTTCAGTTTTAGGAGTTCTTTCAGGACCTTTTCTTCTGTGAATTGACTGGTATCGGTCCCCCCTATCCAGAGTGCTTCTATTGTTTGGTTTAGGTACCTCCCCCTCCTCTTCTTTTGTGAACACTGACCATAAGTATTCATTCAGTATCCCTGTTTTTTCACTGTTACCCTCTGCCCACCATTCCTTCCCTTTATTAAGCCTTACTATCCCTCCTTAGTCTTTCTTCGCTCCCTAATGTAATTAGAAAAGGTTTTATCCCCCTTCTTAACTGTGTTGGCTATCTTTTCCTCAGTTTGGGCCTTTGCTATTCTGACTGCCTTCCCTACTTCCTTCTGCTTTAACTGGTACAATTCTTTGTTCTGCTCCTTCTCTGTTTCCTAGTACTTCTTGAATGCTACCTTTCTTTCCCTAACCTTCCCCACCACCTCTTTTGAGAACCATAGTGATTTTTTCCTTCATTTAGATTTGTTGATTTGCTTCACACAAAGGTTTGTTGCCTCTGTGATGGCTGTCTTGATTTTCCCCCATTGTTCCTCCACCTCTTCTTCTTGCCCGTTTGCTAGTGCTTTTCTGAGGCACTCTCCCATTTTCCCAAAGTCAGCCCTCCTAATGTCCAATACCCTTGCTTTTGTATGGATTTACTCTACGGCTGTGTTTATCATGAACCACACTGTTTGGCGGTCACTTGTTCCCAGATGGCTACCCACTTCTAAATCTGAGACCCTCTCTCCATCCCTGTTTGAGAGTACCAGGTCTAAGATTGCTTCCTCCTGAGCAGGTTCCAACACTAGCTGTCTGAGCATCAGGAATGACCCTACTCTTGGATGTGGCTGCAGCAAAGGTGTTCCGGTTAACATTTGGCATGTTCGGGTCCCCCATCAACAATATCTCCCCTTTTTCTGCCATTCTAAGGATGCTTTCTATCATTTCCTTGTCCATTGCCTCTCCCTGAGATGGGGGTCTGTATACAACCCCCGTGTGGGTTGTGGTGCCATTTTCTGTCTCCAGGGTGACCCACAGTGCCTCCTCTCCTCCCTGTTTACCCTTTAGTTCCATTGCTTTGATCCCTTCCCTTATGTAGAGAGCTACTCCTCCTCCTCTTTTCTCTCCCTGTCCCTCCTGTAGATTGTGTACACTGGTATGTTGATATCCCAGTCATGGTTCTCTGTGTACCATGTTTCTGTGACTGCCATGATATCCAGGTGTCCCTCTTCCATCAAGGCCATTAGTTCAGGGAGCTTGTTACACAGACTATGGCACTGGTACTCATCACCCTCCATTTTTTGATGGCCTTACCCCTTTTAGCCCCATCTCTGTCCTTACTGCTTTTGCCTTTTTCTCCATTTACCCCAGTCCTGCTCCCTATTGACTTATCTACCTTGGTGTTTACCTTACTAACCACTCTTTTTTGTGGTGGGAGGCTGGGATTGCTCTGCTTGGCTAGTTTAAATGCTTGCCAATGAAGCATTTAAACCTATCACCTAGGATCCTGGTTCCCATCCTGGACAGATGCAGATCATTGCACCAGTATAGGCCTGTATCCCTCCAGGTGGACCCTCCGTCCCCAATGAAGCCCAAACCCTGAGCTCTGCAACAGGTTTTCAACCATTCATTGAATGCCACGGTGCAGAGTACCCTAGCCTCACCCATGCCATAGGCAGCCAGCACCTCTGAAATGTCTACTATATGTGCTACTTGTCTAAGGCCCTTCCCCAACTCCACAAGCTCCTCTTCCACTGCTCTGATCCCATTCCCAGCCAGGTCATTTCATCTAGGTGGAAAATGACATCTATCTCCCTCTTCCATGCAGCTGCTCCCGCAATCATGAGGATTCGCTCCCTGTCCCTCCAAGCCATGGCACCAGGCAGACACCTTACCTCCCTCTCCCCTCCTTCTCCCAGTTCTACCCTCTCCCCAATGATTGAGGCAAGGCAAGGCAATTTTATTTATAAGGCGCCCAATCCCAGAGGCTCTGGGCACCGAACAAAAACAAGGACATACAGCGGTAAATTAAAACATAATAAAACCTCAGTTAAAACTACAACAAAATTAAATTCAATAAAATAGAGGTATCCAGAAGACAATCTTCATTCTTCAGGGGACTGGCCAAAACTAAAGAAGGTGTCAGCAGTCAAAGGCCAGGCTGAAGAAGTGGGCCTTTAGCCTCCCCTTAAATACCTCAGTCGAGGGAGCCTCCTGGATTGCAAGTGGAAATGAGTTCCACAGAGTTGGCCCAGAGACACTGAAAGCATGATCTTCCGAGGTCTTGAGCCAAACCCTGGGAATGTCCAGGAGGCTTCTTGAAGAGGATCAGAGGGAGCGAGCAGAGGACACCGGTTTCAGGAGCTCAGACAAGTAACCAGGACCCAGCCCATATAGGGCCTTAAAGGTGAGAAGATCCACCTTGAAAAGGACCATCCACCTGACTGGCAGCCAGTGCAGAGCATGCAAGACTGGAGTCACATGACTGGACCTCAAAAGGCCCTTCAGTATCTGGGCCGCTGCATTCTGCACTAGCTGCAGCCTGCGGAGGGTCCTTCCCTTTACCCCAAAGTACAGAGCATTTCAGTAGTCTAGCCTAGAAGTCATGAAGGCATGTACTAGTGTTGGCAGGTCCTCAGGCGGAATGAGGAGCTTAATCCGGGCAATGTTCTGCAAGTGGTAAAAACCAGTGCTGACTACAGCTGACACCTGATCTTCAAGGGTCAATCTGCAATCAAGGATCATGCCCAGATGTCACACCTTTGGAGAAACCACTAACGGAGAAGACACCAGAACATGTCCAGAGTCAGCCCCAGGTGGCAACCCATCATGCCCATGACCAGGCTTGATCACCAGCACCTCAGTCTTAGCCAGATTGAGTCTCAGCCAGCTGGAAGCCATCTAGTCATTGAATTTAGCCAGACAACTGTTAAGCACATCGATCGCTCACGATGTCCTGGGTGCAAAAGACAAATACAGTTGGGTATCATCTGCACAGCAGTGAAACTCCACACTGTACTGTTGAATGATCTCACCCAGGGGCAGCATTTACACTGCAAACAACATCAGTGACAAGATTGAGTCCTGAGATACTCCACAAGACAGAGGCATTGGGGAGGAGGAGAAATTCCTCATCACCACCTGCTGCACTCTGTCCAAGAGATCGGACTCAAATCATTTGATGACAGTGCCAGCGAGTCCACAAAACTCACAGAGCTGATCAAAAAGCATGATGTGATCCACAGTGTTAAAAGCTGAGGAAAGATCCAAGAGCACAAGAACTGACCTGTCTCATCTATCTCTGGCTCTGAGCATATCATTATGCACTCTCACCAGAGCAGTTTCAGTGCTATGCCTGGCCTGAAAACCTGACTGGAAAGGCTCAAAGATATCCAAGGACACCAGGTGATCCCCAAGCTGATATGCCACCAATTTCTCGACAACCTTGCTCAAAAAACGGCAGATTGGAGATCGGACAGTAATTTGCCAGGACGTCTGGGTCGAAGGAAGGTTTCTTTAGGAGGGACTTCACCGATGCTTCTTTCAAAGTGGCTGGAAAGACCCCCCTCCACCATTGAGCACTTGGCAATCCTGGTGAACACTGGGCCAACGGCATTTGCACATCCCGTTAAGAAATGCATCGGTGCTGGGTCCAGTTCACAAAAGGTGTGCTTCAGCTCCAAGATCACCTTAGCCACTTCAGACACCTCCACTGGCCTAAACTCTTCCCAGGCAGACAGAGTGCCTTTGAAACTCCCAACTCGATCACTGCGAGGCAAAAGCCTCCCTGGCAGAATCCCCAACCGGATGTCCGACACTGTCATAGAAAAACAGAGCAAACTCTTCACATAACGTGGTTGAAAAAGCTTTTTTCGGCAGGAGACAGGCAGGATGTAAAAACCTGTCCATGGTCTGAAACAGTTTTCTCCCCACAGCAATTTCCCTGGATGAAAAAGATGCCTTCTTACGAGAAATTGCACCCTGGTACTCAGCATAATGAGAACGTAGGGCCAGCCTGTTGGCCTCCAGCCAGGTCTTCTTCCAGCAACGCTCCAGCTTCCAGCCCCTGATCTTCATCACCTTGAGAGCTCCATCAAACCAAAGGGATCTCAAGTAAGAGGATCTGGGTCATATACAGACTGGTGCGATGGCATCTAGAGCTCTAGTAACCCCCCTTTTATAGGTGGCCACAGCCTCTCCAGTGCCAATTGTACATGCTGCATCAACCCTAGATAGGTCAGCTAATGACAGTAGTCCCTCTGGGTTGACACCCGTTAAGGAGCAATAGCTGACCATCTCCACAGGGGAGGGACTTTCAGGGGGCCCCAAAGCTGAACTCCACGGTGCAATGGTCAGACCAAATGACTTGACCAATCTTGAGGTTGTCAGTCTCAGACCCAGCTGGAACACCAGATCAAGTGTGTGGCCGTGGTGATGGGTAGCAGCAGTAACCAGCTTGTGATAGGCCCAGTGATTGCATCAACTGGAGGAGGTCGTCACCAAAATTCGAGGATTCTTCATCGACCCAGGCATTGAAGTCCCCCAGGATTAAACACCTGGGGGACTCCCACACCTGGTCGATGACGAAGTCCTCTACCTCCTGCAGGAATTCCCCTCCCACACCAGGGGGGGATAGTAAACAAGGAGAATCCTGCAACCTGCACCTACACGGTGATGCACTCAAAGGATCGGGTGCTATCAACTGGGTGCACCAAGAAGCCCAGACTGGAGCAAAAAATGATGGCCACTCCCCCACCCCGTGATCGTTCCTCAGACAGTGCACCACAGTATACCCAGTGAGAATGGCAGCCTCAAAAACAGGGCCGTGTCTTCACCCAGCCAGGTCTCCATGATGCAAGCCAGGTCGACAGAAGAAATCAAGTCCGCAAAAATGGCGGTCTTGTTCTTTATCAACCTGGCATTGCAAAGCACTGCCCGAAGAGGATTAGAGGACACAGGTGGTCCTCTAGCAGCCTGCCCACTTAGTCTGGTGGGAATCCTGGGTACAGAGACCAAACATGTCAGGCCTCTCCCTAGGCTCCGTTTACACCCAGGGCATCTCCTGCACTGGGCAACCTCAATGCTGCTCACCACCCCCTCCTCAGCTGCCCTCAGCACTCGATGAACCAAATGCCTCCTAGTAATACCAACCTCCCTACAGTGCCTCGCTGCAATACCAGAAACTGGGAGGTTGATAAAGGGGTGAAGGTCATGGAGCTGAGAGGCAGCATAAGTAATGCAGGGAAGGCCACGGCACCAACACATCTCCTACCTGGCAAGACCAGTCCCGAGACAGCACTAGATGGTAAAACGAGAGTGCAATGATGAAAGGAAATACTCAGATTAACAATCACACTCATCACACACACCACAACATACCCAACAACCATACAAATAAATACAAAAAGTTAACTACTAACCCACCAGCCCAATCACATACCCTACTTACTCCATCCTGCCCTCCCACAAAAAACTTTTACACACCTCCCTGCAAATAATGCTACCCACCCAAAACAATCCCCAAACAAAAAAATGTCCCCCCCAAAAGACTTAATATTTAGTGCACAGGAGAACAGAAAAACACGAGTGCCAATAAGACTATTATGCAGCCCTAAAGGCAGCAGCCCATAGTTTTAAAAGCAGTATAAGCAGAATACAAATCGGAAGTTTTGTTTATAGTCCAAGTAAATCCAAAAAGGTGAGAATTAGGCCTTCTCTCACCGGGCCCAAAGTCCAAATCATAAGGGGGAAGACTTTTACTCCCCCCATCCAAAACGGAGTTGAAATAAATGGAAAATGTCCAAGAAGTCCATGTCCAAGAAGCCTCTCACACTTTATGGTCCCAACAGCTGGCCACTCCAGTAAACAACAATCCCATAGAGGAGAGAGATTAACCAGCACAGAACCCAATTAGGACCAAAAATCCAGGCAAAGAATTCCCACCGAAAGCAGAACGCTGATGATAAAAGTCAAAAAATCCACTCACTGGTTCGCATTGCAGGAAACAGTCACCCCTCTCATGGACGGCCGTACTTCTTTCCCGAAAGCGAACAGATGGTATTCAGCATTCCTCCCCAAGAAACAACGTTGGCTGCACCTTTCAATACAGCAGCTGGCCTCCACAATCCAGAAGAACTCTTAGAAGCCGGAACACCCCCTCCAGGGAACTCCCCACTGCAATCTCCAGCAGGACTGAAACCACAAAACGGGAAGACAGCTCTGCTCCACTCGAGAACGTTTCATGGAAATATTCAGACTCCTTCGGTCAACTCGGGAAAATAAAACAAAGGAGATCCCAGTCATTCAGTCTTCACCCACCAACCAAGTAAGGAGGAGCAGCAGGCAAAACAATGACAGTTCTCATTCCGCTATGGGAGAGTAAGGAAAAAAGATATCGACACTCCAAACTAACTAAAAAATAAGAAATCTGACTCCTGACACTATCTCACTAAAAATCCACTAACTAACTGCTAGAAACCCTTCTCCTCTCACCTTGCCTACAAAAATTTAAAATTTATGTCAACTCCGGATGATAAAAATCTCTGGAGAAGTACAGATAACCAAATTCTTTATCCTGTGCAAAATATAGCAGAAAAGGAAATAAAAGAGCATAGGAGGCATGCAATAACACTGAGTTTCAATAAGAGCCTCTGCAAGGCTCTGAGTTGCAGATCTGGAGACCTAGGTCTGAATCCCACGCGACCCAGGTGCATACTGTGTGATACTGAGCAAGTCACTTGAGTCCCCCACCAGGAATTGTTTCCTTCCTTGGTGGGGTCCCATGCCACCCTCCTGTGGGTCTCCTTTGTGGAGATTCCCAGCATCCTCCTTGGTCTCCACTGCAGGTGCCTCCATAGAGGAACCACTCTCTGCCAGAATGACATATGAATTGTGAAGAGGTACATCTGGAGGGGTTCATCTCTGTTCCACCACCCTCACCCTCCCTGAGCCCTGCTTGGTCCAACCACTCCTCTTTCTTGGCAACCTTGAGGAAGAGGCAGTGGCCCTGGTGGTCCCTGGGAGGGGGATAAGGTTTCACGCATCCTAGCCAGGTCAGCCTGGAGACGGGCAACCACCTCCCTCAGACCAGAGGGGTGCCTGCAACTAGGGTAGCATCGCAGCCTCCAGAACGTCTCCTGGAAGACTGCCGCCCCACAGCCACTGCAATGCACCACTCCCATCATGTCTTACTTTGTGGCCCTTCTCCTGTGGCTTTGTGTGCTTACTCTCACCTCCCTCAAATTATTTTTCCATGTACTTTCCTACTGCCTATGTGCCCTTGCAGCTCTCACCCTTCCTGTTCTGGGACAGAAACTTTCTATATTCTTCGATAGTCTCCTTCTTCCTTGCTCAGAGTCAGACCTCCAGCAGTTGGGGGGGCGAGCTACTCTTTTCCTTCAAGGATAGCAAAACTTATGTGTCTCAGTGATCCTTCCCTTCCTACTACCAAACAGGAAGTTCCTGTTGTCAGTCAAATCATGTGCCTATAAAAGTGGAACTGGCTAAGGGGGGAAGGAAGGAGGGCAATTAGTAAGTAAAGTTCTAGCTCTTTAGTCAGCTGCTCCTTGCTCTGAAAGCAAGATTGCTGTCTGCCAAAAGCTAGCAGTAGGGAACTGCAATTGGAGACACCTTGTTTTCTGTTTCCCTAAGCCACACCCCCAATTAACTGCTCTCCTCCTGATTTAGCAAACTGAGAAGCTGATACAGTCCCCTTCCCCCAATGCAGAAAAACACACTCTTTTTTTTTTACCCTAATTGAAACCCCAAACTTCTAATAAAGTATCTGTTTGCTTAATCCCAACAGGCTCTGTCTCCTGCTGAGTTTTAGTATTCCAGTATCCTTTTTGCATCTTGTGCATGTTGGAGTGTCCAGATGCCCTATTTTGTGAAGTGTAAGTGGAGTGGAGTATAGATTATGGGCTATATTGTACTACATAAGCCTGATACCATTGAATCTCAGAAATTTGTATGTGTTTCTCCATAAGGCTGACCAGATGTTAGGATCTTCCAGTTTGGGTAATATTTTTTGCCCACTAGGGGCAATGGTTTTGTTCTTGAGTAGTTGTGTAGTTAAGTAGGTATTTATATATTTGGGATGTGGAGTGGCGTTGCGTAGCGAGTTGGGTTAATTCGTTCCATTTGGTAGAATTCGACAAGCATCAAGGTCTGGGCCCTAAAGTGCACACTATTGCATGTCTTAGCTGTATGAAGGAGAAGGGGGTGACATTAGAACCTGGAAAGGCTTCCAAAAAGTTTTGGTAGGATATGAAGGAGTTAGTTTGGATGAGCTGGTCTAAGTGAGTATTCATAAGAATGGGAAATTGCCTTACCGCGAGGGGTTTGTTTTGTATTTTAAAATATGGGTTGGCTATAATTGTTGGTCCGATGCCCAGTGGGGCCTAGGTTTTAGTGTTCTGTGTAACTGTTTGCTAATTACCTGTGAGGTGCCTATTGGAGTGACCCTTAGTGTGGGGGGCAATTTGGAAAATGGTATGTGCGTTATTGCTCTGCTATTGAGATGTGCCTGTTCACACTTGTCTTGTTCTATTTGTTACCACTGGGGTTTGTACCCCCCTTCCTGTGCTATAGTATTGTCCACCTTCCACCACAGGAATTTTGCCACGTTGATGGCCAAATAGTAAAGGAATAGGTCTGGGAGTTGTAACCCACCTTTTGTTTTATGTGGGGTAAGCTTGTGATATGCTCCCTTGGGTTTTTGGTTGCCCCAAAGGAAGAGTGAGCTCGTGGATTTAAGCTTCGTAAATCATTGTGCCACTATGAATAGCTTAATCATTCCGAGTGTGTAAAGTAATCTCGGTAGGACATTCATTTTAATATTTATCTTGGCCCATAGTGTTAGTGGTAAAGCGGACCATCTATCAAGGTCCTGTTTTATGAGTTTGGTTATTGTGGACAGGTTTAACTCAAATTATTGTTTTTTGCTCTATGTGATCCATGCACCTAGGCATCTAAGTGCTGAGGGAGTCCAAGTACCTCCCCATTTTGTTACTTCTTGTTTCATAACCCGGTTGTTAGGCGGCATGATACAAGTTTTATGTACATTGAGCTTGTAGCCTGAGACCAGACCATATTCTTGCACTAGTTTGAATATGGCAGGTATGGACTGCGTCGGGTCTTCCAGGTGTAAAAGGATGTCATCTGTGTACGTGGCTATCACATGCCTATCTTTCCCTACACAGATCCCTTTTATTTTGTCTTCTGTTAAGATTCTCCTTGTTAAAGGTTCTAGATAGAGGTTGAACAGGTTCGGGGACAGGGGACAACCCTGCCTGGTCCCTCTGTGTAATTGGAATAGTGGCCAATTGACCCTGTTACACCTAATGAAGGCTGATGAGCGAGAGTATAGGAGCTTAACCCTGTCCACAAAGGTCACTGGGAAGCCAAATTTGTGTAGTGTATGGAAGAGAAAGTTCCAACTGACCCTAACAAAAGCCTTTTTGGCATCTAGTGTCATAAGGATGACTGGGTGCTGGCTCTCTCTTGCCGCTGCTGTTAGGTGCGCTAGTTTACATGTGTGGTTGGAAGAAATGTGACCGTGCATGAAACCTACTTGTTCCGAGACAATTAGTCTGTTCCATACTGCTCCGATGCATGATGTCAGGATTTTGGCTAGTATTTTGATGTCCGTGTTAAGCAGCGAGATTAGTCTATAGTTACAGTAGCCATATTTTCGAGAGTTTTGTCTGGTTTTGGCAATAGGACTATCGTTGCTGTTTGCAAAGCTGTGTCTAGCATTTTTTTATCTTGAGCCTTGTTCAAAAGTTTGGCTAGAGGCTCCACTAGATGTTGTGTTACTTCCTTGTAGAGATTTGTTGGTAAACCATCTGGGCCCTGGGGCCTTGTCCTTTGTCCTATTTGAACTCTGAAATTGCGTTAAGTACCTCTGTTGGGGCTATATTCACCCCTAAGGCACTCAAGGACTCAGGTGGTATATACGGCAGGTTTATTTTATCAAAGAATTTCTTGAGGCGTACTCCCTGCCTTGTTGAGTCCTCACTGTATAGTTCTTGATAGTACTGTGTGCATGTGTCCGGGATATCTCTAGGTTTAGTGATTAGTTTATCAGTGGCTGCTTGTTTAACTCCTTTTATGCTTTTAAAGGTTTCCTGTTGTTTCACTCGGAGAGCTAGGAGTTTCCTCCCTTATCTTCCTGATCTATATAGTGTTCTGGCTTTCAGAATCCTGTATTCCGTTTGCTCACGCAATAGATTTTCATAGTGTGCCCTTAGTTTATTTAGTTTAAGCCATTCTTGATTGGTCGATTTTTTGGATATTGCTTTCTCTTTAAGTTTAATTTGTTAGAGAAGTTTGGTGGACTACTGATCTCTTCTGTTTTTTGTGGACGGTTGCCTTATTAATTCACCCGGTATCGTACACTTATATGCAACCCAGACGTCCATAATTGTCGACTGTGCCTGTATTTTCTTTAAAGAAAAGTTCTGTGTTTTTTTTAATGATTTCTAATGTTAATGTATTTTGGTCTTTCAGCAAACTATTATTCATTCTCCAGATTCTGTCTTTATCCGCTACGTGTTCCAGGGAGACCGAGAGTGTTACAGGGGCATGGCCCGAGACTACTCTTGGTTGTATTTCACATGGTGTTATATCCTTAAATAGGACCTGTGAGATTAGGAAGTAATCTAACCTGAAAGTTGTGCCATGGACATTTGAGAAGAAAGTGTATTCCTCTCCCCCAGGTGTAAGACACCCCCAGGGGTCGATGAGCCCCAACGAGTCCTGTAGTTCCCTAATCGCTCTTAGGTTAGCTGATAAACTGGATCTATTTGTGTTTGATCTGTCGTGTGAGGGGTCCAGGACCATATTCCAGTCTCCTGCCAGGATGATAGGAAGCTGACCATGCTTTGCTAGTGCTACTAGGAGTTTTGTGAAAAACCTGAAGGTCTTCTATGTTCGGACCGTATTTTGATGCTAATACTATCTCTATGCCATCTACTGTGCCTATTAGTAAGATGAAACAACCTTCCTCATCTCTGTATTGTTCCATCATGATGAAAGATGTAGAGCGGCTCATGAATATTGCAGTGCCCCCCCGCTATGCACTCTCACCGCGAACACCTGCCCTGCCCAGTCCCTGTGCCACATGTGTGCTTGCACCCTAGTAGTGTGCATTTCTTGCAGGAAAGCTATGTTGGAGTTGCTCTTCCTTATATGCCTAAGAATTTGATGCCGCTTTTCTTTTGTTTGCCCCCCTTTGATGTTCTATGTGATAAAGGTCGTGCCTGAAAATAGTCATTTTATGGCTAGTGCACCTACCCGGTTAACAAAAAACTAAATAAATAAAAATAAATAAAATTTAAGTTAGAGTTAGCCATTGGGACTTGCGTATGACTTGTGTTTTCTGCCATGTGCTCTAGAGTCCTTGCTCTCCTCCCGTGCCCTGGGAAAAATAGAGTTTTTGGACTTCTTCATCATAACGTGTCATGTGAAGCCCTCCACTACTCGATGGTTATGAGGGGGGGATAGTTAGTTACTGATTCGTGTTCCAAGATCCTTGCCTGTGACCATATGCCATCAATGAAATGACTGAGGTAACATAACAACAGAATGTCTTGTTTACAAAGTACTACAACTAAAAACACAAAATCTTTAATACTACTTCTAACAACTACTAAGATATTTACAAATGGATGGCACTCGGCAGGGCTGGTCTCTCCTCCCAGCTGAGACTGGGAGCATGACTTATTCGCTACTCCATGCATGGCTCTTGTGAGGGTACTTCCCAATCCATGAACCTTTTAATGTGTGTTTCTTTTGCTTTTTGAGTTAGTATGTTTTATTATTTCCATTTTTCATGACTCTCACGTTAAGACAAAATCTTCCAGTGTTATATCGTGGTTTGCATCTTCTATGTTTTTCCGTTCTTTACCACTTTGGTTCTTCACTCCCCTCCATTCCTGTAAGTTGTGAGACCCTTGCTTCTTTCTTATTGTCATTGTTTTGTTCTCCCTATAACTATATAAAATATGTCTAGCTACATAGCACTTGTGGTTGATATGCATACTGCTCTTCCCGTCAGCTCCCCTTAGAGTGACTTAATTTCTTTTTTTTTTTTTTGCAATTGATGTCTTTTTTTTTTTTTTCTGGCCAAGCCTCCAACCCCATAAATGGGTTCGTCCCAGCCATGGTATCCGACCCTTACTCCAGGAAGCCCCCCCGTATCGGAGCCGCCGAAGCGGAACTGTCGTGGCTGAAGGGTCGGGCACTGTGCCTGGCTCATACACGGGGGCTGGTGATTTTCCTAATTAGAGTCCCCTGGGAGCTAAGACGTGCAATGATGCAAAGAAGTGCATCTGTCATAGCTCCACCCCACATCTAGGTGCAGCATGCTTTGTCCCCCAGCCTCCGCTAGAGGGCAATCAATGCCGACACTCTGGAGTCCCCCCACCCTGGGGAAGGACAGCAGTCTTCCGGACTCTCGATCCTTCTCCTCCCCTGCCGATCCCCGATGACCCGTGCCCATTCCTGAACACGGGTCACCAGCGTGGCGCAAGGTGTGGTGCCCAGCGCCTCAAACCTCAGTGCCACTGGGCCGGGCTTGAGTGACTTAATTTCTTATCACTCTGTATTGATCCTCCTCTTCCCTCTGTTTGGTTATTGTTTTGCCCATCCAGCCTTGCTAATTTTCACCCTGGGTTGGCCTCTACTCTGTTCTTCCACCCAGTCCTAATCAAGAGTGCACGTGTTCACTTTGATGGCCCTCTGTCGGCCAGGGGTGTGGCTTGGGACCCCAATTTGTACACACACTATCCTGCTACACCCTTCTTCAAATAAAGGTCATGCCTAACCAAGAGTATAGACAGAAGGCAGAAGAAAAAAGAACTGTATACGCCATTCCCTTAGGTAGCCCCCATTATGAACCCCTTGTGACTTTTTCAGAGGAACCCTTGACTCTTTAGCCAAGTTGCACAGCATACCTCTCAACCTCTCATCATTAAAAATCGATAGCATAGGCCTTCAAAAATCATAGCAGTGACCCGAATGTGTAGCACTTTCTTACGTTAGACACCAATATGTCCACCAGTAGTGGGCCCCATATAATTAGGGATACATAATGTTTCTATTAATTTAGCTCATTGATTGAAATAGTTTGTGTATCCAGAAATAACTCTAGCATTATTTGAATGTGAAAATGGTAGTGCTATGTGAAGTTCATAGTGGTTGAGAGGTATGTTGCACACAAGCTGATCTGCCATGAGCAGCCTGTAATAGCTCAGCCAGTACAACTCCCAATTGTATGCATTGTTCTGCTTGTCTGCATCTGTGAGATTGTACACATCAGTTGTCCTGTGTCTTTTTATGCACAAGGTTGACTTCTCTCCCTTCCCCCTATTCCCCATGCTCATATATGCATTCTGTCTAATCTGTTCAGGCTCTCACCATTGTCCAGCCACTTCTTTGAACATCTCATTGCCCTGGACCCACCCACCCCCACCTAGTGTGTCTGTGGTATTCTTTCCAGGACTCCATATGTATTCCTACTTGTCATTGTGCAGTGTCAGTGGCTCAGTAGGTAGCACACTCACCTCTGAGGCTAGGAGATCAGAGGGCTGTGGGTTCAGTTCCCATATCTGGCACTTGGGTTAATATCCCAGTAGTGACAGTGTAGTGCAGCATGAGAGGGGGTGCTGCACTTCTGAGGTGCCGTCTTTTGGATGAGACGTTAAACCGAGGTCCCATCTGCCTGGATTGATGGTAGTTCAGGTGGATGTTAAAGATCCCATGGCACTTATCAAAAAGAGTAGGGACATTTCCCTAGTGATCTGGCCAAATTTCCCTCATTCACTAAAAATAATACAACCAACAGTTTCATCTGGTTCAAGGTCAGTTGGCATTCATCTGTATCCCCCTCCCCTGGGTCATGCCTGAAAATAGGCAGGATTTATCTAGTGCACTTAACCAGTCAACAAAAACTAAATAAATAAAATTCTATGCATCCCGCTGTTTACCGAACCTGCCACCTCCTTTACCATACCACTTTACCATACCACTCTCTTCCAGAGCCCTTATACCCAGCCCTCAGCAACAAGCCCTCTGTAATTCTTTCCCTCCACCAGTGTCTGCATTTTAGATACCTGACAAATCTGTGCCCCATTTTGCCTGTCAGGTTGGATCATATCTGGCCATATTTTGTTCTGTTCCTTGACCCAGCCTGGTTCTTTCCCTTTCTTTTGCCTAGTCCCTTTGACTGACTTCCCTCCTGTAACTTCATCCCCTCTCGCCCTCTACTTGAGCTAAATTGCCAGTTTGATTATGGGCTGGAGGTCCTTGTGCGCTCTTTCTCCCCAGGCTTAGACCCCCCCACTCCCATTGTCATCATTTAAATGCAAACTCCCGTCCCTCTTTCCCCCTTGTTCTTTCCACACACACACCCTCCAGTGCTGTGATCCTTCTGTTCTTATCTCCCCCCATGCATTCTGGAATTCTATTGAGCTGCTGAGGCTCAGTTTGTGATCTTCATTTCCCTCTGTTCCACTTTTAACTTATTTTCTACCAGGCGGCAGGCCTCCGTATTGACTCTACTCCCCTGCCCCCTCCCACCCCACCCCGACATCTGTTTCTGCCCCCCTTGGGTTTCTCCTCTAGTATTCTCCTGATTGGACTATGCGAGGGAAGACATCTAGGCTCACCATCAGATGCGTGATTCAGTTAAAATTCGGCCCCTGTCTAGTGTGCGATATGTGATCCGGAGGCCTTCTAATTTGCCGCACTGATCTTAAATGCGATTGAGCCCCTTGAATATGTGCTCGTTTGTGTCAACTCCTTGTGCTTGTTGTAATTTATTTCTTAAGGGATTCCCCCATCCCCCCATACAATTATTGCCCTATTTCTTTAAGACCCACCCATCCCTCCGTCCTTCCTCTCCTGGCATCTCCGAACTGACTGTTACAAACAAAGAAGCTGGTTTTCTTTTACCCACAACTTCCCCAAACATTTCCCTTTCAAATTGTAACAATCTCATTGATAGATCAAACCTCTGTCCAGATTTTGTTGTTGCCGCTGTCAAAGTCCTTGTTAGTTACCATCGTTTGGTTGGGTTTTGGCCTTACTACTCCTCTCTGTTTGTGTCCCACCTCTAGCAGAGAGGCTGGGATGGAAGTTTAAATATACTGTACTACCATTGGTGAAGACCCCGATGGTCAGATCCAGGAAAAAGTCATGACCAGGTTAGTGTGTGAGATCATTTTTTTTTGAAATTGCCATTGTCTACCATCACCGTGCAGTGATTAAGACTCTCCACCTATTATCACCCCCAGGATCTTGACATCTTCCCATGGTCTAGGTTAACATTCCAGGACAGGGTTGTTGGCCAGGCAGTCTGAGCTGAGGCATATCCAGAGGTGGACAAAGACTTTGCCTTTGGTGCGGTTTGGCTGCTTGAGTGCAAGAGGGAAGAAGAAGAAAGCCCATAAAACCCAGGGGGACCAACAAAGGACTGTTTAATGCCTTTGTCAGACATCTTTGTTTGTGATTGCTTAGTGGTTGATCCAGCCCTCAATGTAGTTCAGTGTGATCGATTATGTTAACAAGAAGATATTGAAGTTCCAAATACCTTTAGAGTGGTGAAATCATTCACATAATGGTTCTGTACCTAGACGTTGATGGTTGTGTACCCCTGTGTGGATTCTGTTGTGGTTGCTGTAGTGGTATGAAGAGAGAACTTCTCCAGCAAATTAGGCTTACATTATCCCTTTTTTTGTGTGGTCACAGCATTGTTAGCTGTGCTTGGGAGGTGAAGAGCTTTGGTAGAATTTTGGGCAGCTCTCTTTTTGCCATATCTGTATTAGGGGACACGTACGATCTTGTCTGTGTGGTTACAATTAATCTGGCTGGATGCAACATTCGGTATGGAATGCTTGCTTGTGCATTGATTTTATCTCCTGGTAAGCTCTCCATTTGTCCCACACTGCCAGGGTAACATCACTAAATATGTGAAGTCTCTTCCCCTGCCATTCCAAGGAGCCTTTCCATCTTGCCAGAGTCATTATATGGATTTTGTGCTGTAAGCATATACTCCTTAGGATAATTGCTCTGGGTTTTTCTTCTTTTGTTGATTTCAGCCAGTACAAGCGATGTGTTCTTTCAATCATGTAGCTCTTACCATATTCCAACAGTCCTGCCACTTTCAGCAGCAGTTGTTGTACAAAAGCAGATACAGTCGAGCCTTTGGCTTTCTCCGGAACTCCCACCAGGATTAAGTTGTTGCTTCTTGCTCTGCTTTCTTGCTTCTCTAGTCTGTCCTCCAAGTTTGCCATTTTCTTTTTAATTTCTGTAGTTTCTTGGACTTCCTTTTGTTGTAGGCCTTCTATGGAGAAAATCCGTGCCTCTGTGTCAGAAACTCTTGTGGAGAGAATGGCCAGTGTATTTTTAAAGTATCTGAAGTCTGTTGCCATTTCATCCTCTGTTATTTTCATGGCAATCATGTCCGAAAGTATGAGGTCAAGTTTAGCAGTGATCAGATCTATTGTGACTGTTTCTGCTGAAGTGACCTGTTTATGGTGCTTAGGTGGGAGCCCTCGCAGAGATTCAGAATCTGATGAGTTGTAGTCCATCTGCGCATGATCAGTCTCGTTCACTTTCAGTTATTTTTTGGATTTCATTCAGTTTCATTTAGATCTAACAAAATACTGTGTTTGAGGTCCATTTTGTGTATTTTGAGCAGTTAAGAAAGCCTCATATTGTGCAGCAGCTCAAGGAGATCTAGGCAGCGCATCCTCTCAGTCCGAGCTCATCATGTGACTCTGGTTTGACTAGCTTCCAATAACAAGTGAATTGTGTTATTAGTGGTGTCCCATAAGGTTTAATGTAGTGCAAGTGTATACTTTTTATTAGTGTAGGCATATACTTTTAATCGCTTGATTAGTGTAAATGTATAGCTTTAATTAGTGTAGTTATATAGCTGTAATTGTTTAATTAGTGCAGGTATATACTTTGAATTGATAGATTAATCACAGGTATATGGGGAAATAAAAGATAGCCTTTTCTAGGGGGGAAGTTGCCATAGCAATTGCTGTCCAGGGTCCAAGGGGGTCACCTCTCCACGTCTCCTGAGGAGGCCAGCTTGGGCTACCAGAGGATGTGCTACGCTAGGTATATGGGCCTAATGTGGTGCAGTGCCTCTACCTGGGGTAGCAGTATTATTGCACCTAGATGCATAGGAGCCAGGTTTGTAAAATATTTGGTGGGGTCCAGGGGTCAGGAGTCAAGCCCTGCCCCTGACCCAGGGGTCAAGGCCACGCCCCCTGTAGTGAACAAAGTCCAAAACAGAGCAGGATACACCAGGTTTGAATATCTGTGGGCTAGTAGAGGAGCCAATAGTCATGAAAGAATCTTCACCCCCAAACCCTCCAGGTTCCCCATCAAGTCACTCAGACAATTTCTTAGCACAGTGCATCCCCTTCCAAGCTGCCCTATGTGTTTAGCAGAGGATGGGAGAGACACAGTGTGGCATAAATGGAGTCAGTACTGCATTTCACTGCATACCCATATATGCCATTATCACCAGGTAGGAAGGTTGCAAAGAGTTGGAGACTCTATGTGCCCATGGCCAGCCATGTCCAAATAAAGTTTATATATAGGAGTACTCTATCTTTCCTGGACAGATACTTTATATATGCTTTTTTGGACATGGCCATAAAGACATAGAAGACCAGGGTTCAAAATTAAGTTTTGCAGCCAGTAGCCAAAAGACCTAGTGATTAGGAAAACACACTGGCCCAACAGACATTTCCAGTGGCACAGTTGTGTCCTAGCAATCCAAGAGCCATTATGTACAGTAAACCTGCTTTTCAGTAGCCACAGGCCCACATAACAGCAGTGAAGTAAGAACCCTAGAAATAATGCAGATAGCCGGAAGCTATTGCTTTTTAATGCTGCCCTGTGCAGTTTAACGAGGAATGTAGCTGCCGTTTTTATTTATTTATTTTTAACTTTCTCATTATGCTACAATGGCCACACTCTCCAACTGGGTTTTCTGACCCCTCTCAAGTCACATCTGTGCCCCATCTCATCACCACACCACTTTCTTCTCCCACGTTACTTAACTTGAGGGAGGCAGTATAGTGCAGTGGTTTAAGGTGCTAAGCTGCAAATCTGGAGACCTGGGTTTGATCCCATAGTCCCCACTTGCATACTGTGTGATCCTGAGCAATTCACTAAACTTCCCTTTGCTCCCAGGTCGCACCTGTAAACAAGCTTTCAGCTTTGTGTGCTACTCCTGGTTAAACAATTGAACCCCCCAAAATAAATCTCTGTCAAACAATGTTGACAAATGCTTTAGCAAAAAATGTTTACATCATATAGTTTTCAGCCTTCCAGAAATATCACTGAACTGGGGTTTATTTCATCTCACTAGCACATATCCCACTGGGGACAAGTCTGTCGTGTTCGATTATATCTTTAAGTGTCTTTCCAAACTTTTTGTCAATCACAGTCTGAAACATGGCAAAGACTTTTTCGTCAGGACTTGCATACTTCACATGTAACGTATAAGCCCGCAAAAGAATTTCACTGTTTGTTTTCTGCCCCTTGAGGCTGACACCTTCAAAAAATAATCTTCATTCTTTATTGCTAATAAGCATTTTTCTTTCTTCCGTGGTATTTTCAAGAAACTGATAAACAAATACATATTAATCACAGTTGTGGTGGCAATAATTTGTTAGCTGAATGGGAGAACAGGTAGATGCAAAATAATGATCTGATTAGGGCTGTGACTGCACTGGCAGGAAAGGTAAAGGATGCTCATATTTCAGAAATTAACTACTAATACTACATGACTTTATTCTTGTATTTCCAGGAGAGAATAAACATACCCCAGCTGTGTTGCTGCTTACCCCATAACAAGGCCTTTAGAACGGAAATAGACCTAGCGTACTGGCTATCTTACTAACTTGCTTGCTGAAGGCTTCAGCAAGACAGCAAGCAAGTTAGCAAGCTAGTCAGTAGGTTAGGTCTCTGTTCCCAACCTGAAGCTCCCCAGGCTGTTCCGCCATGCATCATACATTGCAGAGCTGCCAGAGACAGAGTCACCCCCATACCCATCAGAGTAGTCACACAGTGCTGCAGAGATAGATCACCAGGCCCACTTCAGTCACTGGACTCAACACCCCTCTCATCCATCCCCACAGAAACAACATCAGCATCCCTCCCGTCAATCCCCACAGAGGCAACATCAGCAGACAATTTGGTTTTGTTATTGCCTAAATGAGGTTGTTTGATTTTTTTTTTATATAATATGGTTTATCAACCATCAACATCTACCTAGCAAGAGAAATATAAATTTAATGTATCTGAAATACAGCAATCTGATTGGTCGTTACAAACTTTTGGTTGATAAGCCCATTTTTAATATTAATTTTGGGAAGATTCTGAGTTTTAGTATGTGGTGTATTCCTTTACTAGCTAACAGGAATAATTTTGCCTCAAAAATACTAAATTTTATAATCAAGCGATTTGATTGGCTGATGCAACTGACTTTCCACATTTGAAATATTTGATATGTAAAAGGGTTGCTACCATTATCATGAACTAATGAGTAACATTTTTTCTTAATTACCAAATATTTTATTTGAATATTTGCTAGTTTTATTTTTGGAAAGAAACAATCTGGTTAATAACTGTGATGTCGCTGATTTTGAAACTATTATATTATAATAGTTTTATTATTATAAATTATTATAAAAAGAGATTGAGTATTGCAAGGTTCATCCCTGATGAAGCCTTAATTGTCGAAACGCAGGGGACTTTGCAAATACCTGGTGTGCCTTCTCATGCTTGTTCAATAAAACCAATATTTTTGTAAACACACGTCAAACTGGACTTTTGGCAATTTGTGACTACCTTCATTGGAGGACTATCTGTTCTCCTGGCTCTGGAATGCATGGTGTTTTTTTTGTTTCTACTAACATCAACATCCCCCCCCCATCAATCCGCACAGAGGCAACATCAGCATCCCTCCCTGTCCATCCCCACAGATGCACCACCACCATCAGCATCCTTCCCATCAATTCCCACAGAGGCAACATCAGCATCTCTCCCATCCATCCCAACACAGGCAACATCAACATCCCTCCCATCCATCCCCACAGAGGCACTGCCACAATCAGCATCCCTCCCATCCATCCCCACAGAGGTGGCAACAGCATCCCTGCCATCCATTCTCACAGAGGCAAATCAGTATCCCTCCTATCCATCTCCACAGAGGCAACATTAGCATCCCTCCCTTCTATCACCACAGAAGCAACATTAGCATCCCTCCCTCCCTTCCATCCCCACAGAGGCAACATCATTATCCCTTCCCATCTATCCCCACAGAAGCAACATCAGCATCTCTTCCATCCTCCACCACAGAGGCAACATCAGCATCTCTTCCATGCTCCACCACAGAGGCAACATCAGCATCTCTTCCATCCTCCACTACAGAGACAACATCAGCATCTCTTCCATCCTTCCCCACAGAGGCAACATCAGCATCCCTCCCATCCATCCCCACAAAGGCAACATTAGCATCCCTCCCATCCATCCCCACAGAGGCAACATCATTATCCCTCCCATCCATCCCCACAGAGGCAACATCATTATCCCTTCCCATCCCCACAGAGGCAACATCAGCATCCCTTCCCATCTATCCCCACAGAGGCAACATCAGCATCCCTCCCATCCATCCCCACAGAGGCAACATTAGCATCCCTCCCTTCCATCCCCACAGAGGCAACATCATTATCCCTTCCCATCTATCCCCACAGAAGCAACATCAGCATCCCTCCCATCCATCCCCACAGAGGCAACATTAGCATCCCTCCCTTCCATCCCCACAGAGGCAACATCATTATCCCTTCCCATCTATCCCCACAGAGGCAACATCAGCATCCCTCCCATCCATCCCCACAGAGGCAACATTAGCATCCCTCCCTTCCATCCCCACAGAGGCAACATCATTATCCCTTCCCATCTATCCCCACAGAGGCAACATCAGCATCTCTTCCATCCTCCCCCACAGAGGCAACATTAGCATCCCTCCCATCCATCCCCACAGAGGCAACATCAGCATCCCTCACGTCCATCCCCACAGAGGCAACATTAGCATCCCTTCCTTCCATCCCCACAGAAGCAACATTATGGCAGTGTGAACCTCTTCTGTTGAGAGAGGGTCAGCATAATCAGCTTGATACAATGCACTATACTGCAGTAATCAGCAAGTAAATTATTTTGTGCAAATTGGGACAAGACACTTTGCTGAGTATGGGGCTCTTAGTGCGGACTATTCACCATTAAGTGGACTGGGCCATCTGACTGAGTGTTACTACCTCAGTTCAAGTTAAGCATTTTGGTAGGGGGGGTTGATTTCACAAAGCATTGCTCACCATTTCATTTACATGCACCCACAATCAGCCAACCACATGCAAGATTATCAGGTCTACACTATTTCCTAGGTTGGGTACCCTGTGAAGCAAAGGGAGCTCCCTGGGTAGAACTAAGAGCATTGCACTGGTAGTACCAGGAAAATTGATTTTAGGGAACTGTTCAGGTCAGTTGGTTTTGCAGATCACGCACTAAGCCTGCTGTGTTCACTGTCAAACATAATTCAATTACATTACAGCAGCAGCAAAAGTGTGACTAAAACTGCCAATTCCAAATGTTAAGCAGCACATTACCATCTGCCCAATACAAAGCTTTCCATACCACTGAGCTTGACTGACTCAGCATGCATAAATTTCTTACAAGTTAAACTAAACAGCAGCAGCCAGCCAGCCACCCGACCTGACCTCCACAGCCAGACCTAGTATAGTTACCAAGCCACTCCACAGCAGCCAGTGACACTCACCTCTCAGTCTCTTCTTGTCTGCTCTGCACTGCAGTTTAGATTGTTGTTACTGCTACTGGCTCTCTCTCTCTCTCTCGCTTGCTGAGCCTCAGCCTGCTGCACTCTTTCTCTTCACTCCGAGTCCCCGACCTGGTCCCGGAGTCATCGGACTTCTCCCGGCTGGCGGCAACCGCAAAAAGGTATTGGTGCTGGAGCCTGTGCTGCCTTTGCTTTGCACCTCACCGTTGGTGCCCCGACTGATGACTCACTCCAGTCGCTCCCTCCATGGCCACTGAGTCCTTCTCTACTCCTAAGACTCCCCAGATAAGTACCCGGCACCTGCTATGTCCCTGACCCCAGGTCTGCTCCCGCGCCTTTCTCACTGATCTCGTCGCCCAATCCTGGCCTACTACTCAGTCGGTAGAGAAGGGAACTCATCCTCATCTCGTCTTCTGCTGCTCTCATCTGACTGCACACTGACTCACTTCAGACCCTGCATGCGTATGGCACCTAATAAATCCTGCAGTGAGTGGCCAATCACAGGGAGCAAGTGCTGGCAAATTGAAAAATGCCACCAGCCACCATCCAACCAGAAAGGCAGAAAGTAGTCATACAATGGGGGGGGGGGTCCAAAGTAAACAAACCTAATCCTGGCGCCAGTGGCACGAATTTTAAATAATGCCAGCATGCCCAGACCACTGCAGCGGCACCAGCAATTAAATGGGGGGGGGAGCAGGCGAATCATGCTGGTGCTTGCACACTGTCACAGTGAATTTAAAGGGCAAGGGCCCAAAGGCAAGAAAAGCAGCAGCATAGCAAACTATTGCTGGGGCTTAGCCCAGCTCAATAAATATTGATGGGGCCAATGCCCCACGGGCCCATACAACCCGGCACCTATGCCTAGATGCTGCAACACAAGGCTATCACCTCACCCCCATGAAACAGTGCACACTCTGCCCACACAGTCCCACCCACAAACCAAGTGACACAGTAAGCAATGATGATCCAAACCACAGAATGCAATTCAAACAAATAATTTATTTAAAAGGGAGGGTAAGGAAAGAACAAAGGGGTAGCAAGGTAAAATGGGAACAACGGGGGTAGCAGTAACTCTAAATTCTAAGCTGTGTATTACCTAAAGTGCTTGCATTTTGACAGATCAACACTTTGCCCTCACAGGCTCTGCCCATCCCCCGGCAGTCCTTAAACCCTAATGTGGGTGCAGCCAGCTTAATTCTCCCCAAAGGCCATGGGTGAGAGCTCTCTTTTATGCTGCAGTGGGTGCTACACTGGGGATGCTGATGCTGCTAACAGGGTGGTGCTCAGTGGTGTGCTTAAGCATGTAGCAGGTAAAATGCTTTTTAAAACACAGCTATTGCAGCACACAAACTTTTAAACTGGTAAAGCAAGTTGAAATGAGGCCCTATTTGTAATCCACTGAGCTGTGTGTCCGGCTGGCCTCCACTAGTCTTCTGCCTGGGCCTCTCACACTAGCACAGTCCTGCCCAGGACTTCTCCCTCAGTTCCTGGCACAATAACTTTCTCCCCAGTTGCAGGTCTGAGCCCTGGAGTTTACTCACCATTTTGATGCCTCAAGCAACACCTCTAGTTCAGGTTCCTAGAACAGGGTGACTGGATGCACTTCCTACTGGCTGGTACCAGCTGGGATGCAGGCTTCCCCAGGTTGCTGGTGACTTCTGTCTGCTTCACTCCGCTCTCTAGTGCTGTTTCTTTGAGGCTCGGGACCTGTAACGGTGGTGGTGGTGGGGGGTGGCCTTCATGGATTGGAGATGCTGTAGGAGCTGCTCCCCCAGAGGTGAAAAGTCTGTGCTGTGTCAGGAAAACTCCAGCTACAACTTGTCTTTAAACTGTAGTTTTGGTTAAAACTTCTTTTCTTCACACAAACTCTTTACTTGGGATCCCACACTCTTTCAGTCTGCCAGGCCTGCAGTGCCTGACCAGACAGTGGCCCAGTGGCCCACACCTTGACACACAGTCATTCTCTGAGCTGTCTGGCTGAACTGGCCACAATCATTGTTAACAGCCCCTTTTATCAGGGGTGAAACTCAACACCTGATCAAACTTGTTCCCACACAAACTGTCTTTAGCATGAGCTGGTTCCTGATTGACTGAAATTTGCAGGTAAAATTGATCCTTCCTACAGCTTCTTACAATGGTGCTCTGAAGTCTGTGGAGTCATAGAGGCAACCATCTTAATTTATTTACAGTGTTCAAACTTTGGCAGCTCACTGCCATCTTATTTCAAACCCCCCTCTGTATCTTTATAGCTGCCCTGCCCTGCTTACTGTCCTGTGGCCAGGGATGCATTTTTATGTTGGGGCACATAGCCCATGCCGAGTTGGGTGCTGTTTAGTGAGAGGCCGCCATCTGCATCACTCTCTTACTGTGGAACCCATGCACACTTCATCTTTGTCCTTCTTGTTCCCACTGACTGTTCTGGGGCTGAGAAACACATTACTGGGCACCTAATGGTGCGATTTAGCGTAGATCTTGGCTCCTCTGGCTTCTCTGTAACTGTAGTTTGCACCTAAAGCGGACGCACTGTCTGAATCAACCACTGGAACTCCTGCTACAATAATAAACATCTGCACATATGTTAACAATACAACATGGTGCTTTGCTACCTGCTCACTCGTTCCCCCTCCAGCTGCAACTCCTGGGCTTGGAAACTCTCTTGGGCTGCTGGTGTCCTCTTTTCTGCCCTCTGTTTTGGCCCCAGGTAAAATTGGAGGGGCTAGAGGACAGAGGGAATGTGCGGCAATGGCCGAAGTGACTTTGATGTGGAGCCCTGGTTTTAATCCCACCAGGGCTCCTGGATAACTACACAGGTGCCTTGCCATACCCCACCTTAGCAGTCCTGGGGGAACAAGAGGGTGAAGAAGGAGTCCAGGATGCAGGAGTCAGCAGCTAAGGTAAGCCCAGAAAAGGAGGGAGCTTATACACTCCCCCACCAGACTCTTGGTGCCCTCTCCAAGACCATGTCCATACTGTCCAGAAGTCCAAATAGCAGTGGCATGAGCATTCCTGTCAACAACATATACATTTCTAACTAACATCTGAAGCCTAACTATTCAGGGCATTTATGCATAAGTATACATGGTACATTTCTGATTAGGAAATGGGCTTAAGAATTCAAGAGATCTCATTGGCTGGCAGGGGTACATTAACTTACAGTGAGAGCCCTGAAAGTAAAAAGTCCCAGCCATGCCAACCCTGCCAGCCTCATTACCCATATCCTAGTGCCAGTGTGCCCTCACCGAGTCACCATGTTTTTTTATTTCCCTTAGTGAGACTCACCTCTGCAGCCCTGCTTTGCACCCCCAAGGATAACTGTAAATGAAAACCTCACATTGCAGTATTCCCTTCAGGTAAAGTAAAAAAAACAAAAATGTCCTTGTCCGCCATCCCTGTTGCTCTCTCCAGTTGTCCAACCACCGCGCTCTCTCTCTCTCTTCCAACTAGTCACCCAGTCACTCTGAAAATGAATGTCCCCCATTTCCCCCCCCGATTAGTGAGCCAGACCATAACCCGAAACAGACACAGAACACAACATGGCACACACTCTGCCAGTGCCATTCCAGGCTTCAGCCACTAGGAAAAAATAGTTTATTTTTTCTTTCAAATTAGGTGCACTAGCACGTTGCATGCTCAGCACTACTGGCACACTAAGTTCTCTGACACTGTTCCAACTCCGTTCTTGATTGGTCGCCTGTCTCCATTCAGTGTTAGTTAAAAAAAGAGAAAAACAGCCGCTCGCTCCAGTGTGGCAACAAAAAAAGCACAGTTCTCCCTCAGTAAAGCAAAAAAAGCGTTCTTTTAAATTGACTGTGCTACCACAGTCCTTCTCGACCTTGTTTCTGGGACATAAAGTACCACCACCATCATTTTGACTGTCCTTGACAGTACCAGTGTCCTGCTATTGCTGGGTTTGTCTCTCTCTTTCCCATGCTGACAAAACAACAACAAACCCTTAAAAATAACACGCTTCAGCATTTTTTAAAAGAGTACCTCTTAGCTCCGTTGCCTGACTGCAGGCACTACTGCCCTTCCACAGATCCTGATACAATCATCATCCCATTCAAACAGAGTGGAGGTGGGGGATTGCTGTTAGAAATTACGTGATCTCAGAAAATGGGGGAAAAACACATCAAAACGACCACAGGCTGTCGGCGTGTGTGTGTGTTGGGGGGGGGGGGGGTACAGTTCCTTAAGGTAAGCAAATGCTAAACAAAGACTTTGTGTCTGTGTGTTTGGGGGACCTCTAAACAAGGAGACAATTACAAAAGACTGTAGAGCCCTCTATTGGCCAATACAGTAGTTACAGGGGCTACTTTACCAAAAAAGGACTAAAAGTATCATTCTAGTCATTTTTTATAGAATTATTGTACGTTTTTTGTAATCCTATAACAAATGACACATGTAGTCCATTTTCTAAATGCAATAATACCCTCCAGGGTAGACTGTATGGGCAATACTGGACCTTCCAGGGCCTATAAGGCCCTCCACCTGCTGTGTCGGGCCTCATTACTCCCCTGGGTGGTCCAGTATTGCCCAATACCGCCCACTCTGTCGGGTATTACTACTTGCCTAGACAACATGTGCCTATCTATCCACAAGACACAGTTGGCAGCATCCCACAATATTCCCCAATACTAAAGTATATTTCTGATCGATATCTGGGAACAATGGATAAAGCATGCAATGTGGGTGCTATGAATTTATGGGCCACATGAATGGAGAGGTCAGAGGAGGCACCGAGGGTGTCAAAAGTGAGCTTAATAATGGGCTTAGGTTCACATCCAGACTTTCTGAGTAACATTTCTTCTTCCTCAGGAATAGGTAGCGCTTCTCCCTCTTCCAGCTCTGTATCCAGCACAAGGGATTCATCAGGTACTACAGGAATTACTTCAGTTTCTGGGATTTGTTCTCCAAAATTCAACTCTAGAACTGAAGCAATGGCAAAAGATTCTGGGACGTGGCAGGGCTCCTTCGCAAGGGAGTTAAAAACACTTCTTAAATGCTTATGGTGAAGGGCGAAGAGATCATTGATCCAGAACTGCCAATTACTTCAACACAGCTTTTACTGCCTCAGATCCATCATCCCCACTGAGTCAGCCTAGACCCCCTGCAGGGAACCAGATCTTGAAGCCTCCCAGATGGTGGGTTCTGAACCAAGGTACCCTAAATTCTACTTTAAGGCTGTTTCAGTCTAAGATACCTCAAAATGCATCAGTAGGGTACTTGGTATCTTGGTATTATTGAGCCAAAAGCAGGCCATAAGCCCATCTTGATTGTCTCCCACCATCTGGTGGGTCATTGTACTGTCCTTATGTAACCCCCCTTTAAATGGGGTTCCCAAAAGTCTTCCTTGGGTGTGCTTAAATGTCCACTGCCAGGTGGGCGTTCTGTGTCTTCACAGGTGTAAAAGTGCTTGTATGCGACTGCCCTGTCCTCCATGCCTGTCCCTTTAAGAGACATTATTTTTGTAGTGTATAATTAATCTGGGTAGGGGCAGAGTGTTTCCAGGCTTGATTCCCACCTGAGCTGCAATAATATTGCTCTGTTCTGCCATCACTAACGGTGCAGAGGGAGCTCTGTTAGAACTGGTAATTGTTTGCTGATTAGTTGCGCTAATAATAATGGTATTATAGTTTCTCTAACCTGCCTTTCTTTGCAGCATGGACATTTCTGTATTGCACCAATCAGTACCTTTTGGGGACCTTAAAATGGAATCTGTCCCCAGGGGTCTTGTGGGAGTGAATTTCTGTAGGAATGGTAGTTTTTTCATTTTGGGTCCTAAATGGACCTGGAGGGGGTGCCCTTGCTTTGACAGACATGAATCAACCAACCAAACCCTTTTTGGATCATAAGGAAGTCCCAGTGCTGCCTGCATCAGAGAGTCAGTCTGACTTTGGAGTTGACAGAGTGAACTGTTCAAGACATTCAAGCAGCTGCTCCTACGTAGTAGTGCAGGAAACTGGTGGGAAGGCTGTGCCTGGCCTGCCTGCTTCATCTTCCCTTCTGAGGGATCTGCTAGTGAAATTAATCGGACTGAATCTGAACTGGCTTGTGACAAGAAATACCAAATTGTGACTGCCTTGTTACCTGAAGAAGACCGAAGATTTGTTGTAAGCGATCGGCCCGTCAGGACATCTGAATCACCACAGAGATCATGGTTTTGCTCAGGAAAACTGAAATTGCAACTGGACTGTCATCCAACCTGTGGTATTGTGTTTTGCTTCACTGTAAATGTGCTGTAAGCTGTCAGTGGGTCATGATTTGGTTCCCCACTACTTAAGTCTGTCACACTTGCTGGAAGCTGTCTCCAGCACCGATCAAACTGAATCTGAACTGTTCATCCGGCCTGGGCCCTGCCACCTTGGCCCAGTCAGCTACTTCAGATGCAGAGATCACCATCAAGGAGAGACTTGCCTGGGGATCAGCCACCTGCTCAACATCTCAAACAGAAATGACACCTCAGTAAATCGTGTGGGCCCTGCTTCTCCTGGCATACCAGCTTGCCGACCTGCAGTCTCCATTTCGTCCCTCCTGTGTTTCATATTGGGTAGCGTAAATAAACACCAGGGTAGCTCCCTGCAACATCAGCTAAATCAAAAGTGTTGTCATCTGATTCAATTGTTGTTTTCTTGTCACGAACTGAGCCTTCAGGCTCCGGATTACAAATTGTATGTGGTTGTGCATGCTCCTTCTTTCCATCACAGGGCCCTGACCAGCTACAATGCTGGTCTACCCAGGGCAACATGTCAGGCTAGCCCACCTTTTTTCCAACTGGGTACCCAGAGTGTGTGACTGTGACGCGACTGTAAAGTGCATGTATGTTTGCCTGATTGAATCAGTTACAGAACTAATCAGCCAAATTACACCCCTTCCTTGTTCATTCCCCCTGAATAAGTCAGATCTAATTCTTTTTGCATTTAACTTGACTGTGGTTTCATTTTGTACAAGAAGCACTGTACTGTTGTTACCTGCTGTGTCTAACCTTATTTTGCAGGGGGTCTCCAGGGTTGAACTGGTGGAATCAGCCCTGGTGGTAAGTGCAAACAGAGTGGGGATTTGTATGCTGATTAGGGGTTAGTGTAACTGTGTCTGTTGTTCATTGCTTAGGCCACTAGAGGGGAAAGAGGGGTGTTACAGTGACCCGGAGGGCTGTACCCAGGTCAGCTATGCTACCAATAACCCTGTCCTCCGGGTGGAGGCACCCGTTTTTGGTACCCAGGCCCGTTAACCTGCACCTAGTCACGCAGGCAGGGGGAATAGCTCTTGGGACAGCGCCACCTAGGGGTTACACTTAAATTGAAACTATATTTGTCAAGCTCTGTCTTATAACTATCTAATGTCTTTTGATTTACTACAGATACAGATAGTGAATTCCAACTACGGGCTGCTCTGATGGTTAAATAGTGTAACCTTTTATTGCTATTTGTTCTCTGCACTAATAATTGTTTATTGTGCAATCTTAAATGTAGTGTTCTTTTGGCATACTGTAATCCCAAATTCACCATAAAGTCATCATTCTGTAATAGTTTATACAGAAACAAGAGGTCTCCCCTAAATCTTGTCTCTTTAACGCTAAATAGCCCAAGTTTTTCTAGTCTGTTATTATATTATAGATTGGCCGTACCATGTAAACCCTTAGTTAGCCTTCTCTGTGGACCTTCTAGTAAATTTTCATCTTTCTTCAGGTATGGGCACCTAAAGAGGGAGCCAATAATCATAATGAGGGATAACAAGTTTTATAGACCTTCAAAATACACTGTGGATCTCTGGTCACAAAGGCTGTCTTTACTGCCCTGGTTAAATAATTGGCCTTCCTAGCCACCTTGCATGCAATGGTCAGAGTGTGATAAAGTGTTGCTGACACTTACGCCTAGATCTTTCTCCTTGCACACTGATTCTAATGGGATCCCATCCATGTAGTATATATACTCTGGATTATTGTTTCCAAAATGTAGTACGATACATTTCTTGGTGTTGAAGTTGGCAAAATAGGTGTGAAAGTGACTTAGCTGATATGAAACTTCATGCCTGGTGGTAGAGGAACTGTCCCAACCCATCCCGTCTCTAGAATTTTTAACTTTTCAACATGCTACTCACAGTTCCCAAAGTGGAACTCTGCACTGGTTACACCAGTTTTCAAAAGTGGAGACCACACTAGTCTTGCCAATTACAGACCCATTTCTAGTCTCTTCTCCTGTCCAAGGCCCTCGAGAGAATAGTCTCTGGCCAACTTGCCACATACCTCAAACAGTAAGTGTCCAATGTGTAAAGAAACATGGCTTCTGGAAGCTCCACAGCATCAACATGGAGCTGTTGAAATACACCAACTATGTTCATGAGGCCCTTGACAATGGTGACCTAATTGGAGGTATATATACTGGCCTTACTAAAGCTTTTGACCTGGTCAGTCATAAGTTGCTACTTAACAAACTCCTTGGCCTGGGTTTATCACAGAACACAGTTGACTGGTTCCACAGCTAGGCTCTCAAATCACTTCCAGCATGTGAAGAGCGATAAATCTTTGTCCGACACTCCGGGAGTATCTATCGGTGTCCCCAAGGCTCCATTTGGGCCCACTCCTATTTGGCCTCTTCATAAATCAACCGCCCAATGCTTGTCAGGCAGCTCACATCCTCCTCTGTGCCGATGATGCAGTCTTCTATTCCAAAACCCTGACCTTGACAGTCTTACCACTGCTCTCCAAAGTAACTTTAGGTCACCTGAAAGCTGGTTATCCAACAAAAAAACTGATCCTGAACTACAAAAAAACTAATACCATGCTCTTCTCTAGCCTTCCACAGAAGAAGAAAGTTCCACCCATTGTCATCCAAAATGGCTAAGGACAAAATCTTGAACAGGTGGAGACCTTCAAATACCTTGGAGTAACTGTGTCTGAACCTTATCTTTTGTACCCCATGTTGACAATCTGGAGATCATATTTAACAGAAGACTGGATGTTCTGTACCATAACTGGAACAATCTCACTGGGGATGCTGGTTCCATGTGATAACAGCGACTGCAAAATAACACCGACAATAATAGCGAATGCATTTAAGCGACCACAAGTACAGCCCACACCATTTATACCGCACGTCAAAATATTGACCCCGACCCAAAAAACACCAAAAACAGCAAAGCAAAACACCTGACAAAACAAACCACCAATACCTGGCAACATAAGGTACAAAATGAAAAAGTCTGCAACACCCAGCTCCACACTACATACACAAATTCACAACTCATGCCGGCAATGAGATTCAAACCCAAGACACTCAACATCACACAATGCCATACCTACCTAGCAACCTGCCTACCTACCTAGCAACCTGCCTAACCCACTATACCACAGCAACACCATGACTGCAGCAGGTCAACTGACATCCTACATACCAAATAAGTTAACCAGCCTGACAGTCACAGAACAATATCAAAACACTATATCTCTATGTTTTATACTGTGGGCTTCACCACCCCCCGCACCCCCAAAATTGAAATAACAAACTCTTAGACTGCACTATACATGGACTGGGGTGCAATACCAGATTGCCATCCCTACATACTGTTGTTGTTTGTGCTGTGGCTATTGTTCACCTGTTGCCCTTTGTGGCGTCGCTATTTTGTATGCATCGCCTTTTTGACATATGCTCAATTTTAGTCGCTCATATTAGGTGACTCAAATTGAGTCACTCATATCAGGGGATACCTTTGAGGAGATCTTTGTGGTCTGCCTTTGCTGTCCAATGCAGTTATAACCATTAAACAGTTTTATTCAGTTTCTCTCTGTACATAACTTGTGATTTGTTATACAATGATCTGTATGGATTTTTCTCAAAACTGTATGTAATTGTTCTGTCTTAAGTGCTTTGAGCCTGACTCCACTACATTTCCTCTGAAACTGTTTACTGTATTGGTAATGTTTTTTGTGACTACTGTATGTATTTGGTGTGGAACCTTTGTAAATGAGCACTTGTGCCCAAAGGTAATCGCTGAGGTTTTCAATGAATAAATACATAAATAAACTCCACGCCATTGTTCAGAACAGGATCTTCGAGTTGCTCAATTACCATTTCTTCTGGCACAAAGGGTTTAGCTTTGGGATTCAGGCTATAAGATAGTTCATGGGTTGCAAAGTCTTCAGTGGGGGCTGTACTTTTTTTTTAAATTAATAATCTAACTTTGTTCCCTTTGAAACTACCATGAATCCCTCTATCCTCAGCAATTGCTGCTCTCTCTTCATACTGCTTGAACATTCTGTGACATCAGTAACACCATTCCAGGCCATCCAGATGAGTAGCATGGAATGGCAGTTATTGATGTCTTAGAAAATGGGTCTGCTGAATCCTACTCCCTGATTGGCTAAGACAGCCGACCTCCCAGTCTGGTATCAGGCAACAGAAACCAGGAAATAATAAGTCCCAGTCTCCATCTGCCTGCTTACCAGTATTAATATGCCACAGAATGTTTAGCATTTTGGTTGCTGCCATTGTTTTCCCTCTCACTTAGTGAGATTCAGTTACTAACCCCCCCCCTCACACTGACCACCTTTTAGTGCTTGATAAACAGAAAATTCTTATGCTGAGCTTTCGCTGTCACAGCTCCATCTGTCCTGTTTGCTTATCGCATCCGCCTCCTCCTGCTGTCTGTTTGATTTTAGATTACTCTCTTTTCGTCAGCGAGCAACAGTTCACTGACCTCACGCTGCCAGTAGTGTTGTATGCTTGTGCAGCTGTGTTAGTTTGGTTTTGGCGTTGCTCTCTATTCCAGAGAAATTACCACCCTGTATGAAAGTGCTGACGACAAGGAACTCTTGGAGAGGGTTCCACCCTAGAGGTGCCACAGACAGTTCCTGTGGCTGGAAGGTACCTTAGGAATCCCCCTAAGGAGAGAGTGCTGCCGCTGGAGGAGGAGGGGGGGATGGTGGGGCAAAGGAAAAATGCTTCACAGTGAGGCTTAAAGGAACTGCTTATATAGCTCAGGAAGTGGGAGTGGCTGGCTGCCTGGCCACTGAACTCCAGGCATAGCCTTGCATTTCACTGACCTACTCAGCCAGTATAGTGTTATGCTTATGTAACTGTGTTAGTTTGGTTTTGGCCGTTCACACCCTCTATTCCAGAGGAATTACCACCCTGTAGGGATATGATGGCAAGGAAGTCTCGGAGAGGGTTCCACCCCTAGAGGTGCTACAGGATGGTTCCCATGGCTAAAGGTACCTTAGGAATCCTCCCCCCAAAAATGTAGTATCATCCCCAAAAAAGAGGTAACATGAAGCGTAAGGCAAGCAGTAACAGTGACGTAGAAGCAGTAACTGTAACATAGTAGTAGAGAAGCATAGGCAGTTTGCTAATGCAATGATATGCTCAGTTGTTGTAGTAACAGCCCAGGTTTGCATAACATGATAGTGATGGCTTGCTTTGAGAGAGGGGATCCCCTAAGGAGAAAGGGAATGGCAAGACATCCTCCACCTCCATCCAACAATGGAACCTACCTAAAGAAACTAGGGAAAACAACTATGCTAACTAAGTGTTATGACCTGAGGCAACAGAGGAGAGAAAAAAACCCTATGAGGAGGAAATATCTGGGGATCCAAGGCCTAGGTCACCTTCCCTCCAGGCTTGGGAAAATTTATTCAGTGATGGCTCTGCAGCTGCAATTTGGAAAACCCAATTAAAGGGAGGTGGAAAATATTTCAATTTGGAGGCAGGATCTCACTCAAACCCTATAGTGGGAACATTGTGGAAGGTTGCGAGAAAACTCTCCAACAATACGTGCATCCAAGGTGCAGGAGGAGAGCAACAACTGCTGCGGCACTCACCAGGCCTACCCACCCTAAATCAAACCAGGTGAACCAGAGGCAGGTGTAGGGAGAATGTGGTGAAGGTGCCTTGCTAAGGAAACCACTAAAGTCAATGGTCAACCATTATAGTGGAACACTAGAGCCAAAGGAGAGCGTTGTAACCACCCTTCACCGCTAATCTTAAATTCTACACCAGGAGCTGCTGTCAAGTAGCAGGCAGCTAAAGCCAAGCTTGGGGTGAGGACATTCCCAGCTATGGGCCAGGTGAGAAGGATCCTGCCCCAAGTTGGACACACTTGATGATGTGGACTAAATACAGAGTGAGACCATCGGCTGCAGGAACCCTGCACCAGATTAGAATTGCTGACATGCCCCAAAAATTGATTGAGAGCTAAAAGCTGGTGAGCTGAATGAGCACGGTGTGCTGAGATCGTAATGAGCATGAAGTGCTGAGACCTTGCAAGGTAGATGCAGATTGAGTGCAGCAGAATCCCAAGCTGAAGCCGAAGGGATGGCAGTATGCATGAAGTAATGGATTGCATAAGCAAGGAGTAACAGCTGCATATGAACCAGCATATCAAACTGTATAGCAATCAAACAGCACTGAATTGGGAGCAAGCCAGCCAGACAGTTCAAAGTCAAATCAAGGTGACAGACTCTGAGGATTTTAGGCAGCGAAGAGGATTCAGAACAGAATTAATTGCAGATATAAAGCTAATTTAATAGCCTCAACAGGAGCATCAGCTAACCTCAGAGTAACACAATGTACAATAGCAATGGGAGTAAATGAAGCAGTAAGCAGGAAGCAATTAGGCCAGTGCAGCAGAAGTGAAAACAAATGAGTACACTGAGAAACAATTGCAATAAATAAAAGGAGGCATAATGTCTGAAAGCACTGTGACCATGCAACGCAATGAAATTGCTGCAATAAGGTAATTAGAACAAGCATGAGCGAGCTGTAGAGCTAGGTTGTAAATCTGAGTCAGGCGAAAGTAAAGTAAGCCATGGAACAGCTAGTTGAGCTAAAACACACAAAATCAGGTATGCAATTGCAGTGCAAGTAATTTGAGTTGTGAGTAACTGAAAGCAGCAGTATAAGCTCTGAAATAGTAGATAAGCTAACTTAGAAAAGCCCCCCCCAAAAAAAGGAAGGAAGCATATACAGCCAAAGGCAAAATACAAACCAAGGCAGGAAAATAAATACAGAAGCCCCGCAGAGATCAGCAGGACTGGGGGGGCAGGCCCCAGCCAGGGAAGGAGGCCCAATCAGCTCAGAGGACAAACCGGCAGAGCCTTCGGCTGCAAAGAAAAAATGCTTCACAGTGAGGCTTAGAGGAACTGCTTATATAGCTCAGGAAGTGGGAGTGGCTGGCTGCTTGGCCACTGAACTCCAGGCATAGCCTTACATTTAGTGATTCCAAGACCCCACCATGACAACCGTAAACTCCCCCCAAAAAGCAAAGTATATGCTCACCCATTCCCATCCTCACAGTACCTAGAAAAAAACAAGCTTTTCTTTTTAAATTAATAGTGCCAGCACATTTGCGTACTCAGCACTATTATACCATTTCCTATAACTTTCTCCAATGCTTGCCCTACCTCTTCCACGCTTGCTGCAGAAAAGAAGTAAAAAAAAAAAAGAACTGCCTGATTAAAGTCTTGAAACAGTACAACTACCTCTTCTTCACCTGATCCACTGCTGCTGTTTCAATATTCCACTCTACGTTGTCCTCTCCCTTACCCAGTACAAATTCAGAGTTTGGAATAATCTTTTCGCGGGCGGGTGGGAAGCACAAATTAATTCAAAGTTGGGGCTAATCTCTTTGCCATTGGGCTGGACATGGGAGGGGATCCATATAGACTTCCCCTTCTCAGCCTTTTCCCCACACACTCTCACTGTGGCTGGAATAAGCTAGACAGGAGGGCCGGCCCGGTGGCGCTGAGGGTTGAGGCGCTGGACACCACACCTTGCTCCATGCCGGCAACCTGGGTTTGGGAATAGACTCGGGTCACCAGGGGTTGGCAGTCCATGGGGCAGCTTTCCCTCTCCGGGGAAGGGGGATCGCAGTTGTCAGCTCACTTGCAACCTGTAGTGGAAGCTGGGGGCAGTGAACTGGCACTGTATTGTAGCAGGTGACATTGGGGTACGACGCCAGAGGGAGCGCATGCGGACGCGTGCATGCTCACCTTCTTGGCGTCCTTGCACGCCCCGGTCACCCTGGCTAAGGAAGAAACAGGAGGAAACATGGCACTTCAGTTGCAGAGGCTTGATGGCTGTCTTGGGGACACCTGGCCTCAGGGGGCATCACTGCCGGTACTGGATCCTGGTTCAGTGGGGTGTGAGGGGGGCTCTTCACTGCCCCGCAGCAGGGGGCAAGCCACAGGGGTAATTGGGCAGTGGGGGCTTCCTTGGGGGGCCGAGGCAGAACCAGATGGCGGCCGAAGGGAGGACAGATGCCAAGATGTGGATGCAGATCGGAGGCACCAGACAAGGTAAAAAGGATTAACTAAATAAATAAATAAATAAATAAGCTACACAGGACAGAAAGAAAACAAAAGTGTTTTTTTTGGGGGGGGCACAATAAACAAAGCAAACATGCCTACATCACGATGGCAGCAGGTCACGATCTCATGGCTCTCCCACTAAAACATACCAGTGCCCTCCGTTGGCATGTCCAGAAGTGGAGGGACTACTTTACACATAAATGTGCTTTATAGTTTTGTTTTTTAATTTCTACATTATATATAAATATTTCTAAACATTTAACTTAAAATGTAGACCCAAGACCCGTTTTCTAAGAGTAATAATAATACCCTCCAGGGTGAGCAGTATTGGGCTACAGCAGATCTACTAGGGGCTATAAGGCCCTCCGCCTGCGGCTTTGGGCCTCATTATGCCCCTGAGCAGTCCAGTATGGCCCAATACCGCCCACCCTATTGGGTATTATTGCTTACATAGAATGTCTTAGAAATATGAAAATCAAGAGCAGAGTGAGGAGGAGAGTGGAATTCTATGTTGATCTGAGGGCACCCCGAAGCTAGATTATTTATTTAACAAAAAATCATCAAAGCATACCAGAATACATAACTGGCATGGAAAGGAAGACAGAAGGGCATTTAACTATGTAAAAATAATTTCCTATCTCCTTTAAGGCTGGCTAATCAGGGTGCGGATGCAGTGGTAATGCATCAGCGTCAATTAAATAATAAGGCATGACAGGAGGTGTGTTATGGTGGGATAACAGCCCACCTCAGGGTGGGTTGAAGTCCAAGGCATAGCCAAGAGCTTCCACCACCTGAGAAGGCCGTTAGCCCACCATAACACACCCCCTGGAGTGTCTTATTGTGGTAATGAAATGGGTAATTTTTTATAAATTGTATGCATTTTTAAACATGATACTTTCAGCAGGGCCATTCTGCTGGGACAGTGGCCCAGCTGAAAGCAGTTCTCAGCCAAACAGAATTCAGCATTTTTTCTACCCATTTTATAATGTTGCTTTGATCACTGCAGTATTTTAAACTGTAGTTGTACATAGATGTAACCCCCCCAACCCCTCGTCTAGGGGCATGCTTTCACTTTGCAGATGATCCAGGGAGCATGGGGGGGGGCACAGCTAAAGTGCTAACCAGAGCCAGTGCACCCTTAAACAAGATAGGAAAAGAACTGTCCTACATTTTGGTGGCTTCACTTTCAAGCGCACTCTTAATCTCACCACAGCAAATCTGGAGTCTCCCCAAATGTTGTCCGCTGGACCAGAATCTCCATGCTGCAACCTCCTGCCTCCTCTGAGCCCCAGAGCCCCTCAGTCCTGATACAGCTTGATGGAACCCTTCTTGAATTAAAACTTGTGAAATAAATTAGACACATGGAGTGGGGCTTCTATTTCATTTGTCCCCCCCTTCTAACTCAAATAAGGAGAACACCACTACCAATTTCTTCCCAAACCAGCATCTTTATTTAAGCTCCTGCACCCCAAATGATTCCAGGAATGCAGGGGTGTCACCTTACACCAAATAAATAAAGCAGCTCCATGGGGCTATCTGAACTTTGTATAATTTACCCAAGCTGGACATTCTTGAGCAGCACAAATGGATTACAGGCAGTACAAGCAGGATCTCGTCTCTCTAACCGTTTGGATGATTTGTCCAAGGACCCACTTAACTAGAAGAAAACCACAGGCTCCTGGTGCTGGTAAGCCAAACTCTCTCTCTCTCTCTCTCTCTCTCTCTCTTTCTTCTTCTTTTCTGGGTTACCCACATGACTTTCTTAAACTGGTCTGGCACTGGTTGGCTGTCCATCTCCAATGTGGAAAAGCAGGTTGCTTCCTCCACTTGGCCCCTGGATCTTGACCCAAATCTACTAAGGGTGCCAGGATTTTTTCCTCCGACCCAGGTCCTGTAACCCAACCTCCCTGGCTTCACATTGAACCTGAACCTGCCTGATATTACCCAACTCATGGCACCAATCCCACGTCCACTGTTCAGCTCTCTCTCCTTCTGGTGCAGTGGCCCCAAAACCCAGCCCTGCTCCAGCACACGAGCTACCTCACCTGGGCTACCCTGCCATGAGAGAGACCCAGGTCCTGCCACCACCCAGAACCTCTGAGTGGCCTACTTCTCTCAGTGCTCCCAGATGGCGAATTTTGGAAGGAGGGGTACACAGCTCCTTGCCCCACATCTCTGTCCATGCACCCTTGGCTTGTATTAAACCCCCACCAGAGGCACCCTCCAAGGCCTGTCCTAAGACTTGCGACCTGCCCAGCCCTTTAATGCCGGAGGCCCAGGATCTGACCCTCCATGCAGGCCCTACAAGTTGGGTGAAAGGCTCCCTGGCTCCATCTAGGCTCAGGCCACCCTTCCACACCAGGTACGGAGAAAAGCCACTGCCACTGGCTTTCTCCTTGTGGGGACCCTGTCACTGCCCCCACAGCCTGGTGGCCTGAGTAACCACTACTAATGGGATCTCTACGGGCTCCTGCCTATCTTTGCATACCACCGTCACCTACACCATCCCTATCCCAACGACGCAGTCATACTGGCTGACCATCCTCCCTATGGAGCTTCCTCCCCTACTCCTCAGCACCACATCACTGCCAAAGCCATCCCTATCTGCACTTTGGGGGGTCCTCCCCACTGGCCCACCCAGACCGCTAAGCTCCCTTCTTGCCTGCCATCCCTGCTCCTTCAGCCACCCCCTCCAGCCCCAGGCCTACTGCCTGGGCCGGAAAAGGCCCAGAAACTTGTTTCAGTGAGGCAGTATAGCGCAGTGATTTAAGGCTCTGAGCTGCAAATCTGGTGACATCCAACAGACCAGACCTGGGTTTGAATCCCACAGCTTCCACTTGCATACTGAGTGACCCTGAGCAAGCCACTTAACTTCCCTGTGCTCCCAGGTTGCACCTGTAAAAAAGCTTTCAGCTTAGCGTGCTACTCCTGGTTAAACAACTAAAAAAAAAAAAGAAACTTCCTGTCTCCAGCCTTAAATACCTCCTTAAACCTGCCCTCTGCTGCCACCTTGAGGCATCCAGCCGGTATTAACCCCCCCAGAGCACTACTGAATTCCCTAGCTCTGGGGAGGGGGAAGGGGGGGTTCTAATGGGCGCAATAAGCCCCTCCTTTAAGGGGGAGCTTACAAAGATAATGCTGAGAGTACCAATGTCCAGCTGCGTCCAGTTTTGCTGTTGTTTTCACATACATGAGTGGGCTATTGTCTGCTCTTACTGTGAACTGGGCCCCATACAAGTAATCGTGGAACTTTTCTGCAGTGACCCACTTGAGGGCCAAGGATTCAAGTTTGTGCACAGGATAGAGTTCCTCAGATTGGTTTAAACTGCGACTGGTGAATGCCACTGGACGACATCCCTCAGGATGCTCCTGGTACAGGACTATTCCTAGACCACTTAAAACTGGCATCTGTGTGCAATATGTAGGGTTTTGTGAAATCGACAAAAATGCCAGCACTGGCACCTTTCTTAGGCATTGTACCCCATTTGCAGAAACAATATGGCCCACATATTTGACCAATGGCTGGCAAAACAGGCACTTGTCAATGGACACTTTCAGGCTGAACTCATCCGATCTGTCCAACACCTGCATCAATCATGCTTCATGTTTTTCCAATCTTTTCCCAAACACTATTAAGTTGTCCAAGTACACCAGCACCTCCAGCAAGTGCATGTGTCCTACTGCATTGTGCATTAGTCTCCGAAACATAGCTTTGGCCCTGGATATACCTTGGGGCATCCTCTCAAACTGGTAGAACCCCAAAGGGCAGATGAAGGCTGTTTTCTCTTTATCTTCCTTCACCATGGGGATTTGATAGTAGCCACTGTGTAGGTCCGGCACCAAAACCCACTTGCTTCCTATCATGCTAGACAGATCATCTTTGAGCGAGGTACTGTGTACTGGTTGAGCACTGTCTTCTTATTCAGAGTGTGGTAGTTAATGCATATCCAAATGTCTCCCATCTTCCTCCTGGCCACCACTATGGGTGATGCATAAGGACTTCTGGATTCCTTGATGATCTCCACTGCCAGTAGCTCTCATAGATGGTCCCTGACATCTTCTATGTCCACTCGGGCCAGTCACTGGGATCTCTCCCAAAAGGGTCAGTTATCTCAAAGGCAGATGTGGTGTTCTTCTCCCTTGACACATACCACATCCCACTCATTCAAGGAGAACACTTTCCGGCGCTTGGCTAGCTTGTTACCAGGCCCCACCAGTAGTGATCAGGTATGGGTGAGTCTCCAAATTCTAACAGTTCAGGGTCAATTTCAGTGGCAGTGGCTACTTCGGGGCCCACTCTGGTCACACTATCAGCATGGATATTTGCCAGTACTTGGCCTTTCCTCAAGATGACGGGTTTCTCAGTCTCTTTCTTCATTCTCACAGTCACTCATCTCACCCAGGGGGTGGCTCAAAGTGGCATCACTCCTCTCTGGACCAGCAGTACTTCTGGTATGCTGTTGTTAGCTGGTGCATCAGTGATGAGAGCAGGTCTGGCTGGCTGACACTTGAATTTGGCTATACTGATCACATTCGTTTAGTAGACACTTCCTTGTTGTCAACTTAGCGGAGCACTCCAGTGGGCTCATTTGTCACCTCTGTCTTTGGGGCGTCAGGTTTCAGGTTCACTCTCTTTACTGTTGCTTGCAATGATGGACTCTGCAGGCACTGTACTCCTCCTCTTTCCTGGCACATTTGGACCTGTCTGCCAAACATGTCTGCACTGATTATGATCAACACAGGGGTGTCATCCATGGTCTTGGACTTGGGACATATCAATGATATAGCATCAGTTATGTGTAGCAGTCCCTTTCCCGCTATGGGGAACTCAAATTTCATATGCAGTAAGCATTATAAGGATAGCTAGTGTCAGTCAGTACCCAAAGGGAAAGTCCTTTAAGAGGCAGGTGTCCTAAGTGACTGCTGTGGAAAGCACAGTGAATAATAATAACTTGCAACTCACTATCCAGTAAAGCTTTGCATGGTTCTTTAGTGAGGATTGGAATGTTAGCTCTGGGGCCCAGTAGTCCTATGGCCAACTGTTCACTTGAGGGATCTCAAAGTCAGTCCATTTCACGAAGCATTGTACTATCAGAGACCCAGGTCACTCCTTCACTGGACTCTGCATGTTGTTTTTTGGAGTTGGTGGCCTTTCCCACTTCTGATTCACAAGCTGTGGGTTTGCTTGCTGAGTACATCCTCGGGCTGTGAGCAGTGGCGGATCTAAGAGGGAGCAAAGAGGATGACTGTACCTCCATTGTAACTTAATATATTGAATAAGAAAATGTACATTTAAAACTATAGATTACATTTGTATTTTCTGTCTAAAATGCAATGAGAAAGATAATAGCAGATAATATAAAGTGTACAAAATGTAAAGAAAATGTGCATATCATGTATGCACACCACCTCAGCACCCCCATTAAAAAATCTGGATCTGACACTGTCTGTGCGTCCATCTTGCTCACATCTGTAGCTCTTGTCCCTAGTATGAGATGGAGTTGAGGCCCATGCCGAGGAGCAGCGGAAAATCTGGGGGTACTTCCTCTACCTGGAGGCCTTGGCTCAACTCTTGGCCACTATTTGTGTGCTAAGGTCAATGCTTTCACTTGCTCCTCCAGAAGCTTTCCTTCTGTTTGATCCCAGTGGCATCCATCTGAGGTCCTTCAGTAGTAGCTAGTGTCATGATGGGGTTGGTTTTCGCTGCGGACTCTTTCAGCGACTCTCCACTTTACCTGTATCTCTTCCTCTCACACCTCTTCCAGAAGCTGTTTCAGGTTGGTGGGTAGACTTTCTGGTCTTTCAGCCGAAGGGAGAACACACTCATCTGTGAGCATATAAATCCTTTCAACACTTACTTTCATCTGATTCTATCAGCTTGTTCTGCTGTGATCCCACCAGGCTTGACTGTTCATCGGATAACTGTTTCCAAATGGGTCAGATGATCAGACAGTGTCTCTCCTTCTTTCTGTATGGTGGCTGTCAGCTGGAAAAGTATGTCAGTTGCACTCTTGATAGGTTCATAAGTACTCTTTAACATTGCTAGATAATCTTGAAAAGTGCAATCTGGATAATCTGTATGCAAAGACCAAATAAATGTCCAAAGCATTTCCCGTAGGCTTTCTACTATTCTTTTTCCTTTTTCATCTTCAGAAGACTTCCACTGTTGGAACATCTGAGTTGCTTGACTCATCCAACTGTAGTAGTCATTCTCCCTACTCAGGGTGGGGATAGCACCTGAGAATATGCGTAATCCTCGGTAAAACACAGGAATGGCTGCACATTCGTGTACCACCAGTGCCAAACTGGCAGAAGACACCGAGGGCTTCACACCTCATTCTTGTTCAGACTTCCCCGCTGCACTGAGAAATTACTGGAATTGCACTTCAAACTCTGTGGGGGTAATGGGACCCTTGGGTGAAGGATCTGGGGTGTTGCTGGACACCCAGGCTTGAAACTCTTGTACTGTTTTTCCTTCACTGGCCAACAACAATTTGACTTTTTCTACCCAGTCGGCTGGCTGCACTGATGGGGAAGGGGAATGGAAAGCATACTACTCCACCTGCCAGGCACGTGCCAAACCCCTTCAGAGCTTTCAGGTTTGAGTGTGGCTGGCAGGTGGTTCACATCAGTGTCTGAGTCACTTCCAGTTAAGGCAGTCATGCTTTGGCTAGCATGGTTCTGCTTCACATTATATACTTTCAATTGCCCAAACACTCCAAAACATCCAGTGGCTCCAAAATGGTTGCCCTTTCAGTACCTTTGGGGATCCCAGTGACCAGGATTGCCTTTTTAGTTCCAGGTCCTCCACTCGGCACCAATTTTCCAACTTCTGAAGTGCCATGACAACTTAAAAAATTTTTTTGGGGGGGGCGGAGGCGCTACAATTTTTTCTTCACAAAGTCATACTTTGGGCAACACATTGTGGCACAGAAATCCCGGTGGTGCCTCCAGTGTAGCAGCTGCCGTCTGGGGCCATCAGGCGTTACCTCTCCACCCCTCCTGAGAAGGCCAGCCTGGGCTAACTGAGGATGTGCTACACTAGGTACACTGGCCTAACATGGTGTGATGCCGCCACCTGAGCTGTCAATATGGGGTACCTAGATGTTGCAACACAAGGCTATTAGCCCCCCCCCCAGGAAACAGTGCAGAATCTGCCTATAGAATCCCACCACAAAACCAAGTGATACAGTAAGCAATGATGCTTAAACAATAGAATGCAATTCAAACAAATAATTTATTCACAAGAGAGGATAAGGAAAGCACAGGGGGGCAGTAAGGTAAAATGGGAGCAATGGGAGTAGCAGCAACTCTATACTCTAAGCAGTCAAAATGTAAACACTTTAGGCAATACAAAGATCAACATTTTGCCCCACAGAATCTGCCTGTACTTAAGTATGTAGAAGGTAAAATGCTTTTTAAAACTCAACTGCTGCAACACACACACTTTTAAATTGGTTAAGCAAGGTTAAAAGAGGCCCTATTTGTAATCCACTGAGATGTGTGGCCGGCTGGCCTCCACAGGTTTTCTGCATGGGCCTCTTACACTGGCACAGTCCTGCCCAGGACTTCTCCCTCAGTTCCTGGCACAATAACTTTCTCCCCAGTTGCAGGGCCAAGACCTGGAGTGTACTCATGGTTTTAATGCCTCAAGTGACAACATCTAGTTCAGGTTGCTAGGACAGGCTGACTGGATGCAGTTGCTCCTGTCTGGAACACAAGCTTCCCCAGGCTGCTGTTGACTAATGTCTGCTTCATGCCTCTCTCTCATGCTGTGTCTTTGAAACTCAGGACCTGAAACAAGGCAGGGGCCTTCCTGGACTGGATATTCTATGGGAGCTGCTTCCCCAAAGTGGAAAAGTCTGTGGTGGGTCAGGAAAACCCCAGCTCCAACTTGCCTTTAAAACTATAGTTTTGTTTAAAACTTCTTTTCTTCACACAAACTCTTTACTTGGATCCCACACACTTTCAGTCTGCCAGGCCTGTAGTGCCTTGCCGGAGAGTAGCATACTGGCCCACACCTTGACACACAGTCACTCTCTTGACTGTCTGACTGAACTGGCCATGATCAATGAAAACAATCCCTTTAATCAGGGATGAAACTCAATGCCTCATTGGTCAAGCTTGTTCCCGGGCAAACTGTCTCTGGCATGAGCTGGCTCCTGATTGGCTGAAATTCACGGGCAAAGTTGATCCAACTTACAACCCCTTACCATGGTGCTCTACAGTCTCCAAAGTCATTGGGGCTGTCATCTTTATTTATTTATTTACAGAGATCAAATTTTGGCAGCTCACTGTCATCTTATTTCAAGTCTCCCATTGTGTCCTTATTGCTACCCTGGCCCTGCTCTTTGTCTTGGAGCCTGGGATGCATTTGTACGTTGGGGCACCTACCCCATTGCTGAGTTGGGTGCTATTTTGCAAGTGACAGCTGTCCACACCTCTCCCCCCCCATGGTGCGTGTGCACAATGAATCTTTTACCTTCTCAGCCCCACTTACTGTCGTGGGGCCTAGAAATGCATTACTGGGTGCTTGAGGGTGTGATTTAGCTTAGATCCTGGCTCCACTTGCTTCTATGAAGCCAGGAACTGTACTTGGAGCAGATGCACTGCCTGAATCAGCCATCAAAACTCCAGCTCCAATAATGCCCATCTGCACATGCGCGAACAGTGCAAAATGGTGCCACGCTAGCTGCTTGCTTTTTCTGCAGCCCGCTGCAGCTCCTAGGCTCAGGAAACTCTCTTCAGCTGCTGGTGTCCTATTTTCTGCCCCCTGCCTTGGCCCCAGGTAACACTAGAGGGGCCTGAGGACAGAGGGGATGTGCAGCAATGACTGCGATGACATTGTTATGGATTTTAATCACATCAGGGCTCCTGGATATCCACACAGGTGCCCTGCTGGTCCCCATCTCAGCAGTCCTGGGGGAATGAGAGGGTGAAATAGGAGTCCAGGACACTGGAGTCAGCAGCTTAGGTAAGCCCCCAAAATGGGGAGGATTACATATACTATAGTGTATGTGCCACTACATGAGGGTGAGGATAAGGAGGATTTTGGTAACTATAGGCCAGTCAACTTAACATCAATTGTGGGGAAACATATGGAAACAATAGTCAAGGAGCAAATAGTGGAATACCTGGAAGCAAATGGGCCACAGGACACTAAGTAGCATGGTTTTGTGTCAATCAGATCATGTTAGACTAACCTTATTGACTTCTTTGACTGCGTCACTAAGGCGTGGTCAAGGTCAAGATATGGATGTGCCACAGAGCAGACTAATAAAAAAAATGGTGGATTTTGGACTGGCTGAGGGGTCTGACTACATGGGTATGAAATTGCTTAGGTGAGAAGCAACAAATTATTGTGATTAATGGGAAAAAATCAGATGTGAAGGGTGTCACAAGTGGTGCGCCACAGGGGTCACTGTTGGGACCAGTTTTGTTCAATAGGTCCATAATATGGGAGTGGATATAAAGGAGAAAATGCGTCTTTCTGCTGATGATATGAAGATTTGTAGTAGAGCTCCTAAGGAAGATGGGATTAGAGAGATGTATCATGATTTGGATTTGTTGGAGGCGGGGGTCAGAAATTTGGGTATTGCATTTCAGTGCAAAAAAAGTGCAAAGTGATACATATAGGTAGAAGAAATCCACACAGGAAATATTGACTGGATGGGGTAACATTAGTAGTGACAAGGGAGGAGAGAGAGACCTAGGTGTTATTATTAGCGATAACTTGAAAGTCTCTAGTCACTGTAGTAGGGCAAGTAAAAAGGCAAACAAGATGCTGGAGCATGTAGGTACAGGCTTTGACAGCAGAAGAAATTAGATGATTTTATTTCTGCACATCACTGGTGAGGCCCCATCATGAGTATTGTGCCCAGTTCTGGAATCCGCATATGAAAAAAGACAAGATACAATTAGAGGGTACAGAGAAGGGTCACTAAGATGATATAAGGTCAGAAAGATCAGATATATGAGGAAAGGTTTGCAAATCTCAATTTGTATTTTGCTGGAGGCAGAGAGAGAGAGAGAGAGAGAGAGGCAGAGAGAGAGGTGATAGAAACATACAAGTTTCTGAGGGGTATAAAATGTAACTAATCTCTCTCCTTTGTCGTCTTGAGGCAGGGTTTCAGAGAGCACTCAAAGGGTTAAGCAAGTTAGCTCTAGTTTCCTCACTCTTTTGAATCTCCTACTGCTGTAGCCCTGCTCCGATATCAACTGCAGGGGATTCTGGGGTTTGTTGTTCCATAAGATGTCAGCCTGGGAGTAAGCAAAATAAGTCTGATGCAATCTACTATACTGCAGTAAACAGTAAATAAAAAAAGTGTTTTTGGACACAAAGTGGGTATTGGGACCAGCTCCACACTTGGTTGTGGAGCTCTTAGTGTGGACTGCTCCCCTTTAATTCCACTCATAGAAACAAAACAATCATTGAATATGTTGGCAGAAAAAGGCCTTTTGACCCATTGTTTCTGCCAATTCCTACGTAATGTTAACTAACATTGAGAGAGAGCCCTAGAGACATTTCTCTCTCTCCCCCTTCCTCCCTCCCTTTCTTGTGCGGTCTTTACCAAGCTCTTGAATCTTTTCAACCCTCTTCTGACCCCCCCACCACTCATTTCACACAGATGTCTCCTCTGTAAAAGTACTTTCTGGTATCTCTTTTAAACTTGCCCCAAAACAGCCTCATGGATTTGCTCCTGGTGATGAGTTTCATTGCCACTCAGTCTGAATGATTCCCCGCTATTCTCTTTATTCTCTGTTGAGGTATTTGTACGTTTCAACTGTTTTCCAACTTCCCTTCTTGCCTCAACCATGTATATGTTCAGATCTGCCAGCCTCTCCTTGTATGTCTTTTCATGCTGTCCCTGGAGCAATTAAAATTATTTTATAAGTAACAAAGAAACATACTGTAGTAGTACCACAAGGTTAGAAATGCTTCTAGATCCATCATGTTTGTACCTGCAGCATGGGCAGGTATGAATAAGTATACTGTGCCCACGTGCACTAATTTGAAGAGGTTTCCCACCCATGGTACCCTGGGATTCCCTTGGTAAGCAGACATTTTTCCAGGTTTATGCTGAAGTCATGTACTGTCTTGTCCACTGTCATCACTGGTAGGCTGTTTCATTGGCTCACTATCCTCTAAGGAAAGAAGTGCATCGCATCATTACACATGAATTCACTACCTCTAAGGTTCAGAGCATGTCCCCATGTCCTGCTGGAAGAGACCAGATCAAACAATTCTGGGATGAATTGTTGAAGGGTGGTGTAGAGCTTGTGTCCAGCCCTGCACCACACGGACTCGGTTCTGGTGGTGCGGCACAGACTCTGCTGCAACTACCCAATTTTACATTCTAGGGTGCAGTTGCGGCAGTTTCCATTAGTTTATGGCAGCTTGTGTCATATATCTGACGCAAGGTCCGTAAAACAGCCCACAGGATTGCCATACGTTAGACCAGGAAGAGTTGGTCTAACTTGTGGCACTTGCCAGCATGGGATAGAAAATCCCGTTAGATCGCCACAAGCCCCATGCATCATATCTTCGGGGTAGCGGGGTTGCGGTGAACTAAGCCATTCAAAACTCCAGCTCTCTGTCTGTTTGATCTAGATGATATACAGTACTTAAGTATGCAAAAAACTGAGATCATGTCATAGACACTGTACATAGACATAGATACATTGACAATGACAGCAGTTGAAAGTCTCTCAGCCCATCCAGTCTGCCTACCCTACCTACCTACTCTGCCATCTCCTTAGTGGCTGTCCAGCCCCTTATCTTCTGCCCCCTTCCTCTGACTAAGCCCCTGTGCCTATCCCACCTCCCTTGAAAATGCTCACTGATTTTGCACTTGCCACTTCTTTTGGTAGCTTGTTCCATTTGTCCACCACTCTTTCTGTTAAAAAGTGTTTACCCTTAAGTGTATGATATAGAAACAGAATTTCTCGGCAGAAAAGGACCACCTGGCCCATCCAGTCTGCCCAGATGTTCCCTGCCTAATCTGTCTCCACTGACCCTAACTGGTCTCCGGCAACCCTCCTTCCTCCCTGTCTATTTTTTAATATACCCTATGTCTATCCCATGCATGCTTGAAGCCCCCCGCTGTTTTCACCCCCACCACTTCTGTTGGCAGCCTATTCCAGGTGTCTACTACTCTTTCAGTGAAGAAATAGTTCCTCACATCTCCTTAAACTCCACCCCCCCACCCAGCTTCATTGTATGCCCCATGGTTCTGGTGCTTTTCTCATTTGAAAGAGATTCCCCTCCCATGCCCAGTTTATCCATGTGAGGTACTTGTATAGCTCTAGCATGTCACCTCTCCCCGCAGGGTGTACATGTTGAGATCCTTCAGTCTCTTGTAGGGTCTCTCATGCACCCCTGCACCATTTTAATTGTCCTCCTCTGGACTGCCTACACCCTGTCTGTCTATGTCCTGTCTGAGGTGCAGCCTCCAAAACTAGAAACAGTACATGAGGTGGGGACTCATCAGTGAGTGATACAGTGGCACCACCACTTCCCTCCTCCTGCTGGGGTTATACCTCCCTATGCACCCCAGCATCCCACTAGCCCTACCCACTGCTTTGTCACACTGCCCTGCCACTTTGAGATCATCAGATATGATAACTTCAAGGTCCCTTTCCTGTTCTGTGACCATCAGTATCTCCCAGTCCCCATCCTATACACAGCTCCTGTGTCCCTATACCCTAGGTGCAAGATTTTGCACTTTTTGGCATTGAACTCCAACTGCCATGCTCTTGACGACTCCTTGAGTTTCTCAAGATCTGTACCCATTCTCTCCACCCCCTCCTGAGTGTCCACTCTGTTACAGATTTTGGTATCATCTGCAAAAAAGTGTACATTTCCTTCTAGTTCTTTAAGACATTGAAGAAGACCAGTCCCAGCACTGAGCCCTTTGGCACCCTGCTGGTCACTCTGCCATCATTAGAGGAGGTTCTGTTTATCACCACCTTGTCTCCTATCCATTAACCAGTTTCTAACTCAATTCATCACTTTTGGATCCCACTCTAGGCTGCTCAGTTTCTCTATCAGCCTCCTGTGTGTCACAGTGTTGTATGCCTTGTTAAAGTCCAGATAGGCCACATTCACTGCCCTTCCCTGTTCTCTTTCTCTGGTCACCCCATCAAAGAACTCTACCAGATTATTTCGCATGACCCCCAGGAATCCATGCTGCTTACAGCCCACTGAATTCAAGATACTGTACTAGGTTTTCCTTTAGTAGGGTTTCAATTAATTTCCCAAGTAAGCAGGAAAGATCAGCACTCCAAACATAGCTACACAATCCACACAGGCAAAGAAATCTCATTACAACAAAATGCTAGTGTATAAACTTTTTATTGCGAACACTCAGTGGACTGTAGGCCAGGAAGCTCCTGATCTCACAGCACTAGCCCCAGCGCTTTGACCATTGTCTTTATCAGGTGCAGGCTTTGTGTTGTGGATTCTCCCATTTTATACCACATATCAGCTGTGTGCATAAACTGATTGGATACACAATTAAAATGACAGCTGGTCACGTGGATGTGGTGGGAGTTGAGCAGAGGGAGCAGCAAACAAGAATATAAAGCACAATGTAACACATAAGTAATAGTGATCCAAACATATTAAGAAAAATTACCAATAAATTAAAATCACATTTTGCTTTATATTTTTTACAAAGCCTTTTGCTTTTTTAGAGGAAAAGTATTACACAAATGAGGTACTACTGAAGATATGACAAGCTTGTGACCTATAAAACTGGAGTTCTCAAATATACACTCTGCTCCCAATGAAGCTCATATAAGCAAAAACATTGGGGTATGTAAGTGGAGTCAGGGTAATCGTAGCTGTTATAAATGCACACATAGTGTATAATGGGAGTAAGGCTGTGAGGGACCAAGCGGGAGAGGAGCAAGTGAGTGGTTTAGTAGAGGGCAGTGTTTCACAATATAAAGCAAATAAGCAGAAGAGAATTTAGTTTCGAAAGAAGAAAAGGAGAAAAACTGAGACGTGTCTGTGGAAAGGCTGGCAGTATGTCTGGCTACTCTGTGTGTGTGTGTGTGTGTGTGTCTGCAAAGCACAATAAGGTGATTTGGACATTATTTCAAGGTGCAGTTCTGGTTGTTTTGTTGACTCAGGGTTTCCAAGTGCATCTGTCTGCTGCTTTGACTGATGAAAGGGTTACTCCGTCACTGGACCTGCCTGATCTTGGCATCACAAGTGCATCGATTTTCAATTTAAGATCCTTTGCAAACTGTCTCCCTCTTCCCCAGACTCTACCTCCCTCATTAGGTCTGAGTCATCCGAAATGTAACTACCTTACTTGTGACCCATGACTCGAAGTCATCAATAAAAATAATGAACTGTAGGGGCTAAACAATGACCCCTGGGGAACACCAATGGTAACTTCCTTCCCAGTCTGGGGCCAGATATTCAAATAGGTGCAAAATGTAGCCTAAAAATTTGCGCTGCCCCTTGCGCTTGCCAAGGTGCCCAGAAATGCTGTATTCAGTGGAACAGTACTCCAGCACTATTCAACTGAATGTAAGGCCACGCTGACCCATTGCTAAGTCATGTAGCGCTGGACAAACAGGGCTCCCAAAATAGGGTGCCACAGTGACTTGCGCCTGCACTAAATTTCCGATATTCAGACAGACCCATGCAAAGGAGTCCATTAGGCACGCAAGGCACTTAGGGGCAATTTGCTTGCCCATTATGGGCTCATTTGAATGGGGAGCAAGGCTGGTTTATGCAGTGCCAACCCTCCTCCCCAGTTGCTTGATCCCAGAGAGCTATCCCTAATGCTAGTGGTTTTCTACTACTCCCTCCGATCCCACTTTCCTACATTACATAGCAGTTCCTGGTGTCTAGTGATGCCCCCTCCCTTTGATCCCACTCCCATATACTACATAGTATGTCCCTAGTGTCTAGTGGTCCATCCCTCCACCCGCACCCATGGCCAATGTTGTAGGTCATAAATCCTGGTGCCCAGTGGTCCCTCCCCCCACCCGATGTCCACCCAATACTATATTTACATTTCTCTGGTGTCCAGTGGTATCTCCCCCCACCTGATATCCACCTGATATCATACTTATATTTCAGTGGTGTCCAGTGGTCCCTCCCCCACCTGATCCCCATCCCTGTACTGAGGAAAGCCCCCTGCTTTGTCAATACCCTCCCTAGGGCGATTGACAGCCCACAACAAAGCCCTAGCCCAGTTCCTGAACAGAAAGCATGCCCCCCCCCCAGTCCATCCCTGGGTGGTGGTTAGTGGCCCCCTCCCACCCGCGGCACCGACAACCCACCCCCTGGTTCCCCGTACCTGCCTATCAGTGCTGCAGTTAGTGGATGGTGAGCAACACAGCCCCCCACACACCCCCTCGGCCACACCAGCCCGATGACAGGAACAGGTAGTGCATTAGCAGCATGCTCCCTGCTCCTGTCAAATAGTGTGCGGCTGAGGTGGTGTGTGGAGGGCTATGTCGCTCACCATCCACTGACCGTGGCACCGATCAGCAGGTACGGGGGACTGGAATGGGTGGGTTGTTGGTGCCACAGGAGGGAGGGGGGCCACTAACCACCACAGAGGGAAAGGCTTGGGGGGGCATGATCACTGTTCAGGAAGAGTGCCAGGGCTTTGTTGTGTTGGGGGGGGGACTTACTTACAAAAGGCATGCCACACAGCAGTGGTAGTCTGGCAATCACCGTGGGGTGGGGTGTGTTGACAAACCAGGATGAGGCTTTTCTCAGTATAGAGACAGGGATCAGGCAGGGGAAAGGACCACTGGACACCAATGAAATTTAAATATAATATCGGGCTGACATATGGTGGGGGGAAGGACCACTGGATACCAGGGAAATTTAAATATATTATATCAGGCAGACATTGGGTGGGAGAAGGGACCACTGGACACCAGGGAAATATAAATATACTATCAGGTGGACATCGGGTTGGGTAAGGGACCACTGGACACCAGGGTCTATGATATACAACATCAGGCATGGATGTGGGTGGGAGGGAACCACTAGACACCAGGAACATGCTATGTAATATATGGGAGTGGGACTGGAGGGAGGGGGCACCACTAGATGCTAGGGACATGCTATGCAAATACGTGGGAGTTGGGATTGGAAGGGGGGACACCACTAGACACCAGGGACTTCCTATGTAATATATGAGAGTTGGATCGGAGGAAGGGGGGCACCACTAGACACCACAGACTACTGTGCTTGGGTGGGAGGGGTGAAGCACTTCCTCTGCCAACAACTAGGGTTGCACAGTAGTAAGTCATGGTTTAGGTCAGTGGTATCTGAGCCACACAAGGGGACAACACAAAATGTTCTTACATGACAACACATACTCTGTATATTGGACTGTGTCAATATTCAGGTCCCTGCCACTTCCTTTGTATTGCACCCCTCCACATTTTGCCTGAGCACAAACCCTGTTTGACCATGCTAATCGGGCTTTTGAATATTGGACATCTGCGCAAAACCCAGTTTGCGCAAGCAAACTAGGCTTTGTGCCCTAGTAAACTTTTGAATTTCAGGTCCCTGATGTTGTCCTATGCATCATTATCATCGGAGATCTATTGCTTAATCAGCTCCATCTAGAAAGTGTGCTGTTTTTCCTGTTTCTTTCAAATTTCCTACACTTCAGACCCAACATCTCATGAACAGTCATGTTGAATGCTTTATTAAAATCTAAGTTTATACAACTAGCATTTTTTTTTCACTAAGTTAAAAACACTATAAAAGGCACAGAACCCTAGGTGGCTAGATACATTTTTTATCTTGTTGGTAGGGTACATCATCTTGTTTATCTTGCTAGTGGGGTACATCACATTAGTCTGTACCCACACTGAGCACTGTGCCTCATGCTCTGCTAAACCGCTCAGCAGCTGCGGTTTCTACAGAAGTGTTAAAGTAAATTGTATAAACCGGGCATCTGACAGGTGGCTCTCAGATATCATGCATATTTTTATTCATGGTCAGTAACCTTTCAAACCCTCACTTGTGGCTTTACCACTCATGAGGATCAAGAGGTCACTGACCACTCATAAAGATACAAATGATATCTGATAGCCACCCTTCAGATATCCCCTATATATTACATCAGCTATCTTTACCGTGTCTAGTTTCTTTGTTCCTTTCTCAACAAAGACTAACAAGATAGACTGGCATGATCTCCCCTTATTGTGAACCTACGCTGACTCTTTGTCAACAGCTGTAAGACGTATAGATGTACTGTAATCTGACCTTGATACTGCAATCATCTCCAGTATTTTCCCAATAACTAGGGTTAGGCTCACTGGTCTATAGGTACAAAGGTCACTTTAACTTCCCTTTTTTAAAACACCTTTTTAACTCCAGGGTACATATCCAAATTGAGGTACATTAGCTACTTGTTCACAGCTTTCCAGTATGTTGAGGTCTGTCTATAGTCTTACACTCACCTCTTCTGTGTAAATATTTATTGCTAATTTGGTGTCATCAGAAAACATAACTAACCTACAGGCAGGGGTTCAGGGTTTTATTTTTTTTGTGTGCGTACATCAGCCTCTACCATCAGTCTAAATCTGGTAGTCATATCAATTTTTTAGCAGTTAAAATGCTTCCAGGTGACAAGTTTAAGAAGTCCCAAAAACTTTCAGGCCTCAATTTTTGTAAGTCAGAATACTCCAGGTTCTCTGATGTTGTCATTAATTAATAAAGTCATAATGCATGACAGGGTGTGTGTCATGCTGGGATAACGTCACGCCTGGGGTGATTAGGCACGAGGCTGCAGGCCAAGTGCAATTAACCACTCCAGAAGTGACATTATTCCAGCACGACACACACACTGGAGTGCATTATTCCTATTATACAATAGCTCATTGTTATATATAAAATTAAAAAATAATTTTAAAGAATGTTTTTATTAGGGTGGAAAAATATTTTTGTTTCTTAAGAGGAGATGCAAAAAAAGGGATGATGAATAGTGACCATCATGATGGCAATATACCCGTGATGTTATGCTGGATAACATCACACCCGTGATGTTATGCTAGGATAACATCATAGGTCCAGCCCCAGACTGACCAGTCAGAATCCAGGAAATCTTCTTGCCATTGTATAATCAGGCTTTCTGTATACCTCTTTTTCAATATATAAAGTCACATTCATTGAAGAAATACATTTCTGTGTGAGTCTAACAAATAACTTGTAAACTAAATCGCTTTTAAAGGTCTTTTTAGTGCTGGATGAATTCCTCCATCACAGTGCCGGTGACCCGTTGCACAGGCATACATTCAATGACTCAGACTAACATGAACGCTGCATCTTTTGCTATTTTGATTCACTGAAGGTAGCCAGTCAAATCACACTGAATGAGAAAATAAGTCTTAACTTTGTGAAAAATATAATCTGAGACAGCACTCAACAGTTTATTTCTTGTCCATATGTTCTGTTAGTTTTTTCATAGCTAAAATTTTCATTCCCAGTGCACAGTATTATTTGTCATTATGGAATCTGAGCAGGACCATCATCTGTTATCTACTCAGCCCAGTACAGTACAGGACACTTGAATAATTGTCACTGATGATGACTGCTTCTCTGATAAAAGCAGCGTGACACATAATGAGCATTTATAGTTATAACACAGTTGTTAGGCTTTACCTATGGTGCCATAATAATTTCCATAACAATAGTCTGATGGAACAGATGGTGTGCTATCATAAGCATATCACTTCATAGATGCCCTTTTATGCAATCAAAAAGAAATAGCTGGGAGGGGAGAATGATGACATATGCTGTAAAAATCAATTACACAGGCCCATGGTAAATGGGTTTTATACTTTATCAGCTCTTGCTGCTTTCTCTTGCCATAAGTCTTCTGCTTATGATAAAGCATAAATATGAGTACTATTCTTTGTGAAATTGTAATTATGATTATGCAATCACACAAAATAGAGGATTGATTCCATTGGGTGGTAGTGGTGTCCGGAAGCAGAGCAGGTTCGAAGAGTAAAGAAAAAATATAAAAGTGGATAAAATATATATCAAAAGTCCCTGCCTAGGACAGGGAGTGTCTCTCATCTTGAAATGCAGTAGATTGAAAAGACTGGAGCATCATGGGAGTGGGAGAAGACTCAGTAATAAAACAAGTACCATTTAGTACAGCAAAATGAAAACGTCATTTTAAATGCAAGTTGAAAATAGAGTTAGAATCAAAGTTTCCACCATGTGTCTTCTTCAGGAATTATGTATAATTAGAAAATAGCAAAGTTAGTGGAGTGGTAAGGGGAAATAAGTAAGCAATAAGACATGACTGGGTGTGTGTTAGACACTTTAACACACAGCTAGGAGGCGTAGTGAGGCATGAGGCCACCGGCTGAGTGCATCTAGCCTCCTAGCCATGTGTTAAAGTGTCTAACACACAGACCCTAGAGTGGCTTATTGCACTTACGAAATGGACATCTAAATTACAGATGCATGTGAAAGTAAAAATTACTTTAATAACTAATAAAAAAATGAAATATTTTTCTTTAGTTAATGTAAAATAGTTCCTCCGCCAGTTTACTGTGTACTTTTTTTTTTTTGAGTTGAGGATTTTTGACCTAGGCAGTCTGCCATACTTGTAGTTTTTTGAGTTGTCATGGCATTGCCCCCCTCCCGCTCCAATTCCATTTTTTCCCCCTTCATAAAAACAGTAACAGGTACAATAAGGAGGTACCAAGCAGGTGGCAGCTATGCTTGAGGAGGACTATGATTGATAGAACAGATGGGTGGCAAGAAAGGGAAGAGATCTCGGTGGGTGGGAGCAAGCAAGTGGGACAGTTCTGTGCAATGGGAAGAGATTGAGGCAGTAATTGATTTTTTTAATAGTCTCGCTGCTTGCCACCATTGCAAGTAACTGGGGAGAGATCTCGGCAGGTGGAAGCGAGCATGCAGATGGTTGAGCGCAATGGGAAGAGATCGCAGCAGTAATTGTGGTCTGGCAGCACTACAGTAATCGGCTGGGTTCATGAGTGAAAACAAGATGGCAACTTTTATTTTTTTAACAACCTAATTTGGAACACTGGCAGAATGGGAAGGTCAGTGCCTCCCTGGCGTAGCACATCCTGGTCTTTTTTCTGTGATGTTAGACATATTAACACATTCTTATGAACCAATCAGAATGCTTGTTTACCAGCCATTTTCATAAAGGATATATTTATATATATATATATATATATATATATATATATATATGTGTATATATATACACACACACACACGGGAAGAAAATAGGTGGGTGGATCTAGGACAAAAAGTTATAACAGACAAGTTAAAAATAGGACCTGGAAAACACAAAGGAGAACCTCCCCCATCCAGGGAGCACCAGAGCCACCAACACTGCCTCAGAGGTTGCAAAGAAAGCACAGCAGCTGGACCACAGTAGGCTCAGGGAGGGTGAGGATGGTGGAACAGAGGCACACCCAGTCAGTTGTTCCACTCCACAATCCATACACCATTCTGGGGGAGCACAGCTCCCCTATGGATGCACCCACAGAGGAGATTAAGTAGGCTGAGGACACCTGTCGAGGGAGGCCCACAGGAAGGAGGCAGAGGACACCACAAGGAAAGAAGCAGCCCTGGTGGGGACTCAATTATTAGGGGGATAGAACTGGGGGGAGCAGGGAAAACTGAAGTAAGGTGCCTGCCTGGTGCCATGGCTTGGAGGGACTGGAAGCGCATCCTCAGGATCACGAGAACAGTTGCACGGAAGTCTGAGCTGGATGTCATTGTCCACCTAGGGACAAATGGCTTGGCTCAACATGAGATTAGAGCAGTGCAGAAGGACTTTGTAGAACTGGGGAGGGGCCTAAGACAAGTAGCACACACAGTATCCTTCTCAGAGGTGCTGCCTGTCAATGGCATGAGTGAGGCGAGGATACTTTGCACCATGCAGTTTAATGAATGGTTGAAAAAATGGTGTGGAGCACAGGGGTTTGGCTTCATTGGTGACTGGGGTTCCACCAGGGACACTAGCCTATACTGGCAGGATGGTCTGCATCTGTCCAGGAAGGAACAAGTCTTTTGAACAATCGGTTTAAATGCTCATTGGCAAGCTTTTAAACTAGTCAAGGGGAGGCACTGATAAGCAGCAGGAAAATCCCAGCCTCCCTACAAAAAACAGGTACTAAATGAGAAAAAGACCAAGGTAGAAAGGTCAGTGGGGGATGCTGCAACTGAAGGTAAAGCCATTAAAAAAATGGAAAGCAATGAGTACCAATGCCGTAGTCTGAGTAACAAGCTTTCTGAATTAGTGGCCTTGATGGAGGAGGAACATCTGGATATCATGGCAGTCACAGAAACATGGTTCACACAAAACCATGACTGGGACGTAAACATACCAGGATACACTATCTATAGGAGGGACAGAGAGGGTAATAGAGGAGGAGGAGTAGCTCTTTACATAAGAGAAGGAATCAAAGCAGCAGAACAAAAGGGAAAACAGGGAGGAGAAGAAGCACTGTGGGTAAATTTGGAGACCGGCAATGGCACCACAATCCGCACAGGGGTTGTATACAGACCCCCTTCTCAGGGGGAGGAAATGGACAAGGAAATGATAGAAAGTATACTTAGTATGGCAAAAAAGGGAGATATTGCTGATGGGTGATCTGAATATGCCAGATGTTAACTGGAGTGCAGTTGCAGCAGCCACTTCAAGAGTGGGTTATTCTAGATGCCTCACAGGGGCATGCCTTAGACAACTAGTATTGGAGCCCACTCGAGAGGGAGCAATCTTAGACCTGGTTCTCTCAAATGGAGATGAAGAGAGATCACAGATGTAGAAGTGGTAGCCATCTGGGAACTAGCGACCATCGAACAGTATGGTTCACAATAAACACAGCAATAGAGTCAAGCTATACAAAGGCAAAGGTACTGGACTTTGGGAGGGCTGACTTTGCCAAAATGGGTGAGTGCCTAAGGAATGCACTAGCAAATGGGCAGGAAGGAGAGGTGGAAGAACAATGGGGTAATAAAAACTGCCATCACAGAGGTAACAAGCCTTTGTGTGAAGCAAATAAACAAAACTAAACGATGTAAGAAACCACTATGGTTCTCAAAGGAAGTGGCAGTGAAGGTTCAAGAAAAAGAAAGCTTCAGGAAGTACAAGGAATCACAGAAGGAGCAGGAGCAGAAACTGTATCAGTTAAAGCAAAGGAAGCTGGGAAGGCAGTCAGAACAGCAAAGGCCCAAACTGAGGAAAAGATAGCCAACTAAGTTAAGAAGGGGGATAAAATCCTTTATAGGTACATCAGGGAGTGAAGGAAGATCAAGGGAGGGATAGTGAGGCTTAATAAGGGGGGGCAGAGGGTGACTGTGAAAAGGCAGAGATACTAAACAAATATTTTTGCTCAGTATTTACAAAGGAAGAGGGGGAGATACCTAAAACAAACAGTAGAAACACTCTGGATACAGAAGTTGATACCAGCCCATTTACAGAAGAAAGGGTTCTGAAAGAACTCTTAAAACTGAAGGTGGACAAAGCAATGAGGCCTATGGATTCATCCCAGAATTTAAAAGAACTAAGGGTGGAATTAGTGACACCACTGACTACCCTGTTTAACAAATCATGGGAGGATGGGGTGGTGCCCTAGGACTGGAGGAGGGCAGATGTGATTCCCCTTCACAAAGTGGGAGCAAGGCAGAAGCAGAAAACTACAGACCTAGTTAGTTTAACCTCAGTGGTAGTGGAAATGATGGAATCACTTCTGAAGGAAATAATTGTTGAGTATCTAGAGCCAGAGGGGCACAGGACCCAAGGCAGCATGGATTCAGCAGCGGAAGGTCATGCCAGACAAATCTGATAGATTTCTTTGACTGGGTGACCAAAGTAGTAGATCAGGGAGGGGCTGTGGACATGGCCTACCTAGACTTTAGCAAGGCATTTGACACAGTCCCACACAAAAGATTATAACAAGTTAGCTAGCCTGGGAGTGGGTTCCAAGATGACAGTCTGGGTAAAAATTGGCTGGAGAATAGGACACAGAGAGTAATATAAATGGAGTCCACTCTGAAGAAAGGGGTTACTAGTGGGGTACCACAGGGTTCAGTATTAGATCGTCCTCTTAATGTCTTTATAGTGACATTGCAGAGGGACTGGAAGAAAAGTATGTCTCTTTGCAGATGACACAAAGATCTGCAACAGAGTTGATGCACAAGGTGAGGTGGAAAGGATGAAAAGGGACTTGGTAAGGTTAGAGGAATGGTCAAATGTATGGCAGCTTAGATTCAATGCTAAGAAGTGCAAGGTAATGCACCTGGGAAACAAAAACCCAGAGGAAGAGTACACAATGGGGGGTGAGATACTAACAACAACAAAAATGGAAAGGGACCTGGGGGTAGTCATACCAGATGACCTACAGGTCGGCAAGCAATGTGAGAGGGCAGCAAGGAGGGCTGGGGGATACTGGGATGCATAGGGAGAGGCATCACCAGTAGAAAACAGGAAGTTATTATCCCTCTGTACAGACAGCTGGTCAGACCCCATCTGGAGTACTGTGTGCAGTTCTGGAGACCCAGTCTTATGAGACATAGACAGAATGGAAGCTGTCCAGAGGAGGGCAACTAAAATGGTGCAGGGTCTGCACTGGAAGACATATGAAGAGAGACTTAAGGAGCTTAATATGTATAGCCTCGAGGAAAGGAGGGAGAGGGGGACATGATAGAAACTTTCAAGTACCTCAAGGGAATCAACAAAGTCCAAGAGGGTAGCATCTTTCAAAAAAGTGTGTGCAAGAACAAGGGCACAATTTGAAAGATAGAGGGCAGCTCAGAGGTAATTTAAGGAAGTATTTTTCACAGAGAGGGTTGTGGATGCATGGAACAGCCTTCCGGAGGAGGTCGTGGAGTCAAAAACAGTGGTGGAATTCAAGCATGCATGGGACAGTCATAAGGCAATTCTAGGGGGTTGGGGTAGGAAGAAGTAGGCTGCTGGTTAACTAGGATCTGCAGCTTATCCAGTAGGCAGGGAAATGGGCAGACTGCGTGGGCCAAGCAGTCCTTATCTGCCATCAAATTCTATTGTTCTATAGTTCTATGTAGTGGCAATACCATCTCCCTCCACCTGCTGGAGATACCCCTTCCTATGCACTCCATCATCTCACTAGCCCTACCCACTGCTTTGTCACATTGCCCTGCTGCTTTGAGACAACAGTTATGAAAATCCCAAGACCCCTTTCCTGCTTAGTTCCTGTCAGTACCCACTCCCCCATCCTATGCTCAGCTTCCAGGTTCCTGTGCCCTAGGTGCATGATTTTGGACTTTTTGGCATTGAACCGCAACTGCCATGCTCTTGACCACTCCTCAAGTTTCCTAAGATCCCTGTGCAATCTCTCCACCCCTTCCTGGTTGTCCGCCTTATTACAGATTTGTTATCAGCTGCAAAAAGCATATCTTCCTTTCCACATCTTCTGTAGTGTTACCTATAGAGACATTAAAGAGGACCCATCTCAGTACTGAGCCCTGTGGCATCCTGCTGGTCACTTTCCCTTCCTTAGAGTGAGTGCCATTAACCCCCACCCTCTGACACCTATCCATTAACCACTTTCTAGCCCACCTCACCACATTGGATCCCACCCCTAAGCTGTTCAGTTTCTTAATCAGCCTGCTGTGTGGCACAGCATTGAAGGCCTTGCTAAAGCCCAGATAAACCATGTCCACTGCCCTCACCTAATCTATTTCCATGGTTACCCAGTCAGATTGGTCTGGCATCACCCCCCCCCCACCCTGCAGTGAATCCGTGCTGCTTGTGGTCTTGCAGCCCACTGGATTCAAGACACTCTACCAGCCTTTTCTTTAGCATGGTTTCCATTAATTTCCCATGACCAAAGGGACACTGACCAGCCTATTGTTGCTTGCCTCCTCCCTGCTGCCACTCTTATGTAGAGTGTCCATGTCTGCTGTCTTCCAGTCCTCCATAGAACTGGTAAATAAAACCATGAGTGGGTCAGCTAGCATCTTTCTGAGTTCTATTGGTACTCTTGAGTGTATCCAGTCTGGTACCATAGCTTTGTCCACCTTCTGAGCTGCAAGTCCCTTCAGGACTCATTCCTCTGAAAATGAACTTGTGTCCATGCCTTCCCTTTGTTCCTGCTGCTTTCTTGTGGTCAGTCCCCCTCCCTTCACTATGAGGACTGAGCAGAAGTACCTGTTCAGGATGGCAGCTTTTTCTTGGTCCTGTTCTACATAGTCTCCACCTACCCCTCCTTTTCCACACTATTCCTCCCCTTGTTTTCCTCATCTCACTTATTTATGTGAAGAAGATCTTATCCCTTTTAGCTACCCCTTTGGCTATCTTTTCCTTTGTCGGTACCTTTGCTCTCCTCACCGCCTTTCCTGCTTCCCTTTGTTATACTTGGTACATACCTCTCTCTCTCCTCCCTCTGCGTTACGTTATGCAGTACCTCCTGAATGCCATCCTCTTTTACTTAACCACTTTGATCATTTCCCTAGAGAATCATAATGGTTTCTTTTTCTTCTGCTTTTACTCACTTTAAACATTGTGTTTTTCTCTATGTATTTTACTGTAGGAAGTTTGAGTGTGATATGGTTAAATAACTTGACATCTTTTTTCCCCTTACTGTTTGGTTTACAACATTAGTTGAATGATGTGTAAATCATATTGACCCCTATGCACATCTCGGACAGGTGCACATTGGTGACATTCACCACCACTGGCACCTGTCCATGGCCCCCCCACCATGCAGGACTCCACAGTGCAGCCAGGGGTGGAGTCACAGGTCTGGCTGGGCATCAGACTTGGCAACACGATGGATCCCCTACATGGCAGGGTCCACATTGGCAGTGCACCCTGTGGAAGACCAATGGTCGGTGGCTGTGGTAGTGAGAGGGGGGGGAGCAAAGCCACCGGTCATCCCACAATGTGGCTCTGTAGCAGGTTGCTGGGACCAGGTGGGGGGGTCTGTTATCAATGCAGTGTGGGGGACACTGTACTCCACCACATGCTTGGGGGGACTGGTGGTGGGGGTTGGCCGGCAGTGCCAGGTGGAGGGTAGGGGCAGCATCCATAGGCTGGTGCCCCAGTGCAGGTGTGTGTGTGGAGGGGGGCCTGATAGGGGCCCCATACCAACATGTGAAGGGGGCAGGTGGCAGCAGTCAGGGTGGGTGGGCTATACAGCCTGTCCAGTGAAGTTTCAATTGTTGCACTGGGGGCTTATGGCAGAGTTCCCCTGGCATACCCTGCACCCTCCTCCACACCCCCGCAGCCAGCACTACGCACCTTGGTGCATGGCATGTAGTGCCAGCCTGCCCCTCGTCCGCCCCCAGCACGTTGCTCTTATGTGGCCAGGGGATCAGGCATGTACTGTAGGTGCTGTGTGCCCCCCATGATGCCTTCCGCATGGGGGATGCAATAGGTGTGGGGTAGCTACTTGTCCAGGTTAAGCGGTGCATAGCCACTCCACCCATTAGTGCATAGAGGCCATTGTGCACAAACAAATGTCCCATACCATAATACACTGTAAATAATAGTGGACAGGGGAAAAACCCACAACAGAACTGTGACTCCATCTCAGGATTCTGATGACGTCAGACCACTGAGCTTCATTCTTGTGGTCTGTGAGGTCAGAATCCTTGTTGGAATCACAACAGTTCTGTTTACAGATTCTACATCCACTGTGCTACATTTATTTATTTATGTATGTATATTCGGATTATAATACCTTTGAGCCAGAGGATCTTTTACAAAGGTTCCACATCAGAAAAACATTTGAATACAAATGGCATATAAAAACAATAATTTTAACATACAATTCGATCACAACAAAATACGTACAATTCAAGCAGGGTAGAATACAGTCATGGTACAGTCAGAGGAAACAGACAAGTGCAACAAAGTGTGTTTAAAAAACAAGCCAGACCAGGGAAAAATGAAGTTGTGGAGAGAAACAATGCTCCTGGAGGTAGGCATTGTTAGAGGCAAGGGTGAGGGGTACAGTATAAAGGGAAAGGGGGAAATATGAAAACACATATACAGGGGGGAGAGGGGGAGTGCAGGCATGATATGGGAGGGGTGAGGTAGGTAGTAAGAGACCATATAGAAAACCAAAGGGGGCAGAGGCAGTGATTGAGATGGCATGGTGTGGGGAGCAGTATCAAGAGTAGGTGGGTGCGAGGGAAATGATGTAGTGAGGAGGGAGGACTGAGGTGAGGGAAGTGAAAGTGAGGGAGTGGGGGGTAGGGAGGGAAATAGGAGGACAGAGGGTGTGTGGATGGGTGTTAAGGGGAATTGGAAGGAGAGGGAAGGTGCCTAGTGGAAACAGAGGAAAGGAGCCACGTAGAGAGAGGGGAGATTTATAGTCAGCAGTCTCAGCTACTAAGTCCAGTGAGATGATTCATAAGATTGCACTTAAAAGGGGCAATCCTGGACTCTTCCTGAATACTAGTGGGGATGTTATTTAGCCAGTAGGACACCCTGTATGAAAAGCAATGCTGCGTCTGGGATATGCGGCAAAAAGGCACTTGATATGCCAGTTTAGACATGCCTCAAGTATGATGGGGGTTAGATGCGGGGATTAGGTATTCCTGAGTGACAAGGGTAGACTGACCAAGACTGATTTGTTTTGCCAGAAGGCAGGTTTTGATAGGTGATTCTGCCCTTCTGGTTTAACTAGTTGATCTGTGTATACAGATAGATTGCAAATATGCATTAGCCTGTGAGCTCCAGTAATCAGCCTGCATGCCTTGTTCAGAGCTATGCAGATCCTTTTGAGTATGGTGTTCGTAACTGCCCAGTAAACTACTAGGCTGTAGTCAATGACAGATAGAATTGAAAAACGGCAGTCCAGAGTGCAGCTGGGGTCATGCAGTAGCTGTGCCTGTATACCAGTCTTAACCTGGTATTGACTGCCCTTGCAACAAGGTCAGCGTGCATACCAAAGGAGAGGGAGGCATCCGGCATGATCTCAAGGTACTTGAAATCACATACTTGTTCAAGCGAAGAACCTTCATTGTTCAGTATGGTTAGATCATGCGATTTGTACCTGTTGTGTGGGCTAGAGAAGAGCATGGTCTTGGTCTTCTTGTAATTCATTAGCAGCTTATAGTTTTTAAACCATGCCTCAATGTCGGAGAAGCTAGCCTGGAGCTGTGTTTCTAGGGGCAGTGGGTCAGGATGACTGGAATAAATGACGGCATGATTCGCATATAGCAGCATGTTATTTGAGCATGCCTGGGGGAGGTTGTTGAGGAAGAGGCTAAAGAGTAATGGGCCCAAGATCGAGCCTTGGGTGTCACTGGATAGCACTTGCCTACTATCAGATACAATGTCACTTATTTTGACCTGTTGTGTCCTGCTTCCAAGGTAGCTACAAAACCATCCAACTGCGTTGATTGATAGGCCAGCCACAAGGAGGGCGTTTAGAAGGAGGGGACCATATCGAAAGCTTTTTTGTAAGCATTTGTAACCACAGAGACTGAACATGCAGTGCTGATGGCAACCTGCCAGCCAGATGCATCAAAAAATAGCTATCCTGGTGAGCATAGCATAAAAAAAATATATAAAACAAATGTTTGGGTGAAAATGAAACATTATTCATGTGAATGTTTATTACCTTGTCCAGTTGTCCTTAAGTAATGTAGCAATCTGTGGCCCAGCATGGCTGTTGCGCATTGTCAAAACACGTTTATAAGCAGATAGAAACATATCCATTTATTAGTATTTTTTAAAGCATGTACTCTTCTATTCTCAAGTAAATGTTGAAAAAGCATATAGTCTCTTCTAGTCTCAAACACTTTGACAATTTGTTGTTGTTAGCTGCCTGTTTCTGCTGCTATTAAATATCCATGATTCATACTGTGTATGGAGACTGGGCAACTCAAAATTGTAACATTATATAAGCATTAATCTCTCTGAGACAGGAGGCATTTCCAGGAATTAATGCATGGTTGGAATTCCCACCATAGCCATGCATTATTCCTGAAATCCCTCCTATCAGAAGATTAATGCACTTGTAATATGGCTAGTGCAATCAGACTATTCTTTCACTGACATTTAATTTATAATGAAACTAATACGCAGAAAGAATTGTGTGATTTCTAACAGATGGTTCACTTGTAAGGTGTATGTGTTTGTTACATTGGCGCATGCACGTTGGACAGTGCACGTGCATTAATATCGTGCCTAGTAATTTTATAATATTTGAGAAGTGTGTATTTTGTATGCAGATATACATTACATAGTGATTACACGTTATAAATTATTGTTCAGTTCAGCTGGTTTAATGTTGTACCATCTGTTCATCACTAGGATTTATCTATTTCACTACTGCATTGTGGGACATATGTATCACATTCTTCTACTTCAACAATATCTGTACGGGATTCAGACCAATAGATGGCACATCACACAGATTCTGTAAAACCCTTCCATTTCAGTTTCTCTTACAACACATTGCTGTGCGTCAAGTACTGCTGTTTTCCAGCGACTGCAGTTCTGAAGCGATTACGACAGTGTCAACTGGATGGGTGGGTGGAAAACAACAGTATTTGACTACGACTGATGTGCAGCAGACTAACTACGTTGAATTACTCGTCTCTTTGTGCTTTGCACATATTCCGGATTTGATGCTATTAATACCATCTCACCACCATGCCTGCGTACCACACAATAACATTTGACTGTGCTTTATGTGCAATGGACTAAGTTGTTCTCAGTATCATAGTGGCCAGACATTAGTTGTCAATACATGCTTGGTGTATTACCTTCTGAGACATTTTCACAAGTCACGCCTCGCGACACCTGTTGCTCAGCGTAATTCAGCTACTGCCACTACAACTTGCAGCAGTCGTGCACAGCAATATTTGCCCAGCGCCATCTATAAATCAGAAACACTAAGGACGCATTATAAGCACAATGCACCACTCATACACTGCAATATTTCCCCAGCGTTACCTATAGGTCAGAAACAGTGAAGAGTTATTACAAGCAGAATGCTGATTTTTTATCTTTTTGTCTTACATAACGCGCATTCCTGATCTCTACAGTATCCAGTTAAGGGTTGCTTTTCACAGTCCACAGCGTTGCTGTGCATATCTTAGGGAATTAATGCACGGCTATGTTTTGGTCATCTGATGTGTTTCCTTCAATTACTTTTTACTATTTCTACTGTTCTAGTAATGCCATGTTACAAGTTTGTTTATCCCACACACGTTGTACTGCTTGGAACTGCTTGCTAAGTTACTTTTTGTGCATATTACTAACTACAACTGCAAGACATGAGACACATATATAACATGTATTTCAGCTTTGAGACCTACCATGACATTCTGCTGTACTGGCAACTGGTTTATCCAGGGGTCATCTACATCTACTACTGTCCAGCTAAACAGTAAAAACATTGAATCCAGAAGGAGTCCAACTGAAGAACATTCCAAATACAAAACATATTAATTTCCCTCTTAATTTATGTTCCAGTATCACTCATAGCATGTTTATCAAATGCAGAGTGAACCACTTTGAAGCTTCACTGGCTCTGAGAAAATACTACAAATCTGTCTGACTCTGTTGCGGTAATGCAAATACTGATGATTCAAATCAGGATGGTTATGAAATTATTCACTGACACTACCAATTATTTAAACAACCACATCAATAAATTTAGTGTCTTGATCTTCGTTGTTTTTCTCGTGTATATTTAGACTAATTTTGTCACCAGTAGAAGTAGTGTGTGATGCTGGTGTGGCAGTGAGAGGCACTATTGCTGCTAGTACCAGAATCATTAGACAAGTAGATGTCTTTCTTAATCAAGGACTTTGGCTTTTTCTGCTTCCTTCTTTTTGGATTCATGCACAAAGATAAATTTCTTTGTCCTTTTTCCAATAATTTGATGATTTATCAGCTTCTAAATCTGAGAATTCAGGGCCAGTGTTTAGTGCCATTAGTTGCTATAGGCCGTCCTTTTGGTTAGCTGCAATGAAATGTTGTATTTATCCCATTCTGTACACTGAAATGACACTCATTCTACAGATGTCAATGAAATGCATAAAGCAATATTACTTAAGTTTGACTGTGTTGGCAGAGTATCATAGTACTTTGAAATGACCTGTCACATCAAGCTTTCTGAACTAAGTTTTCTATAGCATCCTGCCATCATCGCATTTGCTTTTGCACAGTCTGACTTGAGACGATTTTTAGCTACAGTAGTAAAGACTCATGTTCACTAACATGTTTACAATCCTTCTCCTTATCATTGCACTGAGAGTCTGTGCCAGATTTTTCATGTATAATTTTTCGACAGTTCTGGACTACGACTGTGTTTGCTTGTACTCTTCAGCTTGTTTCCAGGTGCATCCTAAGGGGTTCGTTACATGGACCTGTTTTAGTGACACGGGAATGCTGGACATGGCATCAGGGGAACTCACCATCTTTTCTTCGATAACAGCCTTTAACTTCCACCTTCACAGTGACCAGATATGGGCAGAAGAGACCTCAGTTTAACATTTCATCTGAAGGACAGCACTTCAACACTGCAACACCCCCTTTTTACTACAATACAGTGTTAGTTATCGATATTACGTAAAATATGGGAACGCGCTAATTTGCTCCCAACAATTCACACTGGACAATTGGCTCCCATAACAATTGCTTCCCTGACAAATTTGTTCCCTGACAATTTGCTCTCACAATATAGCAAACTCGACTAGAACAAGAATGACAGCAAAAGTACTAGTTTTAAAGGCCTCAAGCATATTGGGTCATCCGGTGGTCAAATGGCACGTACCTGGAGGTAAGACAATAATGTATATCATGGGAGCAAGTTGATGTAGGACTAGAACCAAAATCCATCTGATCTTCTCTTTTTTGGCCCCAGAGACAAGTATGCTATCTATTATTGCAGCTGACAATGGTATCCAGTGAGGTTGGCAACTGAATATGAGTGACCATCAAAACAGTGACTCATATTCAGCGCTTTCCTCCTGGGCTACCCTGGAAGGATAGCAATACTACATGACCATGAGTGTACTGCAGGGTGACAGGAAGGGGGGATAGTGAGGGGGAAGGGGAGGGATAAGTAAGGGGTTTTGGGGGACTGCTGTATCTGGTGCTGCTAAGCTAGTCGTGTGGTGTGGTGGTATGGATGGGAAGCTCAGGTGCAGCAGGCATAGGGTTTGGGACCAGGTGTGGGAAACTTTGCCGCTGCCTGAGGCTGTGGCACTTAATTTTATCCTGATGCAGGGATATTGTCCCCTTCCCAACATGCACCCCCCTGGAGTTGAGAATCCTTTTTCAGGGGAGTGCAGGGGGCAAAGTCTGAGCCTCACATGGGGGGGCGTGGGGGGCACTGCCCCCCCAATAACACTTGTTTCCTTGTAGGGATGTTGGGTCGCCCTGGAATGTATATCGCTAATTTGCTTTTCGGCGATATATACTCGCTATAATAGCGATTGCTATTTTGCGATCGCAATTATGACATGGAACCGCCTACAACAGACTTTGAATGAGCTAGATTGGCAATGGCATACACAAGAGCTTGTGTTTTAGAATCTGGGCACAACCTGCACTTTATTATTTATTTGATTTTTGTTAACCGGGGAAGGTAGGGTTAGATGCAAAGCAACTGAAATTGAACCAAGTGGTTATTAGATCATTTATATACTCTTCTTTATAGTTAGAAATTTGTGCTATCATATTCTCTGAACTCTTAAGTTCATCCTAAGTGTTATCTTGTTGGCATCCCTTTATTTTCCAACATGCACTCATTTGTCCATCATCATTAGTCTCAGTGGGGTTGGCAGCATAGCCTAAAGGTTAGAGTACTAGCTCTGAATAAGCTTGGTACATCAACAGACCTGGGTTTGATTCCCACAACCTCCACTTGTATACCATGTGACCCTGAACAAGTCATTTAACCTCCTCAGTACTCCCAGGTCACCCCTCAAAATAGGCAGTTGTCAGGGTTGGGTCTGGCTAATTTTTCATGTTTTCTAAGTCACTAATTGCATAAAAGACTTGCAGTGTCTCATCCACATTCAGCAGAGTCTCCTTTTAAAATGATCTGCAAAGACACCACATTACCCTCAGTATGTCACATAACAATGTTAACTCCAAAAATGTACATGGTGATAAATATAAGAAGGCCTTGCACTTTGCCATATGTTCTGTCATCCTTCGGTATGTCACATAACAATGTTAGTACAACTCCAAAATGTATGTAGTGATAAACGTAGGAAGGCCCTGCACTTTGCCATATGTTCTGTCATCCTTCAGAATAGGGACAACAGCAGGGTAGCATTTATGTATTGCAATTACAGCATTTTTAATTGACAGCCAGCTTGCTGTATGTCAAGTGTTTCCTTTCACCTTTCCCTTTGACTGTGCCTAGTGACCTTTTGCATATGTTCTAGTTTGACCTGCCCAAAAGCAGATGTACAGAAATAAGCATATTATGTACTATTCAAATTACTTTTAAAGTCTTCCAGATATCAAAACTAGATAGCAGTTTGTGTACAGGGGAACGCAATTTGTGTGAGACAAACAGCAGACATGAACCATGAAAGGTTAATACCGTGGAAGAAACTGGTGCAACAGCACCACTGGATTTCCTATCAATACACTTGTCCCCATCACTGCCTAACCTAATAAGTTTATTCATGGCAAAGCCTAGGACATGTCAATTTCTTGGTTGCACCATCCTTTACTCTGATATTCCAATTAGCTTTGCTTTCATTTCCCCATCATTAATGTAGCAGATGTATTTTATGATGGTGTTTTTTGCAGACAGGTCTTTGATCTAACAACTAGCAAACCAAACATGGGAGTTTTTAAAGTGTCTTTAATTACTTTTTCTTTTTATACTTTAATAATATTTTTTTGAACGTCACGGACAGTAAAGTCACTAATGTTGTATACTGAAAATTGACATCCAGCCCAGTGCATAAAATATAATATTTAACAAATTACTAGAATGTATATATCACTCTCAGCTGCAAAGTACTTAGCTTCAAAGGATTTCCTTCATTGTCCTTGACAAGTTTTACAGCAGAAAGCTTATCTGTGTCTTCAGAACTTCTGCCTCATCATTGTGGCTAATTACATGTCCCGTGCCTTGCTATGGTACTTGCTCTCCTGAGTGCTGATTTCTGATGGTTTTCTAAAAATAGGCAACAGTTTTATAATACTGAGTAGAGACACTGGACAACAAAATTGGAATACAAATTCTGTATACTGCATTTCTTTTCCTGATCTTTGTTAGTGTAAGAACTAGTTCAATTTATTTTACTTTGTATTTTTATGGTGGTGATAGGAAGCCATTTTTATGACTTTGGATGCTCTTCTGTGTTTCTTTTAGTGTCTCTACTATATTCTGGTTTATTGTTACATGACCTTTTTATTTAGTTAATAAACAATTTCTTATTGCCTTGGTACTCTAAGTACCCTGCATCCCTCTCTACTTAGCAGTTACTGTGCTCTGTTGTCATACTAAAGGAGCATTCTATCATATCACTTGCACTGCGTATTAGGGATGGTCAAAGTGGCCAGTTCTGTTTTGTTGTCATTCGCTGATTATTGGAAATTCTGATTCCAAGACCAGTTAATACATCAGAGTTTGAATAAGACTTTCTGATTTCATATTTGACTACATGTTAAAACCTTCCCCACCTGATACAGAGTGAAAAATGGACCCTTGTAGCTAAGAAAAACCTTCCCCACCCTTGTGTCTCCTCTACTAGGCTCCTTTACCTTAAGACTTCTGCTGCTGAAAGCTTGAAATCCCCTCTCTACAGCTACGTGTGCTGTACTGTGGGGGGACTGGAGTGGGATTTTAGTGTTAGCTGGGTTACAGAAGGTACTGCTGGTGGCGTTCGTAAGAGTCACTGAGGGTCCAGCTCCAGTGTCCAAGAAGTAAGAAGTCTACCACAGTCCAGACTAAGAGAGAACCCCCCCCAGCAACTCACCACTAACCATACACCTCCAACCAAGCTGCCCTCAAGTAGCCAATCACTGACTACCCCATCCTGGTTCTTGAAATATTGAACTATCTGACTGAGAGATAAAAAAAATTCTAATCCCTCTGCAGCCATCACCTGACATAAAGTTCACCCCTTTTCTTGAATGACCTGGGAAAAATAGCTGAGGAGGTGGCTGACCTGAACAAAACCCTGGGTTTCAGTCACTGTGCCAAATACTGTGCTGAGTAAGTCCTGATGGTAGTAGTAGTAGTGGACTTTATTTCTAAGCACCCAATTCCAGGGTCTCTGAGGACTGTACAGCAATCATAAAATACACACATGATTAATAAAGTATTCATACATAAATGAATACATAAATTTTAAATTATATAAACTAAAATTTCCCAGTGCAATTGGCAAGAGAGTCAAGGTTTGACAGTAGAAAATTTAAGTAAGACAGATAGTATCAAAAGCCTCCCGAAAGAGGAAAGACTTCAGGCTCCTTTTTTTTCCATATGCACTTTATTTTTCAGATTTTCTCCCCCGAGACCATGGTGTACACATGCATGTATAGCATGGAGGTGCACATACATCAGGATCCGATGGCCCTTCCACCCCTCCCAACTTTTGTCGCCACTCCATACCACCACACACCCACTGGACCTCCACCCAGTGGGAGCGGACTATGGATGGGTGGACATCCAACCCTTTGGAGGGGAGAGCTGTGGCTCAATCTTACTCCAACCCACTCCCCAAGCTGTACCCCGTGACCCGAGGTCATTCCCGAACCCAGGTTACGTGTAGCGTAGTAAGGCACCAGTGTCTTAGCCTCTCTGCATTACTGGGCTGGCTTCAGGGTCATTTTAAAGGCCTTCATTGTGGAGGCCTCCCTCAGAGCCTGGGCAGCCTGTTCCATAGGACTGTTCCGGCAAGTGCAAGGCTTGATCTCCTGAGGATGTCAACCTCACCTAGGAGCTGCTAGGAGGCACACCCCAGAGGAGTGGAGAGGGAGAGAGAGAGGTCTAATAGGGAGTCAGTAGGTCTCTCGGGTAGACAGGGCCCAGTCTGTATAGGATCTTGTAGGTCAGCAAACCAACACTGAAGGTGATACACCACTTCACCAACAGCCAGTGCAGTTCATTCATGACCAGGGTTTTAAGACAAGCCCACAGAAGGTCAGGCAGTAACTGGGTCATTGTGTTCTGCACCAGTTGCAGACAGCATAGGACATCTACACTCACCCTGAAGTATAAAGTGTCACAGTTATCAAGTCTAGAAGTGACAAATGCATGTACCAGTGATGGGTCTTCAGGGGAAATAATGGCTTTAATCCAAGCAATGTTTTTGAGATGATAAAAGCCATTGTGGACCACAGCTGACACCCGAGCCTCAAGTGTCAGCCTCTCATCCAGAATGACCCCCAGATTCTTAACCTTAGCAGAGACCATCAAGCCAGAGGAACCTATCTATAGGTCAGTCCCTTATCAGTAGCCCCACATCCCACCTCCGACCAGGCTCAGTCACAAATACTTTGTATTATCCAGGTTAGGGCTCAACCAGCTTGATGACATCCAATCCTGAATCTCAGCCAGGCACACCTTAAGGATCTCACCAGCATCAGGCATCCTGGGTGCAAAAGTCAAATACAGCTGAGTATCATCGGCATAACAATGAAAATGCAGACCGTATTGTCTAATGATACCTCCCAGGGCAGCATACAGACGGCAAATGTACACATACGGTGAAGAAAATAGGTGGGTGGATCTAGGACAAAAAGTTATAACAGACAAGTTAAAAATAGGACCTGGAAAACACAAAGGAGAACCTCCCCCATCCAGGGAGCACCAGAGCCACCAACACTGCCTCAGAGGTTGCAAAGAAAGCACAGCAGCTGGACCACAGTAGGCTCAGGGAGGGTGAGGATGGTGGAACAGAGGCACACCCAGTCAGTTGTTCCACTCCACAATCCATACACCATTCTGGGGGAGCACAGCTCCCCTATGGATGCACCCACAGAGGAGATTAAGTAGGCTGAGGACACCTGTCACAAGGGAGGCCCACAGGAAGGAGGGTGAGTGACACCCCTGCCAAGGAAAGAGGCAGCTCCTGGTGGGGACTCAATTATTAGGGGATAGAACTGGGGGGGGAGCAGGGAAAACTGGAAGTAAGGTGCCTGCCTGGTGCCATGGCTGGAGGGACTGGAAGCATCCTCAGGATCACGAGAACAGTTGCACGGAAGTCTCGAGCTTGATGTCATTGTCCACCTAGGGACAACAGGCTTGGCTCAACATGAGATTAGAGCAGTGCAGAAGGACTTTGTAGAACTGGGAGGGGCCTAAGACAAGTAGTCACAGTGCATCCTTTCTCAGAGGTGCTGGTCTGTCAATGGCATGAGTGAGGCGAGGATACTTTGCACCATGCAGTTTAATGAATGGTTGAAAAATGGTGTGGAGCACAGGGTTTGGCTTCATTGGTGACTGGGGTTCCACCTGGAGGGACACCAGCCTATACTGGCAGGATGGTCTGCATCTGTCCAGGAAGGAACAAGTCTTTTGAACAATCGGTTTAAATTGCTCATTGGCAAGCTTTTTAAACTAGTCAAGGGGAGGCACCTGATAAGCAGCAGGAAAATCCCAGCCTCCCTACAAAAAACAGGGTACTAAATGAGAAAAAAAGACCAAGGTAGAAAGGTCTGGGGGATGCTGCAACTGAAGGTAAAGCCATTAAAAAATGGAAAGCAATGAGTACCAATGCCCAGTCTGAGTAACAAGCTTTCTGAATTAGTGGCCTTGATGGAGGAGGAACATCTGGATATCATGGTAGCAGAAACATGGTTCACACAAAACCATGACTGGGACGTAAACATACCAGGATACACTATCTATAGGAGGGACAGAGAGGGTAATAGAGGAGGAGGAGTAGCTCTCTTACATAAGAGAAGGAATCAAAGCAGCAGAACAAAAGGGAAAACAGGGAGGAGAAGAAGCACTGTGGGTAAATTTGGAGACCGCAATGGCTACCACATCCGCAAGTTAGGGTTGTATACAGACCCTTCTCAGGGGAGGAAATGGACAAGGAAATGATAGAAAGTATACTTAGTATGGCAGAAAAAGGGGAGATATTGCTGATGGGTGATCTGAATATGCCAGATGTTAACTGGAGTGCAGTTGCAGCAGCCACTTCAAGAGTGGGTTATTCTAGATGCCCTACAGGGGCATGCCTTAGACAACTAGTATTGGAGCCCACTCGAGAGGGAGCAATCTTAGACCTGGTTCTCTCAAATGGAGATGAAGAGAGAGATCACAGATGTAGAAGTGGTAGCCATCTGGGAACTAGCTACCATCGAACAGTATGGTTCACAATAAACACAGCAATAGAGTCAAGCTATACAAAGGCAAAGGTACTGGACTTTAGGAGGGCTGACTTTGCCAAAATGGGTGAGTGCCTAAGGAATGCACTAGCAAATGGGCAGGAAGGAGAGGTGGAAGAACAATGGGGAGTAATAAAAACTGCCATCACAGAGGTAACAAGCCTTTGTGTGAAGCAAATAAACAAAACTAAACGATGTAAGAAACCACTATGGTTCTCAAAGGAAGTGGCAGTGAAGGTTCAAGAGAAAAAAAGCTTCAGGAGGTACAAGGAATCACAGAAGGAGCAGGGCAGAGAACTGTATCAGCAAAGAAGCAAAGGAAGCTGGGAAGGCAGTCAGAACAGCAAAGGCCCAAACTGAGGAAAAGATAGCCAACTCAGTTAAGAAGGGGATAAAACCTTTATAGGTACACTGTGGGATGCGAAGGAAGACTAAGGAGGGATAGTGAGGCTTAATAAGGGGGGGCAGAGGGTGACTGTGAAAAGGCAGAGATACTAAACAAATATTTTGCTCCAGTATTTACAAAGGAAGAGGGGAGATACCTAAAACAAACAGTGAAACACTCTGGATACAGAAGTTGATACCAGCCCATTTACAGAAGAAAGGGTTCTGAAAGAACTCTTAAAACTGAAGGTGGGCAAAGAATGAGGCCTGATGGGATTCATCCCAGAATTCTAAAAAGAACTGGAGGATATTAGTGACACCACTGACTACCCTGTTTAACAAATCATGGAGGATGGGGTGGTGCCCTAGGACTGGAGGAGGGCAGATGTGATTCCCCTTCACAAAAGTGGGAGCAAGGCAGAAGCAGGAAACTACAGACCTGTTAGTTTAACCTCAGTGGTAGTGAAAATGATGGAATCACTTCTGAAGGAAATAATTGTTGAGTATCTAGAGGCCAGAGGGGCACAGGACCCAAGGCAGCATGGATTCACAGCGGGAAGGTCATGCCAGACAAATCTGATAGATTTCTTTGACTGGGTGACCAAAGTAGTAGATCAGGGAGGGGCTGTGGACATGGCCTACCTAGACTTTAGCAAGGCATTTGACACAGTCCCACACAAAGATTACATATACAAGTTAGCTAGCCTGGGAGTGGGTCCCAAGATGACAGTCTGGGTAAAAATTGGCTGGAGAATAGACACAGAGAGTAATAGTAAATGGAGTCCACTCTGAAGAAAGGGGTTACTAGTAGGGTACCAGAGGTTCAGTATTAGATCAGTCCTCTCAATGTCTTTATAGTTGACATTGCAGAGGGACTGGAAGGAAAGTATGTCTCTTTGCAGATGACACAAAGATCTGCAACAGAGTTGATGCACAAGGTGAGGTGGAAAGGATGAAAAGGGACTTGTAGGGGTTAGAGGAATGGTCAAATGTACGGCAGCTTAGATTCAATGCTAAGAAGTGCAAGGTAATGCACCTGGGAAACAAAAACCCAGAGGAAGAGTACACAATGGGGGGTGAGATACTAACAACAACAAAATGGAAAGGGACCTGGGGGTAGTCATATCAGATGACCTACAGGTCGGCAAGCAATGTGAGAGGGCAGCAAGGAGGGCTGGGGGGATACTGGGATGCATAGGGAGAGGCATCACCAGTAGAAAACAGGAAGTTATTATCCCTCTGTACAGACAGCTGGTCAGACCCCATCTGGAGTACTGTGTGCAGTTCTGGAGACCCAGTCTTATGAGACATAGACAGAATGGAAGCTGTCCAGAGGAGGGCAACTAAAATGGTGCAGGGTCTGCACTGGAAGACATATGAAGAGAGACTTAAGGAGCTTATATGTATAGCCTCGAGGAAGAAAGGAGGGAGAGGGGGACATGATAGAAACTTTCAAGTACCTCAAGGGAATCAACAAAGTCCAAGAGGTAGCATCTTTCAAAAAAGGTGTGCAAGAACAAGGGCACAATTTGAAAGATAGAGGGCAGCTCAGAGGTAATTTAAGGAGTATTTTTCACAGAGAGGGTTGTGGATGCATGGGCAGCCTTCGGAGGAGGTCGGAGTCAAAAACAGTGGTGGAATTCAAGCATGCATGGGACAGTCATAAGGCAATTCTAGGGGTGGGGTAGGAAGAAGTAGGCTGCTGGTTAACTAGGATCTGCAGCTTATCCAGTAGGCAGGGAAATGGGCAGACTGCGTGGGCCAAGCAGTCCTTATCTGCCATCAAATTCTATTGTTCTATAGTTCTATGTAGTGGCAATACCATCTCCCTCCACCTGCTGGAGATACCCCTCCCTATGCACTCCATCATCTCACTAGCCCTACCCACTGCTTTGTCACATTGCCCTGCTGCTTTGAGACAACAGTTATGAAAATCCCAAGACCCCTTTCCTGCTTAGTTCCTGTCAGTACCCACTCCCCCATCCTATGCTCAGCTTCCAGGTTCCTGTGCCCTAGGTGCATGATTTTGGACTTTTTGGCATTGAACCACAACTGCCATGCTCTTGACCACTCCTCAAGTTTCCTAAGATCCCTGTGCAATCTCTCCACCCCTTCCTGGTTGTCCGCCTTATTACAGATTTGTTATCAGCTGCAAAAAGCATATCTTCCTTTCCACATCTTCTGTAGTGTTACCTATAGAGACATTAAAGAGGACCCATCTCAGTACTGAGCCCTGTGGCATCCTGCTGGTCACTTTCCCTTCCTTAGAGTGAGTGCCATTAACCCCACCTCTCGACACCTATCCATTAACCACTTTCTAGCCCACCTCACCACATTGGATCCCACCCTAAGCTGTTCAGTTTCTTAATCAGCCTGCTGTGTGGCACAGCATTGAAGGCCTTGCTAAAGCCCAGATAAACCATGTCCACTGCCCTCACCTAATCTATTTCCATGGTTACCCAGTCAGATTGGTCTGGCATCACCCCCCACCCTGCAGTGAATCCGTGCTGCTTGTGGTCTTGCAGCCCACTGGATTCAAGACACTCTACCAGCCTTTTCTTTAGCATGGTTTCCATTAATTTCCCCATGACCAAAGGGACACTGACCAGCCTATTGTTGCTTGCCTCCTCCCTGCTGCCACTCTTATGTAGAGTGTCCATGTCTGCTGTCTTCCAGTCCTCCATAGAACTGGTAAATAAAACCATGAGTGGGTCAGCTAGCATCTTTCTGAGTTCTATTGGTACTCTTGAGTGTATCCAGTCTGGTACCATAGCTTTGTCCACCTTCTGAGCTGCAAGTCCCTTCAGGACTCATTCCTCTGAAAATGAACTTGTGTCCATGCCTTCCCTTTGTTCCTGCTGCTTTTTGTGGTCAGTCCCCTCCCTTCACTATGAGGACTGAGCAGAAGTACCTGTTCAGGATGGCAGCTTTTTCTTGGTCCTGTTCTACATAGTCTCCACCTACCCCTCTTTTCCACACTATTCCTCCCTTGTTTTCCTCATCTCACTTATTTATGTGAAGAAGATCTTATCCCTTTTAGCTACCCTTTGGCTATCTTTTCCTTTGTCGGTACCTTTGCTCTCCTCACCGCCTTTCCTGCTTCCCTTTGTTATACTTGGTACATACCTCTCTCTCTCCTCCCTCTGATTACGTTATGCAGTACCTCCTGAATGCCATCCTCTTTACTTAACCACTTTGATCATTTCCCTAGAGAATCATAATGGTTTCTTTTTCTTCTGCTTTTACTCACTTTAAACATTGTGTTTTCTCTATATGTATTTTACTGTAGGAAGTTTGAGTGTGATATGGTTAAATAACTTGACATCTTTTTCCCCTTACTGTTTGGTTTACAACATTGGTTGAATGATGTGTAAATCATATTGACCCCTATGCACATCTGCGGACAGGTGCACATTGGTGACATTCACCACCACTGGCACCTGTCCATGGCTTCCACCATGCAGGACTCCACAGTGCAGCCAGGGGTGGAGTCACAGGTCTGGCTGGGCATCAGACTTGGCAACACGATGGATCCCCTACATGGCAGGGTCCACATTGGCAGTGCACCCTGTGGAAGACCAATGGTCGGTGGCTGTGGTAGTGAGAGGGGGAGCAAAGCCACCGGTCATCCCACAATGTGGCTCTGTAGCAGGTTGCTGGGACCAGGTGGGGGGGTCTGTTATCAATGCAGTGTGGGGGACACTGTACTCCACCACATGCTTGGGGGGACTGGTGGTGGGGGTTGGCCGGCAGTGCCAGGTGGAGGGTAGGGGCAGCATCCATAGGCTGGTGCCCCAGTGCAGGTGTGTGTGTGGAGGGGGGCCTGATAGGGGCCCCATACCAACATGTGAAGGGGCAGGTGGCAGCAGTCAGGGTGGGTGGGCTATACAGCCTGTCCAGTGAAGTTTCAATTGTTGCACTGGGGGCTTATGGCAGAGTTCCCCTGGCATACCCTGCACCCTCCTCCACACCCCGCAGCCAGCACTACGCACCTTGGTGCATGGCATGTAGTGCCAGCCTGCCCCTTCGTCCGCCCCCAGCACGTTGCTCTTATGTGGCCAGGGATCAGGCATGTACTGTAGGTGCTGTGTGCCCCCATGATGCCCTTCCCATGGGGATGCAATAGGTGTGGGGTAGCTACTTGTCCAGGTTAAGCGGTGCATAGCCACTCCACCCATTAGTGCATAGAGGCCATTGTGCACAAACAAATGTCCCATACCATAATACACTGTAAATAATAGTGGACAGGGGAAAAACCCACAACAGAACTGTGACTCCATCTCAGGATTCTGATGACGTCAGACCACTCGAGCTTCATTCTTGTGGTCTGTGAGGTCAGAATCCCTTGTTGGAATCACAACAGTTCTGTTTTACAGATTTCTACATCCACTGTGCTACATTTATTTATTTATGTATGTATATTCCGGATTATAATACCTTTGAGCCAGAGGATCTTTTACAAAGGTTCCACATCAGAAAAACATTTGAATACAATGGCATATAAAAACAATAATTTTAACATACAATTCGATCACAACAAAATACGTACAATTCAAGCAGGGTAGAATACAGTCATGGTACAGTCAGAGGAAACAGACAAGTGCAACAAAGTGTGTTTAAAAAAAACAAGCCAGACCAGGGGAAAAAATGAAGTTGTGGAGAGAAACAATGCTCCTGGAGGTAGGCATTGTTAGAGGGCAAGGGTGAGGGGTACAGTATAAAGGGAAAGGGGGAAATGATGAAAACACATATACAGGGGGGAGAGGGGGAGTGCAGGCATGATATGGGAGGGGTGAGGTAGGTAGTAAGAGACCATATAGAAAACCAAAAGGGGGCAGAGGCAGTGATTGAGATGGCATGGTGTGGGGAGCAGTATCAAGAGTAGGTGGGTGCGAGGGAAATGATGTAGTGAGGAGGGAGGACTGAGGTGAGGGAAGTGAAAGTGAGGGAGTGGGGGTAGGGAGGAAATAGAGGACAGAGGGTGTGTGGATGGGTGTTAAGGGGATTGGAAGGAGAGGAAGGTGCCTAGTGGAAACAGAGGAAAGGAGCCACGGAGAGAGGGAGATTTATAGTCAGCAGTCTCAGCTACTAAGTCCAGTGAGATGATTCATAAGATTGCACTTAAAAGGGCAATCCTGGACTCTTCCCTGAATACTAGTGGGGATGTTATTTAGCCAGTAGGACACCCTCTATGAAAAGCAATGCTGCTCGGGATATGGCAAAAAGGCACTTGATATGCCAGTTTAGACATGCCCTCAAGTATGATGGGGTTAGATGGGATTAGGTATTCCTGAGTGACAAGGTAGACTGACCAAGACTGATTTGTTTTGCCAGAAGGCAGGTTTTGATAGGTGATTCTGCCCTTCTGGTTTAACTAGTTGATCTGTGTATACAGATAGATTGCAAATATGCATTAGCCTGTGAGCTCCAGTAATCAGCCTGCATGCCTTGTTCAGAGCTCAGCAGATCCTTTTGAGTGTGGTGTCTGTAGCTGCTTCCATAAACTACTAGGCTGTAGTCAATGATAGATAGAATTGAACTAGTAATGGCAGTCCAGAGTGCAGCTGGGTCATGCAGTGCCTGTGCCTGTATAACAGATCCTAACCTGGTATTGACTGCCCTTGCAACAAGGTCAGTGTGCATACCAACAGAGAGGAAGGCATCCAGCATGATCCCAAGGTACTTGAAATTGGGTACTTGTTCAAGTGGAGAACCTTCATTGTTCAGTATGGTTAGATTGTGCAATTTGTACCTGTTGTGTGGGCTAGAGAAGAGCATGGTCTTGGTCTTCTTGTAATTCATTAGCAGCTTATAGTTTTTAAACCATGCCTCAATGTCGGAGAAGCTAGCCTGGAGCTGTGTTTCTAGGGGCAGTGGGTCAGGATGACTGGAATAAATGACGGCATGATTCGCATATAGCAGCATGTTATTTGAGCATGCCTGGGGAGGTTGTTGAGGAAGAGGCTAAAGAGTAATGGGCCCAAGATCGAGCCTTGGGTGTCACTGGATAGCACTTGCCTACTATCAGATACAATGTCACTTATTTTGACCTGTTGTGTCCTGCTTCCAAGGTAGCTACAAACCATCCAACTTGCGTTGATTGATAGGCAGCCACAAGGAGGCGTTTAGAAGGAGGACCATATCAAAGCTTTTTGTAAGCATTTGTAACCACAGAGACTGAACATGCAGTGCTGATGGCAACCTGCCAGCCAGATGCATCAAAAAATAGCTATCCTGGTGAGCATAGCATAAAAAAAATATATAAAACAAATGTTTGGGTGAAAATGAAACATTATTCATGTGAATGTTTATTACCTTGTCCAGTTGTCCTTAAGTAATGTAGCAATCTGTGGCCCAGCATGGCTGCTGCGCATTGTCAAAACACGTTTATAAGCAGATAGAAACATATCCATTTATTAGTATTTTTTAAAGCATGTACTCTTCTATTCTCAAGTAAATGTTGAAAAAGCATATAGTCTCTTCTAGTCTCAAACACTTTGACAATTTGTTGTTGTTAGCTGCCTGTTTCTGCTGCTATTAAATATCCATGATTCATACTGTGTATGGAGAGACTGGGCAACTCAAAATTGTAACATTATATAAGCATTAATCTCTGAGACAGGAGGCATTTCCCAGGAATTAATGCATGGTTGGAATTCCCACCATAACCATGCATTAATTCCTGGGAAATGCCTCCTGTCGAGGGGATTAATGCACTTGTAACATGGCTAGTGCAATCAGACTATTCTTTCACTGACATTTAATTTATAATGAAACTAATACGTGCAGAAAGAATTGTGTGATTTCTTAACAGATGGTTCACTTGTAAGGTGTATGTGTTTGTTACATTGCGCATGCACGTTGGACAGTGCACGTGCATTAATATCGTGCCTAGTAATTTATAATATTTGAGAAGTGTGTATTTTGTATGCAGATATACATTACATAGTGATTACACGTTATAAATTATTGTTCAGTTCAGCTGGTTTAATGTTGTACCATCTGTTCATCACTAGGATTTATCTATTTCACTACTGCATTGTGGGACATATGTATCACATTCTTCTACTTCAACAATATCTGTACGGATTCAGACCAATAGATGGCACATCACACAGATTCTGTAAAACCCTTCCATTTCAGTTTCTCTTACAACACATTGCTGTGCGTCAAGTACTGCTGTTTTCCAGCGACTGCAGTTCTGAAGCGATTACGACAGTGTCAACTGGATGGGTGGGTGGAAAACAACAGTATTTGACTATGACTGATGTGCAGCAGACTAACTTCGTTGAATTACTCTTCTCTTTGTGCTTTGCACATATTCCGGTTGATGCTATTAATACCATCTCACCACCATGCCTGCGTACCACACAATAACATTTGACTGTGCTTTATGTGCAATGGACTAAGTTGTTCTCAGTATCATAGTGGCCAGACATTAGTTGTCAATACATGCTTGGTGTATTACCTTCTGAGACATTTTCACAAGTCACGCCTCGCGTCACCTGTTGCTCAGCGTAATTCAGCTACTGCCACTACAACTTGCAGCAGTCGTGCACAGCAATATTTGCCCAGCGCCATCTATAAATCAGAAACACTAAGGACGCATTATAAGCACAATGCACCACTCATACACTGCAATATTTCCCCAGCGTTACCTATAGGTCAGAAACAGTGAAGAGTTATTACAAGCAGAATGCTGATTTTTATCTTTTGTCTTACATAACGCATTCCTGATCTCTACAGTATCCAGTTAAGGGTTGCTTTTCACAGTCCACAGCGTTGCTGTGCATATCTTAGGGAATTAATGCACGGCTATGTTTTGGTCATCTGATGTGTTTCCTTCAATTACTTTTTACTATTTCTACTGTTCTAGTAATGCCATGTTACAAGTTTGTTTATCCCACACACGTTGTACTGCTTGGAACTGCTTGCTAAGTTACTTTTTGTGCATATTACTAACTACAACTGCAAGACATGAGACACATATATAACATGTATTTCAGCTTTGAGACCTACCATGACATTCTGCTGTACTGGCAACTGGTTTATCCAGGGGTCATCTACATCTACTACTGTCCAGCTAAACAGTAAAAACATTGAATCCAGAAGGGAGTCCAACTGAAGAACATTCCAAATACAAAACATATTAATTTCCCCTCTTAATTTATGTTCCAGTATCACTCATAGCATGTTTATCAAATGCAGAGTGAACCACTTTGAAGCTTCACTGGCTCTGAGAAAATACTACAAATCTGTCTGACTCTGTTGCGGTAATGCAAATACTGATGATTCAAATCAGGATGGTTATGAAATTATTCACTGACACTACCAATTATTTAAACAACCACATCAATAAATTTAGTGTCTTGATCTTCGTTGTTTTTCTCGTGTATATTTAGACTAATTTTGTCACCAGTAGAAGTAGTGTGTGATGCTGGTGTGGCAGTGAGAGGCACTATTGCTGCTAGTACCAGAATCATTAGACAAGTAGATGTCTTTCTTAATCAAGGACTTTGGCTTTTTCTGCTTCCTTCTTTTTGGATTCATGCACAAAGATAAATTTCTTTGTCCTTTTTCCAATAATTTGATGATTTATCAGCTTCTAAATCTGAGAATTCAGGGCCAGTGTTTAGTGCCATTAGTTGCTATAGGCCGTCTTTGGTTAGCGTGCAATGAAATGTTGTATTTATCCCATTCTGTACACTGAAATGACACTCATTCTACAGATGTCAATGAAATGCATAAAGCAATATTACTTAAGTTTGACTGTGTTGGCAGAGTATCATAGTACTTTGAAATGACCTGTCACATCAAGCTTTCTGAACTAAGTTTTCTATAGCATCCTGCCATCATCGCATTTGCTTTTGCACAGTCTGACTTGAGACGATTTTTAGCTACAGTAGTAAAGACTCATGTTCACTAACATGTTTACAATCCTTCTCCTTATCATTGCACTGAGAGTCTGTGCCAGATTTTTCATGTATAATTTTTCGACAGTTCTGGACTACGACTGTGTTTGCTTGTACTCTTCAGCTTGTTTCCAGGTGCATCCTAAGGGGTTCGTTACATGGACCTGTTTTAGTGACACGGGAATGCTGGACATGGCATCAGGGGAACTCACCATCTTTCTTCGATAACAGCCTTTAACTTCCACCTTCACAGTGACCAGATATGGGCAGAAGAGACCTCAGTTTAACATTTCATCTGAAGGACAGCACTTCAACACTGCACACACCTTTTACTACAATACAGTGTTAGTTATCGATATTCGTAAAAATATGAGCAGCGTAATTTGCTCCTAACAATTCACACTGGACAATTGGCTCTCCATAACAATTGCTTCCTGACAAATTTGTTCCTGACAATTTGCTCTCACAATATAGCAAACTCACTAGAACAAGAATGACAGCAAAGTACTAGTTTTAAAGGCCTCAAGCATATTGGGTCATCCGGTGGTCAAATGGCACGTACCTGGAGGTAAGCATAATGTATATCATGGGAGCAAGTTGATGTAGGACTAGAACCAAAATCCATCTGATCTTCTCTTTTTTGCCCCCAGAGACAAGTATGCTATCTATTATTGCAGCTGACAATGGTATCCAGTGAGGTTGGCAACTGAATATGAGTGACCATCAAAACAGTGACTCATATTCAGCGCTTTCCTCCTGGGCTACCCTGGAAGGATAGCAATACTACATGACCATGAGTGTACTGCAGGGTGACAGGAAGGGGGGATAGTGAGGGAAGGGAGGGATAAGTAAGGGGTTTTGGGGACTGCTGTATCTGGTGCTGCTAAGCTAGTCGTAGGGTGTGGTGGTATGGATGGGAAGCTCAGGTGCAGCAGGCATAGGGTTTGGGACCAGGTGTGGGAAACTTTGCCGCTGCCTGAGGCTGTGGCACTTAATTTTATCCTGATGCAGGGATATTGTCCCCTTCCAACATACCCCCTGGAGTTGAGAATCCTTTTTTCAGGGGTGCAGGGCCAAATCTAGCTCACATCGCCAGAGCGTGGGGCACTGCCCCCAATAACTGCTGTTTCCTTGTAGGGATGTTGGGTCGCCTTGGAATGTATATATCGCTAATTTGCTTTTCGGTATACTGCTAGGCTATAGCTTATTGCTATTTTACATCGCAATTATACATGGGAACCGCCTACAACAGACTTTGAATGAGCTAGATTGGCAATGGCATACACAAGAGCTTGTGTTTTAGAATCTGGGCACAACCTGCACTTTATTATTTATTTGATTTTTGTTAACCGAAGGTAGGGTTAGATGCAAAGCAACTGAAATTGAACCAAGTGGTTATTAGATCATTTATATACTCTTCTTTATAGTTAGAAATTTGTGCTATCATATTCTCTGAACTCTTAAGTTCATCCTAAGTGTTATCTTGTTGGCATCCCTTTATTTTCCAACATGCACTCATTTGTCCATCATCATTAGTCTCAGTGGGGTTGGCAGCATAGCCTAAAGGTTAGAGTACTAGCTCTGAATAAGCTTGGTACATCAACAGACCTGGGTTTGATTCCCACAACCTCCACTTGTATACCATGTGACCCTGAACAAGTCATTTAACCTCCTCAGTACTCCCAGGTCACCCCTCAAAATAGGCAGTTGTGCCTAGTGGGCCTTACCCAGTTATCAAAGAATATGAAAAGGAGTAAATAATTTGGCATGCTTCTTGAAAAGCTGTCAGGGTTGGGTCTGGCTAATTTTTCATGTTTTCTAAGTCACTAATTGCATAAAAGACTTGCAGTGTCTCATCCACATTCAGCAGAGTCTCCTTTTAAAATGATCTGCAAAGACACCACATTACCCTCAGTATGTCACATAACAATGTTAACTCCAAAAATGTACATGGTGATAAATATAAGAAGGCCTTGCACTTTGCCATATGTTCTGTCATCCTTCGGTATGTCACATAACAATGTTAGTACAACTCCAAAAATGTATGTAGTGATAAACGTAGGAAGGCCCTGCACTTTGCCATATGTTCTGTCATCCTTCAGAATAGGGACAACAGCAGGGTAGCATTTATGTATTGCAATTACAGCATTTTTAATTGACAGCCAGCTTGCTGTATGTCAAGTGTTTCTTTCACCTTTCCTTTGACTGTGCCAGTGACCTTTTGCATATGTTCTAGTTTGACCTGCCCAAAAGCAGATGTACAGAAATAAGCATATTATGTACCATTCAAATTACTTTTAAAGTCTTCCAGATATCAAAACTAGATAGCAGTTTGTGTACAGGGGAACGTCAATTTGTGTGAGACAAACAGCAGACATGAACCATGAAAGGTTAATACCGTGAAGAAACTGGTGCAACAGCACCACTGGATTTCCCTATCAATACACTTGTCCCCATCACTGCCTAACCCAATAAGTTTATTCATGGCAAAGCCTAGGACATGTCAATTTCCTTGCTGCACCATCCTTTACTCTGATATTCCAATTAGCTTTGCTTTCATTTCCCCATCATTAATGTAGCAGATGTATTTTATGATGGTGTTTTTTTGCAGACAGGTCTTTGGATTCAACAACTAGCAAACCAAACATGGGAGTTTTTAAAGTGTCTTTAATTACTTTTTCTTTTTATACTTTAATAATATTTTTTTGAACGTCACGGACAGTAAAGTCACTAATGTTGCATACTGAAAATTGACATCCAGCCCAGTGCATAAAATATAATATTTAACAAACACTAGAATGTGATATATCACTCTCAGCTGCAAAGTACTTAGCTTCAAAAGGATTTCCTTCATTGTCCTTGACAAGTTTTACAGCAGAAAGCTTATCTGTGTCTTCAGAACTCTCTGCCTCATCATTGTGGCTAATTACATGTCCCGTGCCTTGCTATGGTACTTGCTCTCCCTGAGTGCTGATTTCTGATGGTTTTCTAAAATAGGCAACAGTTTTTATAATACTGAGAGTAGAGACACTGGACAACAAAATTGGAATACAAATTCTGTATACTGCATTTTCTTTTCCCTGATCTTTGTTAGTGTAAGAACTAGTTCAATTTATTTTACTTTGTATTTTTATGGTGGTGATAGGAAGCCATTTTTATGACTTTGGATGCTCTTCTGTGTTTCTTTTAGTGTCTCTACTATATTCTGGTTTATTGTTACATGACCTTTTTATTTAGTTAATAAACAATTTCTTATTGCCTTGGTACTCTAAGTACCCTGCATCCCTCTCTACTTAGCAGTTACTGTGCTCTGTTGTCATACTAAAGGAGCATTCTATCATATCACTTGCACTGCGTATTAGGGATGGTCAAAAGTGGCCAGTTCTGTTTTGTTGTCATTCGTCGGATTATTGGAAATTCTGATTCCAAGACCAGTTAATACATCAGAGTTTGAATAAGACTTTCTGATTTCATATTTGACTACATGTTAAAACCTTCCCCCACCTGATACAGAGTGAAAAAATGGACCCTTGTAGCTAAGAAAAACCTTCCCCACCCTTGTGTCTCCTCTACTAGGCTCCTTTACCTTAAGACTTCTGCTGCTGAAAGCTTGAAATCCCCTCTCTACAGCTACGTGTGCTGTACTGTGGGGGGACTGGAGTGGGATTTTAGTGTTAGCTGGGTTACAGAAGGTACTGCTGGTGGCGTTCGTAAGAGTCACTGAGGGTCCAGCTCCAGTGTCCAAGTAAGAAGTCTACCACAGTCCAGACTAAGAGAGAACCCCCAGCAACTCACCACTAACCATACACCTCCAACCAAGCTGCCCTCAAGTAGCCAATCACTGACTACCCCATCCTGGTTCTTGAAATATTGAACTATCTGACTGAGAGATAAAAAAAATTCTAATCCCTCTGCAGCCATCACCTGACATAAAGTTCACCCCTTTTCTTGAATGACCTGGGAAAAATAGCTGAGGAGGTGGCTGACCTGAACAAAACCCTGGGTTTCAGTCACTGTGCCAAATACTGTGCTGAGTAAGGCGTCTGATGGTAGTAGTAGTAGTGGACTTTATTTCTTAAGCACCCAATTCCAGGGTCTCTGAGGACTGTACAGCAATCATAAAAATACACACATGATTAATAAAGTATTCATACATAAATGAATACATAAATTTTAAATTATATAAACTAAAATTTCCCAGTGCAATTGGCAAGAGAGTCAAGGTTTGACAGTAGAAAATTTAAGTAAGACAGATAGTATCAAAAGCCTCCCGAAAGAGGAAAGACTTCAGGCTCCTTTTTTTTTTCCATATGCACTTTATTTTTCAGATTTTTCTCCCCCGAGACCATGGTGTACACATGCATGTATGAGCATGGAGGTGCACATACACATCAGGATCCGATGGCCCCTTCCACCCCTCCCAACTTTTGTCGCCACTCCGTACCACCTACACACCCACTGGACCTCCACCCAGTGGGAGCGGGACTATGGATGGGTGGACATCCAACCCTTTGGAGGGGAGAGCTGTGGCTCAATCCTACTCCAACCCACTCCCCCAAGCCGGTACCCCGGTGACCCGAGGTCATTCCCGAACCCAGGTTACCGGTGTAGCGTAAAGTAAGGCACCAGTGTCTTAGCCCTCTGCATTACTGGGCTGGCTTCAGGGTCATTTTAAAGGCCTTCATTGTGGAGGCCTCCCTCAGAGCCTGGGCAGCCTGTTCCATAGGACTGTTCCGGCAAGTGCAAAGGCTTGATCTCCTGAGGATGTCAACCTCACCCTAGGAGCTGCTAGGAGGCACACCCCAGAGGAGTGGAGAGGGAGAGAGAGAGGTCTAATAGGGAGTCAGTAGGTCTCTCGGGTAGACAGGGCCCAGTCTGTATAGGATCTTGTAGGTCAGCAAACCAACACTGAAGGTGATACACCACTTCACCAACAGCCAGTGCAGTTCATTCATGACCAGGGTTTTAAGACAAGCCCACAGAAGGTCAGGCAGTAACTGGGTCATTGTGTTCTGCACCAGTTGCAGACAGCATAGGACATCTACACTCACCCTGAAGTATAAAGTGTCACAGTTATCAAGTCTAGAAGTGACAAATGCATGTACCAGTGATGGGTCTTCAGGGGAAATAATGGCTTTAATCCAAGCAATGTTTTTGAGATGATAAAAGCCATTGTGGACCACAGCTGACACCCGAGCCTCAAGTGTCAGCCTCTCATCCAGAATGACCCCCAGATTCTTAACCTTAGCAGAGACCATCAAGCCAGAGGAACCTATCTATAGGTCAGTCCCTTATCAGTAGCCCCTACATCCCACCTCCGACCAGGCTCAGTCACAAATACTTCTGTATTATCCAGGTTAGGGCTCAACCAGCTTGATGACATCCAATCCTGAATCTCAGCCAGGCACACCTTAAGGATCTCACCAGCATCAGGCATCCTGGGTGCAAAAGTCAAATACAGCTGAGTATCATCGGCATAACAATGAAAATGCAGACCGTATTGTCTAATGATACCTCCAAGGGGCAGCATACAGACGGCAAATATCATGGAAGAGAGGATCGACCCCTGAGGTACACCACAGAGCAGGGGCCTCAGGAGTGAGGAGAAACTCTCATCACCACCCGCTGAGTCCTGTCTTTGAGGAAGGACTTAAACCAGCAGATGACTCTGCTGGTAAGTCCACAATATTCCATGAGGTGGTCCAGCAGCAACCCATGGTCCATGGTGTCAAACACTGATGAGAGGTCAAGGAGAACAAGAATTGACTGCTCTCCTTGACCTCTTGCCCTGAGAAGGTCATTGTGCACCATGACCAATGCTGTCTCGGTACTGTGCCTCAATCTAAACCTGGACTGGAGAGGTTTATAGATGTCAAACATTGTGAGGTGTTCATCGAGCTACAGAGACATCACCTTCTCTATAATCTTCCCCAAAAAGGAGAGGTTACAGACCAGCCCATAATTTGCCAGGGAGTCCAGGTCCAGAGATGGTTTCTTCAGGAGAGGTCTCACCAGAGTAACTTTTAATGCCCTTGGAAAGACCCCCTCTGAAAAGGAACACCAGATCAGCTTGGTGAATACTGGGCCCAGAAACCCAACACACCCAGTTAACATTCGAGTTGGGCCTGGATTCATCTCACAAAAGGTGGGCCACAACTCTGAAACCATGTCATAAACCTATTCCATCAAAACATGTCTAAACTGCTTTCAGACTAGGGAAGGGCATCCGCCACTCACTAGCTCAACACTGCTGGGTTGAGACGCCCAGTTGGAGAGATCCTAGATCAGATTGAGGACACCCTGTCAGACAAAAAATGAGCAAACTCTTTGCAATGAGTGGATGAATTTGCTCTTACTGGCTGCAAACAGACAAAATTAAGTGGTCTGTCCACACTCCGGAAGAGCAGAGCTGGTTGGTTTCTCCCTGCCACGATCCCCCATTGATACTCACTGTAGTGAATCTTCAAAGCCAGTTTGCCCTTGTCAGACCTAAATGTCATCCAACAATGCTCCAACCTCCAACCCTTGGACTTCACTCCCTGGGTTCCCTGTCAAGCCACAGGGATCTCAAACGTGAAGTCTGGGGTTGTATACATACCAGTGCAACTGTACCGAAGGCAGAGGTAGTGGCCTATTATAAGCCATCGCTGCCTCCTCTGATCCAGTCACACATGCAGCCATCATGCTTGAGAGATCCACTACCACCTGGAGTCCTTCTGAGAGAACCTCTTTCAAGGGTGATAGTGAACCATCTTTGTAGTGAGTGGATTATGAGGGGGAGTCCTGGATGAGAACCTCACTGTGCAATGGTCATACCAACCCAGGTCAGTCCTGATGTTATTAACCTCAAGCCTCAGCGAGAATGCTAAGTCCATGACCATGTTGATGAGTCACAGAGGTAACTAGCTGTGCAAGGCCCAGTGAATCCATCAACTGAAGGAAATCCTGGCCGAATTGCAAGAGTCCACCATCAATCCAGGCACTGAAGTCACCCAGAATTTACCATCTGAATGACTCCAATACCTTCTCAGTGACAAAGCCCATGATTTCCTGTAGGAAAACCCTCTCATGTCTCAGAGGCCGGTAAACAAGAAGGCTCTTGAAACCCTCACCTTGACCCCTATGCATGACCATGCATTCAAATGATGAAGTAGCCCAAATGGGTGCATGGTGAAATTCAGTTCAGATCTAAAACAGATGGACAGTCCTCCCTTATGATCCCTCCATGGGCAGTGCACCACAGAGAATCCAGCTGGGACAGCTGCCTCCAAAATAGGACAAGCATTGTCACTCAGCCAGGTCTCCTTACACTAGCCAGATAGAGCAGATAACAAGACATTAAAATTGTAATAATGGCTGTCTTGTTCCTCATCAATCTGGTATTGCAGAGCACTGTCCACAGGGGATGCATGGAGGCTGCTGATCTAAAGGTTGCCTACCTGCTCGGTACAAGGGGATCCCTGGGTATGGACATGAAACACGTCTGTCCTCACTCGTGGGTCCATTTTACCCTAGGTGTTTGCTGGTCCTTACCAGATCTAGAGTGATCCCACTATTTTCAGCCCCCACACCCTGCTGTCTACTATCCTACTTACTAACAATACCCACTTCCCTGCAGTGCCGATAAGCCACTGCTGGCAGGGGGCATCAAAGGGGGGAGGTCTAGTAGCAGGGACAGGGAGTAGCTAAGCTGCAGGGCCCTCCATCCTTGGCACATAATGCTGTCACACAAATACTCCTTCCTCACTTAGCCCCAAGATCCCCTCACCCACAACTTCCACAAATACACTCTAATCACCTCACCAATTAACCACACACTCAAATGACTTACACTCTTTAGTACAAAACAGAGACATGCATACAGAAATTAGCTAAACATGCATACTCCCATTCGTACCACTACACTCTCATACAACCCATCCCCCCTTCCAATTCAATCTAAAATTGCTAAAACTTTGACATCTTTAAAGCACTCCTGACAGTATTAGAAAAACTTTGAAAAATGTGAGATTTAGTCACAGTTCAGTTTAGATTTCATATATGTTCTATAATTCTTTACCTTTTTTCTTTACTACTGAGGTCAGCTATATGAAAGAGGATTGCTGTCCTTTAGACTTTATCTGCTCTTTCTGCTTGCCTACATCTGATATCACAATCTCCTGTTTATGGCATCATAATTATCTCCACAGCAACAGATTGTGATGTCATAAACAGAACTGTGATGTCAGATATATGCAAGCAGCCAGAACATATTGGGCAGTGATCCTGTTTATATGCAAAAGTCCTTAGTAAAAAAGTAGTAAGATCCACTGTCAACCCCCTTAGGCCTCAAAATGTCCCTAGTTTAAACAAGTATTTGTCAATGCCGAATATTTGCTTGCTGGCATTGGCATTGGTAGTGTAGGAGTTACAAAGCTGCATAATAGGAATGGCAGTGAAGTTTTGAACTGAAGCCAAAACCACCACCACCCTGCAGACACTGAAAGGCATTGAGGTGGCCTTTGGGTCGTCAGGCATAACGGCCATGCCATTTCACCACACCCTACCCTGGAGACACCGACAAGTTTCACGGTGTGCCTTGGGGTCTTTGGCCTTTATGTTCACCCCATTCCATCAGGAAATACGGTGAGATGGGTGCTGTTTAGGAGAATGGGGTGAACTTTGGGGACGAAGAGTCCAAGGCACACCTTGATGTCTCTCACTGGCTGCAGGGTGTGGGTGAGGGTGGAATGGTATGAGCATTACAGGCAACAATCCCAAGTCACACCCCTGATGCCTGTCAGTCTCTACAGGGTGGGGCGTTATGGTCAGAAACCCTAATGCCTCAGGCGTTCGTTGGTATTTTCACTCCAAAATTTCAAAATGTTTTTTTTTGTGACCCCCACCTCATGAACAGTGGCAATATCAGTTCGTTAGCCGAAAGCTGATTTTGCACAGTGACTACGCCATTTGGCACCACAGGTGCAAAAACACATTTCGAACAGGATGTGAAAAATGACAGCTGTACTGTTCATGGGGAGGTGTAAAAAATGGCAATGTTGAAAATCTGCAGTGAAAATATTTAAAAAACTGGCGAAGTCACGAGCGTGCGTAGAAACTGTGCAACGCACATCCGTAATGTAATTAGTTTGGGGATTTTTTACAGCAGATTGTCAACACAGGCATTTTGGGACCTCCGCTCATGAACAGTGTCATTGTGATTTTCTTAATCTGTCCCAAACAATGATTTACCACAGCGACCACGCATTTCTGTGCTGGAAGTGCAAAAACACATTTCTGCCATGGTGTGAAAAATGGCAGCTTTACTGTTCATAAGAAAGTGTGGAAAAATGCCACTGGTGAAAATCTGGACTGAAAATATTACAAATTCATGAACTTATGAGGGTGCATGGAAACTGCGCAATGCTTGCTCGTAACACAGTCATTTTATAGACTTTTGTCACCAAATTTTTGACATAGCCATTTTAAGACCTCTGCTCATGAACAGTGTCACTGTGATTTTCTTATCCTGTCCCAAACATTGATTTAGCACACCGACTGCACCATTTATTTATTTATTTAAGAGATTTACCAGGAAGGCATACTGAGCGGAGTACCGCTCGATTCCAGATGCGCCCTGGGGTTAGGGTTTACAAATGATACAGATGTACAGGAGAAGACAAAAAATCATATAACTTATGTGACTTACACAGACAGTGGTACGGTAGTTCAGTGGAAATATACTTACAAAGGGTAGTTGGTATGGGTAAAATAATACAATTTTGTGAATATACACCGACAGTGGTACAGTAGTACAGGAGAATGAACATTACAGACAATGGGTGAGGCATTTCTTAAAATACAAAAATTGCATAGGTCCAATTTCAATTAGTAATTAATAACCTTAGTTGCAGAGCGAGAAAGGTACCCAGAGCAGTGCTAGCAGCTGGATAGGTAGGAGTGGAAATGAGGATTTGGCAAGGGGGGGGGGAAGCATGAGCAAATTGTAGTGAAGTGCGTTTTAAGAAGGGTATTCCATTCAAGAGTACATGTGGCGTGTCTGATATCAGCTGTCAGGAAGTTCCAGTGCTATATGCGCGGAAACACATTTTGGGCGAGATCTGAAAAATGACAGCTGTACTGCTCATAAGGAGGTGTGGTAAAATGGCAATGTTGAAAATCTGGAGTAAAAATATTAAAAATTCGCAAACTTATGAGCGTGCATAGGAACTGCGCAATGCGCGCTCGTAAATCAAGTCATTTTTAGGAATTTTTTCACCAGATTTTCAACATAGGGTTTTTGGGGGCCTACCTCATGAACTGTGACACTGTCATTTTGTAACTGAGTCCCAAAAGGTGGTTCCGTGCAGTGACCACAAAATTACCTTTCGGGGCTGATTAACACCATGACAGTGCCAGAATTCATGAGGAGAGGGGCCTAAAAACTCCATGTTGAAAATTTGGTGCCAAAATTCCAAAAAATGCCTGAGAAATGCATCAAAGTTGAAAAAACCCTATTTACTCCATTATATAGCTTACCGTCATTTCTTCAGTTTGCGGTCGGCTTTGAAGAGTACAGACGTGTTCCCGGTCCACTGAAGATTGTCTCACCGGCATCCGGAGTTAAGTATGTGGTGAGGTGGGTGTGTGGGGAGGTAGATGCGCAGAGGATGGGCACGGGTTGGGGGGTAAGACAATCAATGAGGGACCATTTTTTCTTTTCAGGTGTTTGTTTTCTTTTTAGGAAGATGATGCGGGACTTGTGCCACGCTGGGGTGGGCTCCCAGCATAGCAGCTGGAAGATTTTTTTGGGGGGGTCAGTGGAGCTGACAGGGGATTGGGCACCCCCGTCAGCCATACAGATGTGTGCCATGCTGGGGTGGGCTCCCAGTGTGGCAACTGGAAGTCTGTTTCTTTTGGGGGGGTTTAATTGAGCCAATGGGGGATTGGGCACCCCGTCACCATTCTCACTTGTGTCATGCTGGGGTGGGCTCAAAGCGTGGCACCTAGAATTCTGGGGGGGGGAGCGTGGAGCCGACGGGTGATTGGGCACCCCCGTCAGTCATACTGTGTGTTGTGGGGGGGGAGCGCAATTCACACTCAGAGGGTTGAGGGATATTATCACACTACTGATCAGGTGTGCCAACAGACAAAAACTGCGTCTACTTTTTCAGTCTCTTTGGGGTTCTGTTTTCCTGCTTTTGTCAGTGCCGCTCCTACCCTGAACTGTGTCATTGTGATTTTCTTAATCTGTCCCAAACAATGATTTCCCACAGCGACCATGCATTTCTGCGCTGGAAGTGCGAAAACACATTTCGGCCATGGTGTGAAAAATGACAGCTGTACTGTTCATAAGGAAGTGTGGAAAAATACCAGTGGTGAAAATCTGGACTGACAATATTACAAATTCATGAACTTACGAGTGTGCGTGGAAACTGCGCAATGCTCGCTCATAACTGTCATTTTATGGACTTTTGTCACCAAATTTTTAACATAGCCATTTTAAGACCTCTGCTCATGAACAGTGCCACTGTGATTTTCTTAATCTGTCCCAAACATTGATTTCGCACACCGACTGCGCCATCATGCGCTACATATGCGAAACACATTTAAAAAACCCTATTTACTCTATTATACAGCTTACCGGCATTTTTTCAGTTCGCGGTCGGCTTTGAAGAGTGCAGACGTGTTCCTGGTCCACCGAAGATTGTCTCGCCGGCCTCCAGAGGTAAGTATGTGGTGAGGTGGGGGTGTGAGGAGGTGGACCCAGCGCAGATGGTGGAGTGCGAGTTGGGGGCAAGACAATCAACGAGGGACCATTTTTTCTTTTCAGGTGTTTGTTTTCTTTTAGGAAGACGACGGGACTTGTGCCATGCTGGGTGGGCTCCCAGCATAGCAGCTGGAAGATTTTTTTGGGGGGGTCAGTGGAGCCGATGGGGGATTGGGCACCCCCGTCAGCCATACAGACGTGTGCCATGCTGGGGTGGGCTCCCAGTGTGGCAACTGGAAGCCTGTTTCTTTTGAAGGGGTTTAATTGAGCCAACGGGGGATTGGGCACCCCGTCACCATTCTCACTTATGCCATGCTGGGGTGGGTTCCCAGCGTGGCACCTAGAACTTTGGGAGGGGAGCGTGGAGCCGACGGGGGATTGGGCACCCCCGTGAGTCATACTGTGTGCGGGGGGCAGGGAGGGGAGCACAATTCAGAGACACTCAGAGGGTTGTGGAATATTATTACCGTACTGATCAGGTGTGCCAACAGACAAAACCTGTGTCTACTTTTTCAGTCTCTTTGGGTTCTGTTTTCCTGCTTTTGTCAATGCCGCTCCTACCCTGAACTCTGACTCAACATTCCAAGGATGGCAATTAGATCTTTTTTTGGAAACATTCCAAGGATGTCATTTTAGTCACTTGCCTCCTCCCGGAAAGATAGTCCTAGGAAAAGTTCACTTCAGACTGAATTTATGTTCCAGGAAGAGAAAGCAGAGACATATACAAGCAGGATTGCCGGCAATATGCTAATCAACACTATCTTATCGCTGCTCACTGAAGCGGAGCTCTCCCTTTCTACTGTACGCCACTGCATTTTCAACTGCTGTCATAGACAGCTGCAGCATTCATTGGTGAACTGTGGCCATGCCTGCAAACACACTGACTGAATTGGAAGACAGGGTGCCACACCTACAAAAACTCTGATGATGACGCTATGTTTCTTGCACATGCGTGCAAGTAAACATAAAAACACTTTTTATGATTGTTCACATTCTGCAGAGACTGTTGATGCAGCTGGTAGTTTGATTCAGATCCCTTTTTTCTTTTGAAAAGTGAAAAATGGACCGCCCACCATACTGGTGTTATCACACCAAAACATGTTTGTTTAAATTTTTTCACCAGCTCCCATTGAATCTTTTCTGGACTCAGGAACAACCCCAACACAATCTAGCCACTCATTATGCAGTGGGAGTAGAGGAGACTATTGTATCATGAGTGGCTGCACTGTTTGAGGGTGTTTCTAATGTTTAGGAAGTGTGCACTAAGAGTAGTTCAATGATTTGAAGCAAAACAAAGCTGGGCATAGCTATACATTACCATGCATTTTGGTTCTAATAAGCAAGGAGGCAGGTGAAACAACCAGCAACATCAATGAGTTTTAGAGAGAGTAAGCAATCATAAAATGTGGGTTTTTACCTAAAAATAATATAATGCAAAAAAGGTTGACATTGTCCCTTTAAATATAAGCTGAACTGTGGCTAAATACTATGTTTTTTCAAAGTTGTCACAACTGCATCAGGAGTTCTTTAATAGTCTTAATAAGAGAATCCAAATAGTATACAGTTGATGGTGCAAATAGTCATCCACAAACAGATGATAACGTTGTTTAATCTCCACATTGGTTATTGGGACTTTTCTCCATGGAGATTCTACACCAATTTTCACCGGCCTTGCTTAGGAGGATTAAGTCTTTTCAATCAGTTGTGTTGCAGGATGAAATTAAGTTTCTCAGCATACTGTAAATGGTCAGTGTATTTAGTCCGTTTATCATGAAAAGGGTTTTCTCTGATGGAGGTGGTTTTCCTCATCTTCAAACAAGCCCTGAAAGATACGGGGCCTGACCTCGATCTATTTGGTTTATTTGGACCACTCCCCCACCCGTTCTGGGACTCCTTACTCCAGTGTGAGCCCGCCCGCCAATGGGCTCTCTGCTTGTTCACCTGTTGCTCAGGTGTAGGCCCGTATAAAAAGATTAAGAGAGATTTAGTTTCTATTTTATACTAAGAAACAGCATTCAGGCTAACTGTGCTTTTAAAAGCATATTAGCATAAACTGTTTCCGTTGTCCCTATACATTAACCTCCACCTGAACAAGTACTAGTTCCAGATTGTTTTTCCAAACTCCCCAGTTAAAAATAACCTGTGATAACCTAGCAAATAACCTGGATAACTGATTTTTTAAAATTTCCATGGCTCTTGATAAACATGGAAGGTTTGTAATGACTTTATGAAAAGTAAAAAGTCTATATTTAAAGAGCTGTTAAGTTTATATATGATAGCAATATGATAACAACGAGTAAGTAAAAATTCTCAAAGTTTGCTCTGAAGGCATTTGAATAACATCTCTGCCGTCTGGTTATAATTACAATTCGCCTTTATTTATAATCCAAGGCAAACTCTGTAGTTGAGGTTGTTAGATTTAACTGACTGCTGTCATTAGTGAATTAAAGACTGAGTTTTTCTGGGCAGCTTACTTTCATCAGTTGTTAGCCGTGGTTCAAGGTTCAACAGTCGGCTCAAAATGGCAAATCTGATGGCCAGACACCAGCGCATGCTTTTGAGCTCCCTGAACATGTGATGCATGGTACCAAACACAGAGATACAGAAACCGCCTACTATCGTAAAATACAAAATTTTCAAAAAGTAGCAGAATGTAATAAAATTCTCTAAAAAAATTAGATTCTTAAGAAGAAAGGTTAGGGCCCCCTATATGAGTACTCGACTTCTATAAAACCTTTTCCTTAGCCCCTCCACTTTCCTTGTCTCCTTTTTCTTCCTCTTCTTTTGGGGTTTTGTAGCTTTAAACTCTCATTTGATCCATGACTGGAGAGAGAGAGATGAGAGATTCTCTTAAGTGAGGAATTTTTCTCAAGCACAGTTCCCTCGGTATGTTCCTTCCTCTGTTTGCAACTCTCCGCAGGGCTCCTGTTTAATGCCCCCCCCCATGGAGGGCACGCTCCACTGCCATCTGAGACTCCAAGCTCCTGTGGGAAAATAAGAGCAACAGACAAAAGACACAAACTAGCCACAATAAGTCGGTCTGGAAAGGGAAACTGAATGTATTCAATTCTGAGGCAATGGTGGTATACCCTTCCAGAATAACATAAGTGCCTTCAGATTCCTCTGCTCTGGACACTCCTCCACAGTGTCTCAGCATGCAGTAGCTCTTCTCTCCCTGTTCTGGTTTTTGAAGTACAGTCTCTAGTCCTCCGGCTTGTCCTGCAGTGGTAAATGTCACTGGAATCATTTGAGGATGGTAACAAGAATGCTGTAAACAATTACAGTGCGGTTCAAAGAACTCCAGCAAAAAATGTCGGGTGTGGCACAGTTCACAAAGCCTGACAGCTGGCTAGCAGTCCTCCCAAGCCTCCTAGCTTGGGCACAGACCAAACAGCAGCAGTTGCAGCTCAAGGTAAGCAGACAGACTGCAGGCTAGCAATCATTCCCCAGCCTCCCAGCTCGAATGATGCTTCACTTCGCATAGAGCAAACGAGTCGGGCAGTAACCACTTTCCACCACCCCTATCCTAGCCCTGCTCCAACCGTTTGTCCTTTTACCAGCTCCCTTGGACCCAACATCTGCACATTCTTCCTGGGCACAGGTGCAAACAAATGAATTAGCACAAATGCCCTCGGGTTAGTACTCCACGTCAGCATTGTAGTAAATAGACGATGGACATTAGGTACCATGACAGTGGTGCCCAAGCAGATAATAAGGAGCTATGAAAAGCATTGGAAACTGTAGATGAAGTTACTAGGTAAAATAAATAAAAATATACTAAAATGCCTATAACTTACTCACTCATTCCCCTGTTCCCCCTTGGTCACTATGTTCTGTCCAGGTTTGGTGCTATTTCTAGGGCATGGCTCTTTAAGCTTTCTCCGTGTACATGAGAGTCAGTTTCCTGATTCCCATGACCATTGGGAGAAGCAGACATAGCCAGTAATTGATTTATGCTAGGGTATAACCTCACTTGGCTATACATAAGGCTAGTAATTCATGATGTTCTGAGCCTATAATATCTCCTGCCTCTATGATGTCCTGATCTTGTTTGCTGATTAGAGGTATTTTATTCTTGTGTGAGTGTACACTAAACTCATCAAAGTCTCCCTAGTTTTTGTGTCTATGGGTAAATGGAGAGGGACAATGATCTTTTCCTAACTGAGCAAAAACCCTGACAACTACACAATTTAAACCTGACTTGCCATGTCTTGGACAGTTATAGATTCTACATGCCCCAGCAGCATCTGACTCAGAGTTTAGTTTACACCATTCTCTGAATTGGGATAGGACACTCAGGATCTGTATAAATCAATAAATGTTTCTAAGCCTCTATGGTTAACTTTAGTGTCCCCAAGTGCCCTATATAGCAGTAGTCACAAAAATCTCTATCTTTTGTCTGACAGTCAGCTAATTTATTCTCTAAAACTCTAAAATGATTAATCATATCCATTTCTAAGCAATACATTTTTATTAAAGCAAAGTTTACTGACAGCAACTCATGCAAAATGAATAAACAAGCAAATAATCACAACAGGGAACAGAAGTGTATTCCCTTATAATAGAAAAATACAGTGAAATAATTTTTAAACAAGTCACCCCGTACTGATTCTATAAAGTCAGGAAACATACAATTAGTTTGCCACCTTTTAGTTCAAACCAGTTCTCAGATTAAAATGACCTGAGGGTACTTCTCTGTCTGCAGCTGATCCAATATGCTGAGCCGACTAACTGAAGAAAAGACACCTTACTTCTTGTATCTGGAAGGTGACTTTTATAGAAGTTCAGCTTTTTTTTTCTTGTTAACCCAAGTTCCTAGCAATGCTTCTTCTCTGCCTTACAAATGCACCCACTGCAATTCTATGTTTTTTTTATACTCTTACAAGCTGACAGTTTAAGAAATAGGGAAGTAGTATACAAATGGCCAACCCACCTTCATATTGCTTATACTTCATCAGGCTTGTCTACTAGGATATCAACCCAGGAGACACTGTTTCTGCATAGTACACCACCTACTGACAAACTCCATCCCCTATCTATTACATTCCTTACATACCTCCATTTTCTTACCTCTGTACTGTCCTTACCTGCCCTCATCTACCCTTCTCCCCTTTTTTCTCTTTCCTCTTCTACTCTGTCTTGCCATTACCACATCAACTTATTCATGAGTAGTCTGTACTCTCCATTACGCTGCTCATAGGTCATACAGTAGACCAGGGAAGGGCCGTGGACATGGCCTACCTAGATTTTAGCAAGGCATTTGATACGGTCCCACACAAAAGATTAATACACATGTTAGCCAGCCTTGGAGTGGGTCCCAAGGTGGTAGCCTGGATAAAAAATTGGCTAGACAACAGGACGTAAAGGGTAGTAGTAAACGGAGTCCACAGTGAAGAAAGGAGGGTTACTAGTGGGGTACCACAGGGTTCAGTACTGGGACCGGTCCTTTTTAATGTCTTTATAAGTGACATTGCAGAGGAACTGGAAGGAAAAGTATGTCTCTTTGCAGATGACACAAAGATCTGTAACAGAGTTGATACACAAGATGGAATGGGAAGGATGAGAAGGGACTTGGCAAGGTTGGAGGAATGGTCAAATGTATGGCAGCTCAGATTCAATGCAAAGAATGCAAGGTAATGCACCTGGGAAACGAAAACCAAGGGGAAGAGTACACAATGGGTGGTGAGATACTGACAACAGTAAAAATGGAAAGAGACGTGGGGGTAATTATATCAGATGACCTAAAGGTGGGCAAGCAATGTGAGAAGGCAGTAAGGAAGGCTGGGAAGATACTGGGATGCACAGGGAGAGGCATCAATAGTAGAAAACAGGAAGTTGTTATCCCTCTGTACAGACAGTTGGTGAGACCCCATCTGGAGTACTGTGTGCAGTTCTGGAGACCCCATCTCCGCAAAGACATAGACAGAGTGGAGGCTGTCCAGAGGAGGGCAACCAAAATGGTGCAGGGTCTGCACCAGAAGACATACAAAGAAAGACTAAAGGAGCTTAACATGTGTACACTTGAGGAAAGACAGGAGAGAGGGGATATGATAGAAACTTTTATGTACCTCAAGGGAATCAACAAAGTCCAAGAGGGTAGCATCTTTCAGAAAAAGAGATGAGCAAGAACAAGGGGGCACAATTTGAAGATAGAGGGGAGATGGCTCAGAGGTAATGTGAGGAAGTATTTTTCACAGAGAGGGTTGTGGATGCATGGAACAGCCTCCCTGAGGAGGTTGTGGAGTCAAGAACAGTGGGAGAATTCAAGAATGCATGGGACAGACATAAGGCAGTCCTAGTGGGGGTAGGAGAAAGTAAGCTGTTGGTTAACTAGGATCTGCAGCTTATCTGTTAGGTAGGAAAATGATCAGGCTAGGTGGGCCAAGCGGACCTTATCTGCCATCAAATTCTAAGTTTCTATGTTTCTACATAGACCCTGTCATTTTACAGTTATGCAAATCTCCATGTAATCTTTACTTAATGTGCTTAAAACTGTGTATACATGTACTGAATCCTTAACCTTCCTAAGTGCTTATGTAAATAGCTTGCTAGTGACTCTTAGCCTGTTGCATATTACATGTACTTCCTTGCCCTGTGTATGGCTTGTATGATTATATTGTCATTATATATGCTTACTATATGTTTAGGTTATGGCCCATCTGGCTACTGTATTGTTCCCAGGTCCATCTTGTAAATGAGCTTGTCTCAATGGTGTTTCGCCTGGCAAAATAAAGATATTGATTGATTGATTGACCTCATAATTTATGTGTTTTAATTAAGTCACGACCTTGAAGTCACAACACCTGTCTTATCAGGTGGCTGAGCAGTGGAAGCAATGCTATGATACTTACATACTATGTTTTTAACATGCTATGCTGTTTCATAGATAAGCTGTCTAAGCTTGACCTTCTGAGTTTATTAGCTCAACAAAAAATAATAACTTGGCTACAAACCTTATCTATCTTAAACATGCACTCAGAGAAGCGAAATACAGTAAAAAATAGCTTGGTTATAAAACCTTATCTTTCTTAAAGATACACTCTACATTGTAGCTAAAATATTTATGTCTTAGATCATATTTCTTACCTTACAAAGAAATCAGAATACAGTTCATTAATCTCATTAGTATTCTTCCAGAGTATTTTCGGTAAGTAGTCCAGGAGCAGTACTTTGCTCCCCCAAAGCACTGTTAATAGTTTGTTGGACTTAACTATCTCCAATAGTCTCCCTCCATGGCTGAATAAACAAACTAGTGTCAACAGTCTGCTCCATTGCTTGAATCTCTTCCATGGGAAGAAAAGTGCCCTTTTGGGCTGCAGATACATTTTATGGTAGGATTAGCAAATCATTATCACATTTTCCAATGGCTGGAGTGCCAAAATATAGTTAATAATTTGATCCAATGCCTGGATTTCTTCCGAGGAGTAAGAAGGCCAAATCTGGATAGGAAATTCATTGCAGGTAATGCAACTCATAATTAACCTGAAATATGACATAAGAACACAGAGCTAAAAACTATTATGCTTCAATATTAAGCCTCCAAATTACTCCTTAGGATTCTCCAAACAAGTGTCACATTTACAGTTTATAGATCTTGTTAGAAACTAGTGGAAGCGCTAACATTAACCACGCCCAGCTTGTTGACCATTTTCCTTGGTAAGGCTCTTGGAAACCCAGGGTTTTGTTCAGGTTGGCCAACTCTTCAGTCTTTACGCCTGCATAGCAAGAGATATGGAGATGTATAATGAACAGGAGGAGGAGGAGTGGAGAAAGGGGCTAACACATCACAATTGTTTGCTCCACACTCTCCCCAGTGAGTAGAGTTGATTATAAAATGGGCAAGGAAATAAACTCAAAATCCTGTGTTCTGATTGTCTGGCTGGCACCTTTTACCCGTGGTAAATCCTCTGATATACCAATGGGTAAAGGTGCCAGTCAGCCCCATTTCCAAAATCCTTCTGCCCCCTGCAGTTGGCAGTGGAAAACAGCCATGTTGAATAGCCGTGAAATAGCCTGTGAACCTCACTGGCACTGGCACTGTTGAGTGGGATCTGCAGCCGTACCTGTAACCCGTGTCAGCAGTGTAAAAAAAAAATACTTCTCCAAAGTCTCATAAAACACCTGTAAGTCAGCCATCCTCTCGCTGTCAGCACCTTAGACACTAACGGAACAGCTAACCCCACCAGAAACTTGTATGCAGAAAACAACAGCCTCACCTTGCACACAAACTACATCCACGGCAGTTGTCCTATGGAACCCTCTGACCTCAGGCACACTCCACTATTCCAGGAACCGAGGCAGAAAACTTAAGAAAACAGCACATGCCACAGATTAAACAAATTTGGCAGCAGTGTTTCGGGGACATACCCATGAATTACGAGCATGCACACCAGACTCAGGAGAACCAAGCAGGGACACCAGCAGTCTCTCTCCCTCTCTCTCCTCCAACCACCCGATCTTAACAAGACACTTTTCCCAAGAAAAAAGAAAAAGAAACACTTGCCATGCAGCTTCACATTGTCTTTACTGCTCTCTCTCGGGCATACACAGTTGCCTTAGGAACCGATCCTTTTTGGCAGTCTCTCTCTCTCTCTCTTCCCCGTAATCATAACTAGAAACTTTTCTGAAAAAAAACCACTGTTGTCATGTTGCCTTTACTGCTTTCTCCCATTTGTATTAAAAAGGAGCTCACAGTACCATTTCACTTTAAAAACATAGCACAGACTCCCATTCCCAGGCACCAAAATGACAGCAGTGTATGTGTGTGTGTGTGTGTGTGTGTGTGTGTGTGTGTGTGTGTGTGTGTGTGTGTGTGTGTGTGTGTGTGTACTTCAGGTGAGGTGTAATGTCCATTTACCTAGCAACCCAGGACTACTTTTTTCTGTGGAAGCAGATCTCTTTTATTTTATTAAAAAAAAAATTTTTTAAAGTTTGCACCTAACATTTTCCTCTTTTCTTTATTTTACTCATTGTATAATCGCAATGAACCATCCCAGGGTGTGGGTTATGTTGGGATTTACCACAGCTGGCCAGGATTTGACCACTCAGCCTGTGGCCTCATGGCCAAACCACACCAGCTGTGGTAAATCCCAGCATAACCCACACCCTGTCGTGGTTTATTGCTTAAATCACATACAGTGGAAGAATCAGTCTCCTTTCTCATTCTGTTCCCCCCTCCTCGCACTGATATACTTCTATCTCAACCCCCAACACTACAAAAAAGTCCTTTTCCCCTGATCGCTGCATTGCTTTGCTCTCCCCTCTCCCAATAGGCACAAGCCTCGGTTTTCTCTCTCCCCTGTCCCAATCGCCACGTTTCCCTAGTGTCATTCCCCTTTTGTGTATACATGTTACTTACCTAAGAGCTTTCAAGCAACCATTTTTAAAGTGCTTGTTGTATGCAGGTGTTTGCATGGGTGCCCGCAGCCTCATGGCTTTTGTTGTTATTGGTTTTCCCTACCTGACGGCTGTTGTCCTTTTATTACATAGCATAGTCTCTCAAGAACACAAACGAGTATTATCCTGCTCTACTTACACCTTCCTTTTCCTTGTCAGCAGAAGCCCTGATAGTCTCCAGTGACCAGCAAATTTCTCTTTAAGGAGGAAAAAAAAAGTACCATTCTATGACATGAGGTTCATCATGGTTTTCCCAGATGGGTATGCTACTGTGCATTACTTATAAACAGATGTTGTTGGCAACTAAAGGCCTGGCAGCCCATCCAGTCTTCCCACATTCTGTCTATTAGTGGTAAATGGCCCCAGCATGGTCATCCCCCCCAGCTGTCCCACCTACACCCTTCCCATGTGATCCCAACAACCCTAGCATCTAGCAGCCCCCTCCCTCTCCTGAGCCCCAGTCATAGACCTTTGCATCTAGTGGCCCCCATCCCCAGCCCCAATCATTCTCTCTGGCATCTATGAGCTCCCCCTCCCTTTCCCCACCTCAATCATAGTTCTTGGTGTCTAGAGACCCCCCCTCCCTACCCTGTCACTGGTGTCTGGTAGGCCACCCCTCTCACCAGCACTGATTGTAGTCCCTGGTGTCTAGTGCTTCCCCTCCCCAGCCCCGTTCATAGTCCCTGGTGTTAAATGTGCCCCTACATTTCCCCAGCCCCTATTGCATTCCCTGGTGTCTAGCACCCCCCTACCCAGAGCTGATCATACTCCTTGGTGTCTAGTGGCCCCTTAAGTCTCCCTAGCCTCCATCATAGTCCCTGGCATCTTGCGCTCCTCCCCAGCCACAATCAGTCCCTGGTGTCTAGTACCTTTCCTCCCTTTAGCCCTGGTTATGGAATAGGCAACAGAAAAAAATGACTGACTGGCATTAGCTGGATAACCCACAACCTCTCTTTCTGAGAGTCAGGCACCTCCCCACCACAATATGTTCGATCCCCTGTCAGTGGGATTGTAGGATATCATGATATAGTTCTTGCTGCTTCAATGCTTGTTGGGGCAAGGGGCTGGACTCATTCTGTTAAAAAAGTACTAAGATGAACCATTAGCACAAACAATAATAAAGGACCTTGAGGCATGGTCCCTGTTGCCCTTAGCAATGTTCTCCCGAATAGAAATTGTCAGATTTATTATACTTCCGTGTTTGCTGTATTTGTTCCAGACCACCTCTCTTCTACCAGACAATACGTATTTTAAATATTGGGATAAAATCATTTCTCATTTTATCTGGATGGGACACAAACCTAGAATTCGTTACACTATTCTCCAGGCATCTAGGCATCACGGTGGAGCAGGGCTTCCCCATTTACTTAATTACGCCAAGGCAGCGCAGATGAAAATAATATCTCAGTGGCTGAACCCAAGCGTGAAGGCCTTATGGAAGCATATAGAATTTGTGTTGTATGATTTACATGACACGGGCTATATGTTGTTTAACGTCTCCCATAGGTCAATAATGAAGGAGGATTTTGGACAATACGCAGCAGCCATTCCGCGGTTTTGGAGAGCGCTTCTCCAAAACCCAAAGCTTTCATACCTATTTAACTTTTTAAAAACCCTCTCAATGACACCAGATTTTTACCTGCTCAGAACTGACCTGACATTTGCTAGGTGGCACAGGTTAGGACTTACTCACATATACCAATCACTAGACAGACATGGGGTGGTCCCATTCGAAACCCTACAGTCCAAATATTGACTAGCAAAATAGGGAACACTTTCATTACCTACAAGCAAGGTCCTACCTCCTTCGCAAGTCTACAGAAAGAACTAGGCTGCCAGACTCCCTGCCATTGCTCCTGCAACTCCTGACTGATGCAATGAAGGGGAAAACTTGGGAAAAGCATATAGGATATTTTTGTGCTGGGCTGACGGAATATTTGGCTGACACTACTGAATCCGTGTTAGAGAAATGGAACATAGAATTGCCCATAACGATCACAAAAGAAGGTTGGTAGAAATATGCAGACCAGGCAATTAGAGTGTCTTCCTCCAGTACATGGCAGGAATTTGCCTGGAAGTGTTGTCTGAGATATTTCTATACTCCAGCAAAATTAGCTACACTTTTCCCTCAAAGTACAGGGAATTTTTGGAGAGCATGTAGGGAAACAGAGGCAGACCAGACACATATCTTTTATTACTGCCTGGGACTAACTGAATACTGGCAGGACTTATGTAACCCCCCACACCACTTTTGGCTAGTTGCCCCCATTAAAAGAACTAGTACCCACACATGGCATACCATTTACTTTTGGCAGAAATACTCAGATTGGTACCACCCCTAGCTATAGAGTGTATACCAAGCTCATATCTAAAGGAAAGGGGTGGGGGTACAATTACCAAAATGAACCTTTTTAAAAACAACCAGGTCCAGGGGAGAGGATGCTAGGCGTATGCAACGCCTAACTGCTGAGGGGGTCCCACTAATTCCACACAGAAGCAATGATCAGATTATCCAATGCAGCAGCTGGGATTGTGCAGTACAGCTTTATTCACATACACTATGTTATTAAAACACAAATGGACCCCCCTATGGTTGGTCATGGCAAACAAGTACATTCCTCTTCCAGACACTCTTTGCTAGGCAGTACAGTTCTCTACAAAAACATTTCTTTCTCTTTCCCATGGTGTATGCATGTGGATTGAACCACACACACAAACATTTCCATTTCCCAAGAGTGTATACTCCTGGACTGTTGCCACACACTCAGAACATCTTTTTTTTCCCGGTGAGTGTACTTTTGTGGATTGAACCACACACTCAGAACATCCTCCTGTGACAATGGCCTTTGCCCAGGGAAATCTGGTGCCCCTTAACAAACCAGTTAGCTCTTCCTTGTAGACTCAGTTGGTGTTCCTCCCACCCTTTGCCCCAACCGACAGTTTCTGCCATTCCTTCAGGGTTACACCAAACAAGCCTCCAATCTCCACTGAATTGCTAAAGACTCAAATTTTAAACTTGAACTTGACACCAAAGTATATGAGGGATCCTGACAGGTGTGATCTAGCCTTATCTTGGGCACACACCTCAGCCAACTCCCTAATGAGGACAGTTACTGCATCTGTACTCACAAATCATTTGCACCTTCTTTTAGGCATGGAAACGACCCAGCAAGCACCCTTTTCCATGGTAGCGTGCCGGAAATTCTCACACAGATGTCCTTCTCAAAGGCAGCTGTACACATTCTAGAACCCTCAGGGGTTTTCCCCTTGGATCCACTGAAGTAGCAGTCCCTCTCACTTCTGGAGTGAAAATCAAGGAATCCTGCTGGAAAGGGTCTCTGCCACTTCACTGGCAACTGGAGATTTAATTCAAACTAGTGTGAGAACCACAGGGATCTCTGTGGCATAGACCCACCTGGCAGACCTCCTGCCACTCTGACTTCCAAACTCAGACTCACTGAACATTCTAAACGTCCCCTGAGCAGCTGACTCAGAAATGGCTATGCTGCTGCGAGAGTTCTAAATGACATAATCATCTCCACTCAGGCTAGCTGAGTAAACAATTATGTCATTATGTAAGAAGCCCCTAATTGAGCTCCTTACCAGCTGCCTTTTCTATCTAACACTAGCACTAATTGGATTCTAGTAATCCCAGGGGACTGGGTGGTTACACTCACCACAGCTAGACCACTGGCTGTCCGCAGCCAGATTATGGCCCAGTACCAGGCCATCCTACCTCTGTGCTGCTTATGGGGAGGGTTGATCAGGTCCTCCCCTACTATGTGCCAGGCACAGGCAGGTACCACTAAAGGATAGAGGCATGCTAAAGAAACATCGGCTCCTACTGTACTACTTCTGTACTATCTAGGGATTCTTAGTTGCTCCAAGAAACTGCTTGAAGCATGTCCTAACAAACAGTATTGGTGACCCCTATCTGGATTCAGGACCACTAGCCTGCCTTCCCCCCCAGCCCTCTAGGGAAAAGCTATCTGACCTATGCTACCTTTCCCCTTGGTGCCCATACCCAAAAAGGATTTTACACTGATAGCACTGTAGCCCACTTTAGAAACATGCATTTGGCATTATATTTCCTAAATCTAAGAACTACAAAAACTCTACACCTGCAAAGCAGAAAAAAATGGTTAGCATTGTACTACAGAGTTACACAAAGCCTAGCAACTTTAAACAAGAGGACTCCGATAAGTCCCCAAAAATTCCCCTTCTTGTCTTCTTTCAGGAACACCTGCAAAAGAAAACATTGCAAAACACATGCTGCAAACAAACACAACCTGTAAACCATACAGTGACCAAACCTCCCACTGCAGATACTACACAGTCCCAAAAAGGTATTTTCTGAAAGGGTTTTTTCTATAAAAGTATAAAAATAGAAAACATAAAAACATTTAAAAAACATTTTAGAGAAAGGGAAGTCCTGCAAGTCCAATGTACTAAGGAGAATGTTCAGAGTGCCAGGGCACTGTACATAGAGTCTCTCTTAGGCCGAAGCCTCCTGAAACACAATTCTTGGACAGGCATGAGGCCTGCTAGCACTGCAGTCCAGTTCAAGAGTCTCTATTGGTGAACCAAAGCTCCTGGGACATCCTCAATAGTAAGCAAAACAATTAAATTAAATTGTAAAATGCATCTTACCACATTCTAGGCGACAGATCGATGTCAACATCACCTCTCTGGACCTACGGCCTGCTGATCTTTTGCTGCTGGACAGACGAAACCTTCAGATTAGATTCTTCCATGGCTTCCTACTGGACCCAGATGGGAAATCTTCTTCTACTGCTGGGCTGATGACCCTGGATGCTGCTGCAAATGAACCAGGAACACCAAAAGAAAGGCACCTCCTCCTCAGTTGCGGCTGCTTCGGTGGCAGATTGCTGCTCTGGCCTTGCTGCATTCAACTTGGCATGTGGGCACATTTACTGATGAGTGGCATCATTCATGGGTAGTACCACTCGGGGTGTGGGCCAAAGACTGTCTCTCCATCAGGATGAACCACAGGAACATTGTAAAATGTCTCTTGGCCAGCCTTGTCCACAACTCACACTGAATCAATTAGCAAAGTCCTGCCATGCTTCCAAAACTGAAGTCTCTTATTGCATACTTTTATTCTCACAAATTTGTTCACTTTTGGGTGCAGGTTGGCACTAGCTTCCTCCCACAGCCAGGCATGCCTGTTCTTCTCTATTTCTTCCCAAACTTTCCGAGGGAAGAAAGGGTATGTCTGTACATATTCGGCCATAGCCCGTCTTTGAATTATCCATTCTTCCTTGTCTGCTTTTGACTAGGTCCAAACCAGAGGCACGGCTTGGGGGTGGCCATTCCTCATTGAACCAGCTTTGAACACACAATGCAGAGTAAAAGCAGTCCACCTCTGCACTCGATGGCACATTTCTAGAGCCCTCCTCCATTTCTGTCTCAGGAGACTCCACTGAAGCCAATGCTAATGGTAACTCACAGGGACCCACCAAAGCTATTACAACTTCTTCCTGTTCTACAAGCTCTGCCCAGGAACTGGCAGTTACACCAGCTCCTGAAATTGTCCATTCCTCACTGAACATGGAGGCATTGGCCTCCCAACACAAAGCTTCATTCAGCTCATCTTCACCCACTAGGCTTTGGCTCGGGCCTTCTACCCATGGATCCACAGAACCTGCATCTGCAGCGTCAAAATCCACCCTCTGCAGCATGCAAAATTCCATTTCTCCTGCACTTGCAAAGTATTCTCACAAACATTCTCCAAGAACTCCTTGACAAACTCCGTGGAGTCCTTCTGACTGCACCCAGTCTGCTGCTGTTCTTTTTTTTTTTTGTATAATCTTTTTATTAAGAAAACATTTTTGTTTTTCTGAACATCACAAAACATAGACATACACACGCATAAAGACAAGGTGCAAAGACAGTTGTACATTTTTCTAGGATGGATAATGAAAATACATTATAATGTCTATCAATTACAGCATTCCACTATTAATAAATATTTTCTCATTACTCCCTCCTTAGTTGATTCATGTCTTTCTATTAATTATGTATGTTAAGTATTGAATCTATTAATTTAAGAGTCTGAAACTTGCTCTTCATATATGCCTTTTATGGGTAATCAGCCTGCCCCTTTGCTATTTCCCTCCTCTCAGTTCACTCCATTAATCCTTTCCTTAAGACCTCTCCCTCCATTAAACTCAGTGAAGTAAGAAAGGGGGCCCAACCATGGCTAAACACTTCCTCTCTGTTTTTCAAGATCTGTGTTAATCTCTCCAGGGCTAGTGTCTGAAGTGTTAGGTTTTTCCATTGTTGGAGCATGGGTCTAGCATTGGATACCCACGTGTTTTGTATACAATGTCTTGCTAGCACATATAAAATCCTAATCCATCTCGGGACTGGTACCTACTCCTCTCTTTCATTTACTTCTACCCCAAAAAGACATGTTAGAGGGTCCACATTAAGTGTCATCCCTGCCATACCTGAAACTTCTTTAACAACCTCCTTCCAAAATTGCTGTAAGATATTATACTTCCAAAAACAATGTACATATGTGCCTCACTCCTGACAACATCTTCCACACATGGGAGATATTCCAGGACACACTTTATTAACCAACACAGATGGATAATATAACCGATGTAGGAATTTGAAGAAGGCCTCTTTATATTTATTACACGCCATAAGTCCAGCGTGCATGGGTAAAACTACTGCTCAGTTTTCCTCTGAAATCCTTATCCCTGAGTCTTTTTACCACAAAAGCCTTGTCTTACTTGTCATGTCTGGGATACTCTGCTTCCCCTATTTGGCTGCCTTCCCAATAAAACCCCTAGGGTCCTTCTTTACTTGACATATGCATCCCTCAATGTGATTTGGTACATATCTCAATGTTTCCTCTCTGCCCATACTCCTAATAAAAGACCTAATCTGTAGGTACATAAATAAATGGTTTTTCCCTAGCCCCAAGTTCGTCTGCATATTCTCAAACATGCTTAGTCCCTCTCCCACCATAAGATTCCCCACACTCATAATGCTCTTTTCTGCCCATTCTCTAAATCCTTGGTCCTCCATCCCCGGAAGGAAAAAGGTTTTTTTGGCTACCGGTAACAGCAACGTCTCTCCTTTTTGATCAGGCTGTTGTTTCTTAAATTGCACCCAAGCTTCCTGCACTGCCCCTGTCATCGGGTTACCATCTCCCTGGGTTCTATAGGCCATCATTCCTTTGCTGTGTAAGTACGCCGTCAACCTCCCTGGATTGCCCTCCTGCTCTAATCTCACCCAGCTGGCCACTTCTGGAAGGTGGACCCAATCCGCAATATATCTTTGTTGAATTGATAAGGAGTATATCTTCAAATCTGGAAAGTTAAGGCTTCCCTTATCTTTCTCAGCCTTTAATTTTTTTAGGCTAATCCTTGGTCTACCATCCCACCATATATACCTGAAAAATGCCTTTTCTAATCTTTTAATATCCCCTTTTATCAAGCCCATGTACAGCATTTGCATCGGATATAACACCCTACGGAGGATGTTCATTTTAAATAGGTTGATCCTGCCCAGCCAGGATATCAGGAGATGTGCCCACCTTCTTAAATTGGCCTCTATTATTTTGATTAGGGGGATTTAATTTAAAGCGTATAAGGATTTCAATGATCTACCCACTCGAATACCCAAATAAGTAAAACTTTTCTGGACTATTTTTAAACCCCAGTTTTCATTCTCTCCCTCCGTGGCAGGGAAGCAGAGCATCTTGGACTTTTCCAGATTAATTTTGTACCCTGAGAAACCTGCAAACTCTTGAATTAGGGCTATCAAGGGTAACATGGATGTTTTTGGATTCTTGATAAAAACCAGCATATCATCCACATACAATGCCAGTTTGTGTGATGGGCCGTTAGTTACCCCAGTGCCTTCTATCCCATTATGCTCGCATATCTCTACAGCCAATGGCTCTATAGCCAGGGCAAAGAGAAGGTGGGGACAGGAGGCAGCCCTGCTACATTCCTCTTTCTAGCTGAAACTCTTCTGTCAACACTCCATTAACCAACACTCGGGCCTTAGGTGCCTTGTATAGTTCCTGCACCCTCCTAACACATGAGTCACCCAGATCAAACTGGTCCATTATCTCAAACAGATATTAACACTCTACCCTATCAAATGCTTTCTCAGCATCCATCGAGACTATACCCATTTCTTCCTTCCCTTGATTAGCCTTCCAGACCACATACAGCAAACGCCTCATATTGTGGTAAGACATGCACCCCTTAATGAAACCAATTTGGTCTGGGTGAATCAACGCAGGCAGGATATCTTCCAATCTTGTTGCCAAGACCTTTGCAAGGATCTTTACATCACAATTTATCAATAAAATAGGTTGATATGAAGCACATTCCATGACACTCTTTCCTAGTTTTGGAATTAAATGGATTGTGGCATCATGACATGTCTTATATTATAGGGGTTGAATGATAAATCATTAAATAAAAACAGGTATCTATTTCAGGATAGACATTTGTTATAATGACGTGTAGACAGGCAGAAAGAAACGCAGGTTATCAGCAATGTCATTACGTAGCTACTGCTATCAGCCCTGTCTACACATTATTGATAACATGAATGCCAAACTACATTCACTAGTAATGCTGCCAGAGATGATTCAGCTGAACTAAATAAATTAAACAGCGAATCACAAGCACAGCTGATTGAAACTAGCACTAAAAGAAAAAAGTAAAAGTACTCGTACACCATACATTTTAATTATCCCACATATAAAACACAGAAACAAAATGAAGGTAGTAAAAAACAAATGATCAGAAAAGAAAATTCAGACAACACAATAGTGAAAAACGTATTGTATAGGACAACAGAAACAGTTCTTTAAAAATGGCAACAGCAAATTTAAAAGAAGGAGATGAACATAACAAACTATAAGACATAATGAAATACTTTGAAAATAACACTCAACCTCTAACAGACCCAAACAGCTACTGTTCTACTATCAACTATCAGGACTTCAGCAGTAAAACAATGAACATTGCAACCGAAAACTACAGTACAATAAATAAATATATTGATAGTGGAAAAAACATAAATACTAAAAGAAAAATGGAATCAGGCATACAAAAACTAAAAACATTCTTAACTAACAAAGTACAACTACATGAGCCAATTCATCAGATTTCACCAGAAGGCCCGGCCCGTCGGCGCAGCGGTTGAGATTCCATGCGGCATGGCGACCGGCGTTCGGGAACGGGATTGGTCGCTGGAGGGTCGGGCCGGGGAGAAGGATCGGCGCCTCATCGGGCTGCTCCTCCTTCTCCGGGGAGGACGGGACAGTGTCCGAGCTTCAGCGACTGGCGGAGGCCGGGCACGCGAAACTGACCCGGGCGCTGACTTGGAGGCGGGCAGACGCTCAACGCCACTGCACGCCCCCACCTCCCAGAAAAACCAGGAAAATGGACGGCTGCCGACCTCCCACATGAAGCCCGCCACGGCTTCCGATTAGCCCAACCAATTCGGTCTCTGCGGGTGTTTGGGTCCGCACCCTGCAGCTCCGCCGTGGGGGTAATCCACGGGTATCGGGGAGCCGTGGCCGATCTGGGGGGTGGAAGCCGGTGGCCCGTGACCAGGCAGAATTACCGGGAGGTCGGCAGCTAGGAAGGGGATAAAGAAGATAAATAAAAAAAAAAAAGATTTCACCAGAATATCTAAATCAACTGTTATGCCACTTTTTTATGGACTTAAAAAAACAAGACGGATCATCATATGAGCCACTGACAGTAAAATCTATTTATCTCAGCATAAACAGATATTTAAAAGAAAATTTATACCCAGAATGCCTGACAACGTCAACAAAATTTATAAAAACAAGACAAGTACTTGAGACAAAACAGAAACATCTGAAAACAGAAGGGAAAAGTAACAAATCACATGTTTCAGAAGAACTAAATGATTCACTTACAGAAGAACTGTACGATCAAAAGCAACTGGGACCTCACTCCCTGCAATCTTTACTAAATACCATGTGGTATACTGTGGCTTTATATTTCGGCATTAGAGGAACAACTGAAGCTAGAACCCTGAAATGGGGAGATATTAAACTGAAAACCGATGAGTGTAACAAAAAAATACTTAGAATATACAACAGAACGGCAAATGAAAAACTTCAACAGGACTCAACCCAAAAAACATAAGAGAAATTAAACCTCGAGCATACCAGTCTACAGACCTACAAAAATGCCCTATTGAAAGCTACTTACTCTATCAAAACAAAAGACCTCCAAACACACTACATGATGAGGCTCAGTTTTTCTTATCAATAAATTACCAGTCAAATAAAGTTCAGTATCCAACCTTCTGGTTTAAAAAACAACCCCTTGGGATAAACACGATCAGCTGAATGGTGAAAAATATGATAACTCGATGTGGAATTGAAACACCAAAAAGACTCACAAACCACTCTGTGAGAAAAATCAGTATTCAAAAATAAATGAGAAAAAGAAAGAACAAATATCCACTATTTTAAGTTCTAGTACAACACCTGAAGCAATGACAAGTAACAGTAAAACCGAATCTGAACAACCACAACCAAGTACATCCGGGAACATCCAAATATCAGTTATCACAGGATACTAAGAACCTTACAACACCACAACTGGATATACCTTTTCCGACATGGTTTAAACGTACTACGATTAATGCTAAACATGTGACGTTTAACATCGTACAAAGTAAGTATCACCCCCCCCCCCAATAATACAATACATACAAAATAAGTACAGCACTAAACAATATCTCTCTCTTTTTCAGGTAGTAATCCAGGAGATGCATCTAACAAATGGAGAAGACCTGTAATATCGGACACCGACTCCAACTGAAAGTGCAACTCAAAAAATTATTTTGAAACAGTGAAACCTGAAACAAATTTAAACATTTATTTTGTTACATAATTTACTTCATAAAAACTGAAACATATTGCTAAAATGCAAATAATTTAATGTGAAATAAACTGAATAAAGTACTTTAAGTTCTCTGTTGTAGTATACCTTTGTATACTAAAGTGCATAACAATAACAGATACAAAAGCAGACGTCTGTAAAATAAAACTGACTGATCACTTCTTACATGAAAAAAGCATACATAAGCACAACATGAAGCAAAAGATATATGTCCCATTACATGCAACATTATATCAGTAAAATATATACAACATACAGCAAGCTCCCGACCTGAAACAGACTGAAACTCGGAAGAACAAAAACCCGCCCACATCGCCCAACATCCAATCATATTACACTACCTCACAGTAACAACCAATCACATAATTTGTAGTGTAGCAACACAGAACCATAAATGAACCCACAAACACATCATAAATCTACCAAAATTACCACAATAACACACAACCAAATGACACACGGAACTCATCCCCTATAATATAAAACGAATACGTGATGGTGCCGCATCTGATAGCAGTTTAATCAACACTCGTGGCCAGTGAGCTTGGAGATTAATCATTCGTGGCTCCACTTCACGGAGCCACTCGTGATAACCCTGAGCTCACTGGCCACTCGTATTAATAAAACCACTATCAGATGCGGCACCATCATGTATCCCCTTATTAGGTAATGTTTTTCTCTCCCCCTCCTTCCTGTCTCCAAAGATCTCACACATAATTGTAGCCATTTGTCCACCCAGAAGTTTATAATATTCAATGGGGAAGCCATCAGGACCACTCGCTTTTCCAGCTCGCAACTTCTGAATTGCCCCTAATATTTCTTTCTCTCTGGGCAATAATTTGGCCAAGTTGCCACCTCTGCTCACTTGTAGCTCTGGGTAATGTTCAATTTTTTAGAAACTTTTGTATCATTTTCCCCTACCCCGAAATTCTGCTTCGTATAGCTGTAAGTAAAAATCTCTAAAAGAATGCTGGATTTGTTTTAAGTCCCTCTGCAGTTTACCCTGCTTATCTCTGGCTGCCATTATTCTAGTCTGACATTTCCCTTCCTTCATTAATCTCACCAATAAGGGACTAGGCTTGTTTCCCCACTCATACATCTGTCTTCTACAATAAAGCAGATTCTTCTTGGCCTCATCCCTCAGCAGTGCGTTTAGTGCTTCTCTAGTAGTGGTGAGTAGTTGCAAGGCTTCCCCCTTCTCTCCCCCTGACACTCTCTTTTCAAAATCTTTTAATTGTACCTCAATCTCCTTTCTTTCCTCTTTTTTGTGCTTCTGAATCCTAGCCATAAATGCGATAATAACCCCTCGCATATAAGCTTTCCAGGCATCCCAAAATGTTTCCTTAGATATATCATCCCCTCTATTAGTCTCTATGTAATATTTCCATTGCTCTTCCAAATGCTCCTGAAGCCCTTTATATTTAATCATATAGGTGGGGAACCTCCACTGGAGCAGCCCTTCCCTCTTTTCCTTGGAAGTCAGGGCGAGCACCACCATTGCATGGTCTGACACAATTATGGGGCCATGTGCAGCATCCCTAATCCTTCCCACCCATTCCTTAGACATGTAAATATAGTCTATATGAGTCAAAATTCGGTGGGGGTTTGAAAAAAAATTTAGATTCTCTGGCTCCCAGATTAGCCATCTGTCATCCATCTATCATATCTAAGTCTGACATTCCTATTTGCCATTGCTTCATGATTCTCAATTTCCTCCCTTTACCCTCTGAGTGATCCAACTGAGGATTCATTGCCCAATTCAGATCACCCCCGTTATTAATCCCGGGAATTGCTCCCTCATTATTAAATCCAAAAGAGACATGTAAAATTGGGGTTCATGCACTGCTGGTTCATAGACACTCCCATATGTCACCTCTTCCCCATAGATCTCACCTGTCACAAAAATATATCTGCTCTCCCCATCATCTTTAACCACATTTTTGATTTCCAAGGGAAAATTTTTATGAACCAAAATAGCCACTCCACATTTATGTGACGTATACGAGGAGGCATAACACATCCCCACCCACCCCATTACCAGCTTGGCGTGTTCTTTGTCCGTTAAGTGAGTTTCTTGGATCATGGCAACCTGAGCCCCAGTTCTTTTAATGGACGTGAGCAAAGTTAACCTCTTGTTAGGGTTTGCTATGCCCCGCACATTCCAAGTGACTATCGTTATTTTCTTTGTATTAGCCATGGATAGATAACAATGTTCCCTCCAAAGTACCCCCTCTGTTTCTACATCCCCAATTGTGATCCAAATTTTTCCTTGAACAGCAGACCCTTCCTCTACAGACTCTTTCATTATAAGACAAGAAATATCCATAAACTGACATTCGATTGCACCTTCAAACATAAAAACTACAAACATGTAAATAACAACACTTATCTTAACTAACTGATTTCTTCCTCTACTCACCCCCCCACCCATGTACATTCTTCTCTTTCTTTCCCTGTCCCTCCTCCCCCTTGATCATCATATGTTCAAAAAGTCGTGTTTCCATAGTTATGTTTTTTCCCTGTTAGTTTTCCCCGTATCCCCCCTGCCGACATAGGGTTGCCACCTATCTGGTTTTTGACTGGATAATCCAGTTTTTAGGGTCCTTATCCAGTCAACCAGTTTTCATTAAATGTAGTCCGGTTTTTGAGTCATTTTGAGTGCTCATATACTCTTAAAGCTGCTGTATCAAATCAGTCACTGTTTTGGCTGCATTGCATGTCCAGGTTACAAAGAAGTTCTGATGTCATTCAGACCTGCCTTTGTTTGTAAAACCAGTCTGTCTGGGAGGTGTAAAGAGTGGCCATTAAGATCATTAGTGGTAAATTAACCTAATCTTTTCCACTCTGAATTTTAATTTTGGTCTTTTACTGCTATGACAGGAAACAGCTCTTATACCGTTATGTGCTCTCATGTGTTTCTTTTTGTTTGTCCTATATTCTGGTATCTTTTAGACCCATTTTTGTTAAATTAATAATGTAACTTTTATTGCCTTTGTCACTACATCTGCTCTCATTTTTTGTATTACGTGAACATTCCTTGATATTAACTACATTTTTACAGGTCATTCAGATAAACAGCATGGAATGGTGTGTCTGAAATTGTGGCATGTCTTAGAAATATGAAAAGAAACAGCAGTAGCTGCTGAGGTAAAGGGGAACACAGTGCAGTATTAAGGGTTCCACAAGCATCAATAATTAAGTTATCAAACATTGGTCAAAACATATCAGAATACATGACTGACATGGAAAGGAATTTGGGAGAGTGTTTAACAGAGCAATAAGCTGTGAATGAGTTTGGCACATAGCACAGACCTGAGCTTGATTCTTACAGCCTCCACTTGCATACTGTGTGACCCTGAGCAAGTCACTTAACCTTCCTGTGCACCGCGGTCACTCCTGTAAAATGGACTATGGAGCCTTTGGGAGTTAACCTGGTTGTCAAAGAATAAAAATAAATAACTGAATAAACAAATCAAATAAATAACAGTATAAAAATGATTTCCTGTCACTAGTAACATCTATTCTGACATTACAAATGACTTTGCAAGAGGAGTGATATACTCGCCAATCTTAAAAAGGGGGTGGAGCCAGAGGTGGAGTTTGGGGTGTGGTTTAGCATCCGGTTTTTACCTCATCCAAAGGTGGTGACCCTATGCCAACACTAACTGCCTTCTTTTAGCTTGAGTGTCATGTATAAACAATCCCTCTTGTTGTCCGAGTTTTCCCGTCCCTCCTTTTGTCTCCGAACTACTACGGGAGAGTCTCCCATTCCCTGCCCCAAATTCCCTTGTTATGTGTACCCTCACCCTTCTTGGGCACCACATGGCCTTAATATTGGTTCTTTATGCACCATACCTAGGGCCACTCATCTATTTCCACACCTCATGAAACAAAGCATTCCCCTTCACATGTAATCAAATATTTTACAAGTTTCATTAATATGAGTTAGCACACTTGTTAGATTCAAAACTTTAAACTATTTAAATTATTGAACTATGTGTCCCGGATAAGCTCCCCCCCCCCATTCCACCATCAATCCAATATCCACAGCCAGTATCCCATTTGTTTTCCCAGAAACAATGCAGGGACCGATTCCCTCCCATTTCAATTGTAAAAATGGAGTAAACCCCCTGAGCTCTCATGAGGTAGGAGGGTCAGGCCACGCCATCATAACACATGCTAAGCCTGTCCCCCCCCTCCACAGTCCAAACCCAATATTAACTCTCCAATATCCCTCTGAAGGAGCAAGAATCAACCTCTCTCCGGGCAATCCCCGCCAATAGTTACAGACCCCCATTATCCTAGCTGGATCCACACAGTATAAATCACTCATTGTGCAAGTCATCCAACCTCCCAGCACCCCAACACAGAGGGCAACATCTTATCTGCAGGCACAGGGAACAGAAGACTGGGCTGCACCGATGCCACACACACCAAGCCCGCCCTCTCTCCCAACCTCCTCTGTCTCAAATTGGCCTGATCTTCAACTTTAGCGCCCTCCATAGCATAACATGTTCATTTTCCAGGCACCATGGGTCCAGAGTTCACTCTCTGTGTTCTTCAACACACACTGTACCAATCCTCCCCATGTTATAGTATATCCAAACATTATTCCAGTGTCTTAGGGATTGCTCTTTATCTCCAATTAGTCTCCATAATTCTCCACTCGGCCTACACTAAGTCTGATTGTTTCAAAGTTCCAATAGGGGCCATAATTATTTTGAGATCGAAACTCCACTCCCTATGTTGCTCAATCACCCCTGCATTGCTCTAATTCTGGAAAACTGGCCATGAAAGCATGCGTCTTATCCTCTTTGCAGAATCAATAGTGGGGGTCTGTATAAGGAACCCACCCAGGACAGTTCAAAAGAAACTGAAAAAACAGCAGACTCACTATGATAAATCCATAAACGTGCATCAGGTTCCCATCTTTCACTCCATTTTTTTCTGAAGGTCTTTCACAAATTGCTCCACTTTTTCATTCTCCCAAAAGGAGTAAGTGGCCCCTTCATGACGAATCTTAAGTGTTGCAGGGTATACTAAGAAGTTTTCCACTTTCACGGCTCATAGCTGTGCCATTGCGGCATTGAACAACTTCCTCTTTTTTAATAATCTGGCTGAATAATCTTGTGATAGGAATAATCTGCTTCCCTTGTACATTACAGTGCCCTTTTCTCTATGTGCCCTTAGTACAGCTTTGTGGTCTTGAAAGTTATGAAAACAGATGATAAGCTGTCATGGCGATTGATCAGCTGGGGCCGGGTCATCACTGTGCTATGGGCCCGCTCCATTTTCAGGCGCCCTCCCTTTACCTTCATACCAAGTATCTCTGGTAGCTTTTGGGCACAAAAGTCCAAGGCTCCCCCTCCTTCCTTCCTTCCCTTCAAGCAGACCCCTCAATCGCAAGTTTAAACGTCTATTATAGTTCTCTTGGTAATCATAAGCCTCTTTGAATTCCTCCAATTCTTTCTGCAATGCGGCCACCTGGTCTAGTACTGCCACCATCTCATCCTCCATTCTAGAGATTCTGTCCTCCGTTTCAGTAATACAGTTGGTATGTACGGTTTGCTGTTCTAAAACTTCCTGTAGTTTTAAATCTAACTTGCCTTCCAGCTTAATAAGTCTGGGTTCCAGCACGGCAATTACCTGGCCTGTAAGTTCGCAGCCTAGTGCACTGACCTCTTCAGCCGGCAGTGATACCAGTCCCACATTGTCATGCACAGCGCCAGTCTGTTGCTTCTTACCGCTTTGACTAGCGTTCCGTTGACTCTTGCCAGGATTTGAGGTGAGATATTCATCCATACTTCTTTTAGCTCCGTGTGGGTGTATTTTTACCATTTTCAGTTGCAGTTTAATAGTTTTATTTTAAATTATTGTAATTCATGACTTGAAGCAGTATTAGGACCTGACTATCCTCCTTGGCTGCTCTTTAGCGCCCCGCCTACTGCTGTTCTGATCTGGCAGGGTCCCCTGCAATCAAACTGAGATTTGGCTCTAAACACACTGCAATAGTTCTTTAAGAGGATGCCTGACTTTTGCATTTTGTTCCACAGCTTCAGCACAACCACTTGAAACATTTTCTGCATTTGAGACACTAGTCCAAGATGGTGCTGCTTTGTTTACATTTGCTGACTACATCCCAAAATGGCAGTTGTCACTTTTCTCCATCACACACACAGTTCAAACTTGCTAGAACACTTGTCCGATCTTGCATATAACTGTTTTACTTAAGGCACAACTTCAATTTTACTTTTAGCGCAATTCAGCACATTTATACTGTCTTTGCATTTTGCTGGACCTGTTGGATCAGTACCGCCCTGGAGCTCTCTCTTGAAACAGTCACTACATACACAGTCCTCCAATTTTTAAAGTTCACAAATTATTTCTCTATTACTTTGCTGCATTGCTTTACAGTTCTCCGACTTTTCTGCACCACAGTTCGCTTTACTCTGCACTTGGTACTTACTCAGGCAGTAGCTGATTCCCTCCGATAGGTGGTAAACGGTCTGCTACCAGTTTTGTTGGGCCTTTCCGGTGATCAGGCTGACAGACCCATGGATCAGTCGCAAAACACATTGTGATCACTACTACTTGTGGTTGGAAAATTGGTTAAGCCTAGTTTTGCTGTGAAAGTTTGAAAAATGCTGTTTTAGGAACGCTTCTCTGTCTTGACAATTCCTCCTCCTGCTGCTGCTGGAACAAGCACGCTGCTTGCACAATGCTTGCTGTTCCTCCTCGAATGCTCTACAACGCTGAGACTCAGGCAAAGGGCGGGGCTTATGTTGACTGGACCAATCACATGACTCCATGCAAATGAGCTCTCCCTCTTTCAGCCGCACTCCTTCATGGCAATCATCAAGAAGGCAAATTTTAAAAGCAAACTGTCACTTTTTTTTCAGCTGGCAATTTCTGTGGGACAAAGCACTTTTAAAGCATTTTGACACAGTTCTTGGTGCATTTTCCTTAGTGACTCCCCCAATTTTTACTGTACACACATGACACTTTCTGGGCACTTAGAAGTGGCTGTTATTAAAGTCCACAAATACTTTTTCTTTGAAATTTGCAACTTTTAAGAGTTTTTCAAGCCCTTAAAATGGCAAGGCAAGGGTAATCATTGTTCAGGTCAACAGTTCATTTTTCCAGTTTAAACACACAAGCAGCACATTTTTTCATTTTCTTTCACAGAACCACAGGCAGCAAAATATTCTCAGATGGCATTTTTCTTGGCACAGACTTTGCTTTTCTTGCAGTGATCTTCTGTTTGGGTGCACCGCCACCAGACAGGAAGATCCTAGACATACCTGTCACAAACCCACTCAGCAGGTCAGGCCCACTGCTCCCACAGTGCCAACCTCTGAGTGCAGTCTTATGAACAGGAACAGAACAGGGTAACCCTCCTGTCTGTTTTGTGGGTTTGAATCAACTTTTGGTCTCAAGTTCTGGAGGGATTCAAACTGTGAACCTCTTGCTAGCGTACCCAATGTACAGGCTCAGATAATTCTGCTCTTCGGGGAAATGCCAGATATCTTTTGCTTATGGGCACCTAACCAGGTGTACAAAATGAACCCTTAGCACTCTATGAAAGACCTCAGATAAACTCTTACCTTTTTCCAAGTTTGGTATTACCAGTAAGCTATGCACAATGTCAACTTTAACAACTTCACTTGTCAAAGAAAGAATTTTGGAGGCACACCAAGCAGTCTTTTTAAAATAGAGGTTTACTTTAAAATAGATAAAAATATGTAAAATGCAAATATAGAACAATATATCACAAAACCATACCATCACTTAAAAAACAAGGTTATAAATACAAACAAAATCTCCTACCACAGTACACTTAGACTTGTCTTTCTAATGTATACCTTCTAACAGTGCCTGATGTTGCTTTTTTTCAGGGTCCAAACATGTATATCACTATGTGGAAAACAGAATACTGTTTAAAACTGGCTTTGCCAACCTCTTTGCACAAGGTCACCTAGCTCCTCCCTGTCAGAATATAAAAATTATGCAAAACAGGATGTCTTATCATTCAGAAGGTAAATTAACTAAGGTGACATCAGCAAAAACTCATTTCCCCATGTGACTTCCCAATCAAGTCTGTGATTTTCCAGTATCTTCTTTCATCCATGAGCAGTTTCCTGCTTCACAGACAGCAAAGGAACATTTATGACTTAGCACCTAAGTGACATGACCTGTATCCTTCCTCTAAACATCATAAAAGTTTATGATTTTCATCCTAGCAGCTGGCAGCTCCAATTAAGCCAGATAAACAGGAGATCCTTAATTTGTGTCTCTTCTAGCCTGTAATTATCTCCTGGCTTTTAGGTTAACAGCTTGTAGTTGAAACCTGGGGGTCATCCCACAGGCTGTCTCAGCGTGTCTCATGAGAGACACTAAATAACACATTTTTATATTACAAAAATCATAGAGTAATCAGAACCAGCTGTCCAAGCATCACAATACCCTCAGCAGTTTACCTCTCACCCAAAAACATATCCAACTGATGAGCCTCCACATTTTTTTGTTACCCCATGCCACTTTTGGCTAGTTAGCACCCCCATTAAAAGAACTAGTACCCACACATAGCATACCATTTACTTTTGGCAGAAATACTCAGATTGGTACCACTCCTGGCTATGGAGTGCATACCAGGTTCATTATCTAAAGGAAAGGGGTTGGGGGTATAATTACCAGAAATAACCTTTGTAAAAACAACCAGATCCAGGGGAGAGGATGCTAGGTGTATGCTAAACCTAACTGCTGAGGGGGCCCATTAATTCCACACAGAAGCAATGATCAGATTGTCCAGTGCAGCAGCTGGGATTGTGCAGTACGGCTTTATTCACAGATGTTACTAAAGCACAAGTGGACCCCCAATGATTGGCCATGGCAAACAAGTACATTCTTTTTGCAGACACTCTTTGCTAGGCAGTACAGTTCTCTACAAAAACAATTCCTTTCTCTTTTCCATGGTGTATGCATGTAGATTGAACCACACAACCAAACATTTCCATTTCCCAAGAGTGTATGCTCATGAAATGTTGCCACACACTCAGAACATCTTTTTTTCCCCAATGAGTGTACTTTTATGGATTGAACCACACAGAACATCCTCCTGTGGCAATGACCTTTGCCCAGGGAAACCTGGCACCTATCAACGAATCAGTTAGCCCTGCCTTGTACACTCCAGATGGTGTTCCTCCCATCCTTTGCCCCACCCAACAGTCTCTGCTGCTCCTTCAGGGTTACACCAAATGAGCCTCCAATCCCCACTGAATTGCTAAAGACTCAAACTTTAAATTTGAACTTGACACTGAAGTGTATGAGGGGTCCTGATAGGTGTGATCTAGCCATATCTTGGGCACACACACCTCAGCCAACTCTAATGATGACAGTTACTGCATCTGTACTCACAAATCTGTTGCTCCTTTCTTTAGGCATGGAAACAACCCAGAAAGCACCTTTTTCCATGGTAGCTTGCCAGAAATTCTCACACAAATGTCCTTCTCAAAGGCAGCTGTACACACTGTAGGACCTTCAGGGGGTTGCCCCTTGGATCCACTAAAGTAGCAGTCCATATCATTTCTCCTGGAGTAAAAATCAAGGAATCCTGCTGAAAAGGGGTATCTGCCACTTCACTGGCAACTGGAGAGTTAATCCAAGCTAGGGTGAGAAACACAAAGCTCTCTGTGGCAGAACCCCGAAACCTCCTGCCACTCTGACTTCCAAACTCAGACTCACTGAACATTCTAAATGCCCCCTGAGCAGCTGACTCAGAAATGGTTATGCTGTAAGAGTTCTAAATGACATAGAGGATTGTGTATGGGTAAGAATACACAACAAGTCTGTTATGGGATCAAGAGGTTTCTGTGGTAACCTATGGCCTCAAGAATGTAGCTCAAGAGGCCCATTACCACGGAAACCTCAAGATCCTGAAACAGCCTTGTTTGTGTATGATTACTCATACATAGTTTTTTATAGTGTATGGGTAGTCACAAGATGCCTCTGATGTTCCGCAGAAAGCAGAAAATAAACTTACTGAGGTGTGGTTCTATAGACACTGTTCATTTCGCATCAAGCTCTCACTGCTGCAGCCCCTTCATTGCATTGATGCTGATGACATGGCTGGCGCTGCACTGTTGTACTCAGTGCAGCATAACAACATCATGACGTAGTCAAGGCAGCACAACAGCGTTGTTCTGAGTATGCATTTCCATGCTCAACAGCATTCTACCATACACTATATAATCATCCCCATTCAGGCTAGCTGAGTAAACAATGATGTTATAATGTAAGAAGCCCCTAATTGAGCTCCTTACCAGCTGCCTTTTCTACCTGCCTAACACTAGTACTAATGGGATTCTAGTAACCCCAGGGGACTGGGTGGTTATACTTGGAGACTCAGTTAATGCAAATGGGGACAGACCCAATGCTTTTGATGCCCACGATGATATTACTAAACAACCTCTCAGGAGCGGAGTGGGAGTCTGCCCAGATCCATGGCCCCAATACTACTACTGGCAGCCAAGAAAGTCATAACAAAAAAATGGAAGCAAACGATGGCCCCCACGAGGGAAGACTGACAATCAGTTGTTAACAACATATATGCAATGGAACAAATAACAGCATATTTAAGTGATATATTAGAAAAATGTAAACAGAAATGGCAAGCTTGGGCATTGTATATTATGCAGCAGGTTGAAAGTTTTGTGCCCTAAGGTGTCTGGGGTCTGTAAAAAAGAACAGAAAGAGAAACTATTTAGCTGATGTGGTTGGTACATAGTAGTTGTTTTTTAAATATCATGGCCTCTAAGGTGGCAGGAGTAGTAATCCCTATATTGTTGGGGTACTTTGTGTAAATAAGTACTATCGCATTGGGGGTTGACTTTACTTCAGGTGATAGCCTGGGTTCAATTTTTAGAGGCAGAATATTGGCGGGTGTTGTATTGTATGTCATAGTCAGAGCCTGGTGTCCTTGGATGGCTTACAAATGTTCAGACTCATTACCATTTTTGAGATACAAACAGTCAAAACAAGGATTTTTCAGAGAAGTGGGTTACAGAGATAGAAATGATGGGAGTGGGTAGTATGTCTTAAATGGGTTGCAGATGTTACAGTAAAGTTGTTACCATGACTCCATAACACACGGTGAGGTCCCATAGCAGAATAAATAGGGAATACTTAACAGGTTGCAGTGGAACACATTTAGCTCCACTAGTGAGAGATACAGTCAGACCAATAGCTCACAAGTGGCAAAGCCACTAGTTAGTTATGAAGGTCTTACCACTCGTGTCGAGATAAATGTCTCATTCACTGCAGTAACCCATTATTCATTTGATACATACCACACTACTATTATTTCTCCTTGCTTCTGTTTTCATTGCATCTGATTAATTGTTCCTTGGGTTCTATTTCCAGATTCTAAGTAGAAATACAATTTTCTAAGTTTAATAATGTGTTTAAAGTGAAGATAAATATTTATCTCAAAATAACATGATTTATCCAACAAGCGTCTGGACAAACAGAGTGTGATAAATCCATTTATCTGAGTCACTGTGTGGATACATTTATTTATACAATAGGGGTGAGTGATAAATGAGTGAGATAAAACAGTGTATCATCCACTGCAGTGTGATATTTTACCCTCTGCTCTACTGTGGAGATATCATCCATTTACACACACAGGTCACACAAAGGTCACTGATATCATCACTCCAGGCAGCTTTCCCCTCAGCATACAAGAAACACCTGTGCTGTTACCATAGACACAAATGCAGAACTACATGAGAGGTCTCACTGCTGCCTGCAGCTAACTCAATTAGCATTACAAAACACTCTCACCTATTCCCCACACTCTAACTTCCAGCTCACTACTGAGATACTCTTAGTTTGACTGCAGCCAGAATTCTAAAGAGCACAGCTTCACAGAACAGTCTGTTCCTCACTGCTGCCTGCAGCTAACTCAATTACCATTAAAAACTGTCTTAGCTGTTCCTCACACTCTGACTCTCAGCCCATTACCATTACTGTGATACTCTCAGCTTGACTGCAGCCAGACTTCTAAAGAATTCAGCTTCACAAAATAGTCTGTTTCTCACTCCTACCTAAAACTCTCATTTAACATTGCAAAACACACTCATCTGTTTCCCAGAGTTTGTAATACGCCAGCCCATTCAGAAAAACTCACACACAGAATGAACAAACACATAAACAGGAACAGAACACAAGACAACATAACAATACTTCTGAAACTCCTAGCCCTATCGTATAAGTCGAATACATGATGTGCTGATCGTGTGCTATGGCAAATATTTTTACTTCTGCATTGTGAGCTCTGGATATCTCACTCATGCCTTCGGCACTCATGAGATATCCAGAGCTCACTCTGCAGGAGTGACAATATTTGCTGTATCACATTCATTCCCATCATGTATCCCCTATTTATCCACATAGTGACTACGCCATACTCCATTTATCCACATAGTTTCTACGTCACCCCCCCACACTCCACTGCCTGCCACCGGCACTACTTTACAGTCACCTGCATGTCTTAACACTAACTCTCAACTGCACTCCTGTGCTCACTAACTCTCCTTGTTGCCAAAAAACACTCATAGCACAGAACATCAACAGGTAAAAGATTTCTGAACTGCTTCAAAAAATAAACCCCTTACTGCTTGTTTTTAATACCTTTTTATTCTCCACATGTGCCCCCAGCTCCTGGTCCTGCTCAATCCACTAGCGCTGATCCTATCTCACCAGATCACCACTTTTCACATGACGACTGCCAGAACACTTAAAAAAAAAAAAAGAAGAACAAAGTCATCCGTTATCCACTCCTTCCAATAGACAGATTCATGAATTTAATAATCCCCTTTTCCACTGAATTTACAGAGGCAGCCACTCTCACTAAGGGGATCCGCCATCTTCCATCAACTTTTTCAGCTCAGCACTCGATTGCCCAATCAGCGTTAAGACCATGACATCGATGAAACATCCAAAAGATGCATCCACAGCAACCAAGCTGGCACAACGGCAGCAAGTTACACTTTGCTCAAAAGATCCCCTAAGATTTAAAAAAATAAAAAAGATAAATGATTCACACCTAAAAAAAGGTCAAGACTTTCACACAAGTTCTAAGCCTGTTACATAAATGAAGCATGTGGGGTGAGTGCATGGTAACCCATTTATTTTGTGCAGTAGCCTGTGACCTCTCATACCTCTCACTCATGGCTTCACCAATCATGAGGTTACTTGAGGTCACAGGCAACTGTACAAGATAAATGGGTTATCACACACTCACCCGCCACATATCCCTTAATTATCCACACAATTTTTTTCCACCATTGGTGTGGTAGATATGATCTAATACATAAAACCAGAGGTGGCTTAGTAACATGGCACTTGGGTGGCTGTTTGCCATCCTGGAGACCCCCATTTGCACTCTGAGCCTGGGATGTTGACAGCCAAGAACAGAACAGACAGGGAAGGTACTGGTCTTAGGTCCCCCTGCTCAGAAAGAGGTAACTGCTTTTAGTGCATTGCTGATCCTTGTTGGACCAGAGAGAGGGGAGCACCTTAGCTTTGACATGCGCTAACCTTCTTAAGTCATGACACAAAGGCATCATGAGTCTCAAAACTGGTGTCAGCGGGGATGCCATGAAAGAGGATGGGCTAAAAGCCTCTTCCTTGGCAACCCAGGATAGAGTGGTGAGCCTGGGGCTGGACCACTGGCATCATCCCAGTGTTAGAGGAGGGAAGGGATTTAAGGGAGAGAGCATGTTGAATATTGGTCACATGAATTCAGCCTCACCCCCACATAAAATGTATTTATTTATTATTTGTTTCAATTTTGTTAACCAAGTAGGCCCACTGGGTCCCGAAGATCCCTTTTTCAGGTGCAACCCGGAGTTAGTTACAGGTACAGTCATTTGAGAGTAGGAATAATACACATGGTGACAAGCAGGGTGAGAATACAGTGCAGACAGTCCAGGAGATTATACATGGATATACATCTTAAAACATAGGTACATACTGACTAGACATCTAACAGTGGGTAGATTAGTACACAGCAGCTTATCTACAATGATAACAACATACTCTTGATGCCACTCATGTGGGTTTTTGCCCAAGCATGTTGTGCTGTTTAAGTCACACATGGGTCAGTCTTGTTTTTGTTCAGACTAACCACGTTTTGGGTGACGGTGCAGTTGCTGTTTTCCAGCAGGTGCTCTTGGAGCCCTTTTTGGAAGGATCCCAGGGAGCTGGAAGCCTGAAGGGCAGCGGGGATCTTATTCCAGAGCATGGGTGCTGAGTTGGTAAAGGATTTGCTGCCAGCAGCTGCCTTTATCCTGGGCACTTCCAGTAGGCTCCTGCCAGAGGTCCAGAGCAATCTACCTGTTCTCTTGGGCATAAGTAGGCCAGCGAGACTCTCTGGTGGGGGGTCTTGCATTACTTTGAATGCATGGCACAGTAGCAGGTACTGAAGCCGGTGGCTAAGAGATGGCCATTTCAGAGAGGCCATTACCTCACAGTGGTGCCGTCTTGGGTGCACCTTGGAAGCAAAGCAGGCTATCTTGTTATATAGTGCCTTGCATCCTGCTAAGCTCTGGTTTTGAGAGAAAATGCAGGACTGGGGTAGCATAAATTAGGTTGGGGAGTAGGATACTATTAGCTATAGTTATCCTGGTTTCTGGGATCATTTGTGGGCTCAGCCTATATAGTAGCCCCAGTTTCTGACGTATTTTTCTGGTAATCATGTCAATGTGGGGTTTCAGGGAGAAGCCTTGGTCCAGTATCAAGCCTAGGTATTTGAATTGGCTTACTACTTCAATAACCAAGCCCAATGAGGAGATGAGGGGCAGTAGAGGGCTTCTGTCGGGGTCTTGTGGTCTTGGGCCAAACATGATGGCTTTTGTTTTAGTGGTGTTGAGGAGCAGCCTATTTGTCAAGAGCCACCTCTCCAGGGCTGGCCCAGTGGTGCTGAGGGTTGAGGTGCTGGACACCACACCTCATGCCATGCTGGTGGCCCATGTTCGGGAATGAGCATGAGCCGCCAGGGGTTGCCAGGGGTGGGAGAGGATCAAGCATCCAGAAGACAGGTCTCCTCTTCCGGGGAGGGAGGATTGGTGCTCCCACCGAATGACTGCCCCCAGGTGGAGGCCTGAGCGTAGTGCGGGACTGTGGGAGCCATGGACGGAGGGTGCTTGGGACATCCAGCGGATGCTGCGCCTCCATGCCATTACATCCTGCGCGTGTGCCCCAGCAATGGGGAAGGGAGAAAAATGGAGGAAAAACATCCAAAGCTGTGGATGAAGACCAACTCCTTGCAGGCTCCGCACCCAACGACCAGGCAGGGTAAGTCCAGTGATACTGGGGTGATGGGGCTGGGGCCGTCAGTTAGAAGGGGGCAGCTGGGGGCAGGCACAGGAGATAAACACCTATATAAAAAAAAAAGGGCCACCTCTCCATAGACAGAAAGTCTTCTTGCAGCTGTCTACTTAGTTATGCTGGATGAGATTCTGTAAAACACCACATCATCTGCATACTGGACTACTGAACTTTCCCCACAGTTTCCACTGAGGTCGTTCATGAAAAGTGAAAACAGAAGGGGGCCCAGGATTGATCCCTGGGGCACCCCTCCTTGATAGGGAGTTGTTCTGATATGGACACTCTCCACCTTACCTCTGGGTGCGGTTGGACAGATAACTTGCAAACCAGGCTAGGGAGTGTTGACCTAAACCAAGACACTTAAGTTTAGACACTAGCAGTTGATGATTCACCAGGTTGAAGGCCTTAGTCAGATCAATAAATACAGCCCGGTGGGGGTGCCATTGTCGAGGGCCTCGAGGATGTCCATGGAGAATTAGATGAGGGCGGTGTCCATGCCGTGCTTTTGTCTAAACTCATGTTGGGTGCTGGCCAGCAGGTGGTTTGCCTCCATGTAGTCATGGAGTTGGCCATAGACAATCCTCTCCTGGATTTTGGCTAGGATGCGCAGGAGGGAGATCGGCCAGTAATTTCCAATCGCCTCCTTGGGGCCTCCCTTGTGGAAAGGTACCACATTAACGAGGGCGCCACTGAGGTTGTGCTCTGCCTGAATGTCTCTTTCTGGCTCCACTGTCATGGAACAAAGGGAGACTATGGGGGGGGGGGCACAGCCCATCAGGGTAAGCATTGCTCAGTGGCTGCAACACAAGAGTGGCTTGGGTGTGGAAAGAGCTATCCCAAAGGTGAGAAATCAGATATTACTTCTTTCAAGTATTAATGTGTAATAAGTTCTTGATGATATGTTCCTTGTGCCCTTTAATTTTATGAGCTATTTATGTTTGCATAAAATGTTACTAACAAGACCATTCCTGTATCATGATGTAATGCCTTTTCAGGAACCTAATGCTATCTTGGAAACTACGTTTATTTTTCTTGTTTTTCTCCCTTTGCAAACAGGTTTTATGACATCGGAGGAAAGAAAGGTTTTTGAAAATCTTAAATCTCCTCATCTTAAATACTGGGTACCAGTTGTCTGGTTTGGAAATTTGGCCTCCAAAGCACGAAAAGAGGGCAGAATCCGGGACAGTGTGGACCTGCAGTCTATCATGAATGCAAGTAAAATACCCAGCCAATACATTTTCTTTATGTATTAAAGACCAATGGTGACTTAAAATACACACTGTTTCACTTTTTATGATTATTATTTTGTCCCCATTTCCCTTTATGACACCTGGCAGGCAGTATAGCCTAGAGAAACATACAAACATAGAAACATATACTTTGATGGCTGATAAGGACCGCTTGGCCCACATAGTCTGCCCATTTACCTACCTACTGGATAAGCTGCAGATCCTAGCTATTTATTTATTGAATTTTGTTGACCCGGTAAGCCCACTGGGCCTAGAACTCCCTTTTTCAGTGGCAACTGTGGGGAGGGGGATACAGATGGTAAGCAACTGAAATTGAATCAGATTAAGCTGTTGGTGGTATTTTTAGTGAATGGGGGAAATCTGGCCAGGACACCGGGGAAATTCCCCTACTCTTTTTTGATAAGTGCCATGGGATCTTTTAGCATCCACCTGCACTACCACCAATCCAGGCAGATGGGAGCTCGGTTTAACATCTCATCCGAAAGACGCCAACAGCCTATTTCTTCCTACCCCTCACAAGAATTGCCTTATGTCTGTCCCATGCATTCTTGAATTCTCCCACAGTTTTAGACCCCACAACCTCCTCAGGAAGGCAGTTCAATGTGTCCACCACCCTCTCTGTGAAAAAATACTTCCTCACATTGCCACTGAGCCATCCCCTATCTTCAAATTGTGTTCCCTTGTTCTTGCACATCTCTTTTTCTGAAGGATGCTGCCCTCTTGGACTTTGTTGATTCCACTGAGCTGCTTAAAAGTTTCTATCATGCCCCCCCCCCTTTCCTCAAGGGTATACATATTAAGCTGCTTTAGTCTCTCCCCATGTGGCTTCTCTTGCAGACCCTGCACCATTTTAGTTGCCCTCCTCTGGACTGCCTCCATCCTGTCTATTTCCTTGTGGGGATGGGGTCTTCAGAACTGGACACAGTGCTCCAGATGGGGTCTCACCAACTGTCTGTACAGAGGGATAACAACTTCCTGTTTTCTACTGGTGATGCCTCTCCCTATACATCCCAGTATCCCCCCAGCCCTCCCTACTGCCTTCTCACACATTGCTTGCCAACCTTAAGGTCATCTAATATAATTACCCCCAGGTCCCTTTCCATTTTTGTTGTTGTTACTACCTCCCCATTGTGTACTCTTCCCCTGGGTTTTTGTTTCCCAGGTGCATTATTTTGCACTTCTTTGCATTGAATCCAAGCTGCCATACTTCTGACCATTCCTCCAATCTTGCCAAGTCCTTTCTCACCCTTTCCACGCCCTCTTGTGCATCAACCCTGTTGCAGATCTTTGTGTCATCTGCAAAGAGGCATACTTTTCCTTCCAGTCCCTCTGCAATGTCACTTATAAAGACATTAAAAAGGACTGGACCCAGTACTGAACCCTGCGGTACCCCACTAGTAACCCCCCTTTCTTCAGAGTGGACTCCGTTTACTATTACCTTCTGTGTCCTGTTGTCCAGCCAATGTTTTACCTAGGCTACCACCCTGGGACCCACTCCCAGGCTGGCTAATTTGTTTATTGATCTTTTGTGTGGGACTGTGTCAAATGCCTTGTTAAAGTCTAGGTTGGCCATGTCCACAGCCCCTCTCTGGTCTACTACTTTGGTTATCTAGTCAAAGAAATCGATTAGATTCATCTGACATGACCTTCCCACTGTGAATCCATGCTGTATTGGGTCCTGTGCCCCACTGGCCTCTAGGTACTCAACAATTTTTTCCTTCAGAAGTGATTCCATCATTTTCCCTACCACAGAGGTCAAACTGACAGGTCTGTAGTTTCCCGCCTCTGTCTTGCTCCCACTTTTAAGGGGAATCACATCCGCCCTCCTCCAGTCCTCAGGTGCCACACCATCTTCCCATGATTTGTTAAAAAGGGTAGTCAGTAGTGTCACTAGTTCTCCCCTTAATTCATTTAGAATTCTGGGGTGAATCCCCTTCATTGCTTTGTCCACCGTCAGTTTTAGGAGTTCTTTCAGAAGTCTTTCATCTGAGAAAGGACTGGGATCGACCCCCTATCCAGAGTGCTTCTGTTAATAGGATTGGGTACCTCCCCCACCTCCTCTTTTGTGAATACTGAGCAGAAGTATTTGTTCGGTATCCCTGCTTTTTCATTGTCCCTCTCTGCCCATCCACCGTCCATTCTATTTAGCCTCACTATCCCTCCCTTGGTCTTTCTACGCTCCTTAGTGTACCTATAAAAGGTTTTAACCCCCTTCTTAACTGAGTTGGCTGTCTTTTCCTCAGTTTGGGCCTTTGCTATTCTGACTGCCTTCCCTGCTTCCTTCTGCCTTAACTGGTACAGTTCTCTGTCCTGCTCTTTCTATGTTTCCTTATACTTCCTAAATGCTGTCTTTTTCTGCCTAACCTTCCCCGCCACCTCTTTAGAGAACCATAGAGGTTAGAGCAGTAAGCTGTTAAAGAGCTTGGGTTATCCAGCATACCTGGGTTTGTTTCTCACAACCTCCACTTGCATACTGTGTAACCCTGAGCAAGTCCCTCCCCAGTGCTCCTGGTATACCCCTGCAAATGGCCTTTGTGACCAGTGGACCTTACCCAGTCACAAAACAATTATAAAATAAATTAATGAATTACTGAAATAAATAAATAGATAAACAGATAAAAAAAATAAATAGCCAGCCAGCCAGATGGCACAGCGGTAGCATTATCACTTGCCATCCAGACAACCCAGGTTCGCGCCCAAGCCAGGAACATCTGGTGCCAACTGACGAGGCAGGATTCTGGTGTCCATTGGATTCCTCCTGCCTTCAGGAGGGAGGGCACCTCCTTCCATTGCATGACCGCCCCATGTGACCCAGGGGGAGAGGGTTGTCATGCAGGAAGGAACAAGTGGTCCCTCTGAGGTGGTCTTACGTCAGTACATACCCACTCGCCTGGCAGGTGTCGTGGAGGCATCACATGCCCAGAGTGGGGCCAGCAGGGGAGCACTGAAGGTAGAGTGGGACTCACCCATCCTTCCAATGGCCCTGATAGGCATTTTGCCAAGGCCACTTTCCCAGGACCACATGCTAGGGGGGATAAGGGGAGGGTCTAGTAGGGGAATAAAACCCCCAGCAGCACCGGGCAGATGAAGCTGCCCCACCCCCCCATGCCACAGTTGAGTCTCCTCAACTCCCCCCATACCTTGCTGACTCCACCCCATGGGCCGCAACTGTTGAATGAAGTATGTTCCTCCCAGCTTGAGGGGAGGGGAATAAGCTGTAGGTTACAGCCGGGGTACTGAGAAGGTTGTCGAGCAAAGGCTGGTGTTTGGTTGGATCATGGAGAGGGATGTCACGTGGCAGGTAGAAGGCTTGGTCAGGTGGAAGGAGGTCCCAGCAGCTAGTGAGGTGAAAATGGGGGACAAAAACAGAAAGTAAAAATAAATTGCCCTTGTCTCTCAGCATACTAGTTGGGGATGCCACTTCTGCACTCTCCATTAGGCCAGGAGGGCAGATGTGCAACATTCATCATAGTTTTAGCCAATGACACTCCCTGGTTGGGTATCAGTGCCATGGCCTACACATGCTATGGACACAGCCTCTCTCCATGGGATCTGAGCGCATCACCATTCTCACACTCTCTGCCCTGGGCTAGACCCTGACTGAGGTATTCCGACATGTACACGTGAACTTAGAAAGGTGACTGCAGAAGGAGACCAAAGGTCCATCAAGTCTACCCTTGAGACCCTAAGTGATCCTGGGTCCTAGTAGGTAGATTCCCTTACGGATTTGATTCTAGTGTACTCCTTATCCCAACCCCTTTTGAATGCTGATACAGTCCTAGCTCCTACCATCTCCACGGGTAGTTTGTTCCATGGCTCCACAATCCTTTCTGAGAAATAATGCTTCCTAAGGTCCCTCTTGAAACTCTCACCCCTCAGTTTCCATCCATGGTCCCTCATGTTTGAGTTGGGAGCCTTGGTAAATAGTTCAGTGTAGGGTACTGAATTTAAACCCCTTAAAGATTTCTATCACAACCTCCTATTTCTCTCGTAGATTCAAGTGAGTACTTGTTTAATGACTCCACCCACCCCTTGTATGGCAGCCCCTGAAACATCTGTATCATTTTGGTTGCCCTTCTCTGAATGGTCTCTATCCTGTCCCTATCCTTCTTAAGGTATGGTCTCCAAAACGGTATGCAGTATTCCAAATGGGGTTTCACCATAGATCTGTATCACCTCCTGGTGCCTACTGTCAAATCTTCTCCCTATGCATCCCAGCATTTTGTTGGCCCTACTACATGCTGCGTTGCATTGGCTGGTTTGTTTAAGGGTGTTGCTAATAATAACTCCTAGATCCCTTTCCTCTTTTGAGTCACTGAGTTTGACTTTGTTTAGCCAAATGGCTGTTCTAGGGTTATGCCTACCAGTATGCATCACTTTACATTTCTTGGCGTTAAATGTCAGCTGTCTGATACTAGACCATTGTTCTAGCCTTTTCAAATCATTTTGTATGATTCTCACTTCTTCTTCGCTGTCCATCCTTGCCCCTAATTTAGTGTCATCCACGAACAGTGCAATCTTGCTCTGTATACCTACTCCCATGTCACTGATGAACACATTAAACAGGACTGGGCCTAAGATTGAGCCCTGCAGGACCCCACTTGTCACTTCTCCCTCCTCTAACACCTCCCCATTGACCACCACCCTTTGCCTTCTTCCGTCCAACCAGTTTATCACCCATTTAATGATGCAGCTTTCTATGCCTAGATCCTCTAGCTTCTTCAGCAAGCGTTTGTGTGGTACTGAATCCAAGGCTTTGCTGAAGTCAGAACAGAGGAGGTCCAGTGGCCAGCCACTATTGACTTCCCTAGATACCCAATCAAAGAAAGTAATCAGGTTTGTCTGGCACGAAATGCCTGTAACGAAACTGTGTTGTTTGTCGTTATTTATCCAAGTAGTCTACTAGGTCTTGTTTAATCAGGACCTCCATTTGCCTGCCTAGCACTGATGTGACTCTGACTGGCCTGTTGTCACTGGCCTCTTCCCTGTTACCACCCTTATGCAGAGGCACCATGCCAGCTCTTTTCCAGTCATTAGGTATGACTCCGGTCTGTAAAGAACAGTTGAACAGGTGCACTAAGGGGTCTGCTAACTCACTTGCTAACTCTTTAATTATCATCGAATGTATTCCTTCCGGCCCAGGAGATTTGTCGATCTTTAAACGCTCAAGCACCTCTCTGACCCTGCTTGCGGTAAAACTTGGTGTTTCCATTTTTGACAAACCCCTGCCGTGTGCTATAATGCTGCAGTCAGGCATTGGACCACTGTGTTCTTTGGTGAACAGTGAACAAAAGTATTTCTTCAGAACAGTGGCCTTCTGCCTGTCCTCTTCCACTATTCTATCCCCATCCCTGATTTTAACTACCCCTTCACCCTTCTTTCTCTTTTCTTGCAAATATCTGAAGAACTGTTTTTCCCCTCTCTGACACCTTTAGTTATCTGAAGTTCCAGAACTGCCTTTTCTTGTCTCACTGCCAACTTAGCCTTCTTATTCTTTAATATGTATTCCTCCCGTAGATCGTTACCCGGCTTATTTTTGAACTTGCAGAATGCTTCCCTCTTGACCCTAATGGCTGTCCTTACTTGACTCGTGAACCAAATGAAACATTTGTGTCTGCTTCTTTTGGTCACTGTCCTTGTACATGCCTTTGTGATTGTTTAATCATTCCCTAAATGTCTTTTACTACAAAATGTTGGTGAATCGTAGTTAGTTTTTCTCTTACTAGTTCCCTCATTTTATCGAAATTGCCCCTCTGAAATTTAGGACTTCTGCCCTAGACTGGGATTTGACATCCTTCAGGGCTATTTTAAACCAAACCAAGTTGTAGTCAGTGTTCATCAGCGACTCCCTGACTTTGACTGCCTCAATTCTTTCCAAGTTAGTGAGGACCACATCCAAGACATTGTTCTGCCTAGTAGGATCGGTGACTAATTGTGTGAGAAAGCAATCCTGTAAGGCTTCTACCACCGACTGACTCCTTGATGATCTAGCTACCAGGATGCCCCAGTTCATATCTGGCATGTTAAGGTCCCCCACTACCACTAGCTCTCCTTTTAGTGACATTTCTTTGATTTCTTCCAAAAGCTCCTTATCCTCATCCTCCACTTGGTTTGAAGGTCGATACACCACCTCAACCTGGATTTTCTTTCCTAAGGATGAACTAAGCTGAACCCACAGAGATCCCACTCCTTCTCTAAGGCTCATTTTTCAGGATGTGGCCTCTGTCCTCTCCTTAACAGAGTGCAACACCCCCCCCCGACACCCCTCCTGTCTTTCCTAAAGAGTGCATGCCCAGGGACTGTGAGATTCCAGTCGTTGTCAGATGCCCAGGTCTCTGTGACTGCCACAAGATCAATAGAGGACTCCGACATCCATGCCTGAAGGTTGCTCACCTTGTTATCCAGACTTCTGGCATTAATGCATACCCCTGTCCATGAACCTGTGGCTGAATTGTTGCTTTAGTCTCTTTCACGTGGCCATGAGATGCATACCACTTGACCATCACTTATTTGTCAGTTTTTCTTTTAAAACATGTTTTTCAATAGGAAAAAAACAAACAAGTGGCTCAGATTGGTTATATTGTTGTGCCAATGTGTGTTTTCCTCATGACTGTTCTATCCTTGATCTCTCAAGCCCACAGTATTTAGATGATGGCATTAATTATGTCTTTTCCTAGCCAACAGTGAAAAGGTTTTGCTAAAGTAATGGGAGATAAACTCGAGCTGTACCACCTGAGGGCCAATGAGTGAAGAAGGCTTGAGCATCCCAGGGTGGCAAGCTCACCAAGGTGAGTGGATGCCTGATTCCACCAGAGCTCTGCCACCTGGGTGACAGCAGGTGGAAGTGCAGGCTAGAATGACTGGGGTGCCAGGATAGTGGCTGGCAGCATGGCAGCACACAACTGCGTGCATGCAGGTGTACTGGAGCCCACTCTGCCAATGCCCATAGTGGAGGGAAAAATGGGGGGGGGGATACCTGGCCTTCAGGATGACACCCGGCATACTCAGGCCTCACACTGCCTCCTGTTGCTCTCCACTCATCTGTGCTGCAGAGTGGGGGGCTGCCCCTCTTCAGCACCCCCCCACGAGTAAGTGGCGGGGTTGGAAAGAGGGCTACAGGTAGGAGTAACTGGGTTAGTAGTCACCTGGGGCAGATTATGGTATGGACAGTAGAACGAGGAGAACCAAGTGCAGGTTAAAGAAATGGATACAAAATGACAGATAAACATAAACTGACATAATTTCCTCTAAAACCTGGTATTTTTGAGCAGGAGGAAAAGTGTTCTATGTTGCCCCCCACATGGGGAAGCAGCAGTAGTGAGACAAATGCTGTACTGTGGTTTGTTTGTTTTTTTAACTTTTTTTATTTTCAGGTTTTTTTTACTTTTCATTTCAACTTACAACCTAATATGTGCATAGGAATTAATTCTTGCTTTCTTCAGGTTATTACAATCCATTCAGTGGAATATTTCCATCATTTCTGATCCTTTAGTCTATATATGCTCTCTCGTATAAAATTCTTTCATACATAATTGTATCTCATATCTAGTTATGTCTAAGCCAGCCTCCCTGTCTTGTCTTTTCCCTTTTCAGGGTATAAAATCTTGTATCAATGGTGTGATATATAATACCCATCTTCTCCATACTATCTCAAATTGAGCATATCTCTTATCTGTCAATGCTGTCAGCCTTTCCATATGATATATATCTATCACTATACTTTGCCATTGTCTTAATTGGAGTGGGTTTGGAGATAACCAGTTTTTTGTTATGGTTTTTTTAATGGCTATTATCAATATCAACAGGAGTTTCTTTGTCCTGGTATCCCTACTTCCCTCTGGAAAGTCCAATAAAAAGTATAATGGTACATTCAATATTATAGAGGTGAAATTATACCTTAATTGCCTCTTGTACCTCCTTTTAGAAAAGGTTGTATTATTGGACACCTCCAAAATATGTGTCCCATGTGTTGCCTGATTTTCGTCACATTTCTCCAGCTGCCACTTCCTTCCCTTATTAAAGTGCATCTGGTTGCCAGTGTTCTGAAAACCTGACAGCATTTTTCCATGTAATTCTCTTCCAACATGGTGATGATGTACATTTATGTATATGTGATAAATAATTTCTCCATATATCTCCTGTTATTATGACATTCAAATCTTTTTCCATGCTCTCTTAATGGAATCAACTGAGTCCCCCTCCATTTCTCTTATTGCCACATATAAGTAGGATATTATGTGAGTTAGCTCTGTCTTGCCTTCTAGAGTTTTCTGTATTATCTCTATAATCTTGGGTATAGGATATAATGTCCAACATTCTTTCCTGATACTTTTTATATAGTCCCTAATCTGGAAGAATCAGACTCTCATCTCTGTGTTATCTCATATGTGTTTCCAAATCTGAGAAGCTCATTACATTTCCTTCTTTCAGGAATTGGTATACTATATGTAATTCTTTCCTCTCCCATCTCCTATACCCTAGGTCCATTTTTGCTGGTAAGAAATTCTCTGTGTGTGTCAATGAGTAGAACATGGGCTTCCATTCTAACATATTCTTGGTGTTCAACATCTGTCTCCAAACTTGTAATATTGACATTGTATAGGGATTATCCACATCTACCCCTTCTTTATCTCCCTTATCTACCAGTATAACCCCATGTGGTCATCTTATGTCTTCTTCTCCTAATTCTATTCCTTTCCACTTTGCCTCATATTTAGGGTGCAGCCAGTATATCACCGTGTGAATCTGGATGCTATATAGTAATATTTAAAATTTGGCAAGAGAGACCTCCTTCATCTTTTGAGAGTTGTAGTATTGATTGTCTTATTCTTGGTCTCTGGTTCCCCCATATGTATAGTGTTATTTTCTTATTTAATTTTTTTATAAAAAATCTCTGGAATTACAATTGGGATAGTTTGTGCCAAATACAGAAACTGTGGCAACAACACCATTCTAATTGCTTCTATTTTCTGTATGAATGGTATAGGTATCAATGCCCATTTATCTATATCTCTCTGCATTTGTACTAGAATATTTTTATAGTTAAGGTCATATAATTTTGTATATTCTGGACTCAGCCATATACCCAGGTATTTGAGTGTAGGAGTGTTCCATTTAAACTTATAATGAGATTCCACCTGTTCTGATGGTTTATAATTTACCCCAGTACCTCCGCCTTAGTTACATTAATTTTATATCCCACACCTCCAAAATCTGTTACTGTTGACCAGAGGGTCCTAGGACCTCTGGATTTGTTAGGTATATCAAGAGATCATCTGCATAAAGAGCCAATTTATGTTGGCCTCCTCCTAACTGCATCCTGTTATCTCTATGTTGCTCATAGCTTGTGCCAAGGGTTCCAGGTATATCGCAAAAGGCTTATAGGGGGCATCCTGTCTGTTCCTCTTTTAAAGTTTATTGGTGATGATATTGAGCTATTTATTTTAATATATGCCATAGGGTTGTCATATATGAGTCTACTATCTCTAAATTCTGTTGAAATTCCATTTTCCATTGCAGATTCAGAAAAGGCCATGCCACCCTATCGAAAGCCTTCTCTGCATCCAAACTTAGGAGCAGGAAGGGTGTTCCAGACAGGAAGGCATAGTGCAAAGCATGCAGTGTTCTCCTTATGTTGTCTTGTGTTTGTCTACTTGTCACAAACCCTGTCTGATCTTGCTCTGTCAGGTGAGGCAATAATCCCTCTATCCTTTTAGCCATAATACATGTAAATAATTTATAATCTATGTTCAGTACTGAGACCGGTCTGTATGAGCTACAGTTTGTGCTATCCTTTCCCGGTTTCAGTAGACTGGTGATGGTGGCATATCTCCATGTGTCTGGGCAGCTCTTATTTTGCTGTATTTCTCTAAATGTCTCCATGAGGACAGCCATCAACTTCCCTCGAAAGCACTTATAGAACTCCCCTGCATATCCATCTGGGCCAGGACTTCCATGGGTCTTAAGGCTGTGATAGCTTTATTTAGTTCTTTCTCTGTAATTGGGGATATTAGTCTCTGTTGTTGTTCATCCATAAGGTTAGGTAATTTTAATCCTTTCAAGAATGTCTCTGTCTTATTAATGTCTGTATCCTTTTCTGGAGTATATAAATTCTGGTAGTATTTCTTAAAAGTCTTCTCAATCAACTGTGGTAGTCTCACTAGCTGCCCCCGGATCTCTAATCTGTGTAATTGTTGTTTGCGTTATTCTTCTACGGAGTCTATGGGCCAGCAGTCTAGTGGCTCTCAGTCCCCCTTCGTAATATTTTTGTTTTAAGAATTGTAGAGCTTGTTCTGTTTTAGCATCTAATATATGTTGTAATTTACCTTTAATTTCTTGTATTATACTTTCACAACTCATGTCTCCTGCTGCATGTCTCTCGTGTGTCTCTCTTAGCTGTTTTTCTAAATTTTCTTGTTGCTGGTTTTGTTGTTTTTTATAATGTGAGGTACATTTAATTATATCTCCTCTCAATACCACTTTTATTGTGTCCCACAATATTACCTTTTTTAAGTCTGGGGATTCATTTTCTTTGATAATTTAGGGGATCCTCTGTTCTATCATTTCTTTGAATTTCTTTTGATTCAGGAATAAATTGTTAAACCTCCACAAAGTTCTTCTTTTTTCACTTGACCATTCTAGTTTGAGAGTTAACATTGAATGATCTGAAATAGGGGTAGGAGTAATCTCAGATTCCTGTACCATACAGTATACAAGGATTCCTGGACATATGGTAATAATCTATTCTTGTATATATTTTATGTGAGCAGAGTAATGAGTGTATGTCCTTATATTAGGTGTTTATATCACCACATCTACCCACTGTACATCTTGAAATATCTGATGGCCATCCTGTGGAGCCTTTCTCTGGGAGGTTGTTTTGTAGATGTGTCTAAAGAATCATATATCATATTATGGTCTCCCCCTAAGATTAGGGTTCCCTTTTGTTTCTCTGTTATTATCTGACATAACTTCCTCACTTCTTTTGTTTCTGTTCCTGGTGGTATATATATTGATGCTACTGTAATCATACGTCCTGCTAAGTTACCTACAACCAGTGCCAGTTGTCCCTCTTTATCTGTATAGATATCTGTCTGCTGAAACTGGGTATTATGTGGAATTAATACTGCTGTCCCCCTTCGTTTCCCTCCTCTATATGATGAGGCTATTACTGTTTTAAACCTAAACTTCACTAACTTGTTATGTTCAGCTTTGCTTAAATGTGTTTCCTGCAATAGTAGGAAGTTCGGTCTCTGTCTTTTCATATGGGCTAATATCTTATATCTCTTTACAGGGTTATTGATTCCATTAACATTAAGAGAACATACATTTACTTGTTTCTGACCAGTCATTTTCTAGTATGATACATTCTTGCTTTTCTACTTTGCATTCCGTATATTCCATTCCCCTTGCTTTGCCTTCCTTGCTCTTTCTGTATGCTTCTCATTCTAATGTTCATTTGACTCCTATGCACCATCATATATCTAACAACATCCACAACACACGTAACAATATTAAACATTTCAACTCTGTAACTATTTATATAATCGCTTCCAAGGTTGGAGGAAGTATAATTACTTCCTCTATTACACCTAAAGGGAGTTCTCTGTTGGGAGATCCCCTTAGTGGGAGGTTCGTAGGAGTTCTTGTGAATTCCTTCTCCCCTGGTCCCTTTCTCTTCGAGACCTTGTTTTATTTTGTGAACCCTCTTTCCATCTTCTCTCCCCATTCCTTTCTGTATTCCCTAGGAATTCTCCTTGCTCTACTTCCTCTAGTGCCAAATCCTTCCCTTTCCCTTATACTTTACCCCTCTCGATGCTGATTACCCTTCTCTCTATTCCTTAATTCCCGCTTTATAATCCCTTTTCTGTCTTCTGCTCATTCTTTACTTTCCCACATACCCCCTTCTTGGTGTTTCATGTCTTCCTCTTTTCCTTCACCCTTCACTTCCTATTGAGTGTTTCTTGGCCCCTTTTCACATTTACGGTCCCCCCCCCCCATCCATTATTCAAATCTCTCCTTACTTTTTCCTCCCCATCGTTTGTGCCTTCATGGCTTAGTGCTCTCCTTCCTTGTAGGATTGCTCTCATATCTGTAACGCCCCCGATTTCCCATATTACCCCTATTTTATCCCTTAGATGTCTTGATGGTTTCATAACCTCCAAGTTATTTCTTGAAATATTAATAACATAGTGTGTTATCTTTTCAGGGCTCCCCCTTATCCATTCAGTATGCTTATTCCTTCCCTCCGCCCCATTCCCTTTATTCTCCTCCCTTCCGTTATTTCTATCCTTATTTGATCAGCTCTCAAAGTTCAATCGGGCCTCATTCCTTCGGTTAATTCAGTCCAGGTAATCGAACTGTAATATGGCCTCTAGCTAGGATCCATAGTTTCTCAAGTTCTTACTCTCCTTATAGCGCAACGCTATTCACTCTCTTAATGCCAGTCCTGATTATTGTCTCTACCTCTCAGGTATCTCTGCTTTGCATTTGCCTCTCCTCCTCGTCTGTTGTCCTGTCTAGCAGCTTTCGCACGTCTCTGAGTGACTGCAGTACTGTCTGATATGTCTTTCAGCCTTGTCTGTTCCTTGCCATCTTCTTTCACTGTGCCTTTTCCGGTTTTGGGTGTTGCGCTTCCTCTCCTCCCGACTGTGTAATCCAGCCTGTTTGCTGTAGTTCTCTCAAAGCTGTTTCTGGGTTATCATACACTACTGTGCCAGTGTCCCACATGATTTTTAATCTCGACGGGAATGGTGTCTGGAATTTTACCCCCTGCTCCCTTAATATTTTCAGGATTGGTGAATATGCAGCTCTTTTCTTAGCTATTTCCACTGGATAGTCGTGATCAAACAATAATCTGGCAGTATTGTATTTCACCAGTCTTTTTTGCCATGCAGTGCGGAGTATATGCTCCTTGTCCCTATAACTTGATAATTTCAACACTACTGAACGTGGTCTTGCCCGAGGATCTGTTGGTTTATTTGTTAGCAATCTATGGGCTCTCTCTATTTTAAATTCAAAAGTAGCAGGCAACTCTAGTACATCCTTTAGTAAGTCAGACATAAAATCCTCCATGCGGCCCACCTCTGCATCCTCCGGGAGGCCATAGACTCGTATGTTATCCCTGCGAGATTGTGCTTCCAAGTCCAGTAACTTTTCTTGCAAATTTTCCTGTACATTTACAAGATAGTCTGCCGCTGTATGCACTTCCCTTATCGCCTCTTCAGCTTCAGTTATTCATTGTTCTGTTCGTTCTGTCCTTCTTTCCATCTCCTGCATTTTTGAATTTAGTACCTGAAATTCCAATTTAGTTTCTGCTCTAAAGGCTCTTAATTCTGCCATAATTGTTTCGAATCGCGATCTCGAGAGGTGTTCCATTTCCTGATCTGTATCTAGATCGTATGCCATGCTGCTAGCAGGAGATGTGCTCCTGCTGGTTTCTCCTTCTGATGGTAATCCTCCTCCATCCTTTTTATTTGTTCCTTTTTTTCCGTGGGATCTGCCTGACTTATGTCCCCCAGACATTTCTCTCACTATTTTAATAATGTTTGTCTTTCTATCTGCTGATCTGAGGGTTTTTATTTGCTGGGGAGATCAGAGTTCTATTCCAAAGCTGCCATCAGTTTGATGGTGTCACCGGAAGTCGTACTGTGGTATATTTTAACAGTATTGTGATTTAATAAAGAGAACTGTTCTATAAATACACCTTATCAGTAAAAAGAAAATATATATATATATATGTTTTTGTTGCAAGTGATATTTAAAATCAAAGTGGAACATAACTCCCTCAAGTTTTACATTATCTATAGTTATTTACATATGTATTTATTTATTTTGAAAATTGGTAACCATGAGAGGCACACTGAGCCAAGGCTCATTTCCAAGTGCAACCCTGGGGAGGGGAACAGTATGTATGTAATATTCCTTCAGTACTAAAATGCAGGTTTAAATGATTACGTAAGAAACTAGTGTTTATTATTATTATTATTCCTTCTATCTTTGGTCACCAGTGCTGCCCCTTCTACCCTCACACCTAGACATGTTGCATCCCTTCAGTCAAAAACACAGTGTAAGTGCGCTACTGGTCAAATCTGTGGGGTTCAGCCACAACGCTGACAAACATAATGTGGAAAAAAACAAAAAACAGAGAAGCACGCACACAGCAACAGACTTCCGAAGAAGCGTTTAATGGGGCATCTAACAAAGCTTCCCTGGCGCTTCAAGGAACAATCCTTTCATCAGATGAAGAGGGAGGTTCCTCAGCAGGGGACATTTTGTGGGATGCCCTAATAAATGCTTTTTTGGAAGTCCGTGTGTGTGCTTCGCTGCATTTTTTTGTGTTCCATGTTGCATCCCTTCTCTGGTACTTTCCTCCAGCCTCACACTGCAACTGTACAGCTCCTGCCTGATGGCGATTTTTTGGGGGGGTTGTTCAGCTACACCTTTGACCCTCTAATGTGGGAGGTGCAGTGACCAGTACAGAGGGCAGGATCTGAGAATGCTGGGCACTCTCCTGCACATTTTGGAATGGTTTTGCTTTTTGTTGCACCTTTCCCCCTCAGAACCTGGCAGCGTTGGCACCATGTATGCATGCCCACACTTAAGCATGGCTATGCCTGGCACCAGCCGACATCTTCCCCCCCTGCAATCTGCTTTCACTGCACTGCTACCTGGAGCCACCCAGGTGGCAGCAGCACAGAGGAGCAAGCTGGCCTCCCTGCACATCTTCTGGTATGCTCAATCCTTCCCTCTTTGACTGGCCTCCCAATTCCTGGCTTCATTCCTGAACCCTGATTGCCATGCATCACAAGTGGGTAGCCCTACCACTGTGCTAACAGGCCAGTGATTACTGTGTGTTCCTTAACCATACATGTATATGGGTTTACAGAGGAAAGAAGTCCATTGCTCCATCAACTTAATCCCTCAAACCAACTCAGTCCAAGCTTGAAGGATGTTTGTTATGGTATCAGCTGATACCACCTGGTCTATGTAGTGCTTCACTGAAATAAACTAATTACTGTGTATGTTTGGCTATTACTGTATCAGAAAAGATGAGTCCCAATAATTTATAGACATCTGGAGTGAGATTATTATTTCAGAACTATAGTAAAATATAGGTTTACAGATAGTACATTACAGTATCTTAGATACAGTGTGTTATTCTAAAGTCAGTTTCTAATAACTCAGGTAAAATTTCTTTTGATAGTGAAAGCATTTCATTTTAGTAAATATCAAGTATTTTCTCCCAATAACTCAGTGGGCTTAATCCTGCATTCCTTTGGCCTGTAGGTACTTCTCTAGCCTTAAATTAAACACATGTGGCCTGATTCTAGAAGGGTTACGCCTGGCATAACTTGACTTGCGCCAAAAAAATGCTGTAAGTAACAAGTTACACCAGCAGTTGTGACATACAGTATTCTACAAAGTGGCCTGTGACATGCTGCAGGCCACTTGCTCTGAAGTAGACTTACGCCAGCAGTTACACCTGCAATCCCCTGTGACATGGCGCTAGGGGGTTTACGGCAGCAGTTGCGCCCTATTCTGGAAGGGCAGCAGCAAAGTCCCCAATGTTGCGATTCTACAACAACCCCCGGAGGGGAGAACCATCAACGTAAGTTACACCAGCATATAGCTGGCGTAACTGTACTTATGACCCCAGAGATTGCCTGCATGTGCAGCCCACCCATCCCCCCCATGGTATGCTGCCCTTCTCCCAGCACTGCCCTGTCCCCAGCACATGTTTACCCCACAAGGTGACCCCTGTCCCTCCCGTACCACAATGCCCCGCAGGACTACCCCATGCCTCTGACCCCCATACAAGCTGAAAGGCCTGCAGGGCTGCTCCATGCCCCCACTCAAAGTGCCTTTAAAAAATGCAACCCACAACCCGCGATAATGCCCTCCCATCCCCGATTCCCTCCAAGTCACCCATACACTGGGCATCCCTGATAGTCAAGCGGCTCACCCTTCCCACCTGGCAGCACCCTTCCCACCTGCTCCCCCCCAAGACAATTGGAGGCCGATGACTGGCACAGCTCACCTCTCACCACTGTGGCCAGCCACCGACTGAACACAGCAGGAGCGCATACTGTACATATGCATATTCATTGTGCGCGTACATACAGTACGTGCTCCTACAGGGCTTAGTCGGCTGCTGGCCATGGTGGTAGGAGGTGGACTTTGCCAGTCACCGGCAGGGGATGGTCGGGGTGCGTGGTGGACTGGCATTGCTGGGTGGTGGTGGGGACCACTGACTGATAGGACTGTCTGTTTACTGTACATACTGTACAGTAAACAGTTGACTGGCAGAGCAGGTCAGAGTTGGGGGGATCCATGGTGCAATGACAGTGGTGGGGTCTCGATACTGGGCGGGGCTCTGTCCAGGATCGGGCATGGGGAGCATGTGCACCGCTGGTCATAGAGGTTGCAGTTTGCGATAGAACTCGCCAGGTACGTTTGGAGTACCTGGCTTGATGTCACAAGTCATAGGACTTAGCAGCGGGGACCCTGCCCCTTCTAGAATTGGGCGCAGGGTCCATGTCGCAACTGGGTTTGGCACAAGTCACCTTTGGCAGCGACTTGCACCATTCTTCTAGAATTGGGCCCATGGACAGTTTTGGTTAAACTGGATACTGCATTACATAGACGTCTAGTCTACAGTCACCATTCTTTCTGTGAAACAATATTTACAAATAAATTTTCTAAAACTTCCTCTTGATTACCAATTTACCAATTACCAAAATTTGCCATTTAGGTCTCTCATCTTTTGATACATTTATAATTTGATCTGATCAGATGACATTATTACTTTTTTTAGACTTTTTTTTTCTCCATCCGGCAAGCAGATGTAATGTCTTCTGACCATATTGACCATCATGGTGCTCAGACAGAGGGAGTTATGCTTTAGTTTTCCCTGGTGGTTTCCTTCCATGTGGGGATGTTGACACAAGGACAGCTATCCTTGACCTACCATGTGCTCTACAACATCCTCGCCTCCCAACACCCCCTCTGCAGCACTACCACCTGTACTCTTACAGGCAGCGATGACAGAGAGAGGCATTGCACCCTCCCTCCCAGGAGGACTGCATCCACTGGAGTACTCAGTACTCCTCCTATGACTGGCCCCTGACTACATAGGCTTGTTCCCAAACCTGGGTCACTGGCATTGCGAGTGGTAGTGCTGCCACTGTGCTAATGGGCAAGCACAGATGTGTTATTCATTTTACCAGTCTAAAGACTGCTGTCATATGTTCTCTTAATCTTCATTGTTCCATTGAGAGTGAACCCATATGAGATTATCTGTCCTTGCATTTTAAACCTCCATGCCATCTAGTATTTTTGTTGATTTGCTCTGAATTCTTTTCACAATTCCATATGTTTTCCATTGTATGGTTACTAGATCTGTACACCATACTCTAGATGGGGCCCAACTAAAAATTTATACAGTGATATTATATAGGGGATAATGTATGGTCCTGTATGGGCAACCAGTTAGTTAACCATCGTGAAGTTGCCAGAGTGACCATGTAAACCTCGAGAGCAAAGCTTGAGAGGTTTACATCACCGTGGCATCCTTGAGACTTTACACATACCAGTTACCGATAGAGGGACCATACATTATATTTTATAGTGTATAGTCCCAAGAAAAAATGAAGAAGGCTCCTTACACTTGAAGTTTCAGTCACCACCGCAGCTGTTCTGGGTCATGCTCACACCGCTGCGCCCCTTTCAGAAAGGCTATTGGTTTGTGAGAAAAAAGGTGCGTGAATGTGCAGACTGTTCCAGGTTGTTAATCCATCAATGTGTGACGTACCATCGATGGGTTGAAAACGTTCTACCATACATTATTTTGATTTATTATTTTCCTTACCATGCCTCTTTAGAGGTACCGATGTACTTAAAAGGATGTTTTCTTACATTGCCATGATATCATGAACTATACGTCAGTCCCAGGTTGTATAGGGTTTAGACAGGATAGGGGGAACAGCAAAGGGGGGAGCACAGCACTATATGTCAGGGAGGACATAGAGGCTGTGGAGAACAGACATATTAGGGGAAGTAAAGGGGAAACTGAGTCACTGTAGCTTCATCTCACTGTGCCCCCAGGCAAGAAAATATGTTTGTGGGGTTGATCTGCCAAAACTTAGATTGAGGTTGACATCAAGAACTAAGATGAATTAAACCTAAAGTTTGTTTAGGGCCTGTTTTCATAGATAAATAGACCTGTGTACAATTGATGGACAAATATTTCTTTCTATAGTCAAAATGTTTCATGTACATATATACATACTTATAGTATGAACTCTGCTATTCTGCTCAGACTGAATTGCGCTATTTGTACCAATTGCGATAGAAGTGGCCTTTTATGACTGTCTTTGAATTCTTTTGTAACTTTTTTTGCAATAAGGATCTCATTGGAGATGAGCTTGGCTCAGCTGAGAGCTCCTTTTCATGTTTACATGAATAAACATTTTACTACTACTATAGACCACCAGAACAAAGGGAAGAGAGAGATCAGGAGCTCAGGGAAGAGCTGGCAAGGGGAGAGATAAAGGGGGAATTGGTGGTGGTGGGGATCTGAACCTGCCAGATATTGACTGGGACATTCCAGCGGCCATGTGCACCAGACATCAAGCCCTGTTGGCTACATTGCAAGACACCCACTAAACAGGTGGCCATTCTCAGTCTGATGCTCACTAACTCAGAAATGGTGGACGGAGTGAGAGAGGGGTAGCCACTGGGGTCCAGTGTCCATAAATCCATTTGGTTCTGGTTGGCATTCAGAACCAGAATATCCCAATCAAAAAAAGTCCTAGATTTCAGAAAAGCAGACTTCAACCAAATAACGAGCTGATCCAAGTCAAATTAATCAAGGTGAACAGCATCAGAAGTGTAGAACAAATAGGGGGGCAATCAAGGGGACCATTCTTGAGGCAACAAAGTCATGCATGAGAATTGTTACAAAACAAAACAGACACAAGAGGCCAATATGGTCCTCAGAAAGTGTCATGGAAGCACTGAGGACAAAGAAAAAGGCTTTCACCCAGAATAAGGAAAAGCAGGAGGAGGAAGAATGAAGAGAGTACCACCTGAGAACTAGGGATGCTAAGAGGAAACAAAGCAGAGTATATGCTTTTGCCTCCCTGACCGTCATCAGGGAGGCAAAGGCAGACACAGATCTGCATATTGTGGAGAGGATCAATGGTGGGAAAAAACAATTCTTCAGATATATTAAGGAAAAAATGAAGCTGGGAGGGTATATTGTTAGTCTACAAGAAGGGGAGAGAGTTACTGAGAAAGATGAACAAACAAGTTCTTAGTTACTTCTGCTCTGTCGTCAAAACGGAATACAGAGGACTCCTGCTTGAAAGTGACATCAAGACAGCTGTCAGGGGCATTACTAGAATGAGGCAGCCAGTCTATACTAGGGAAAGGGTCCAGAAGGGGCTAGAAGCCCTAAAGGTAGATAAGGCCCCAGGGCCTGATTGGATACACCTAAGGGTGTTCAAAAAATTGAAAGGAGAACTAGCTGAACCCCTAGAATGGCTACTCAATAGCTCAATTCAGACAGGGATAGTTCCAAAAGACTAGAGGGTAGTGGACATAGTTCCACTACACAAGTGGGGGACAAGGAGCAACTGGGGAATTACAGATCTATCAGCCTTACATCAGTAGTAGGTAAACTGATGGAGTCACAGGTCAAAAAAGACCAGGAGCTTGTGGACTACCCAGAGAGCAATGGCCTACAGGATAGTAAGCAGCATGGGTTTGTGGCAGGAAGGTCTTGTCAGACCAGTCTGCTAGTTTTCTTTGATGGGGTAACAAAGGTAATAGATAAGGGCCACACTGTAGATTTACTCTCCCTCGATTTCAGCAAGGATTTTGACTTGGCGCCACACAGTAGATTGCTGAGGAAGCTGAAGGACCTGGGTGCTGCCAATGATATAGTTAGATGGGTGGGAATCTGACTGGAAAAGAAACAGCAGAGGGTAGTGGCAAATGGGGTCAAATTGGAAGAGAGGGAGGTCATGAGTGGGGTGCTGCAGGGATCTGTCCATGGTTCTGTCCTCTTTAATATGTTCATCAATGACATTTGAAAGGGCATCTGTGGCAAGTTCTGTGTCTTTGCAGATGACATGAAGCTCTGGTAGGGTAGATAGCAAAAAAGGGACCAAGGAGAAGCAGAGGCTACAAAGGCTAAACAGATGGCCTAAGGTTTGGCAGTTGAAATTCAATAACAAAAATGCAAGGTTATGCACCTATGGAACAAAATCCCCAGGAGAGAGTACTGGATCAGAGGGGTAAAACTGAGCACTACGGCAGAAGAAAGGGACCTGAGAGTCCTCATTAGTGACTCCCTTAAACAATCAAGCCAATGTAATAAGGCGTATAGTAAGGCTAACATGATGCTGGGGTGTATTGGAAGGAGTATTGACATCAGGAAAATGAGGTATTACTACCTCTAGATAGGTCACTGGTGAGGCTGCACCTAGAATACTGTGCTCAGTTTTGGAGCCCTTACCTAGGGAAGGACAGGAACAGGTTAGAGATGGTGTGCAACTGCAACCAGTCAGGAAGTAGTGGCACTCACACAGATACTGAAATGCTGGATGTATGAAGCAAAGTACTTTGCAAAGCACTTTGCTTCATACATCCAGCGTTTTGGTATCTGTGGGAGTGCCACTACTTCATGACTGGTTGCAGTTTGTTGTTTTGGCCAGGCTGTCCTTTCTGCAGTGAGCACCAGCCCTTCCTGTTCATCACAGCTATAGCCTGTTGGACCTAGAGATGGTGCAACACAGGGTGATTCAGTGCCAACAGGGCAGATCATATGAGGATCTTCTCAAGGCACAGAACATGTACTCACTGGAGACCAGGTGAAAGATGGGAATCGGATAGAGACATTCAAGTCCCTTGAGGGAATAAACAAGGTGAACTGCAGGGAACTATTTAGCAGGAGTAAAGATTCAAATACCCAAGGTCATTACTGGAAACTAGCGGGGGAGTGGGGAGGTTTAAGAGGGATGTGAGGAAGCTCTGTTTTGCAGAAAGGGTGGTGAAGCCATAGAACAGTCTGCCAGCAGATGTGGTAGGTGTTATGACCATAAACAGTTTCAAGCATGGCTGGGACAGCATGAAGGGTTTGGTGGTTACTTAGGTCAATAACAGTGGAAGGGGAGCAGTGGAGTAGACAGGGGAGGGTTTGAACGTCATATGGACAATAGGTCCGGGCAGATAGGGAACTACAGGCAGACTAGATGGACCCTTTTTTTTTATCGTTGTCTATGTTTCTACATTTCTTTATATCTTATTTCCCCAATTGTTTCAATACAAAAGATGTCCCTATTTCATTCATCATTTGTAATACAATCTGGTCAGCCAAGATCAACCACTATTGGTCTTAAAGAGCAACTGACATCTTTAGGGAAACTTTAAGAAATATAAGATTCGGACAAAACATAACTTATCATTAAAATATTTTCAGTAGTAGCCTTCTCCTTGTTCTTTTTTATTAGGGTTCACTGTTTCAGTAGGCAACTATGTATGGAGCTCCTACTGCAACTGAGTGCTTACATTGTTGTCATGAATGCTTCTGCTACGTAGTATGGTGCTTTTACAACTGAATTAGATAAGACTGATTTGTACCGTAGGTAACTAGTACTGTTAGTAAGTAGGTTGGATTGGCTGAGTCTATGTGGCTTTCTATGCTCTCTGTTCCCCTTATGCACTGTAAAGGTACCTTAAGGAAGAAGCCCAGTGGGAGAATGGTGAGCAGCCAGAGAAGGAGGGGAGGATGGTGGGAGAATAGAAACAAGTGAGTGTTTCAGGCAATGCATCTTTGTATAGAGCTTGGTGGAAGGGCTTGGCGAGTTGCCTGTTTCCCCGCTGAACCCCAGGCACAGCCATCCTTGAACTTTAGAATTCATCTACTGTACTCCTGCTTGGCTTTCACCACTTGAAGTTATAATACTCTCTATGTGACATCCTAATCTGTTGCCAAGGAGGCAGCTGTGATGTCACAAGCAAAGGTTTATGACTTCAGATAGGGAAAAAGCAATTACTTAGAACTGGTGAAGGCTCAGGGACTGAAGTCCTGTTTATAAGCAACTATCTTTAGTAAGAATGAACATGTAACAAAGAAGTGCAGACAATATTATAGTGGCCTGGTTAGTGCCACAATAGTTTGGGTTGAGCAGGGCTTTCTATGTTAAACCCCAACCATTGTACTTTAATAATTTCACAACCATTAAATGGATTTGCACAAAATTTGGCATCTGCAGTCTCAGGGGCAAGATCTCTTGACTTGCCAAGTTTTGTTCTAGTTAGAGTCCAAGATATGGCTGGCAAACAAAGTGAAAAAATTGGTGATTTTTTCTGTTTTTTTCCTTTTCTGCCATTGCCTAGCACCTAGACGGTTTGGTATTTTGCTCTGAAATGTTCAGGGTACACAAGGCTTGGCCTACAGTGGTGCCTTTCACTGGTTTGGTGCAAACATATTAATCCATTCCAAAGTGATAAGGATTTGAAATTTCTGGTCTGACCTTGCGCAGTTCAGTATTTTTGATAGCTGGAACAAAAAAAAAAAAAAAAGAATTTGGCCCATATGAAAAAAGATTCTGTTTCATATGGGGCTAATCTTTGTTCATGATGTAACCCCTCACCCCTGCCTTTTTGCCAAACGACAGGTGGCATGCTGTTGAAGCTGACAGCAGTACCTGGTGGGGACTTGGGTTCGGGGAGGATGAGGTTACTCGGCACAGGGGGACCTAGGTTTCGCTACTCTGCACAGGGGCACCCAAGTAAATCCAAGCAATAACTGTAATGTCCAGAACCAGGAATGGGATTCTTCAGTGTGGCTTTTATTCACAAACTAGCTGAACAAAATAAAGCATAGACGGACCCCCATGGGGCTACATTTCCTGGTAATGCAGATTAGAGACTACAATGCGTCCACTGGAAGAATGAACAAATTATACTGTTTTCAGGCTCTAGCCCACCAGGCACAACCCGGTTTACGCAGCGCTTTGGGTACACAGCCCGACTGGCCAGCTCCCCGCCGGCCACTTGATTCTACAGTCCATTGGAAGAATGAACCAATTATCCTGTCATGGCTCCCACACCACTTAGAGTCTGCGACTCCTAGAGAGATTTCTTCCTTACTTCTTATGACTCCCATCTCACAAAGAAATTCTTCTTTACACTTGTGGCTCCCCACACACCACTTAGAGTCTCCGACTCCTAGAGAGATTTCCTTTTTACCCCACGCCTGGGTACTTCCATCACTGGCCAAGTGCATGAGGCAAAGTAGCAACCACAGCAGAAATCCGTAGAGGTGGACCTGGTTACTAAAGATGGGGGGTTTGCCCACCTCCAGCTCCCACAGCCCATACCGGCCATTTCTCTGGAAAACTGAAACTTCTGAATGTAGATTAAAGGGTAGATGAACTGGCGCATCTCCTCTACATTTTACTTGAATTACACAGCACTCTAGCATTTGACACTATTCCACTTGTTTGGCCTAGTCCTATAGGCTTCCCAAAATGTAGCTCAATTCCTAGATTTCCTCACATGTCCCAGGTTGAAGAAAACATTTTGCTCTCTCATGTTAGAGCAAACACTCACCCTTTAGTTGCAGGTGCCCCACAGGTGAATCACAAATCTTCCAACTTTCCAAAACAAAGGCTGAACTGAAATGGCAGCTTTTCTTCCACTTGGCAGAATTAAGGGGATTGCTGCAGGAATCTGCATGGGGATCTTTACATCCCCCCCGGAGGGAGGGGCACTGAGACCCGAACAGCGGTCTCCACCACTTGAGCACACCTTCACTTGCTCAAGACACACTGGACACTGACTCCTTCTTACTTGAAGGCAAAACTGGGACTCTGACTCTCCCTTTAAAAACTCCCAACGTTCTATCTAACTCCCTCTGCTGCAGATTCCAATGTGGCTTATGCAGCTGCGAAAGTTCTATTGGTGATGTCATCCCTCAGTCTCAGCTGAGACTGAGAACAGAGTGAGACATTGTGAAACCCATTTAACTGGAGTTTCACAAGCTGCCTTCCCTGCCTACCACTAGGTCTTACTGGGATTCTAGTAACCCCGGGTAACAAGGGGTTACAATGAGAAAAAAATATTTCTTCATTACTTCAAAAAAAAATGTCAAAACCCATAAAAATGTTATCATAGAAAAACACCAATACATGTGTCTTGCTAATCTGGACTCCATTAGGTATCGTCTGCACTCACTGTTGGAAAAATGAGTCAGAAATGTGTTTTAAACACATTTGAAAATCTTTTTTCATGACTCAATTTCCGTTTTTCATATGGCCATATGAAAAAAGAATCAGCCATGTAAATCAAGATTGACTTCATATGAAAAAAAGAATTTGGTCTTAGTTTTTTTCCCCCTTTTTTGTATAAAGCATTCTTTTTCATGAATATGACACAATCTTATAAAAAAATGCCTTCATTCAAAAAAAGAAGAACTGATAAAAAATGAAGTCCTAATTCCTTTTTCCTGTGATGCGTTCTTTTTTCATGAGCACGACATAATCTCACAAAAAGATGCCTCCATACAAACAAAATAAGTTGGACTTAGGTCTTTTTCCCCGATTCTTTTTTCATATGAAAATTTTTTTTTCTTGTGAGATTGTGTTGTTTTCATGATAAAAGAATGCTTCATATGAAAAATGAATATGGACTTAGTTTTTCATTTCGATTCTGTCTTCATATGAAGGATTCTTTTTTTCATGACATTGTGTTGTTCTCATGAAAAAAAGAATGCTTCATATGAAAAAATTATTTGGACTTAGTTTTTTCCGATTCTCTTTTCATATGAAGGATTCATTTTTCATTAGATTGGGTCTTACAAAAAAGAATGCTTCATACAAAAAAAGAATTTGGACTTAGTTTTTTACTGATTCTTATTTTACTGATTCTTTTTTTGTATGAAGGATTCTATTTTTGTGAGATTGGGACTTACAAAAAAGGCATGCTTTATATTAAAAAAGAATTTGGACTTAGGTTTTTTTTTACATTCTTTTTTTGTGTGAAGGATTCTTTTTTCATGAGATTGTTTTGTTCTCAAGAAAAAAGAATCCTTCATACAAAAAAAGATTCTGCACTTAGTGTTTTTTTTCCACATTTCAATTTTAAGAATCCATAATTCCCCTCACTATTTGCAGTTACAGGACAATCTATATATCAAAACAAAGGTCTTAATGAGTACTGCAATAACATATCATACTCCCAAAGCATTTAGGTGCCATATTAAAAAAACTAAAAAATTTAAAAAATCTAAATTCACATAAGATAACATTGGAAGCTTAACAAGCCATACTGCCAAGAAATTTGCTTATTGGGACAAACGGAAGTGCAGGACCCTCCAGGCCCTGCACTTCCACACCATCCAGGCCTTGCACTTCCATAGGAAAATGGATATGTCAGGACCTGCGTGAATGAGGATATGATTATACTATCACAGAAAGTAAGGAAATTCTTTGCAAAAAAAAACCTTTGTTAATGCATCAATTAGGGTTCAGGTTGCAGCGACAATAACAGGGAAATGTGGTGTTAGGATTCCAAACCCTAACACCATCCCCCACCCTACACGCAGCAAAAGGAAAAACCATTACAACTCGACCTCTGCTGAGTCTTCGCAAATCAGGCCTGGGGTCTTCCTAATGGTTGTCAACCCTAACACTCACCCCATTCTCATATAGTCTGCACATCTGAGCTTAATTGCTGTTGGAATGAGATGAGTATTAGGGTTGACAACCCCAAGGAAGACCCTAGGACTGATTTATGAAGACTCCACAGAGGTCAAGTTGTAATTTTTTTTTTCCTTTTGCAGCCAGCAGGGTAGGGGTTGAGTGTTAGGACTGGGGACCCTAACACCACATTTCCCTACTTTTGCCACTGTAATCTGAAACCTAACTATTGCATTAACAAAGTTTTTTGCAAAGAATATAAAATATAAACTGAGTTGTGTCTAAATAATACATTTTCACAAGTTTTCCCAGAGGCAATAGTTGCTCTTTAAATGGTGTGCTGAATGATTAAGTCTAGTTTTACAATAATACATTCTCCAGGTTCACTTTAAGAGAGCGTCACAACCCTGGTGAATACATTTGGCCATTTTTAACTAAAACAAGACATTAATTCCATGTCTTACACAGTCTTCAGTGTATAAATTTAAAAAAATTAGTTTGTAAAAATTTTCACCATTTAAAAATAAATATCTGGAACTGTCATTGTTTACATTACAGCACCTCCAGGGTGCTTGGTACAGCTCTGAATGCATTTCCCTAGGGCTCTATTCACAAAGGCATCTGTGTCCTTTTCATGTAGAAAACAGGTGTAAGACCCTCCCACCTCAAAACTGGGGCTTACCATTGGCACTCCCAAGCCCAGACATCTGAAGTCTTGGCCCTCCAATCTTCCCAATCTGGGAACTTGCAACTGGGGGACAGGTAGAGCACAGCGGGAACAGTGGCCAGGAGTCCAGGGGGACAGTTGATTCCCTGCACCTCTAGTTTGTCCTGCTGTCTCAGCCTTAGGACTGGGTAGAGGGATCTGAGATAGGTGAAAAAAGGAATGCCACCAGCTGCCAGACTAAATGCTTCCTGGCCCTAGGACAATCAGTGAAGCCAGGCACAGAGATAACTTGGAGGCTTTGTGCCATTCTCAAACCATGCATGTGTGGCAAAATGCAAAGGAACGAGAGCTCCAAATTAGGAATGGATGGCATGTCCAGACCAAGGATGTGTGTCCCAGCTCCAATGCAGGCAACAGAGTTGGGACAAAGATAAAACAAGCCCATCAAGGCATTTTGTAAGCAGCAAGAATACTGCTGCAGAGTCAGACAATGCCCAGGGACAAACACACAAGAAAGTAAACAAAGATGGCAGCTACCATGCTGCTTCAAGCCCTCTGACCCCACAAGGACTGCTGGCAGGGGTCAGACATTCTACAGTATCTTTCCCCATGAATCTGGACCAGTCCTGATCTCAGTTTTGCACAGCAGCATGCATGCAAATCTGGCTTAGCTTTCTGAGGACTCTGATGCATGCTTTCTTCAGAAACATATAGGTCAATTGAATGCTGGGTTCATAAAACTACAAGAAACACTGCAAAACATAAATCAGCCTAGTTCAGATCAGCCTGATGTCCAGGAGAATGTGTGTGTGAGACAGCCTGCAACTACTAAGCCTTCGCTGGTGTAGTAGTCCGTGAAGTGCACCTAGGTACAAGTGCACCTAGGTACTCAACTTTGTTGTTTACTAGAAACAGACCAAATGTTCCTTCATAGAAGCACAGAAAAGAGGCACCTTATGGAAAAAGGTGAGCACTGCTTTGAGCTATTCCCAGCCATGAATCTTTCTCCAAAGTAGACATGACAACCAGCCAAAAAACCACCTGAGAGGATGGATCCAGCAGGTCCCAGAGTAGCAGGGTGAGCAGAGGGTGGTGTCTGACTTATAAGTGGTCTTGACATGCAGTGGGTTGGGGCCAGTGTCCTGTGGCATGTAAGCAATAATACCCCAAAAGGTGGGCGATATTGTGTACTAGTAGCAGTAACATTGGGTGCACACTAGTGATAGGAAGAAATGTTTAACTGCCTCAGGAATAAAGTGAAGTCACAGATGTGTACGGCATGGCCCAGGAAAGAAATTGTAATACAGTATGCATTAGTATTATCATGAAAGAAAAGAACTTGTATGGCCAGAGAAATGCCCAGAGAGCTATGTACCACTTAGGCAACTATTTAATAAACATCACCACAGCTGATCCCAGTTCTCATATGGACAATCTAGTTTGTGTGTGGTCTCATGTTTTTGGTGCCCTAGGGTATGGTTTTAAGGTGCCTCTGATACCCATTGCCCTGACCCATGATGGCAAGGTGACTGGTGTTGATGCAGTACTGATATTTCATGACGTAAAATGGGCACTCTCCTGAACGAGATGCCAACCAGTACCCGTGGAAACAGTAGGGTGATCTGGCTCTTAGATTTATTTATTGATTTATTAAAATATTTATGTATTTATTTATGTAGTTAGCAAGACAACCTGAGCAAAGCTCATTTTCTGATGCAGTACTGAGAAGAGGTTACAGAGCAAGGCACAAATCACAGTCAGTGCCAAATGGCATAGAAAAATATAAAAGCAAAATAAAATGGTTATATTAAATGCACGCTGAAAATAGAAAATAGAGTTAAAAATCTACGTTTCAACCTTAGGTCTTCTTCAGGAAATATCTAAAAGAGAAAAAAAAACAAGTTAGTGTAGAGGAGTGGTAAAATGATATATATATATATATATATCTATATATATATATATGTGGAGAAAGAAGAAAGGGGAGGCTCAGGGAGAAGAAGTGATAAATGGTAAGATTAAGAGAGAATCTGTGAAACAAAAAGGTGATGATGGGAAAGATAAAGCATAATGGGAGTGAAAGAGCTGGGGAAGTTCCCAGGTGGGGACTAATTAACAGGGCCTAGTAAGAAGGCTGAAAGGTGACAAATGTGTGGGAAGGAGACAGGGATGGAGACTTATGGTAAAAATGAAAAATAAATTAAATGAGTACAAAAACAAATAGACTTTAGGGGAAAAAAAAGGGATGGCTGAAAGATGTTAGTGGAAAATAAGTCTATCATTTAAACCAGAGGGCTGCTTGGAGCCAAGGTAGATGATCAGCTTGGCTTCCATGTTTTTCCTATGGTCAGGATCCCAGAAGCCCTGCTGAAGGACACAAACAGAAAGGTCATTGACATTGTGGGCCCTGGAGATAAAGTGGGATACAATGGGTTTAGCAGTTTCACCATTCCTGACCGCTCTGTAATATTCCCTGAAACGGTCAGCAAGACGCCTGCCAGTTTCTCTGATGTAAATAGCTGTACACTTCCTGCAAAGAATACAATATACCACATTAGTGGAGGTGCATGAGAACTCCTTGGTGATGTGAAAAACACCCGTAGGTCCCCGAATCTCAGTCACACTGGAAATAAATTTGCAGGTGTAGCAGCGAGTCCTGTTGCAAGGTTTGGTACCTGGAAGGGAGGAACTGTTAGGAGTAGGTAGGCTGCTTTTAACCAGGAGATTCCGCAGGTTAGGTGGCTGGCAGTAGGAGGCAATTGGGTTGAGTGCCATTAGAGTTTATTTTGGCCTCTAGAGTTTGCTGCTGAGACAGAGAGAGAGAGAGAGAGAGAGAGAGAGAGAGAGAAAGAAAGCAGCCAGAGCTTCCTTAAGTGAAGGAGGTTATTTTCTAGACTACACTGAATTGAATTATTACTTTTTGGACCTGTGTAAGTAACTAGTATTGATTCTGTTTTGGGGGTTGACTTTTCTTAGTTTAACTTTAATTTGCCAGGGAGGAACTGTAGCTGGGAGATATTTGCAGTCATTTGTGACTAGACTGTTACTTAACCTCTGTCACATAGGTGTCTGTTAAGGGGAGGAGCTGAAAGAGGCCTAGTTGAACTGGGGATTTAGAACAGGAGTTGTTTGTGGTCTCTGTCTGCTGAGGCAGAGAGAAAGAGAGAGAGAGAGAGAGAGAAAGCAGCTAGAGCTTCCTTAAATGAAGGAGGTTATTTTCTAGACTACACTGAATTGAATTATTACTTTGTGGAGCTGTGTAAGTAACTAGTATTGATTCTGTTTTTGGGGTTGACTTTTCTTAGTTTAACTTTAATTTGCCTGGGAGGAACTGTAGCTGGGAGATATTTGCAGTCATTTGTGACTAGACCTGTTACTTAACCTCTGTCAATAGGTGTCTGAAAGGAAGGAAGGCATTCCCTGGGGTGGAGGGTCAGAGCTGTAGTCGATTGTTTCTGGAGATGTTGACTGGAGCACCTTTGCTGTAGCCACATCCAAGAGCAGGGCCATTCTCGATGCCCTATGGGGGCATGCCTCAGACAGCTAGTTTTGGAACCCACTCAAGAGGGAGCAGTCTTTGACCTGGTACTCTCAAATGTGGACAGAGAGAGGATCTCTGATCTTGAAGTGGGTAGCCACCTGGGAACAAGCAACCACCAAACAGTGTGGTTCATGATAAACTTAGCTTGAGAGTCAAGCCATACAAAAGTGAAGGTACTGGACTTCAGGGGGGCTGATTTTGTCAAATTGGGAGAGTGCCTCAGAAAAGCACTAGCAAACAGGCAAGAAGGTGGGGTGGAGCAACAATGGGGAAACATCAAAACCACTATCATAGAGGCAATAAGCCTTTGTGTGAAGCAAATAAATCAAAACAAAAGAAAAAACCACTATGGTTCTCAAAAGAAGTGGTGGGGAAGGCAAGGGAGAAAAAAACAGCATTCAGGAAGGATAAGGAAACACAGAAGGAGCAGGACAGAGAACTGTACCAGTTAAAGCAGAAGGAAGCAGGGAAGACAGACAGAATAGCAAAGGCCCAAACTGAGGAAAAGATAGCCAACTCGGGTAAGAAGGGGGATAAAACCTTTTATAGGTACATTAGGGAGCAAAGCAAGCCTAAGACAGGGATACTGAGGCTGAATAAAGAGGAAGGTGGTTGGGCAGAGAGCGACAGTGCAAAAGCAGGGATACTGGAATAATGGATCAAGAAATTATAAGTAAGGGACTGATTGACAATACTCAACACGGCTTTAGAAAGGGTAGGTTGTGCACCACAAATCTAGAGGCTTTTTATGAGAACATTGGTATACTGTTACCGCAGTGACTCCGGCACAGCGAAGACCACCACAGTGACAGGAATCGGGCAAAATCCACCTGTCGCTGTGGTGGTCTGTGTGCCGATCGGGACTGCCTCACTGGGTGTTTGCTTCCCTCCCCCCGGTCCAACTCCGACTCAGAGTTAGAATCCTAGAGACTGGGGGGGTGGGGGGCAGAGCCCCCCACAAAGGGGGTTTGGGAGGCACAGCCCCCTGATTGTGTGCACCGACATCCCTGTGGCTACAAAGCCAATGGTCGCAATTGCAGCCATCACTGTAGATGATGTCAGCGCTAGTGCTGCGGAAGTGCTATGGGTAAACTGAGAACATTAGTGACAGTATAGACAAGAATTGCCCAGTGGATATTATCTATCTGGACTTCAAAAAGGCATTCAATAAGGTATCTCATGTCTTATTACTTAAGAAGCTGATAGGGATGAAATTCGATAGTTGTACTATCAGGTAGGTTGAGGGATGGTTAAATAACAGATCACAGAAAGTTAGAATAGTGGATATAACCTTAAGCAACATTCCAGTCACCAGTGGAGTACCACAGGGTTCTGTTTTGGGCCCCACACTTTTTGGTATATTTATAGGGGAACTACATCTGGGTGTATCCAGCCAGATAAGTAAATTTGCAGATGACACTAACATTTCAGCAGAAGTGGACACATAAATAAAAATGAATTAGCTTAAAAAAGATCTTCAAATTATTGAAGTATGTGCACAGGAAAATGTTATGGTTTTTAATACTGAAAATGCTTGATTATGCATCTAGGGAGAAGAAATCCCAATACTGAGTATACCATATGTAACTTTCATATTAAGACAGTATAACATGAACGAGACTTGGGAGTTATAGTAAATAACAAATTTAGTTGGAGTAATCAGTGTAAAAAAGTTACCCAAGCAGGTAACCGCATCAAATCTGCTATTAAAAAATCCTTCATAATACTCAATAAAGAATGTATCACTAAATTGTATAAGACCTTATACAGACTACACCACCTCCTTTTGGGCCCCATATCTGGAACAAGATGAAAAAATGGTGGAGAGTTTACGGAGAAGAGTAACAAAATTAATACCAGAAATAAGGGGTCTACCTTATCAGAAAAGGGTGCCTGTCCTAGGATTATATGATCTACAAATGAGGCGGGATAGGGGAGATCTACTTTTATTTAATATCTTAAACGATGAAGATCTTATGAATGTCTGCAACTTAAATTCTCAGATAAAAAGCATGGACTACAATGTAATAATGGGCAGATTCAAATTCCGAGGACATTTACAAATAAAAGTGTGGGGGTCACAGCCCTCCACAGAAAACACCCAGTCAAGAGGCATCGCTGTGGGGGAGGTCGGCATTCTCGCTGACGGGAATACTTGGTGCCTCCGACATTGCAGAGGGACTGGAAGGGAAAGTATGTCTCTTTGCAGATGACACAAAGATCTGCAACAGGGTTGATACGCAAGGTGGGGTGGAAAGGATGAAAAGGGATTTGGCAAGGTTGGAGGAATGGTCAAATGTATGGCAGCTTAGATTCAATGCAAAGAAGTGCAAAGTAATGCACCTGGGAAACAAAAACCCAGAGAAAGAGTACACAATGTGGGGGGTGAGATACTGACAACAACAAAAATGGAAGGGGACCTGGGGTAGTCATATCAGATGATCTAAAGGTGGACCAGCAATGTGAGAAGGCTGTAAGGAGGGCTGGGGGGATACTGCTATGTAAAGGGAGAGGCATCACCAGTAGAAAACAGGAAGTTGTTGTCCCTCTGTACAGACAGTTGGTAAGAACACATCTGGAGTACTGTGTACAGTTCTGGAGACCCCATCTCTGCAAAGACATAGACAGGGTGGAGGCTGTCCAGAGGAGGGCAACCAAAATGGTGCAGGATCTGCACCAGAAGACATATGGAGAAAGACTAAAGGAGCTTAAGATGTATAGCCTCGAGGAAAGGAGGGAGAGGGGGGACATGATAGAAACTTTCAAATACCACAAGGGAATCAGCAAAGTCCAAGAGGGTAGCATCTTTTAGAAAAAGAGATGTGCAAGAACAAGGGGGCACAATTTGAAGATAGAGGGGGGACGACTCAGAGGTAATGTGAGGAAGTATTTCTTCACAGAGAAGGTTGTAGATGTATGGAATGGCCTTCCTGAGGAGGTCATAGAGTCAAAAACAGTGGGGGAATTCAAGAATGCATGGGACAGACATAAGGCAATTCTAGTGGGTGGTAGGAGGAAGTAGGCTGTTGGTTAACTAGGATCTACAGCTAATCCATTAGGTAGGGAAATGGGCAGGCTAGGTTGGTCAAGCGGTCCTTATCTGCCATCAAATTCTATCTTTCTGTGTTTCCTGCCCAGGACTCTACACAACACATTTGAAGCCAGAACGCTGAAGAGCCCACCCTGCACTTTAATCCTTGGAGCTAGAATTGCTTTGCACAGCACAGATTCTGTGGGAGAAGCCAGCCTACTTTTCTAAGATTCTGCTGCAGGGATTTCAGCCACCCCCCCTTATCCCCCTTTAATCTCCCTCAACCCCTCCTAAACGAGGCCCACTGGTTGACAAACTACTTCTTCAATGCTGATGCCATCCTTTGCTGACCCCCTACCTCTTCCACCTAGATTGACCTAAAAACTAGTGAACTACAAGGCTGAACCCTATTTGACCCTATCTTCTTCAACCTATAGTTGGATGTATATAATCTTGGTATTTCAATGCCTGTGTGACTGTTTTCTGTTTTCTGTAAACACTATTGTATTTGTAATGTTTGTACAATGATGACTTGGAACCTTTGAAAACGAGTCTTGGACTCAGTCATTAATCCTAAACTGAAATAAATAAATAATTAAAAAAAAATATTTAATCCCTCTAGAAGGCCCAACAACCAAGGCCCTGAGTGACTGCCTGTCTTCAGGCTGGTGAAGATGATAATCACTTCTAAGGGAGGACTGATGAGGATCTTCAGAGGAATTATCACAGTCCACAAAGTTCACCGCCTGGAGGTGCATTAAGTCCACTGCAACTTTTGATTTAAAACTTTTTTTTGGTATTTAAAAATAGACCAAGATCATTAGAATACAAACAGATATAGCTGTACTCACAGGTGCTCAGCTTTGAAAATAGAGAGATTACCTGTCCACTCAACAGTCCTAAGGCCAACCATATAAAAGCCTAGGAAAATATAATCCAGTAACAATAAACTAAACAGGAAAAATTACACTCTCACCACATATACTATTCAACTATAGGAGATACAGTACTGTATGTTACCATGCTACTTAAAACAAATTGCTCCAAGAAAATAGTTTTTTAGCCAGGCTTAATGGTTCACCCACGCCAGTGCGACATTGAAAAGGGCGAGGGACATTAGGGTGCCAGCACAATGTCAACAGCGATCATCTCACCCAGCCATTGTGCCACCTGATCCTGATTGCATCCAATGCACTGGGGTAAGTGTGGGCCCCCCCACACACTCCCAAAACTGTAATGTAATCACCTCCACATCAGAGGTGTATGGGACAAGCGGTGCAACACCCCTACAGCCCTAGCCATTCCAAGCGCTGAGAAATTCAGTTTGCCTTTATGACAGGCAAATCAGTTGCAGTGCCCACATTATGACGTCCTAATGACAGCGCTCCTCTATAGTATATGGTCTTAACTACCTCGTCATATTGTACTGCTTTCTCATAGTTGAGCTGGACTGGATTTGTAAGCTTACTAAATTTAGATTTATCTGACATTCTACCCTGAGTTTATTTATCTCGTTAATATATTTTGTTTAAGCATATTTTACCAGGTTAGCAAGGAAACTCCTGAAAAGCTTGTTGCCAGTTATAACATGGGGAATAACTGAAGTATGATTTTATCACATTTTAACCAGGCTCTCCTTCTTTGCCTGTTCCAGCCCGGTAAATACATACAAACATATGAGTTTGCCAGCAAAAGAAGGCTGTTTCATCTTTCAAGTCTATTCTTTTGCAAAGTCACTGATCCAGAGATTACAGTGTCCCCTGCCCCCTGCCACCCCTCACCTCCACTTCACCCTGTCCCACCCTCTCTTGAACCCCCATCCTCTGACTGATGACCTCAAATGGGAGCTCATTCCACCCTGACACCACCCACTCTGTAAAGAAGCTTCTCCTGACCTCCTTCTTGAGCCTTTCTCTCTCCAGCTTGCTATAGTGCTGTCCCTGAACTATCTTCATCACTCTTCTCTCCTCTGGGAGACTCCAGTATTGTACACTATACTGCAGATCCAATTGCACCAAGGGTCTTTACTGTGACAGGGTACTCTCCTCCCTTCAGCTCATGAACCCTCTAGCAATACAGTCCAGCTTTCTGTTAGCCTTGGCTGCTGCTTTTCTATACACTGCGTAATCTGCTTTAGGTTGCTAGTAATAGCTATCCCAAAGTCTTTTTCCTTTTCAGACTCTGTGACCTTGATCCTCCCTAGACTATACTCAGGTTATTTCCTCTTATGTACATGACCTTGCACTTCTTAGCATGGAACCTCAGCTGCCAGACAGCAGACCACCTTTTTAGTCTTACTAGATCTTCTTTTAGGCTCCAGACCCCTTCATGTGTGTCCACTCTCCCACAGAGCTTGGTGTTGTCCACAAAGAGGCAGACCTTACCTTTAATGCCCTCCCAAATGTTGTTAATGAATGCATTGAACAACACCGGGCTAAGCACTTCCCCATGTGGGACCCCACTGGTTACTTCCTTAAATACCTTAGAGTTCCCCACCCCCACCTTTTGGGTCCTACCACTGAGCCAGTTCACCGCCCACCTGTTTAGTTTGCTTCCTGCCCCTAGGTCCTCCATCTAGCTGATCCACCTCTTGTGAGGTACCAAGATGAAGGTCTTACTGAAATCCAAGTATAGAATCTCAGTTTTTGGCCCTTGTCTGCCACCTTCATCGCCCAGTCAAAGAAGCTGATCATGTTGGTTTGACTTGACCTTTGGACATGAAATCATGCTATCTCTCTTCTCTTCTCTTCCTGGAGCCCATTTGCTTCAAGGAACCCAACTAGCCTTTCCTTCAGAATCGTCTTGATCAGTTTACCCATAGTGGAGGTCAGATTGACCAGTTTGTAGTCTTCTCGGGTCATCCTTAAGCCCACTCTTGTGCAGCGGTACCAAATTTGTGGTGCTCCACTCCTGCGGTACCACTCCTCCCCTATCTAAAGAACTGTTAAACAGATCTGACAGTGTACCCCTAGCTACCTTAACAATCTGGGGGGCATGCCATCCAGACACAGGGACTTGTTCACCTGTAAGGACGTGAGCCCTTTTCTAACACTGTTATCTGTTTTCCCACCCTCAACCATGTCCCCCTCTCCTCCTCCCCTCCCTCCCCATCCACCTTTGTGTCACTAGTCCATCCTGTTCATTAGCAAAAACTGAACCAAAACACTCATTCAACACCTCCGCCTTCTGTTTACTGCCTTCCACCCACTCATCCCCCCTTTTAACTTCCCTATGCCTACCTCTTATTGCTGATGCACCTGTAAAATACCTTCTCTCCCTCCTTAATCCTCTCTGCAATTTACAGCCCCTTTCCAAGCCTTGGCCTGCATGACCATGTAACCTCCCTAGCTTTCCACACGTAGGCCCTCTCATCCTCACCCTTTCGGGACTTCCTATACTTCCTGTACACAGCCCTCTTGTCCCTCACTGCCTGCCTCATTGCACATTACTGATAAAGACATATCTTCCCTCAACAAACAAACTGAATTGGAATATAATGAATTGGCTGACTGGTTTATAAAAAACAAACTTAATAAGAAGAAAAATAAGGCCATGATGTTCTGTTCGGCTCAGAAAAAACATTTTGCCACAGATACATTCCAGGTACTAACAGAAATGAGGGAAATTAGATATAGTTAGTGAGTTCAAGTACCTGGGAATTTTTTATAGACTCAATTAAATTTTGAAAGGCATACTGAACAGACGTCTATTAAGCTGAATAAAAAGCTAGGAGTTTTATATTCTATCAAACATTTCTTGACTGATGAGGCTAGAAAACTGCTGACCCAAGTTGACTTTTACCTGCAATGGATTATAAGAGTTTGGAGAGGGGTATCAGAAAAAGTACTGAAGAAATGTATCTGTAAGTACAACTCAATATGCAGGTTTGCTCTCAGAGCAAAGTACCAAGAACACCATTGCAACTTGTATGAGAAACTAATGTGACTGCTGTTAAAGCAGCAAGACGAACTGTACAAAAGTTGTTTTGTGTTTAAGGCCTTTTATAAGGGTAAGGATGACCCACTAGCCAAAATGCTTATCCCTAAAACCAGCACAAGATTGCTGAGACTGGATGACCCAGTAACTATACAAATGCCTTCCTGCAAAACTTCCAAAAATAAAAAAATCCTTCAAGTACACAACCGTTAAACTACAGAACGATATTGACCCTGTGATCAGAAAAGCAAATATTTATCATTTCAAAACCCAATACAAAAAAATACTGAGACATGCTAGATAGAAACATAGAAACATAGAATTTGACGGCAGATAAGGACCGCTTGGCCCACCTAGTCTGCCTATTTTCCTACCTAACAGATAAGCTGCAGATCCTAGTTAACCAACAGCTTACTTCCTTTTACCCGCCCCTAGGACTGCCTTATGCCTGTCCCATGCATTCTTGAAGTCCCCCACTGTTCTTGACTCGACGACCTCCTCAGGGAGGCTGTTCCATGCATCCACAACCCTCTCTGTGAAAAATTACTTCCTCACATTATCCCTGAGCCGTCCCCCCTCTATCTTCAAATTGTGCCCCCTTGTTCTTGCACATCTCTTTTTCTGGAAGATGCTACCCTCTTGGACTTTGTTAATTCCGTTGAGGTACTTGAAAGTTTCTATCATGTCCCCTCTCTCCCTTCTTTCCTCAAGAGTATACATATTAAGCTCCTTTAGTCTTTCTTCGTATGTCTTCTGTGCAGACCCTGCACCATTTTGGTTGCTCCTCTGGACAGCCTCCACTCTGTCTATGTCTCTATGGAGATGAGGTCTCCAGAACTGCACACAGTACTCCAGATGGGGTCTCACCAACTGTCTGTACAGAGGGATAACAACTTCCTGTTTTCTACTATTGATGCCTCTTCCTATGCATCCCAGTATCCCCCAGCCTTCCTTACTGCCTTCTCACATTGCTTGCCCACCTTTAGGTCATCTGATATAATTACCCCAGGTCCCTTTCTATTTTACTGTTGTCAGTATCTCACCCCCATTGTATCGCCTCCCTGGGTTTTTGTTTCCCATGTGCATTACCTGCACTTTGCATTGAATCTGAGCTGCCATACATTTGACCATTCCTCCAACCTTGCCAAGTCCCTTCTCATCCTTTCCACTCCATCTTGTGTATCAACCCTGTTGCAGATCTTTGTGTCATCTGCAAAGAGACATACTTTTCCTTCAGTTCCTCTGCAATGTCACTTATAAAGACATTAAAGGACGGTCCAGTACAGAACCCTACGCGTACCCTACTAGTAACCCTCCTTTCTTCACTGTGTACCATTTACTACTACCCTTACGTCCCTGTTGTCTAGCCAATTTTTTATCGAGGCTACCACCTTGGGACCCATTCCAAGGCTGGCTATCTTGTGTATTAACCTTTTGTGTGGGACTGTATCAAACGCCTTACTAAAATCTAGGTAGGCCATGTCCACAACCCCTCCCTGGTCTACTAGCTTGGTCACCCAGTCAAAGAAATCTATTAGATTCGTCTGACACGACCTTCCCATCATGAATCCATGCTGCCTTGGGTCTTGTGCCCCACTGGCCTCTAGGTACTCAACAATTCTTTCCTTCAGAAGTGATTCCATCATTTTCCCTACCACTGAGGTCAAACTAACTGGTCTGTAGTTTCCTGCCTCTGTCCTGCTCCCACTTTTGTGAAGAGGAATCACATCTACCCTCCTCCAGTCCTCGGGTACCACCACATCCTCCCAGGATTTGTTAAAGAGAGTAGTCAGCGATGTCACTAGTTCTACCCTTAGTTCTTTTAGAATTCTTGGGTGAATCCCATCAGGCCCCATTGCTTTGTCCACATTCAATTTTATTAGTTCTTTCAGAACCCTTTCTTCTGTAAATGGACTGGTATCGACCCCCATCTTCAGAGTGTTTCTCTTGTTTGGTTTAGGTAACTCCCTTCCTCTTCCTTTGTGAATACTGAGCAGAAATATTCGTTCAGTATCCCTGCTTTTTCACTGTCACCCTATACCCACATTCCCTCCCCTTTATTAAGCTTCAGTATCCCTCCTTTGGTCTTTCTTCGCTCCCTAATGTACCTATAAAAGGTCTTATCCCCCTTCTTAACAGAATTGGCTATCCTTTCCTCGGTTTGGGCCTTTGCTATTCTGACTGTCTTCCCAGCCTCTTTCTGCTTTAACTGATAAAGTTCTCTGTCCTGCTCCTTCTGTGTTTCCTTATATTTCCTGAATGCTGTCCTTTTCTCCTTAACCTTCCCTGCCACCTCTTTTGTGAACCATAGCGGTTTTTTCCTTCATTGTGTTTTATTGATTTGCTTTACACAAAGGCTTGTTGCCTCTGTGATGGCTGTTTTGATTACTCCCCATTGTTCCTCCACCCCTCCGTCTTACCTGTTTGCTAGTGCTTTTCTGAGGCACTCTCTCATTTTCCCAAAGTCAGCCCTCCTAAAGCCTAGTACTCTTGCTTCTGTATGGCTTGATTGTATGGCTGTGTTTATCGTGAACCACACTGTTTGGTGGTCGCTTGTTCCCAGATGGCTACCCACTTCTAAATCTGAGATTCTTTCTCCATCCCCATTTGAAAGTACCAGGTCTAAGATTACTCCCTCCTGAATGGGTTCTGATACTAGCTGTCTGAGGCATGCCACCTGTAGGGCATCAAGAATGACCCTGCTCTTGGATGTGCCTGCAGCAAAGGTGCTCCAGTTAACATCTGGCATATTCAGGTCTCCCATCAACAATATCTCCCCTTTTTCTGCCATTCTAAGAAAGCCTTCTATCATTTCCTTGTCCATTCCCTCCCCTTGAGATGGGGGTCTGTATACAACCCCCATGCGGATTGTGGTGCCATTTCCTGTCTCCAGGGTGACCCAAAGTGCCTTATCTGTTCCCTGTTTACTCTTTAGTTCTGTTGCTTTGATCCCTTCCTTTACATAGAGAGCTACACCTCCTCCTCTTTTACCGTCCCTGTCCCTCCTGTAGATTGTGTATCCTGGTATGTTGACATCCCAGTCATGGTTCTCTGTGTACCATGTTTCTGTGACTGCCACAATATCCAGGCAACCCTCTTCCATCAAGGCCACTAGTTCAGGGAGCTTGTTACACAGACTATGGGCATTGGTACTCATCACCCTCCACTTTTGATAGCTTTACTCCTTAGCCCCATTTCTGTCCTTACTGCCTTTGCCTTTTTTACACTTAAATCTGTTCTGCTCCCTAATAACTTCTGTACCTTGGTGTTTACCTCACTAATCACCATGTTTTGTGGGGAAGCTCGGATTTCCTGCTTTTTCAGTGCCTCCCCTTAAGTTTAAATGCTTCTGCCAATGAAGCATTTAAACCTCTCACCTAGGATCCTGGTTCCCCCAGACAGATGCAAACCATCGCACCAGTATAGGTCTGCATCCCTCCAGGTGGCTCCCCAGTCCCCAATGAAGCCAAAACCCTGAGCTCCACACCAGGTTTTCAACCACTCATTGAATTCCCTGGTGAGAAGTGCCCTAGCATCTCCCTTGCCATAGACAGGCAGCACCTCCGAGAAGGTTACCGCATGCGCTACTTGTCTAAGGCCCTTCCCAACTCTACAAACTCCTCTTGCACTGCTCTGATCCCATTCCTAGCCAGGTCATTTGTCCCTAGGTGGACAATGACATCCAGCTCCCTCCCTCATGCAGCTCCTCCCACGATCCTGAGGATTCGCTTCCTGTCCCTCCAAGCCGTGGTGCCAGGAAGGCACCTTACCTCCCTCTCCCCTTCCTCCCCCATTTCTACCCCCTAATGATTGAGTCCCCCACCAGGAGTTGTTTCCTTCCCCTGTGGGGTCCCATGCCACCCTCCTTTGGGTCTCCTTTGTGAAGGTTCCCAGCATCCTCCTTGGTCTCCACTGCAGGTGCCTCCATAGAGGAACCACTATCCACCAGAAGAGCGAATGAATTGTGGAGAGGTACAGCTGGAGGGATGCAACTCTGTTCCACCACCCTCTCCCTCCTTGAGCCCACCCTGGTCCAGCCTCTCCTCTTTCTTGGCAACCTCTGAGGTAGTGGCATTGGCCCTGGTGGTCCCTGGGTGGGGGAGGAGGTTTCACGAATCCTAGCCAGGTCAGCCTGGAGACGGGCAACCTCCTCTCTCAGACCAGAGAGATGCCTGCAAATAGGGCAGCATCGCAGGCTCCAGAATGTCTACCAGAACACTGCCACCCCACAGCCATTGCACTGCACCACTCCTATCATGTCTTATTTGTGTCCCCTCTACTGTTTCTCTGGATGCTTACTCTCTCCTGTCCTTACAACTCTCACCCTTCCTGTTCTGGGACAGCAACTTCCTATCTTCTTTAGTAGCCTCCTTCTTCCTTGCTCAATATCAGACCACCAGCAGCTGGGGAGAGTGAGCTACTTTTCTACTTTAGGGTTGACAAAACCAATGTTTCTCTATGATCCTTTCCTTCCTACTGCCAAACAGGAAGTTCCTGTTTACAGTCAAATCCAGTGGCTATAAAAGTAGAACTGGCTTTGGAGGGGTGGGATGGAGGGCAATTAGTAAGAAAAAAGGCTAGCAACAGGAAGTTGTAATTTGACTCACCTGCTTTTATAGTGTCTAAACCACACCCCCAGGTAAGCTCTCTTTCCTCCTACTGGTTTAGCAAAGTCAGCTGATACAGTACCCTTCACTGCACAGAATACACACTGACCTTCTTTCTTTTCTTTCTTTTTTTTTAACCCTAAATAAGTCCCCTTCTACTTCTAATAAAGTTATCTGTCTACTTAATCTTAATAGACACTGACTCCTGCTGAGATATACATTTTAAATTAAGAAGAAAATGTAGCTTCTTTTAGTTAGCTGCTTTCTGCTCTACAAGCAAGGCTAGCAACAGCATGCTTTAGACGCTTTTGTTTTAGTGCCATTTTACAATTACAAGGGGTGGCCTGAGTAGACACTTAAGTACAGAAAAGGAGAGGGTGAGGCGGGTTTGATGGGGGAAGTTATTCCAGGGGGAGGAGAGTCTGGAGGAGAAAGCAAGTTTCCCAGCAGAGGTCCTGGTGAGTAGGAGGGTGAAATAGCAGAGGTAAACTGTGTGCGAGGGGTAGGGGGAGACTGGCGTTAGAAGGGAGGAGAGGTAGGATGGAAGCGTGTCAAATCAGTATTTGGAGATAAAGGTGGTGCAGTGGGACAGGCGTATTTGAGGGAGAGATGGGGAGATAAGGAGGTGTAGAGATCACACTGGTGAGTCAGAGGGGGTGAGTTAGAGGCAAAGTGACAGAAGGTGTTGAAGAGGACATCTAGTTTGGCGAGGGAGGTGGCTGGTGTCGAACCACAGATGATATCGGCATAGTCGAAGACTGGGAGAATCCATTTCACAAGAAGATCATGGCAGACTGGGAGGGAAAGACTACTCTTGTGTCGATAAAGAAGCCCCAGTTTAGGATGGCGCTTAGAGTGGAGGGCATTAAAATGGGAGAAGAAATCCAGAGAAGGGTCAAGCCGTACTCCAAGGTATTTATAGGCTGGGACCTCTTTGAGAGGAATGCCGGCAAGGGTAGCGAAGGCAGGGAGGGAGGGGAGTCTGGCAAGTTTCAGTTTGGAGCCAAAGGTCATGGCTATGGTTGTTTTAGTATTAATTTTTAGACTGTTTCCTTTAAACCAATTTATAACTGCAGTGAAATCCTGTTGCAGGGGAGTTTAAACGTCTGGGGCAGTGGGACCAGATAGGAAAAGGACAGTATCATCCACGTAAATGTGGATAAGGGCATTGGTACATGTAGAGGGCAAATCATTTATAAACAGAGAGAAAAAAACTGGTCCGAGGATCGATCCTTGAGGAACACCAGCAAGAATGGGAAGGGGAGGAGATAGGACGTTGTTTATTTTAACTGGCTGGGACTTACCAGTTAGATAAGATCTAAACCAGGAGACAAGGGCCTTGGGAAAGAACAATGACGCTTAACATGTTTAGAAGGAGAGGGTGGGAGATGGACTCAAACACCTTTGTGAGGTCAATAAATATGGCCGAGGTGATCCGCCCCTTGATCCATCGTGGAGTAAATGGCATCTGTGAAACAAAGCAGGGAGGAAGTGGTGGAGTGAGCTTTATCCGTATTGGACAGGGGAAAGAGTGTTTGAGGCAGTGAGGAAGTAATTTAACCTGATTTATTGATTGTAAAAAAGGTATGTCACTGTAATACAATGTAATATATCTGTACCCAGGTCAGAATTGTAAAAGGGCCATGTGGCCCAGTGCTTTCTTACCTGCTCAACAACATTTAAGAATAAAAAAAATTTCTTTCCTATATTGACATGGAACCACACTGAATGGTAGTCACTGCTCCCCAGGGTCTCTTCCATTTTAATGTTCCTGACATGATCCATGTTAGTTAGTACCAGGTCCAGGATGGCTCCCTCTCATGCTGGTTCAATCTTTCCCTGAACAAGGAACCCATCCTGGACTGCAACCAGGATCAACTGGCTCCTGGCATAGGTGGTGGATGGGACACCCCAATCCACCATAGGCAAATTGAAGTCCCCCATTACCACAGCTTCACCCCTTTCCTTTGCCATTCTGATCATGTTACCCAACTCACTATCCTTGTTTTTGTCCTGATTAGTGACCTGTAAACTTTACCCAGCTTCAATTATTTTCCTGCTGGCATTTGGATCTCTACTCACAGTGCCTCTACTTTCCCTTCTCCCCATTTGCTCCCTAGTGGTAGTAATGCTTTCCCTGACATATTGTGCCACCCACCTTTCCTTTCCTTTCACCCTGTCCTAACTATAGAAGGTGTATCCTAAAATGGAGAGGTCCCAGTCATGGTTTGGGGTAGACCAGGTGGCAGTGACTCCCACCAGATTTACCTTCCCCTCTGCCTTCATGGCCTGCAGGTCACCCAATTTATTCTTAAGACTTCTAGGGTTGATGGACACTACCCTCTACCACTCCTGATTCCTTCCCTTTTTTCTTGGCCAGGTGCCTCCCTCACCCTCTATGTGGCTGCCGGTCCCTTTTTTCTTTTCCCCTTGATCGTTCCCCACACTTTCCCTCACTCCTAGACCCATTCTGTTCCTCCCACTCTCTCTCTTTACTGACCCTGCTGTATTTGTTACTTAGGGTGGGGGCTGATTGCCTCCACCTCCAGAGAACCTAACCTCAAGCCCCCTTGTAACTAAATATTAAAGAATCAAAGGCCCTGAGGCATGAAACCCTCCAGACTTCTTTCCTGTCAGCAGTGCTGGGCTGCTCAGTCATTGCACATGCCCTGTGTGTGTACTCAGTGACTGAGCTGTTGTTGGCTGCTGCCTGCTCCTCCCATCCCTAATAAAAAAGATGAGGGAGTGTGCACAATTTAGTTTTTCTGAGCTGAGTTTGGAGCTTCAGATCAGAGGAATGCAGAGATTATGGCATGAGAGAGGAGACACCAGGCAAAAATCTTGGCAACTTTTCCTCCCATGAGGATGGAGAGAAATTTGTTTTGGCCAGAGGCAGCTAGGAAAATAAGGAAGACAGAGAAATGGAGATCTACAGAACCAGTGCAATGAGAAATGAGACCTGAGAACACAGTGAAAAAAGAGAGAGAGAGAGAGAGAGATAACAGAGGGCTAAAAAAATGAGAGACAAGAAAGTGAGGAAGCCCTAGGGTCTCAAGAGTAGGAGAGTGAGATGGAGTAGTGGGGATATCCCCTCAGACTCACTCAGAGTTCACAAGAGCCTACTCCAGGCTTTAAGGTGGTGGAGGAAAGAAGCCTCGGGGCATATGTGTGGATTCATGGGGGAGCCAAGGACAAGTCTTCTACCAACCTGTTGATGTCATATGCTCTAAGACAGAGGCTACACTTGTGTGCAGAGCTTGCTTGCCAAAGGTATGTATCTGTGCCCTGTTAGGTCTCATGAAAGTATGCCCCACAGTACACTGGAGCTGAGGATAGGTTGTAGGAAGCCTAGGGAGAATTATCTTGTAAGTAAAGGTATCTGGGGGGGGGGGCACCATCAGACCCCATAGCAGCAGAGAGCAAGTCAATGCACTACTGCAGCACAATGCCTGACTCTGGGTGCCCACTGTCTGAGAGATCATGGAGACTGCATGTAAACATGTACAGAGGGATATGTGTTCAGTGTTCTGGGCTATCAATTGTGTGTAGACTCCTACTAATTCAGAGAGCCCAAGGGAAAGTTCTACAGTATATATTGTTTGTTTCTGCAAATAATGTGTGTTCCCCTGGGGACTGACTGTCTGTGTACATTGCCAATCAATTCACTAAAAAAAAATACCACCAACAGCTTAATCTGGTTTAATTTCAGTTGCTTACCATCTGTATCCCCCCCACCCCGTCGCCCCTGAAAAAGTGACTTCTAGGCCCAGTGGGCTTACCGAGTCAACAAAATTCAACAAACAGCAAATGTTATTGTACTTGACTCCACTTTCTGGAGTGGACAGTGGTCTTATTGTATTGTGTGCATATCAGTTTTAGTGAGTAGCAGCTGTAAGGGACCCTCACCTTTGCCCCCAGTGCCAGGACATATGAAAGAACCCTGGCCACTACCTTGACTTGTAGGGTGGGAGCCACAGTAACTGATCTCCAGGGACAGATTACTGTTTTTAGAACAATTATTGTTCAGAAGGTCATCAGACTTCTCAAGTAGGAATTCTTAGGGAATACAGAATTGTCAGGATTAAACAAAAGGCAGCCCCCCCCACCCCTGGCACAGAAGTAGTGCTACCGCTTGTGGTGCTGATGACTTGGGTTCGGTAATGAACTTGGGGCATCAGTGGGTCAGCCAGGGGGGAGGAGGATCGAACATCTAAAGGACTGCTGTTCTTCACTGGGAGGGAGGGTTTGCTGATCCCAGCAGATACCTGGCCCCTAGCAGAAGCCTAGGGACAGGCAGTTCCGGACCACCTGAGAGCAAGGGAGCATGGCACACATTGACACACATTGCGTAGATGTGCATGCATCATGACATCTTTACATACTATGCCTCCTTAGGAGAAAATAGGGAGGAAATATCGGTGGGAGGATGATGCTAGACACCCTCGGACCCCACATTCAGGTAACCAGGCCCACCAGCAGAACCAAATCTGAATCACGGGCAGGTAAGCCCTGGGGAAGACAGCTGGTGGTAAGTCCCAGTGAAAGTCAGTGTGATGTGGCTGGGGTGTCCAGGTAATAGGGGCCGACCACTGGGTAGAAAAAGAACACAAAAAAAAGGATTGAACAAAGAGAGGACTGAGGTAGTAGGTAGTATTGTGTAACTACTGTGCAACTTATTTGAACTTTGACTTGCACTCTCTCTGTCCCTTCTACAGGGACTATCAACCTGTCTGGGTTCCATAATGGCACTGCAAACCCTCATGGGAGAGTTCCACCCCTTGATATTTTGCAGGGATGAGGCCCCCAGAACCAAAGGTACCTTAGGGAAAAAGCCCAACTATAAGGAGAGAGAAGCACCATTACAGGAGGTAGGGAGGATGGTGGCAACAAGAAATATAATGTCTGTGCATACGCCATTAGAGACTGTTCAGAGGGGGGCATTGCGAGAATCACCTACTACTCCTCAAACTATGGACAAAGCCCTTAAATATAAAGGGTCATCAGGCTTCTTATGTAGGAATGCTTAGGAGACACATAATTTATCAGGCTTGAAAAAGGAAGGACAAAGGTAGTTCCTAGTATTGTGTGATTGCAAGTGCAACATATTTGAATGTTGGCTTACATTCTCTCTGTCCCTGCTACAGGGAATATCATCATGTCGAGGTGCCATAAAGACGTAGGTACCCTCGTGGGAGTGTTCCGCCCTTTGAGGTGTTGCAACGATGAGGTCCTTGACACCAAAGATACCTTAGGAAAGAAGGCCTAAAGAAATATGTTAATGAAAACACTTCCCAAGGAGAGGAGAGACAGCCTGATATAACTGACAGACCGCAACAGAGGGAGAGAAAACCATCATCCAGCTACAACTCTCATCGGAAAACTATTATTTAGTATGACCTTTAGCAAGGGAGCAGGAAAAAAGGCTTGTGGAGGAAACCTTGGGGAAATCAAGGCTTAAGTTACCATTCCCCCCAGGCAATGGGTGGATTTTGTGATGGCTCAAGTGCTGCAAATGTAGACCTCAATCAGGGGAAAGTTGTAGAGGAAGGGCTCTCACTTGATCCTTCTAACAGAATTGCACTGTAAAGTGTTGCCAAGTGTTTGGGTGAGGCTAAAGGTGCCCTCTCCACTCTTGAGGAGGAATCCAACCCACAAGGCATGAATTGAGGAGAGTAGCATATGCTGAACAGAAGTCATCCAGCCTCAGCACTACGAGAGCCTATCCTTGAATGGAAACTAAAGGGCAGGGGACAGAGTGAGACAAGGTGACTTGTAGGCAAATGCAGGGAAGATTCAAGAGATGTTGCTAAGTTGATCTGTATAACCGAAGAGACTGCCATGAAGAGGATTTCACCCACAATAAGCAAGAAGCCATAAACACAAGAAAGTGCTGCAGAATCACTCAGCATGGCTAAAGGGTGAACATGGTGAGAAACCTAAACTCAAGATGCATCAGGTGCCACTAAGTCGATCTGCATGGCCAGAAGGATCCTTAGTCAGCAAGGGTCCCACTCTCCAGGAGCAGCCATTAGAGGCAACGGGAGCATATTGGGCTTCTGGTCTAGGAGACCAGGAGGTCCCATAAGAAGAAAGGCAAAGAAGAAGGGGGAAACTGACCCTGGATAACCCAGTGTAGCAATGATCATTCGGGAACTTTCTGTGAGTGGTCCTCTCTGGTTTGACTCTAAAAAGGTTCTAAAGACAGTATCAAAAACAGGAGATTCTTGCATGGGAAGCAAAGCCAGGTCTCAGGTCAACAGCCGCTCCACTGCAGCCAACAAGCCATGCTGGACGAAACAAGTAGGTAATGCAACCAACTGCACTATACCCTGCTGGCTGAAACAAGTAGGTAATGCAACCAACTGCACTATACCCTGCTGCGTCATGTCTTCCAGATGCTCTGACTTATTCTTGAAAAACTTCAGCTCTTTGTCCACATGAGTATCCAAGGAATCCTGATTATCACAAAAGTTTGAAAGTCAGTTACTGCTGCCTTATTATCAGATATTCTACTGTCAAAATTGCCAAGCCTTTTATCCAGTACCAACAAGTAAACATTTGTTGAGATCTGCTTTCTTGTGCAACTGACGTAATAAAACCAGCAGTTGCGTATCGCCATCCCCTATGCCACATTGTCGTTGACACTGATGGTTCCCCAAACTCATTGAAGGCTGTGCCACAAAGTATATGTAAACACCCTGTGCCATCTGCTGTTGATCTTTTTTTGGCACCATAGTACACAGAAAAGGCTAATTTATAAAGTCCAATAAAAAGCTTGCAGATTTTGCCCCAAAAGACACCTTTTATTTGAACTATGCCACAAAGTCAGGAAGCTCCAAGAAACTGCATCTGTCTGGGCTAGTGCTCACCATAGAACCCCATCCACCACACCTTTAACCTAGTCTGCCTGTAGAATCAGCATGGAAGAGTTCCCCAAGTGTTTGCTGTGCAGCAGCATCTTTGGTGTTGTGAGTACTGAACAGGGCCCTACCCTGTAGCTCCATTAGTTCGGACATGGACTAATTAGATTGGACTAGGCAAGGACTGCACAAATCATTAGAGCCCAGAGGAACTGATTGTTCTTCCCCCTTAACTTAAGAGACTGTTTAAGGGATTGTTTATGTTAATTCTTTAACTACATACATTTTTAACATATTATTTAGGACCTGTATCTCTGGTTATCTCTGCAACTTTATCTACCCTGTGAGCACACATGTAGACAGTGGGAGCTCTGAAAGCGACTTTGTGTACTGGTGCACCAGAAGAAAGGGGCTGTTTGGGACTATGGGATTCATTGAGTATGGAGGGTGGTGGAATTCAAACACTGTTGTCTGCCTTTATTTATTTGCTTTACCTGCCTTATTCATTTCCCTTTTTCAGATCCCTGTTGCTGAGTTTCTGTTCCTCTTAATAAAGCATTTCTTTGTTTCATTGCATTTACTGTCTCCATAGCCATTATTTATTGCATTGTGTGTTATTACAGTACAGTATTCTTGCAAATAATTTGTGGAGTATTGTATGATATGGTTTGTTTTTCACAGAGCAGATGATGGACGAATGGAGTAGACTGCACTGAGAGGTGGCTGAAGCCAAGAATGTGTCAGTGTTTAAACTTGGTTGGGCGGATATAAGGGAATGGTGAGACCCACAGGCAGAGGAAGGGAAGGGGTGACAGTCAGTCACTAGAGCTATCAGATCTCTAAATCCAGTCCAGTATTAGACTAAACATGGAGCTAGGCTGGAAAATGAGCAGAGTGGATGAACCTCTGAGTCTTTTTCTGCTGACGCAATCTACATCTCTGTGGTATAAGGTCCCCTGTTGTTGTTGGTGAGATAACTACATTATATACATTTTTTCCTTTAGGAAACACCCTAGCAGCTTAGGTGTCAAAAGAATCCCCACTGGTGTAGGTACCACTCTTCACCAAATCCCTCTACCACCTAGAACCGAGGCACCATCCATCCGAAGGCTTGAAGACTCAACCACTCCTCACTTATACCAATCTGTGTCACTCACCGTGCAGGTGGAGGTAGTTACATAAGAAAATTTGCTGACATTTTACTTTACTTTGAAACCTCTGAAGACAACTCTCACTCATGCTCTCTGTGACCTTGGGCAAGTTACTTAACCTCTCAGTCATCTGCTCGACCCAGCTTTAGAAATAGGTAGGAGCAGAACACCACTGGAGATGAGATGTTCCATCTCAGGAGGGCTATCCTGGGAAAATACATTGAAAAAACAGACAAACTGTACTTTAAATATGACACACATTCCCCTTTTGTTTAGCTTTATAAACTTATATGGTAAGTCTTCATGTCTGAAAAGTAAATATTTTAATGGATCATTGGACTCCACATTTAGGAATGCTTATGGATTACAAGGAAGGATTAGTAGGATTTGGTATAGTTTGAATGATGGGGAAGCAAAAGATTGGAAGGATGCACTAAGGTAGTCTGGAAGGCGGGTAGTATGTAGAATGCTCATGCACCATGATTGTAGCTTTGGCATAAGCTTTCTCTGTCCCTGATCCAGGGTCTACCACCCTTCGGGGTGCCTTAAAGACACAGGAACTATTTTGAGGATGGTTACACCTGTAGAGGTGTTACTGGGATGAGGTTCCCTTAAACAAAAAAATACCTTAAGGAAAATTGGCCAATGCCAAGGAAAGGGAGATGCCACTGGAGGAGATGGGGTGGGTGGTGGTAACAATGAATTGAGCATCCAAAGGACTTTTGAGCATGAGCAGTTTCAGTATGGCTCGAGGGGGAGGCGTGACAAGTGTTGCTGATTGTCCCCCCGAACCACGGGCTAAAGCCCATTAATTCAATGGGCCATTGGACTCCTTATATAGGAATGGATTAATAGGGTTTGGTAAGATTGAAATGGGGGGAAGCAAATGACTGGAAGAAAGGTACTAAAGTAGTTTGGAAAGCAGTTAGTATGCAGAATGCTTGTGCAACATGATTGTAACTTGGGCATACGCTCTCTTTCTCCCTACTACAGGGACTACCGCCCTTTTGGAGTGCCATAGAGACACAGGAACCCTCTTAAGAAGAGTTCCACCCCTAGAGGGGTTGCAGAGATGAGATCCCCATAGATCAAATGTACTGTGGGGAATAATGCCCCAAAAAGTAAATAAATAAACAGATGAGAACTTACTTCTCGTAAGGAGAGAACAGATGCAGCCTGGGAAAGAAGATGCTATTATTGAAGAATGGATGCCAGTATTGATGAGGAAGGACCACCATCCAACTCCAACTACCATTGGAATAATGAATGAATGAATTAATTATTATAATTATTATTATGACCTTCAGCATGGAGGAGAGGAAAATCCCCCTGTGATAGAAATATCTTGGGAACCAAGGCTTAGATCACTATCCCGCTTGGCTTGAGCTAAATTAAGTAAGATTGACAACTGAATAATTTGGAATCCAATTCAAGGGAGAAGTGTGAATGGAAAAGACTCACTCTGTCTCTCTCCAGTGGGATAACACAGTGCTGCCGAAATTATCTGCATGGCCAGAGGCCCCCTTCCACCCTTGAACAGGGCCCACCCACAAGGCATGGGGTTTGAGAAGAAAATACCCGCCGGACAGGAGTCATATATCCTCAGGCCCAAAAGGAGGATTAACCTATGACTGTGGATGATGATGACTGGGCAAGCCACAGGAAACGGAATATAGTGCAAGACCAGGTGGGCGGCCCCTAAGCAGATGCTGGGAGGATTAGTTTGAGTGCTGCTGACAAGTCAATCTGCATCGCTGAGGGAACTCCCACAGTGATGGTCCTACCCTCGAGGTGCAGGAGACAAAATATACAACAACGAGAGGTGCCATTGGGTTGATCTGCACTGCTAAAAGGCCCCCACACGGCAAGGGTTACACTGTCAAGAAGCAGAAAGTCATAAATACAATGCCGAGAGGTGCATCTGAGTTGATTTGCATGGTTAAAAGACACCTCATCGTAAGAGTAATACCCTCAAGGCATGGGATGGGATGATGAAAATGGCAAACAGTGCCACCTAGTCAATCTGCATGGCTGAAAGGACTCCCACTCAGTGAAGGCCATGTACGCAACATGTGAGCCTAATAGAAACAGAGTGAGCTCATTGGCCTCCTTGGATATTGAGGGGCAGGATAAATTAGTCCTTGAGTGGCAGGATGAATGAGCCCTTGAGGGGCTGCAGTTGAGCAGAGGATGATGCTGACGATACAGGGCGTGCATACAAGGGAGAGTGAAGCCCAGTTGGTAGTACGATAGAGAGTGTGAAGCCCAAGTAGGTAAATGATGAGGAGTGCAAATTATTGGGTAGGCAGTAGGCTGAGTATGCTAAAAAGGACAAATGCCCAGGTAGATGGCATGATAAGGAAGGTGTAACCTGGTATGGGTTGCATAGTATGAGTGTTGAGCTTTGGAGAGAGGGTCTGGATGACCACCTGGGCAGGCTGGTGGACATAGCAAATGGAAAAATCCAAAAGAGGAAAAGGTGGGAGCTTGCACACATGAAGAAGCAGGCTAGGGAGCAGGTGAGACCAGCAGGGTGGGAAGGAGAGAACAGGGGAGACAGCAGGGACAAAGCCATGCAGGGGACAGGAGGCAGAAGAGTGGGGGATGGCAGCAGCAGGGTAGAAGAAGCAGAAGTAATAGCAGAAAAAGTGGGGTAGCAGCAGGGGTGCAGCAGAGGGACCAGTAGATAGGGAAACAGGGAGTGGACAAAAGGGCCAAGACAGGACCAGGGGCATTAGGCAATAGACAGTAAAGTCAGTAGCAGGTAGCTGGGAACAACATGGACAGTGAATGGGATGAAGAAGTATTAGAATGACAGGGGACAGAAGAAGACAACAAGCAGACAGGGGTCAGAAACAGAGTAAGCCCTGCACAGTACTGGTAGGGGGTAGCCAGTGCCAGCAAAACCCAGACCCAAAAGCATGGGCAGGGAGGCCAGGAAACAATATAAAAGTGCACCAGGAAGCAGACAGCCAGAGGAACAGAGGGGAAAGGAGACTCAAGAGCACAGCAGCAAGCACCACACAAAGAATGCAGCCAACTCACTAGCAGGAGGAGCGCCTGACAGTAGCCATGAAGATCAGAAACTGGCAGATAGGCTAGGTGGGCAGAGAAGGGGAAAAGAACTGTCAGCCGCACAGCTGCTGCTATGAAATGTGCATCCATAGGACACTCGGTCATGTGTGGTTTAAGTACAGCTCGTGAGAGGAGGGGAGAGTGTCTCCCATTGCCCCACCAAACCACAGGCTAAAGACCTTAAAATATTAATGGGAACTGACAAGTCCTACTAATTCCCAGACTACTTATGAGTGCTTGCATGCACTGTGCCTTACTCTACATGATTCTGTGAATGAACCTCAACCCTAATCCAGCAGAACAACCTTTACATTGGTGAGAATAATTTGGTCTCCATACAGACTTATTTGAGCAGAGAAACATCAGTCATACCTGACTGTGCTGGGTGATTTTGTGCTGTGCACTAGTGTCTGCGGTGAGCTAAGCAGGAAAGTAATTTTGTTTTATATTGTCTTTTTCAGGCATGCTGTATCCTAAAGTGCTTAACAAGCCATGAATAGAAGCAGCAGCCACTGCACAGGCACTTGAGGTTAAGTGAGATTAAGGAAGTATCAGGAGAGATGGAAGTGTAGGAAGTTAAACCCAGGGGAAGTTAAGTGATTTGCTCAAAGTCACACAGTGAATAAGTGGTCGTGGTGGGAACTCCAGGTTCACAGCTCTGTGCTGTAACCACTTGGCTATATTGCAATCACTTATGCTTCTTAGCTAGTCATGAAACCCTTTTTTTTTTGGGGGGGGAGATGGTATGTCCCCATCTACTTTAATTTCCAGTGTGTGAAATTTAAGGAGTTAGTACACTGCTTGAAATTAAACATTAGATTTTGTCGTCAGCTGGTGCTGTTTATATCTGAAGTAATTTTTTTATTTTCCCTTTTTCTAATTAGAAGCTTTTCTACCTGACACAACTAGGTGTGATGTGTGGAACAGCACTCTACCTGAGGGCAGACATATCCTAGTTCTAGTCCCACTTTACACCTCATCAGCCATTCAGCCTTGTGACCTCACTGACTGTGACATCACAATTGAGCAAAAAGATTCACTCACGTGCTGCTGATTGGTCACCAGTGATGCCATAGTCCATAAGGGTTTAATGCTAATAAGTTATGAAGGGAGAATAGAGCCAGATATATCAACCTCCAGGTAAAGCACTCTTTGCGTCACACCTAGTACTTGAAAACATAGAAACATACTGTACAAACATAAACAATGACTGCAGAAAAAGACTGATGGTCCATCTAGTCTGCCCATATTAACCTATCATACCCCAGGACTGATTGTCTCTGCAGGGTGTATGCATATCCTATTCCCCCTTTTGTTCTCCGTGTTTTCACCTCCCTAATCTTGCTGAGTAACTACTATACCCTTAGCCCTGTCACAGCTGTACTTGAAGTTGTTTATGGTTCAGGCACACACCACCATTGCCAGCACACCATTCCATGGCTCAACCACTCATTCTGTAGAATAATATTTCCTCACGTCCTTTTTATGTTGATTGTGTGCATGCGCAAGAAACATATTGCGGCAGGTTGCCAGAAGCAGGTTGTGGAGGCACGGCACTGTTGTGGCCAGTGCCTCCACAGCCTTTTAAAGCTTGGCCCGCTTTCCCCAATGCCTGGCACACTGCTGCTGACACTAGTTCAGCCAGGCGTGCCACAACTTTTAGCTGTTCATGGCAGCGAATCAGGACGCCTCTGTCATTGCAGCTGACATTCGCTGCAATGAGGGAGCGATCCGCCATTGCTGGGCGGAACATTAGTATTGAAGATGTTTGTGAACATGGTGCATTTGCCGGCATAAATTACAAACAATAGTCTGTGAGCCCCCAGTGCCGAGGGGGTGCCTAATCCCCTCGGCAGCATGTGCCCCTCACAGTGTTAGTGTGCCGATGGGGACCCCAATCCCCATTGGCTTTAGTGCCCTAACAAATACATTTATTTTGCCGATGGGGAGCCCACTCCACGTCGACGTCATTCCATAAGTTTCATTTGCCAATGGGGAGCCCTCCCGTCGACATAACCCCCAAACTCCCAGGTGCAGTTGTGCCGAGGGGGTACCATCCCCCTCGGCTCTCTGCACCCTCCCTTTTGTGCCAACGGGGGTGTCCAATCCCCCATCGCCTAGAGCTGCCCACTCCTCAAAGGAACACTGTTGGCATGCTGGGAGCCCACCCCAGCGTACCAAATAGCCCTGTAAAAAAAGAAAACCATCCTGTGTGGGTTTTTTTTAACCTGTAAAGAAAGAAAACAGTCCTTCGCCATCTCTGTGCCCCCTCCCACAACCCGCGCCCACCCTCTGTGCACCCTGCCTCCCCACAACCCCACCTCACTCCATACTTACCTGTGGAGTCTGGCGCGATGATCTTCAGGGGACCAGGAACACGTCTGCACTCTTCAAAGCCGACCGTGAACTGAGGAAATGCTGGTAAGCTGTACCAGTCGTGGCCAAAAATATTGGCACCCTTGCACTTTTTTCAAATAACTCACAATTTCCTCTAAACATAAGTTGAAATTAACAACAGTATTTGGTCTCCACAATTCTTTATTTCTCTGTTAATATTACAGAACCTTTGTTTTTGATTCAGAATTTAATATATCCTTTTAAATCAGAAAATGAAAAGAAATGGCATTGACAAAATTATTGACACCCTAGACTTAATATTTGGTAGCACAGCCTTTGGTCAAAATAACTGCAATAAACCACTTCCTATAGCCGTGGATGAGCTTCCTGCACCTCTCTACTGGCAGTTTGGCCCACTCTTCTTGTGCAAACTGCTCCAGTTCTCCCATATTTGAAGGGTGCCTTCTCCCAACTGCTGTTTTCAGATCTCTCCACAGGTTTTCAATGGATTTAGATCTGGACTCATTGCTGACCACTTCAGAACAGTCCAGCGTCTTGTCTTGAACCATTCCTGGGTGCTTTTTGAAGTGTGTTTGGGGTCATTGTCCTGCTGGAAGACCCATGACCTTGACGGAGACCAGCTTTCTGACACTGGGTTCAACATTGCGCTCCAAAATGGCCTGGTAATCTCAGATTTCATGATGCCACTGCACGTTCAAGGCACCCAGTGCCAGAGGCAAGTACAAGCAACCCCAAAACATCACTGAACCTCCTCCATGTTTGACTGTAGGGAAGGTGTTCTTTTCTTTGAAGGCTTCATTTTGTTTTCTGTAAATATAGAGATGATGTGCTTTACCAAAAAGCTCTAATTTGGTCTCATCTGTCCACAGGACATTCTCCCAGAAGGATTTTGGCTTGTTCAGGTGTGTTTTGGCAAACTCCAGTCGAGCTTTCTTATGTCTCTCTCTCAGCAGTGGGGTCCTCCTGGGCCTCCTACCATATAACCCCCCTTTCATTGAGTTGGCGACGGATGGTGTGAGTTGAAACTGTCGTACCTTGTGTCTGAAGATCAGCTTGAATCTGTTTGGTAGTTGATCGAGGTGCTTTCTCCACCATTCGAACAATCCTGCGCTGCAATCTTCTATCAAGTTTTCTCTTGCGGCCACGTCCAGGGAGGTTGGCTATAGTGCCATGGGCCTTAAACTTCCTGAAAACATTACGTACGGTGGAAACAGGAACATCAAGGTCTCTGGAGATTGATTTGTAGCCTTGAGATTGTCCATGCTTGGCTACAATCTTCTGTTTAACCTCCTCAGACAATTCTCTGGCTTTCTTTCTTTTCTCCATGCTGATTGCGGTACACACAGTGACACAAAACAGGAGAATGAGTCCTTTTCTCTATTCAAACTGGTTGAATGAGTGATTTTTATATTGCAGACACCTGCAACTTACCACAGGTGAGTTCAATTCCAAAGTGAAGGAGAATCACCTGCTTGAAATCTAATTATTTCTAACTACTTCTAAAAGGTGATAATAATTTTGTCCGGGCCATTTAAGGATTTCTGTGTGGAATAAGCTAAGACTTAGTAAATTTTTCTGCTTTTTGTGTTTTATTCCACTGCAAACCAAAGAAGTACATATGTGGATACCAAAATATTATTTTAATTTCAACAATTTTCTGGAAGGAATGGTGCATTATTAGAAAAAACTGCAAGGGCACCAATATTTTTGGCCACAACTTGTATAATGGAATAAATAGGGTTTTTTCAACTTTGATGCATATCTCAGGCATTTTTTGGAATTTTGGCACCAAATTTTCAACATGGGGTTTTTGGGACCCCTCCTCATGAATTCTGCTACTGTTATGGCGTTATTCGGTCCCAAAAGGTGATTTTGCGGTCACTGTGCAGAATCACCTTTTGGGACCGATTAACGAAATGACAGTACCAGTGTTCATGAGGTGGGCTTTCAAAAAGCCTATGTTGCAAATTTTGTGGTAAAAATCCAAAAAAATGACAGTTTTATGAGCGTCTGTTGCGTAGTTGCTACGCACGCTTGTAACTTTGTGAATTTGCAATATTTTCATGCCAGATTTGCAGCATTGGCATTTTCCCACACCTCCTTGTGAACAGTACAGCTGTCATTTTTCACATGCTGGCCGAAATGTGTTTTCGCAATTCCGGCTCAGAATAGCACAGTCGCTGTGGGAAATCAGTGTTCGGGACAGATTACGAAAATGACAGTGACACTGTTCATGAGCAGAGGTCCTAAACTGCCTATGTTGAACATTTGGTGATGATACTCTATAAAATGACTGTGTTTCGAGCGTGCATTGCGCAGTTTGCACGCACGCTCGTAAGTTTGCGAATTTATAATATTTTCACTCTAGATTTTCAGCATTGCCATTGTTCAGCACCTCCTTATGAACAGTACAGCTGTCACTTTTCACATCCTGGCCGAAAAGTGTTTTTAGAGTTCCGGCGCAAAATAGTGAGGTCGCTGTGGGAAATCTGTGTTCGGGACACAGTATGAAAATGACAGTGACACTGTTCAGTAGCAGAGGTCCTAAAATGCCTATGTTGAAAATTTAGTGATGAAAGCCCCAAAAATTAGTGTGTTATGAGTGTGTGTTGCCCAGTTTCTCGCAAGCTCGTACCTTCGCAACTTTGTAACATTTTCACTCCAGATTTTCAACATTGCCATTTTTCCACACCTCCTTATGAACAGTGCAGCTGTCATTTTTCACATCCTGGCCGAAATGTGTTTTCTCTCTTTCGGCACACAATAGCGCGGTCGCTATGGGAAATCAGTGTTCAGGACACATTAAGAAAATCACACTGACACTGTTTATGAGCAGAGGTCCTAAAATGCCTATGTTGAAAATTTTGTGATGAAACTCCATAAAATGACTGTGTTATGAGTGTGCGTTGTGCAGTTTCCACGCACCCTTGTAACTTCTCAAATTAGTAATATTTTCATGCCACATTTTCAACACTGGCATATTTCCACACCTCCTTATGAACAGTACAGCTGTCATTTTTCACATCCTGACCGAAATGTGTTTTCATGCTTCTGGCACAGAATACGCAGCCACTGTCAGAAATCAGTGCTTGGGACAGATTAGGATCCAGCGAGTAAGAGAGGGGGGAGTGATCAAGCTCAACTGAGCTCTGTCGGGACTGCTGCAGATTTTTGTGGGCAGAAAAAGGCAGCAGTGCACGCAGGGGCCCAGTAAAAAAAAGGGCAGCCTGCACTGGCGGGGGAAACAGAACGAGCAACTGAGGGGGGAGTGAGTGAGCTCAATGGAGCTGTGTGGGGACTGATGTAGATTTCTTTGTGGGAAGAAAAAGCCACCAACACAGGCAGAAGCCCAGTACAAAAGGGCTGCCTGCAGCAGCGGGAGACACAGAACGAGCGAGTGAGGGAGGGGGAGTGAGTGAGCTCAATGAAGCTCCGTTGGGACTGCTGCGGATTTCTTTGTGGGCAGAAAAAGGCAGCAATGCATGCAGGGGGCCCAGTACAAAAGCGCAGCCTGCTGCGGCGGGAGAAACAGAACGAGCGAGTGAGAGAAGGGGGAGTGAGTGAGCTCAACGGAGCTCTATTGTGACTGCTGTGGATTTCTTTGTGGGCAGAAAAAGGCAGCAAAGCAAGCAGGAGCCCAGTACAAAAGGTCAGCCTGCAGCGCCGGCAGAAATGGAATGAGCAAGTGAGAGAGAGGGACTGAGCGAGCTCAGCAGAGCTGTGTGGGGACTGCTGCAGATTCCTTTGTGGGCAGAAAAAGGCAGCAATGCACACAGGGGCCCAGTACAAAAGGGCAGCCTGCAGCATCGGGAGAATCAGAATGAGTGAGTGAGAGAGGGGGATTGAGCTAGTTCAACGGAGCTCTATCGTGACTCCTGCAAATTTCTTCTCAAGCAGAAGAAGGCAGCAATGCAGGCAGGAGCCCAGTACAAAACGGCAGCCTGCAGCACCAGAAGAAACAGAATGAGTGAGTGAGACAGGGGGAGTGAGCGACCTCAACAGAGCACTATCGTGATTGCTGCGGATTTCATTGTGGGCAGAAAAAGGCCGCAACGCAGGCAGGAGTCCCGTACAAAAGGCCAGCCTGCAGCACCGGCAGAAACGGAACGAGCAAGTGAGAGAGGGGGAGTGAGCGAATTCAACGGAGCTGTGTGGGGACTGCTGCAAATTTCTTTGCGGGCAGAAAAAGCTGCCAACGCAGGCAGGAGCCCAGTACAAAAGGGCAGCCTGCAGCAGCGGGGGAGACAGAATGAGCGAGTGAGGGAGGGGGAGTGAGTGAGCTCAACGGAGCTCTGTTAGGACTGCTGTGTATTTCTTTGTGGGCAGAAAAATGCAGCAATGCATGCAGGAGCCCAGTACAAAAGCGCAGCCTGCAGCGGTGGGAGAAACAGAACAAGTGAGTGAGAGAGGGGGGAGTGAGCAAGCTCAACGGAGCTCTATTGTTACTGCTGCAGATTTCTTTGTGGGCAGAAGAAGGCGGCAACACAGGCAGGAGCCCAGTACAAAAGGGTAGCCTGCAGAGCCGGCAGAAACAAAATGAGCAAGTGACAGAGGGGGAGTGAGCAAGCTCAATGGAGCTCTGTTGGCACTGCTGCAGATTTCTTTGTGGGCAGAAAAAGGCACCAACAGAGGCAGGAGCCCAGTACAAAAGGGCAGCCTGCAGTGCTAGGAGAAACATAATGAGTGAGTGAGACAGGGGGAGTGAGCGACCTCAATGGAGCTCTGTTGGGACAGCTGCGGATATCTTTGTGGGCAGAAAAAGATGCCAATATGGGCTGGAGCCCAGTACAAAAGGCCAGCCTGCAGCACTGGCAGAAACGGAACGAGCGAGTGAGAGAGGGTGCATGAGCAAGCTCAACGGACCTATGTTGGGACTGCTGCAGATTTCTTTGAGGGCAGAAAAAGCCACCAACAGAAGCAGGAGCTCAGTACAAAAGGGCAGCCTGCAGCAGCAGGAGAAACAGAATGAGCGAGTGAGAGAGGGGGAGTGAGCCACCTCAACAGAACTCTGTCGGGACAACTGCGGATTTCTTTGTGGACAGAAAAAGGTGCCAAAGCAGGCAGGAGCCCAGTACAAAACAGCAGCCTGCAGCACAGGGAGAAACAGAACAAGCGAGTGACAGGGGGCAGTGAGGGAGCTCAACAGACCAACGCAATCAACATTCGGCATTGACAAATGCTTGTTTAACTTGCCCCCCGTCAACCTCCACTTCTGGCCCCATGGCCTAGCTTCTTTGTTTCTGGTAAATAGCTCTTCTCAGTTCATCTTGTTTATTCCTTTCAGGAACTTGAAGGTCTCAATCATATCTCCCCTCTTTCATCTGCTTTTAACTGAACACCTTTAGCCGATCCTCAGAGGATCTGCCTTACAGGCCCTGAATCATCCTGTTCACCCTGTGCTGTACTGTCTCTAGCCCACCCCTGTCCTTTTTAGGTGGGGACTCCAGAACAAGGCATGGTACTCCATGTGTGGCCTTACCAATGATCTGCTGAGGAGTGAAATAGAAAACGAAAAATATTTCAGAAATAAAAAGTAACAATGGGCTCATTTTTAAAGATTAATATCTTCTGCCTGCAACTGTTGATGCTACTTGCTCCTTAAGCTACGTGGGAAATAAAAGCAGTTGTCCTGTATACAGTATAGTACATATGTACCACTGTAGTCTTGCTACAGGATCACACACAAATTTTAGCGTTGTGAAGAACAAACGCATTCTTGGTTTTACATATGAATTTTAAATTTAAGACATATTTGTCTCAATTACTGCAACATAAAACTTGCCCATTTAGCTAATGTTTCTTAAATGTATCATTATCTTGTTTCAGGAAATGAATAAATATCGTTCTTGGTGTTCTACCTTATTTGGTTACGACTGGGTCGGTATCCCTCTAGTATACACGCAGGTAAACCATAATTATACTATTAATATAATGCACATTAAATTGGTATTTAATTACCAGGACAATTCATTTGAATTTTCTCATTTTTAGGTGGTCACGCTGGCAGTATATACCTTCTTTTTTGCTTGCCTGATTGGACGCCAGTTTTTGGATCCCAAACAGGGATATGCTGGACATGACCTAGACCTTTATGTCCCAGTCTTTACTCTACTACAGTTCTTCTTCTATTCAGGGTGGCTGAAGGTAAGGTACTTTGTTTAGACATACTGTAGAAACCAGGAAAGTAGGGCACCTTTCACGTCAGTCAACTTAAAGTTATGGTTGAAGTGAAACTTGTAGATAACCAGTCACATTCATTATCCTTATTTTATGTTAATGCAGCTGCAGAGGCTGCTCTAACTGTTGTTGTAAGCGTAGTCTCACACACGTTCTTCTTTTTTTTGTTATGAAGGTGTTAATCCTCCTTGGCTGGGACCAGGCAGAGTATCAGCCCTGTCCCTGGGTACTGGCCACCTACCTCCTCCTTCTTCCTCCCGGTGCCACGGTAGGGTGGGTCTCAGCACTCCAGGCAGGGCTTCATTGAAGCCTGGCCACACTGTCCATTTCCCGCTTCTTTTTCTCCCCTTTTACTCCCTGGGACTTGATGACACAGTTGCGCACGTGCATGAAGGTGCACATATGCTCTGGAACCAACATCCTAGTTCACCACCCTGACCAAATGTCAGCCCCGCCCATCTGCGTGATGCTACCACCAAGCCTCCACTTGGTGGCAGTCAAGTGTCAGGAAGGCCCACCTCCCAATTCAGGAGAGGAGCGCTGCCGAGTGGCTGCTCATTCCTCTCCCAGCCCCCCCCCCGGCCACCCCCAGTGACTGAAGCTCCTTCCCGAACTTGGGTCACTGGCATGGAAGAGGGAAGGTGTTATCCAGCACCTCAGCCTTCTACACCACTGGGCCAGCCCTCACACACCTTCTCAGAGGTTCAGTTCTCTTTATCCTCCCTGGTCCTCTGGCTAGGACTTCCTTCCACCTGCTGCCAGTGCCTTCTCCTGTCCCTTGAGGCTTCCCTTACCTGATCCACTAGAACTTCCATGCACCACCCATGACACAACACCGTGTTGCCTCCTCAGATTGCCTCCAGAGATGTGGTCTGCTTTCAGCTCCTTGCCAGGCTCTTCCCCTATGTAATCCAGCCAGCCATGGTGCAGGTGAAACCCAGGTGTGCCGTGGTGGTCAAGAGAGGAGACCAAGATGAACATGGGGGAAGGCAGGGTTTCATCTGCTTTGCCAGTGCTTGTTTTTCCCTTTCTATCTCTCCTTTGGATCGTGGCTATGGATGACACACAGAGTGCGAACCTTTACAGAAGGAGGTAGGCACCAGCCATGTCCCCACCCTGTCCTGCTGAAACTGTTCACGCCATATTACAACCTGGCCTTCGCTAGGTGGCAATCAAATGGCAGAGCTAGCTCATTCCTAAACTTGGGTCACCAGCATCATGACCAGTAGTGCAACCACTGCACCAGTGGGCTGGCTGTGTAAGACCAATCTTACAAGAGTACAAGTGGCCCTGGTGACCGTATTAATATCTTTCTGCTCAAACTCCAGCAAAAACGAATTGCTCAAGGAAGCCAGGAAGTTAACTGGTAGTAATCCAAGGGATCCAAGATGGCTGCCATGCTGGGCTGAACGTCTGTTTGGGGCTGTCTAGAACAATTTGTTTTTGGAGAATACGTTGCTTTGTTGTCACTTTTCCTATTAAATCTACATTAAACTACACTGTACTAAAGTTTTGCCAACTTATTTTAGCTAGCTGTAGGAATAAGGAAGGACTTTCAGACAGGGGGCAAAATGAGTTAGCGTTTCAGTAGTTAGCTTTTTTATTGTAAGGAAGAGATCCCTCAGTTTGTGGTGCAGCATTTTATAAACCTTTACACTGTCCATTCCTTGATTCATTGGTATATTTGGCAGTGACACAGAGCTGGACTCACCAGCTGTTAAGTTCTGAGGTGACCTGCTCATTCCAGACGAGTTTTGTGGTATACGTAGTTCCGGCACAGTACAAGACCGGACAAGACCCCAAGAGTACAGTGGGGCTGGACGAGACCCGGACTTGACCCCATAACACATTATCAGAGCTTGGAGGAGGGGAATCTGGTTTTTGGGCTGTGTAGTGGTTGTATCGCTCTCAAGTTAATATACGGCAACTGCAGTGAGTTTTGCTTCCAACTGCTGTGAGACCGCAGTTGGGTACAGACATTTTTCTCCTTTGCCAGTTTAGGTGAGTGATTGCAAGCCTACTGTTTTGCACTGGTTCTCGGCTGTGTTTGTTAGACCACTCTCAGGGAATTGCTTTGACTGGCTGGGGTTGGGGGGGGGGTGAGAGCACCCTCAGGCTAAAGTTTAACAAATTGCTTTCTGCTCAAAGCTATGCTGGTGGTGAGAGCTCTACCAGTGCTTTCATCTGTGAATCTAATTTTCACTACAGAACTTTTCCTCTGGTGAGAGAAGAGGATTTCAGACTTTAAGCTTGCCATGTTGACTTATGGTTTCATGACATCCTTATCACTCAGCCATGGTTTTATCTCATCTCAGATCCATTTCTCTTGTGAGAGAAGAGGACTTTCAACTTTTAGATCTATTATGGACTATTGGACCTATGATACCAACTATCATTTGTTTTTGTTTATTTGGTGCATCACAGCTTGTTTTGTTGGATTCTCTTTTTAATTTGTTTTAATATTATTACATGGGGATTGTGTTGAAGGAGGTGTGGGTTGGGTTTTGTCTGATTATTGATCTGTGTCATTATGCCCGTGTGTGAGAGTGAGTGTGTGGATATTTGAATTTACTCTTATGTTTATTTGTATGTCTGTGGTCCAAAGGTTTTAGAGGTCACTTAAATTATTTTATGAGTTAGGTGTTTGGTGTGTCTGAGAGTTGTGGTCTGGTGTGTGTGTGTGTGGCTATTTGAACTTTGCTCTGATGTTTATTGTGTGTTTGTGTCTTTTATGTTTTAGATGTCCGTTAAATCATTATATGATTTAAGAGTTTGATGTGTTTGAGAGTTGTGGTCTGGTGGTGTGTGCTGGGATTTGTTTGCATGGATTTGAATATTTTAATTAAGGATTGTAAGACCTTAATACTAGTTAACTATGTGCAGAGGCTTTGATGAAAAGAGGTGCACCTACTCCAGTGACCAGCTGTGGTCGCTCCGCCCATTCGTCAGGGTCCCATTGGTTTTCCCTGCAGAGATCCTCAGCCGCTGCTGGAAACTAGGGATCCTGTGAAGGAGGAGCACTTTCTGCAGTGAAGGTCCCAAGTATAGTGGTCAGGTGGGTAGAATTGGTGTGGTAAGGTTCAGGAGACACCCAGGGAGGATACAGAATCAGGATCAAGGACCTTCATACCTGGTTCCCTTCCCCAGGGCTCTGCCTAATTTTAACGAGCAGAAAGCAGCCTGTCCAGACTGCACTGCTTGCCCCTTTGGGCCATTCTTGGTAACTCAAGGTCACTGAGAAACAAGACAGCAGTGATGGAGAGTTTCATCGCTGATTCCTCAGCAGACCTCATTTGCATCATGGAAACCTGTTGGGTGATGATGCTGGCCCTGTGCTGGGGACATCTGTTCCTCCCAGTTTTTCCATGATGCATTGCTTGATGGGGGATCGCAGAAGGGGCAGGATGGCCATCTGTTTTAGATCCACCCCAGGACTCACTGCACTCACAATGAGAACTTTCAGATCCTTTGAATGTGTGAATGCCAGATGTGGTTCAGGTGTTAGTGGCAGGGTCATTCTTGTCTACCAACCTCCAGGAGGTGGGAGTGATTTCCTGCAAAACTGGCGGACTTTATCGCCAAACAAGTGTTGGATGCCCCAAGGTTATTGGTGCTGGAGGACTTCAAAGTCCAGGTTGACAATGAATCCTTGCATTTTGGACCGGAGCTCCTCCAGTTGATGTCTTCAGTGGGATTAACACAGGCAGTTGCCTCTGAAACCCATCAGCATGACCACATATTATGTCTGATCTTTTCACTGGGACTTGATGTTGGTGTGGTCAAGGTTGAGCCGGTCTGTTGGTTGGATCATCATGCAGTTGTGTTCCAATGTGGGGTTCCCTGTTTAACTACCCCTTCCATGGAAATTATCTGGTGCCATCCAAAACGTAAATTGGAGCCTTGCAAACTCCAGGAGGTGCTAGATGTCTCAGGTATGTTGCTAGCCTGTTCACAAGCTCCAGAGGTAGCTGTGGAGTATTATAATACAGCACTTATGGCTGCCTGGACTCTGTTGCACCTTTCCATGTTCGTCCTTTGATCTCCCGTCATAGTTCACCATGGTGCTGTGCTGAGCTGCAGTGGTTGAAGACTAAGGGGAAGAGGTTGTAGTGTTCCTGGAGAAGATATGGATTTGAGAGGGACAGAATGACATTGAGAATTCACTATGCTGAATATCAACAGGCAATCGACCTAAAAAAGACAGAATTCCTGTCACAGTTGATTGCTGCAAGGAAAAATTGCCCAGCCCAGCTCTTTCGTACTGTGGACAAGTTTTTAAATCCTCCCTGTCTGCAGTCCATTTAGGCTATTTCTGCAGAAAAGCGTGAGGACTTTGGGCACTTTTTCTCTGACAAGGTGTCAGCCATTAGTTCTGGAATTTCTTCTAGTGGCATGGCTTGGGCCGGTGGTGGTTGTACCTTTAGTGATGCAGATCTGCCTGTCTGGGATAAGTTTCAACCTGTTTTTGAGGCTGAGGTCCTGCATGTGGTATTCACTTTGTGTCCCACCAGCTGTTCGCTGGATATTGGTCCAGGGTGGCTGATTCTCAGCTGTGATGAGTTCCTAGGTCCAGTATTCACAGAGATCGTGAATGGGTCCCTGAGGCAGGGTGTCTTTCCTTCAGCCTTGAAAAGGGCTGTAGTCAGGCCCATTCTGAAAAAGCCACCCTTGGACCTTGACATTCTAATGAATTACAGGCCTGTCTCTAACCTACCCTTTCTAGGGGAGGTTATAAAAAAGGTGGCGGATGAGCAACTGACAGATTGCTTGGAGTCTCTTTCCATCTATGAACCTCTCCAGGTGAATTTTGGCCTCAGCTGGCTCTTGTCAGGGTGACCCATGATCTCCTCCTTGCAAGGGACCAAGGGCTATGTTTAATCTTGGCGCTCTTGGCTCTCTTGTTGGTATTTGCTACAGCAGATCATAGGGTGCTGTTGGATCATCTGAAGAACTATGAAGGCCTCACTGGTGCAGTTTTGTGGTAGTTTGAGTCCTACTTAGCTGACAAAATGCAGCAGGTGTCTCTTGGGAATGTTACATTGGAGGCGTCTGTGTTGTCTTATGGAGTTCCAAAAGGCTTGATCCTCGGCCCCATTTTATTCTCTGCATACATGCTGTCATTAGGGGAGATCGTTGGATGGTACAATGTGGGATTTCACTGTTATGCAGATGATACCCAGTTATACCTGTCTTGTGCCCCTGATGACACATCCGTGACTCTGGTGTTGAGCCATTGTTTGGCTGAGATTAATGACTGAATGGCCTCAAACTAGTTATGTCTTAATCCAGGCAAAAAAAGGTAATGCTTATTGAACCTGGTCACTGGGGCTTGCCTACTGTGGAGGATATGGCTCTCCCTGTGCTAGGTGACCATTCCCTTGCTGCAACTGGTGCAGTTAGTGACCTGGGGGTCATTTTGGATGACTGATTGACATTTAAACATCAGGTGTCTTCTGTTGTCTGATCTGGCTTTTTTCGTGTATGGAATAGCACCAGAATCAAGCTGTATTTAGCTCAGGATGATCTAATGGCAATTATCCATGCTTTCGTCACCTCTAGGCTGGACTACTACAATGCTCTTTACCTAGGGCTATTTGGAGGCTTGATGCGTCAACTTCAGCTAGTGCAGAATGCTGCAGCCCAGATGCTGGTGGTCTCCTTACAGAGCGACCACATTACACCAGTCTTGTGTGCTCTGCACTGGCTGCCTTTGCATTTACGCATCACCTTCAAGATTTGCTTGTTAACATGTGAGGCCCTATGTGGTCTGGGACCAGACTACTTAAAAGTGCTCCTGATTCCATACCACCCAGTCTGCCCTCTCTGTTCCAATGATGCTGGTCTGTTGGTCATCCCCCTGTCAGACCTAACTCCTCAGGCAACAGAGCTTTTGGAGTGGCTGTTCATATGCTTTGGAATGCACTCCCTTTCTACAGTTGCTCAGCTAGGTGGAGGCCTTTAAAGTATTGCTGAAAACATTTTTGTTCAATCAAGTCTATTCAATATAATTTGTTCTACTTCTTTTGATTTTATCTGCTGGTTATTGTTTTAATGTGATGCATCAGGATTATGATCCAAGTCTGTAAAGCACTCAGAACCCATGTTGGATTGGGCGCAATATAAATATACTTTGCCTTACCTTGCCTCGCCTAATATATTAAGCATTCTAAGCAAGTCTCCCAAACGTGGACGTTTCCAGGGCATCTGCATGTAAAATAATCTTTACAGACTAAGAATGTCTCACATGCAGGGTAAAGCAGTGTTACAGTTGATAAGGTGCATACCCTCGATCTATAAATATGTAGTAATAAATGTCAAGGCATCTTTGTACCCATCAAGAATGTAACCTTGCATGTTCTATGGGTGAGAGTACTGTGAACTGAAGGTGAGCATTTCTGACACAGTAAAATACACAACAGATGACATAAAGAGTATGAGGATGCTGCAGTATCTGTATTGTTATTTCATACCAGTGACAGCACTAGGTTTGGGTGCCAAGGAGCCACAACAGTCAGCCAAGGGCACCAAGATGCCCGTCAGTGAATGCCAATCTGAAAATGTGATGTGATCTGCTGCATAATCACTGTTCTTTTATCTATAATGAGTAATAAAGCAAACAACTTGCTGGAAATTTGGAGGAACTGTTCTTCACATACACAACTTAACTGATGATCCCACCAGTGCCGGCACACAAGATGTGTATTAAGAGGGTGCTGGACCATAGGATTTTAAATTGTTTATGCTTGCCTGGTCTCATGGAAGCAGTAACTTTTCTCTCCCCTCACGTTCCCCAGTGCCAGAATGTTGCCCAGTGTCTAACAAGAGGGTGGGGCAGGAGCTGGAGCTGGAACAAACTGTGAAATATACACATTTTTGAGTAGTGAGGCTGGAGGTAGATGCTGAGAGTGGTGCTTACCTCACACCTCTGTGCACTTGGCCAGAGCCACTTAATTTCAAATGAAAGGCAGCTTGACCTGTCTGCAGGTGAGCAAATGTGTTATTCTTCATGTGTAGATGCACTCACGTCTACCTTACTAATCTAATGAATTAGCCTCTCCGTTCTGTATTTAGCTCCAGGCATAGCACAGAAACTGCACTAGTTAGGATGCATAATGACCTGCTCAGGGTGAGGGGTAAAGGAGAATAGTAAATTCTTGTCCTCCCTGATCTCTCATCAGTATTCAACACCAAGGACCACGGGCCGCTTTTGGACAGGCTTAGGGAGTATGGAGGGCTCACCAGCAAGGTGATTTGCTAGTTTGAATCCTATCTCAAGGACAGAATTCAGAGAGTAGCATTAGGAAGTTTTTCCTTGCATCCGGTAGCTCTGTCCTGTGGCGTACCCCAGAGTTTGGTTCTGTTGCACATTTTTCTTGTGGTGTATGTGCTGCCCCTGGGTAAGGTCTTTAGGCACTATGGGCTTGAGTTTCATTGCTATGCCATTGATACCCAGCTCTATATGTCCTTTGCACCAGGGATATTGGGTGCAGTTGGCATACTTAATAAATGCCTGGCCAAGATTTAAGACCGGATGTCATTGAGCTGGGTGAGGCTCAACCCAGAGGTAACTGAAGTCACAGTGATTGAGCCTGGCCATGGGGCGGGGCTGCTACCAAGAGGGAGATGAAGCTCTGGCTTGGTCCTTCTGGGCTTTCAGTTACCACAATGGTGAAAAACTTGGGAGTAATTCTGGATGACGGGCTGACAATGGAGGCTCAGTGTCATCAGTAGTCTGGAATGGCTTTTCCTACCTGCAGAACATCCACCTGATTAAGTCCCTTATTCCCCCCCCCCCCCAGTGAACTGTTTGCATTGGTTCATGCGTTTGTGACTTCGAGGCTGGAATACTGCAATGCTGTCTACTTTGGGGTCAGTGGAGATATACTGCAGTGCCTGCAGCTGCTGCAGAACACAGCAGCTCGGTTACTAACTGGCCTCCCAAAATTGTGCCATATTTCCCTGGTGCTGCATGATCTGCACTGGCTGCCGGTGAAGTGGAATTTCTCCTTGAAAGTGACACTGTCAACCCCCTTAGACCTTAAATTTTCCCTATGTTTAAAAAATGCATTTAATGATTAGTCATATTCTGTAGATATTGCCGATATAGCTGATTGTTAGATTCTGATTCCCTTTTTCTTTTAAGACGTAAAAACAGACTGCCCACCATATCGGTGTTACCACACAAAAATGTGTTTGTTTACATTCCTTGATCAAATCTTATTGCATTTTTCCTTAACTTGGGAAAACTCCCAACACAGTCTAGATACTCATGATGCAGTGGGAGGAGAGAAGACTATCGCATTATGCACGGCACTATTCGGGAGTGTTTGCCATGTTCAGGAAGTATGCAATAAGAACAGAGTAAGGACTTGAAACAAACAAGGTTGGTTATAATTACATCATTTGCATCCAGTTCTACTAAGAAAGGAAGTCTTAAAACAACCAGCAACATTAATGAATTTTAAAGAAACTAAGCAATCCTAAAATGTAGGTTTTCAGCTAGAAATAATATAATGCAAAAACAGTTGACAGTGACCCTTTGAAGTGGGACTATTACCCTACAAGGCCCTACACGGGCTGGGCCTGGGCTACCTGGCTGAGCTCCTGCACCCACATTACTATACTGCGAGTATTCTTCAAGGCTTCCACTGAGAAGGGTCCCTATCGGTTCTGAGGGCAAGACTGAAGACTTCAGAGAACCAGGCTTTTGAGGTTGCAGGCCCAGTCCTCTGGAATTTCTTGCCCAGAGCTTCAAGGGGAGCCCCCTCAGTGGAAACCTTTAAAAGGGTCCTGAAAACTTTTCTATTTTCAGCAAGTGTTTGCAGTCAATATGTAATTTTGCACCCTTATAGTATATTTTATTAAAGTATTAATAGATTTATTTATTGATATTTTTATTATTAGGGTATTTTTAATGGGTTGTATTTGCTGAATGAGCCTCCAGGGAAGGGTGCCATCAATAGACTACTATTGCTACTAATGTTTCATATCATTTAATTTATTAAAATGAGAGCCTATGGACAAACTTTAGCCTGTCTTTGTTTGAATGGGGCATCTGAGTCAAGGATGGAGGAGAAGGTTCTAATAAAAAAGTCCAGGGCTAGATTGATATCTGGGAGGGGATTGATAGGATCCCAGTTCACATAGTTCAGACTTCTCAGGAACGCATCCATGTTGAAGTTAGTGAGGTCTCAAGAGTTCATAGTTCTGGGGGGGTGCGGGTGGTTGTTCTTCCAGACGCAGAAGGTGGGGGAGTGGTCACTTATGGCATCAGGGAAGATTCTAGCTGATTTGATGTGGTGTTTTTTATTAGTTAACACCCAGTCAATTAGACTATGATTGCTTGTCTTCATATTGAGTCACGTGGGTTGGTCAAGGACTTGCTCTAAATTGGCATCCGTGAGTGCAGCTAGGTACTGGATGTTGCCCGCTCCTAGCCAATCAAGATTGAAGTCTCCACAGAGGATAATGTCCCTAAATGGTAAGGCATCTAGATTCAAGAAGAGTTCAGTATAGGAGGAGGATGCGATGTGGGGGGTAGATAGACACACCCCATTAGCTCCTTTTTTTTTATTCAAGTTGATTACATACTCAAGCACGTTTACAGAGTACATCATCTTAAATTAATAATAATATCATTGTTTTCTAGGTGTTACAATTCTTACAGCATACAATTACTCCCAAATACATTTTCATTTTGTCATTTGTACATATAATTAAATTAGTATTACTATTAATATTAATACTGGAGGAAGGCACCTAGTCCACTCCGGAGGAAGGGCTCTGCAATAGTTCTATCATGATATCCCTTCTCCTAGATTCCAAAATCTATATAATGGATCAATTATATCCTGTCATGGGGTGTATCATCTCAGATCTTGATTTAAGATCCCCCTCCCGGTCCTTATTTATTTTTTGGTGTCCCCCTCAGCGTGTCCCTCTATCCGCACCTAGGATCCATGGGCTTCTTTCCAGATCACCCATCTGGCCCATCTGTTTACAAATAGTGGAGTTTTACAGTTAACCTTGTGTGTGTCAGATCTTCCATTTCCTGTACTTCCCCCACTATTTCATACAATTGTCCCAGTGTAGGTGGGTCTAGTGAAAGCCATCTCCTGGTCACTGCCTTGTGAGCAGCAGCTATGAGGACATTTCAAAGGTACACCTGGTCTCTATCCCTCACTCCTATCGAAGGCAAACCTAGCACCAAATGCTTCAGGGTCAGGGCTTCACCAATGGGAAACACACTTTCCAAAACTTGCCTTGCTCCCTGCCAAAAGTGAGCCAGACATGGGCACTGCCCACAGACATGTAGGTGGCCCGCCCTTCCCTCTCCACAATCTCTCCAACAGCTAGATCCATTTCCCTTGTTCTATTTATTCTTCACCAATGGTGTGATGAAGAACCTTGTTTGAACCTTCCATTCAAAATCGTTCCACCTGTGGGAGTATGTGGTTTTATGAGCTTGTAAAAAAGATGGTATCCCACTCTTTACCTGTGACTTGTTCCCCTAACTCCTTCTCCCATCTGTTCTTAAGGGGAGTGGCAATTTCCTTTCCTAGATCTCTGAGGGCACCATAAATAGCTTAGAGGTGACCCCTACTTATTTGGGAACCTAATATGTCCTCAATAGTGGTTCTTATGGACAGTAACTCTGTTTCCTGTCCGTATTGCCCCTGTAATTTTTGTATATGTGTCCGGACCTAGAGATAACGGAAGTGATCAGTTTGTCTTAACTGATACTTTGCTTTAAGTTCTCCAAAGTCCCTGATTATATTCCCATTTAAAAACTGTCCGCAGTTTTTCAGCCCCAGTCTATCCCACCTCCTGAAAGTAAGGTCCTGCCTGGCAGGTTCAAACTCCCTGTCCCAAGCAAACCATGTCATTATCCATAGTCTCTTTTGGAGCTCATACTTGGACCAAATTCTATGTGCTGCATCAATAGTGTTCTTTACTGAGAGCAGTGTGAAACCCCTACCCTTGTTACTGATTTTGGGGGTAAATATTAATTTTAAAAGTTAAGCTGAAATATAATCTGTTGCGACTGACCTGGCTAGCAACTCCACCCCTCCTGTTGGGCTATAAGTTAATCCTTCTCCTCTTCTCTTCCACAGAGGGTCGCGAGGGTAGGGGACTGCTGCCCTCCACCTGATACCCCCTCGAGGTCGCGGGAGCCATTCTGTGTGAGCCCCCACCCAGGACACACTGGAACCCCCCCCAAAGCTGAATCAGGTACGAGGAGGCGGGTGAGCCGCTCAGTCACAGGACTGGACTCTTTTGTTTAACTTTGGCACCAAACCAATTTTGAACTTGCGGCTGAGCTACACAGTACATCGCGCTACTGTGCTGCTGTGATTCTGGACCCGTCGGCGGCTGCGTGCTGGCTCCCCACCACCACCCTTGGTCGGCACTCAGATTTATAGGTAGCTGAGAGATCAGGTGACACGCCAAAACCTAGCAGCCCACTTTCAGATCTGCAGGTTATCAGATCCCTCCAGCAGAGGCCGCTACACCGAATTTACAGCTTGCTACTGCAAACTTCAATCTACAAACATGATCCTATACCTAATTGCAATGATAACCATTGCTATTCCTCTTGCATCTCTACCCCCATCAAACAAGCCCCAAAATGACCCTGACCTCCTCCACTTTTGCTCTGTCTCACTTCTCCCTCATCCCCTATCAACCCCCACTGTGCGCCAGTTTCACACACCCACCCAAATATGGCCTATAAGCTCCTCTGTCATCCCCCCCTCTTTCCCCTTGCGCCTTTCTGCCCTACCCAACCTGGTGGCATCGGTCTCCCTCCACACCTCACAAATCTCCCGTCCCAAGCTTAAGTCCAGAAACAAATGGCACACCACCATACGTTACTTCACCATGCTGCTTCTCTTGGCGGGTGATGTTGAAACCAACCCTGGCCCACCGTCCAACCCCACCCTCCAAACCCTACCAAAGGGACTTAGCCTAATTCACCTTAACATCCGTAGCCTACTGAATAAAGATCCGGAGCTGCAAATCACTGCCCAAACCCTCCAACCTGACATTTGTATTATATCCGAAACTTGGCTGAAACCTCACCATGATGACTCAGAAATAGCCATCCCTGGCTACACAGTAATTAGGCAGGACTGACACGGCAATAAGAAAGGCGGCGGAATAGCCATGTACATATTAAACGGTTTCCACTTCACCCCTCTCCAGCTCCCTGGACATACTCCCCAAATAGAAACTAAGATGATTAAACTAGTTCTGCCGCACACCTCCCCGGTATACGTGGCAGGGATATGTTGCGCCCCTGCTACCCCTGTGCCTATCATCATAGACCACCTAGCTACTCTTAAAGATACGGCTGTAGCCGGTGAGCTCTAAATCCTCGGAGACTTAAACTACAACTGGCTAGCAAAAGACTGCTCCAAACTATGTAGCAAGATTCACTCCCTAAACCTCTCCCAACAAATAGAGCAACCCACCCGCATAAACCCAAAAACACAAAACCACTCCCTCCTGGACTGGGCTCTCACAACACACCCTCCCAGGATAATTAAAGCTGGCCTCCTACCTGATTCCCTGGGTGATCACCATATGGTTTATATGATCAGAAAGGTGCACAGACCTACAAACCACCACCCCCCAAGGACAATCCTTACGCAAGCTTACAAATCCCTCTGCCTCCACTATCCTTACTAAATGACCTCGCCCGCTTCTACTGGTCATTCATTCAACTGGCACCCTCTATCGACCATGCTCTCGACATGTTCAAAAACCAAGTTCTTGCCGTATGGGACTACTACGCCCCCCTAAGAAACAAAAGGGTCAGGGAAACCCATCTCCCCTGGGTATCTGCAGACATCATCTGTAGATATCATGCTAGGGACCAGGCCTGGAAAAAACACAGGCAAACAGGCTCCCCTGAATCCCTGCAGTATTACCGAACCCTCCGAAATAACTGCACAAAAGCCATAAGACAGGCTAAAAAGAACTGCTTCCGGGCGGCTCCCTCCTCTAACCTTAGCCACCCTTCCAAATTCTGGAAATCCATTAAAACCCTGTTCACTCCCCCTGTCCAGCCGCCCACCCCTACCCTAAACATACAGGGCAACAATGTAGCAGTCCCCAGTGAAGTTGCTTCAGCTTTCAACACCTTGTTTACCAACTGTGCTACATCTCTCCTAACAAGCCAACAATTCACCACACCCACACCCAGCCCTTTTGTGATACCCCAGCATACCCCCATGCCACCACGTTCTGTTTCTGTCCAGTCTCCACAGCAGAAGTTCTAGATACCCTACGTTCCCTAGACCCCAACAAAGGCAAGTGCCCTTTAGGTCTGGATGCCAAACTCCTATTCTTATCAGCCCCTGCCATTGCCGACCCCCTAGCTGACCTCTTGAACCTCTCTTTCACCACAGCACAAATTCCAGCAGCTTGGAAGGAGGCAGTAGTCATCCCGCTACCAAAGGGTGGTGATCCATCTGCACCCAGAAACTACTGCTCTGTCTCCCTTCTACCAGTTCCGGCCAAGCTACAAGAACACCTAGCCCTCTCCCAACTCACACATTTCCTTGAATCTACCTCCTTCTTCACCCCATATCAGTCGGGATTTCGTAAATCGCACTCCACCATCACAGCACTACTAAGACTCACAAACGATATTTCCTCAGGTATGGACAAGGGGCATATCACCTCGGCCATAGACCTGGCCAAAGCATTTGATACTGTCTCCCATCCTAAGCTAATCACAAAACTCATGACGCAGGCCTTTCTTATCTAGCCACCAGCTGGTTCCAAGTCTACCTGACAGGTAGAAAACAGGCAGTAAAAATTGGCCCTCATGTATCCACCTCGCTCCCAATCACCATGGGGGTCCCACAGGGCTCTGTCCTGGGCCCCCTACTCTTTTCCATATTTTTAAATGATCTACCACTTGCCTGCTCCAACTCAGCTATACAAATGTACGCAGACAATACCATACTGTACGCCTCCAGCCCCTCCATCGGGGTCACAAACTCAACCCTTCAACAGGATTTTGATGCCGTTCAATCATGGCTCCGGTCCAACCAACTTGTCCTAAACACAGAGAAAACCATCTCCCTAACCTTCGGCACGCAGCCTAGAATCTCCAGTCTAGCTGCTCCCCCCTCCTTTCCATACTCTGGACAGATCCACCCTGGAATCCTGTACCTCCTTTAGGTACCTGGGTGTATGGCTTGATCGTCACCTAGACTACTCCGTCCACATTGACTCTCTACAGAAAAAACTACACCCCAAACTAGGCGCACTATACCACAATAAAGGCTGTCTACCAACCACGGCCATGAGGGAATTAGTGCACAAAATTATTCTCCCTATATTTGACTATGGTGACGTGGTCTACAGCGCAGCAGCCCCCTCATCCACCCTGGCCAGCTTGGACTCCCTCTTTCATTCTTTCTGTCAGTTCATCCTGGAATGTCCCCCTACCACCCATCATTGCGACCTATACAGCGCCTTTGCCCTTCCCTCGCTGGAGTCTCAATGTCAACTACATTGTGCTAATCTCATAGCTAAATACTGGACCAATTCCCTCGCCCCCATCTCAGCTCCGTCCTGTCAACACAACCCCCCCTCCAGCATACTCCCTCAGAGGCTCAGACTCAAAGCAACTCCAAGTCCCTTTCATACACACATCGAAGGGCCAATCTGCCTTCAAACATCGTCTGCCCAAACTCTGGAACAACCTCTTGGTAGATATTAGGCTCTCCCCCACCCCAAGGCTCCTTAAACCGCTCCTACATGCCCATTTCTCAGATACATGCAACTGCAACCTACAACCCAGACCTGCCACCAAGAGGCATCTAAACGTGCCTTAAATTGCATAAATGCCCAGAATCCTACTGAATTTACTGTATATCTACTGCCTCTGCTTGTTTTTACCCTGCGGTCATAGGCCAAATTATGGCATAGCAAACTATGCACTCTGTGGTCTTAGGAATGTGTGCTTTGTATGTCACTAAATAATGCTTAGTCCAGCCTGTACCTATTCTGGACCTGTTGTAACTCACCCTGTATGTATCCACTCTGAACCTGTTGTTGTTCCATTGTATTGTATTTGAACCTGTTGGATTCTATGTAACCCCCCCAGGTCGCATCTGGAAACGAGCAGTCCCCATTCAGCATGCTTATCTGGTAAATCTCTTAAATAAATAAATAAATAAAATATCCTGGGACCACCCATAGGAGGGTACCTCTTAAATGTGCTGCCAGGTAATAATCTTTTAGGTTCGGTACTGCTCTTCCACCGTATGTTTTGTTAGTCTGTAATACCAGGTTTTTAATTTCAGGTTTTTTGTTATCCCATATAAATCTCATTATCATCCTTTGCCATATTTTGAATTGTTTTGGGTGTATTTTGATGGGGAGGCATTGAAAGTGGTACAGAAATCTGGGTAAAACGTTCATGGAAATAGTTTCTATCCGTGAATAAAGGGGTAAGTTTAGTAGCTCCCACCTCTGAATGTCCTTTTTGATTTGTCCAATTAGGGGGTCAAAGTTATTCATAAAAAGGTGACTAAGATTCTTAGGGATATATGTTCCCAGATATTTTATTTTAGGGGTGTTCCATCTTAGTGGGAGAAGTTTCTTTATTTTGGGGAAGGGGACATAATGAAATCTTAATATTTCTGTTTTATTTTTATTTACAGTGTAGCCTGACAGCTGTCCAAATCTATGGAGAAGATCCCAGACCTTTGGTAGGGTGTCCTCTGGGTGGGTGATATAAAGCAACACATCATCTGCATATAGGGATATCTTTTGTTCTGTTTCCCCAAGCCCAAAACCTCTAATTCCTGGATCTTCCCGAATCGCCTGTGCAAATGGCTCGAAATAAAAAGCAAACAGTAGAGGTGAGAGAGGGCATCCCTGTCTGGTTCCACTCCCCAAGGAGAACCTTTGCGATATCCCTCCGTTTACTCTAACACAGGCATGGGGTGTGGCATATAGGGCCTTGATTGCTTCTAAAAAGTTATAAGGGAAGCCCATCCTCTGAAGCACCTCAAAAAGAAAAATCCAGCTAACCTTATCGAAAGCCTTCTCAGCATCTAATCCGAGAAGGCATGTTGGAGTGCAGTGTCTATTTATTAAATCAATTACATGTATTGTCCTCCTGACCCCTTCTTGAGCCTGTCCCCCCTCGGTGAAACCCGTTTGATCTGGTTGAACAATCCGAGTCAGCAAAGGGTTAACCCTTGCCGCCAGTATGGCCATGAAGATTTTATAGTCAACATTCAGGAGGGAGATAGGCCTATATGAACTACATTCCTTTGGGTCCTTCCCTTCCTTGTGTATGACTGTTATGGTAGTATAATTTCAGGAGGGGGGGACAGGCTCTCCATCAATCCAAATTGGGTTATAAACATGTTGCTGTAGGGGCACCATCTCGGAAGCAAAGATTTTATAGAATTCCCCACAGTACCCATCTGGGCCCGGGCACTTACCAGGCTTCAGTGTTTTTATTGTTGCCTGAATCTCAGCCAATGAAATTGGAACCAGGAGTGTCTGGACCTTGGCCTCATCTTGTTTAGGCAATCCCAGTTCTCTTAAAAATTTGGTAATATTTTCCAGTGGGATTCCTGGATCTGCCTTATAGAGAGTTTTGTAATATGTGATAAAAGATTCTGTGATTTGTTCCCACTGTTGTCTATATACCCCAGACTTTGGATCTCTGATTCCAGTAATCATAGCCCTAGCAGCCCTTTGCCGAAGGCGGTATGTCAACTGCTTCGCTGCTCGCACCCCCCCTTCATAATAGTTTTGCTTCAAGTAGAATAGGGCCCTTTCAGTTGCTAAAGTGTTTATTTTTTACATTTTAGTTTTAAGTTCCTTAATCTCCAGGTACCTATCTTTATTCCACAGCTGTTTTTGTTGTGTTTCTAGGGATCTTAGTTGCTCCTTCAGACCCTGTATTTGCTTCTGCCTCTCCCTCTTTTGAAATTATGCTATGGAGATCAACTTCCCCCTTACCATAATTTTGACTGTATCCCACAGAATCTGGGGTGTAGTTGTCGGTCTATCATTAAGTTCCAGGGTTTGGGTGATCACTTCTCTGATTTCCTCTCTCACTGCCTCATCCTTAAGCAGGCTTATGTTTAGTCTCCACTGGGTGGGCTTTTTTAGGAAGCTGCAAGTCCAGCTCTAAAAAATAGGCTGGTGATCAGATAATGTGTCTGTGCCCACCCACATGGAGTGAATTATGGACAGGTCCCTCCCATATGTGAAAAATCTGTCCAACCTTGAATATGTTTTAAATAGGGGTGTGTAGTATGTATATTCTCTTGCTCTGGGGTATTTCTCTCTCCATATATCAAGTAGACCGCAATCAGCTATTAATCTGTTGAATTGGGCTGCTACCCCCCTTTCTTTGGTAGGAATTCCCAAAGTGGAGTCCAGGCGTCTATTTTAAATCAAGTTCCAGTCCCCCCCAGCTATCACAACTCCCTTGGCTTTCTGTGATATTAGATGTATAAGCTTAATGAAGAAGGAGGAGGGGGACCCCGGGGGAGCATATACATTAATCAACATTATCCAGGCATCTTGTATCTTGCCCACCACTATTAAGTAATGTGCCTCGGGGTCTACCAACACCTCCTCTTCCTCAAAAGGGAGATCCCTCGACAGCAGAATTGCCACTCCCCTCTTTCATCCCCTCTCAAGGGATGCATGGTAAAGGACCAGGAAGTTCTTTATCTTAAGCCTCACTGCCTCAGCAGGGGACATATGCGTCTCCTGTAGGAAATTTATGTCACACTTCTGATCTCTAATAAATTTCAGTGTTTGTTTCCATTTAGTGGGATGGATTATCCTATTAATATTATAGGATAAGAGTATAGTTGCGATCGTAGCCATGTTTATTCTGTAGGGGATGCTGGTTTACTTTTAAAGAGCCCCCTTTCCCTCCTAGACCCCATTTAGTACATTTTCCTTCTGTCCCTCTGTCTGTGTCATCCTCATATTGTGCAATCTTGTAATACTCCACCTGTATCTTGAGATGATGTATAACTTCTCCCCCTCTGATAAATGTGCTCAACTTGATTCTGATATGAATCCAACTTTAACCAATTATACCAATGAAAACAGCTTAACTGTAAACTTATAAGAACTTTCCCCCCGGTTCCACCAGCGGGGTATAACACTTTTAAACAGTAAATCCTGTTGTCCAACTCCTGAAACTCGAGCTGGTAATTGTTTCTTATTCAAACTATTTTTAAAGGTAATGTAAAACCCTTCCCCGCTCCCCATCCCCAAAAGGGACCCAAAAAAGAGCCCGTAAGGCAGGTGAATCAGCCAGGAGGGATTCTGATTTGATGGCATCATCCCCCTACACCAATCCATATTCCAGCGTCGAGGGGAGCACCCACGTTCCAATCCAGCACTTCCATGGTCAGTTTGGACAAACAAGTCCTTACTGGGTGATGTCCCCTGTGGGACTGTTAGCCCAAGTTGGAGTATAGAACCAGGCCAATTTGTGGGGAACTCTCTGGGATTTCGCCCTCCCTCTTGGCAGATGACCAACATCAGCAGCAACAGTAGAAACATCAGTCCAATGCAATGTGTCTCCTTTCAATCTTTCCCTTCATGCCCCTTTAATTAAATTTAAGTGCTTGGGAGGAAGATAAAACAAACATACTAAGCGTTTGTTCTGAACTCTAACATCTATCCCCCATTCAGCAAATGTACATCCATACTATACTTACTGGTCCCTCTCCTATCAATGGCTTTAATTAAACAATTAAACTATGCATTTGTATTACCAGTCAAGTCTCGACCATTTTATCTCATCTAGATATCTTCCCTCACCCCTTCTTACAAACCAGCAAGACAACTTCTGCAAATTGCAGTTAGTGATAGTCTCTCCTGGCATCAGTTGCCTCTGGATTATGGCTCCTCACAGTTCTGCGAGCCTATGCGCATGGTGCATGAGGAGGTCAATGAGCATCACAACATACTCTCTGGCAAAATTCTCCCCCATACCCACATGCTCCCCCTCCACCAGATCCTGTCAATATATGTACAGTACCTTCTGAAATGACCCAGAAAATGTCCGTGAGGGGGGCACATCAAGATAATATTTATCCACCTAACGAGAGTCAAGTGTGCTGATTCAAGGTAGTTCCAGCTGTAGAGGGCGACCCTCCACAGCTATCCCCTTTTTCCCAGGATACAATAGAGTTGATCTGCACCAGAGGACTGTATTTAAGAGTTGTGCAGATGTCGAAGCGTAGAGTCGGTGTAAAGGTCCCCCCATTTTGGTGTGTGGTGGATGTGCCTTTTCTTGCCACTGACCATGCAGATCTAACCAGTTCTTTCTCTAGTCACTCTTTGACCAGGTGAGGGACCACGATTCTAATACTCTGCAGGAACTGTGATGCTGCCACAAGATCTTCATAGGTTTTAGGTCCATTATCTGTTTCGATCCTGAGATGTGCCGGGTAAAGGATCTGTGCCTTCAGATTTTTGGCACGCAGCTGCTTCAGGATGGGCCACGTGTCTTTCCTACTTTCTTGGACCAGACTTGTATAATCATTGTCAATTTGCAGTCGATACTCCCCATACATTATAGCTTTTCTCCTCCAGGACAAGCAGAGTAATTCCTCCTTCACAGCATACCATGTAAGTTTTGCCATGAAAGAGCGAGGTCTTGCCCCCGGGTTTGTCGGTCTGCGTACTAGAGATCTGTGTGCTCTGTCCATAGTCACGTTAAATTCTAGGGGTAGATTGAGGGCCTCTCAGAGTACCCCCTGAAGAAAAATAATCAGGTCATTAGCCTTCTCCTCAGAGCCCTCCAGTACACCATAGACTCAAATGTTTTGTCTATGGCTCCTTCCTTCCAGGTCATCCAATTTGCTCGTTAGTTCTCTCTCTCTCTCTCTCTCTGGCCAACAGAAAGAGGAGAAAGCGATCATGCCTGTCCGCCTGTTCGGTAACGTTAGATAGACCGATTTCCATCTGATCTGCCCGATGTTCAATTTTGTTTATGTCATCTCTTATTTCCGTTAGGACTGTATCAATTTTTTAACTGTTTGCACCATTTGCAGGATGGAGGACACCAGCTGAGTACATTCTTCTTCCTCAGCAGGAGCCATGCTAATCGTCATTTCTTCTCCCGCGCCCTCCATGACGAGACCCGGTTTTTCATGCTGCAACATATTGTGCAGCTTCTGTACTGGAGTCTGAGAATTCCTGGTCAACACAAGTTTAGATCTGATCCCTTTCACTGGGGATTGCATCGTTTTAAATGGTGGATGTCTTTAGATTTTAAGTAGGGCAGAGCGGAGCTTGAAAATTAGGCTGCCATAGTGCCGCTGACGTCACCGGAAGTCCCACCTATTAGCTTCCTGACATGCCCTAGGGTGACTGTGAGGAATAAGATGTTCTATTGTGGTTTCAGATTTTATCTCTGGCAGTTTACAGGCTGCTATCTCTGCCCTGGTATAAATCAGAACTCCCCCACCCCTCTTTGAGGTCTGATTTTACTAAATTGTCGCTATGTTGGTGGTAGCTGAGGAATCTTCTTTTGTGACACATAAACATGGGCAGTTTCTCTGCTGCATGCATCTAGTGGCCAAATGAAGCACTGCACAAATGTACAACTTAAAGGGAAAGTCCCCTCAACCTGTTTTCTGTAAACCTGTGTACAGTAGTTTGTAGGCATGAACAGTGATTTCTTCTCTTGCATCCCACTCATTTCATCCTAATTTAATTGCTTTGCTTTGTTTTGGCCTGGTGTGAAAACCTGTTTATCTTCACTGCAAAGGTCATGATCCCAGTCATGAAAGGCATCATGGGAGTTGATGATGTGTCCCTGCACAGCCAGTGGAAGTTATGCTTTCTTTCAGTTCTGTTACATGACGTCTATGAGTCTCTGCATTCTCTAAAACCATTTTTTTTCTAACTCAGATGCACTTTAAACTACAGAAAACAGCAGGGCATTTACTATGCCTTAAAAGGTTTCATGGCCAGCATAAGAAAGGACTGGAGAAGACAGCAGCAGCACTGACTAATACAGTATAACCACTGCAGGCTTTAGCACTAAAACATCATAAAATTCCAGGATGCTTTACATGAGTCAGATCATGACCTTTGTAATGGAGTCAAGCAGGTTTTCACACCAGACTAAAGTACCTTTATCTGTGGGGTACCTCAGGGATCAGTCCTGGGGCCAGTCCTCTTCAATATCTTCGTTAGTGACCTTGCAGATGGACTAGAGGGTAAGGCTTGTCTGTTTGCAGATGACACCAAGATCTGCAACAGAGTAGATGATCCAGATGGGGTGGGCAGAATGAGAAGAGATCTGGATAAACTAGCAAAATGGTCAGAAGAGTGGCAACTGGGATTTAATGCAAAGAAGTGCAAAATCATGTACATAGCGAAGAGAAACCCTGAAGCCACCTATAGGCTGGGAGGGGAGTTGCTAGCAGTCACAAAGGAAGAAAGAGACTTGGGCATCATCATCACTGATGACCTGAAATCATCAAGCAGACCTCTAAAGCAGTAGGTAAGGCTGGGGGTGTTGGGGTGTATAGTAGGGGTATCACAAGTTGTAAGAGGAGGTAATAATCCCTCTTTACAAGACACTAGTTAGGCCCCATCTGAGTATTGCATGGCAGTACTGGAGGCCACACCTTCACAAGGACATTAACCAAATTGAGGCAGTCCAGAAAGGGGCAACCAAAATGGTGCAGGGACTGCATCAGAAGACATATGAGGACAGATTAACAGAGCTCAATATGTATACCCTTGAGCAAAGGAGGGAGAGAGGTGATATGATTGAGGCATTCAAACACCTTAAGGGCATTAACAAGGTGAAAGAGTCTAACATGTTTAAATATAAGAAAAATAGCAGGACAAGAGGACACAGCATGAGATTGGGGGGGCCGATTAAGGGGGAATGTGAGGAAATTCTTTTTCACAGAAAGGGTGGTGGATGCATGGAATGGCTTACCACAAGAAATGGTGGCTATGAATACAGTGCAGGGCTTCAAACAGGCATGGGATAGGCATAAGGGAGCAATACAAATGACTATGAATAGATAGGCCACTGACAGAGCAAAGGCCGATGGCACATTTATAAGGTAGAAAAAAGAAATGGGCAGACTGGATGGGCCTTGCGGTCCTTATCTGCAGTCAACTTCTATGTTTCTATGTTTCTATGTATTTACATTCAAATCCTGATGAAATTAGGAGGGTGCAATAGAGGCAATCATTGTACATGCCTACAAACTACACAAGTAAACGGAATAAAATGCTGAGGGGACCTTCCCTTTAAATACTCCCTCCAATATTTCCCCTCTACTGCTATCCTATTGCTGACAACTGTTGTACTACTGTACCTCTCCTTCTTATCCTACCCTCTCTTCACACTATGCTTCTCTCATCATCACCACTCTCCTGCTCCTGTTTACCCTGTCATCTATCCCACCCACTACCCTTCCTGCCTTACTACCTTCACTCTCCTTTCCTTCAACCACCTCCCACAATCTTCCATCTCCATGTCTCCACCCCTCCTTCATTATCCCTGGTTCCCGTGATCCTCTGTCCTCCCCTCTCCCTATCTCCATTTAGCATTCCCTTGCTCCATGCTGCTCACACATGCCCCCCCCCCAAACATACCTCCTTTCCTATCCTCTTAGTATCCTTCAGCCTCGCAGCGCATATCTATTCCCTCTAAGCTCCTCCTCATTTTGCTGCTCCTAGGAGCAGGGGATATAACACCCAACCCTGTCCCCCTCCATCTGTCCCCCACTTACCTTCCAAAAGGACTAAAAGTAGTCCATCTCAACATTAGGAGCCTCCTCCCTAAGGTTGACCTGCTCCAACCTCTCATGATTAACCTGAAACTAAGTGTGTTAATCATCACCAAATCCTAATGGGTCACAATTAAGTTTATTATGCAATGTAATCCCAAATAAGGGAGCAAAAGAAATAGCAGTATATGCTTGTTGAATTGTAATAAGCAATTATATTTTATGTAAAGTCCTTGCATATTACTCTCCTGATGTGGCTATGACCCATTCAATAAAGAGGTTTTAATAAGAAAATCATCACCAAATCATTGCTGTCCCCCAAGATTCCTGACATAGCCATCTCCATCCCAGGTTACTCCCTCATCCGTTAGGATCACTCAACCAGGGAAGGGGGGGTGGCCATATACATCTCCTCATCATCCAGTACACTCTCATCCTATCCTCCTCCTCCTCCTCCTCCCCCTCTGTCTATGAACTGCTGCTTCTCTGTCCTTCCCTTGCTCCCTACCTATCTTCATAGGCAGTATCTGCTGCTGCCAAGGCCTCCCTACTTCCTCTATCAGTGACCTCATCACAGTGCTCACCATCCACTCTGGCACTGGTGAACTCCTCATCCTCAGGGACTTTAAGATAAGTTGGCTTTCCAGTACTCAGTCCTAATTCTGCTCTGACATCTCCTCCCATGACCTTACACAATTATTCTCCAAACCAACCCACTTAAAACACAAATCTGGTAAGCATGCCCTGCTAGACTAGGTTCTTGCATCGCACCCTCACTGGGTAGTTGTGTCAGGAATCCTTCTGGAGTCCGGACGCACTCAGTGACAATCACATGGTATATTGTGTGTGTAAAATCCACCGCCCCAAAGCTCTGCCAAACATCCTCCTACTCCACTTTTTCAGGTCCTTGGACTTGTCATCCCTCCATGAGGAATTAGCATCTACCAAACAGTCTACTATTTCCACTGACTCCTCAGTTGATTCTGCCCTCAGTTACTTTAAGACCAAGTTCTTAAATATGTGGGACTACCACACCCCAATCAGTAAAACCAGGATCACAGTCTCTCATCTTCCCTGGGTGTCTGCAGAACTACTGGCCTGTCAGCGAACTTGTGACTTAGCATGGAAGGCATACAAGGCCTCAAGCACTCATGTGGACTTGCTTAAATATCAAGCTCTCTGTAATGCCTGCACTAGGGCCATCAGACTTACCAAAGCAGAATATTTCTCATCCACCTTCCAGGAGAACCTTAACCACTGCTCTAAATTCTAGAAGGTAGCCCATACCTATCCCCGCCCCAGTCCCAGCTCCCAGTCCTAAAGGTAGGAGATACCACTGTTTCAGACCCCCCCATCTGTGCCTATGGAATTCAACACCTTCTTCACCATCTGTGCTTCCACCCTTCTATCCTCCATACCCCCCTCAGCTCCTCCACCACTATCACCTTACTTACCCGCTTCATCTTTCTCACTCTTCTCCTTTTGACCTATCTCTCCTGCTGACAGCCTGAAGGCTCTCCTAGCCCTTAACCCTCATAGGGTAAAAGCCTAGATGGGCTTGATCCTAAACTTCTTCATATCGCTGCTCCCACCATTGCCCTTCCACTCACCTCCCTTCTAAATCTATCCTTCTCACTGGCCTCTGTCCCTGATACCTGGAAGCTTGCCACAGTTGTCCCCCTTTCCAAAGGCGGTGAATCTTCTAATCCAGGAAACTACCACCCGATTTCTCTACTCCCAGTTCTTGCCAAACTCCAAGAACACCTTGTACTGGCACAGCTTTCTCCTTTCCTGGACTCCTCATCTTTCTTCACCCCCCTTCCAGTCTGGTTTTCATAAGGCCTACTCCACCACAACCTCCCTTCTCTGGCTTGCTGATTCCATTCTCTCTAGCATGGATCAGGGCCGCGTCACCTCTGCCATTTTTGTTGATCTGGCCAAAGTCTTCAATGCTGTTGCCCACCTTCTCATCCTCAACAAACCTGCAGCAGCTGGTCTCTCCAGAATGGCCACAAGCTGGTTCTGTTCCTATCCTGTGGGTAGGACCCAATCAGTCAAAATAGGCAACTCCCTCTCCCCCCCGTTCCCATCAACACTGGAGTCCCTCAAGGGTCGGTCCTCGGACCATTACTTTTCTCGATATTCCTAAATGACCTACCTGCTGCCTGCTCCTCTGCGGATATCCATATGTCCATGGATGATACTGTTCTGTATACCTCCAGCACCTCCCCCTCTGATGTGGTGACCAGCCTCCAGCTGTACTTCAACAAAATCCAACCCTGGTTTCACTCAAATCAACTGTCCCTCAATGCCAAGAAGATGGTCTCCATGACCTTTGGCATCAGGCAAAGGCTAGCAAGGCTTAATGCCACCCCAACCTTCTACACCTTCAATGGGTCTATATTAGAGGATGTCACCTCCTTCAAATACCTTGGGCTCTGGCTTGACAGGCAGTTCGACTTTTCTGGACATGTGGATGCCATCCACAAAAAACTGCATCCCAAACTTGGTGCTCTGTACAGACACCATGGCTGCATCACCCTACCAGCCTGCTGAGAAATTGTCCAGAAAACTATCCTTCCAATTTTTGACTTGGTGACACAGTCTATAGTGCCGCCCCTAAGACCACCCTAACCAGTCTGGACACTCTTTTCAACTCCTTTTGTCATTTTGCTCTTGACTGTCCACCTCGCACTCACCATTGTGAACTTTATACCAGACTCTCCTTCCCCCCTTTTGGGGCTCGACACCTTGCCCACTGCTTCTACCTAGATGGGTAGTACCGGCTGAGCTCCTCCCCCCCATCTCGATGACCTCCTCTCCAGCCCTCCTTCTCGCATCTACTCTTTCCGCATCTCTGCCGACCCTTGCCCTCCCTGCCTGATCTTCCACTGCAGAACAGGCTGCTTTTTCCTACTATTTCCCTAAAATATGGAACTCCCTTCCTTTAGATATCCAGTCTGTCCCATCCACTCATTCATTAGCCTCTCTTCTTCACAATTACATTTCTCCATCCTGCAACTGCACCTGACCTCCATCCCATTAGTCCCCCACACCCCCCTTTCCCTCCCAATGCTGTGCCAAATCTACTCCTCCCTGTTTCCCCTCTCCGGTACTGGGTCAAAATAACGCTACAAGAATAGCACAGCAACAACCATGCTCTATAATGCGTGAAACCCATTCAGAACGACAGGGATATAATAACGGTAGGAAATTACCAGTACCCCTGTTGCTGTATGGAAGGATGGGGAAGGGATCAAGAAGCTGCATGGCTGGAGCTTGGTTGCGCTGCTCCCGTGGTGGAGTGGCTAAGGCATTAGATCATGTAGTACAGGAGACCAGGGTTTGATACCCTGTCTCCTGTACTCTTATTTATTTTTTTGCTAAAAACAAAGTTCCTCCCTCCTGAGTTTTAACCTACCCCGTGGTCCACACACCCTGTAGCCGTTATAATGAATTCTGGAGGTGCCTTCTAAAACAAGAGAGTTGTTCCATTGCCCCTATTGATTTGAATGGGCAGACGGCATTTTCATTGCAGTCGGTGTTTTGACCAATGTTTTTTGTGCAGGTGATGTTTTGCCTGTGAGGTTATGTGCTGTTTTTGTGCACAACATTGTGACCCCTTCTCCCTTCTTTTCTACAGGTAGCCAATATCCCAGGACACTGGCAAGGTGTACATCGAGCAGTGTTCAAACCCTTGTGGGGTTCTGCTCCAGAGGGTTAAGGCTTACCTCTCTCCCTTCTACCCTCACTTACTGTGTGAGGATCGGGCAGCTCGGACCTTTGTGGAGTTTCCACTCCAGAGGGTCAAAAACAGCTAGCCCTCCCCCTTTTACATTATTCTCTCTTCCTGCAGACCTGGTTAAAAACATAGAAACTGATGGCAGATAAGGACCGCTAGGCCCATCCAGTCTGCCCATTTTTCCTACCTACCTACTGTAAATGTTGCAGACGTACTTGATCTGTGGCTTTACCTCCTCGTTCCTATTGCTAGTGTTCCCCTATTCCTGTCTCATGCATGTCTGAATTCCCCCTCTGTGTTTACCCCAACCCCCTCCACTGGGAGTCTATTCCTTGCATCCACCACCCTTTCTGTGAAGTAATATTTCCTCACTGCATAGGGACTACCCTATAACCTCTAATTTGAGTCTGTCATATTTATTGCTACTGGTTGAATACAATCATATAACTTGCTGGTCATAGAAACATAGAATTTGACGGCAGATAAGGACTGCTTGGCCCACCCAGTCTGCCCATTTCCCTACCTAATGGATAAGCTGCAGATCCTAGTTAACCAGCAGCCTACTTCTTCCTACCCCCATCCCCTAGAATTGCCTTATGACTGTCCCATGCTTGCTTGAATTCCACCACTGTTTTTGACTCCACAACCTCCTCCGGAGCTGTTCCAGCCATCCACAACCCTCTCTGTGAAAAATGCTTCTTTAAATTACCTCTAGGCTGCCCCATCTTCAAATTGTGCCCCTTTGTTCTTGTATACCTCTTTTTTTGAAAGATGCTACCCTCTTGGACTTTGTTGATTCCCTTTAGGTACTTGAAAGTTTCTATCATGTCCCCCCTCTCCCTCCTTTCCTCGAGGCTATACATATTAAGCTCCTTAAGCCTCTCTTCATATGTCTTCCGGTGCAGACCCTGCACCATTTTAGTTGCCCTTCTCTGGACAGCTTCCATCCTGTCTATGTCTTTGCGGAGATTGGGTCTCCAGAACTGCAAGCAGTACTCCAGATGGGGTCTCACCAGCTGTCTGTACAGAGAGATAATAACTTCCTGTTTTCTACTGGTGATGCCTCCCCTATGCATCCCAGTATCCCCCCAGCCCTCCTTGCTGCCCTCTCACATTGCTTGCCCACCTTTAGGTCATCTGATATAACTACCCCCAGGTCCCTTTCCATTTTTGTTGTTGTTAGTATCTCACCCCCCATTGTGTACTCTTCCCCTGGGTTTTTGTTTCCCAGGTGCATTACCTTGCACTTCTTAGATTCAATGCTAAAGAGGTAGATTGGTCACTCCAGATGGGGGGTCTCCAACCTTTTGTTTCCTAGTTCATACTCAGCAATTCATCTGGTAAATACACCTCACACACTGTAGAAACTGTAGATGCTGTCTTGAAATGTATATCACACTTAACATACTACAAACGACACCACAGGGGTGTCAAGAGGTTAAAGTTTTGTACATGGACAGTCACATACTGGACTCCACTGTAGGCAGGCAACTTTTAAAGAAAAGTCTAAGGTGACAGGGTCCCTTCGTCAGAGAATCCATATTTAAAATCTGTAGGCACTCCTGGGCAAACTCCAAACAAACAACGTACTCACAGAAAGCTGTCATACAAAGGCAGCTTCCAAAGTCCAGGGAGGGTCAGGGGATTGCCCCTGAAATCCTGACATCCTGCTCCATCCCTCCTGGGATGAAGCACAGGAAAAACACAAACTGGAGAAGGTTTCCACCTCTTCAACAAGCTGGCAAACTGGTCCTCCACTAGGGTGAGAAAAGAAAACGAACAGGAACTATGCAGCTCTATGTCAGAGCTGCTACAGGAGCTGCAGCTACACTCTGCAGCCTCCCACTCAAACTCCACTACAGAACTCCTTCGAACATTCTATCTTCTTCACTTACAGCTACTGGAGTGTGGCTTATGCAGCTGCGAGAGTTCCGAATGACATCACCTCCCCAGCTCTCAGCTGTGACTGACAGTAGAGAGGGAGACAGTGAAATCCATTTAACTGGCATTTCACTAGCTGCATGCCCTGCCTACCACTAATTCTAACTGGGATTCTAGTAACCCCTGGGAACAAGGGGGTTACATATGCATTAGCAATGTTTATTACATAGGTGGATTGCTTCATGCCGGCTCCTTCCATGAAGAGACAGTGGGGTCTGGAACCCAGCCTAGGTTCGGTGGTGGGGAAGAGTGGGTAGGAGAACTTCCCTTTATTAACACAGTTGCTCCACATTGCTGCCCAGAGACATTTGCCTCTGGGAATACCCAGACTGGGGAAGGGGGAGGGGCAGAAATCGGGGCTGTTGTTTTGTAATTTTTTTGAGCCTGTTGCTCATAGATTGGGGGGGATGATTAGAGGAAAGTTGTCATAGGGTTTGAAAATGGTATTTGGTTGTTTAACATATAGAAATGATAGTGAACAGATGTTGGGTGTGTTGGAGATGGTGGGGGGCCTTCGAGGGACAAGGCAATTATCATATGGTCTTTTTCATAGGGACCCTGAGAATTTTAACATGGAATGTCAATGGGTTAAAAACAGTAAACAAAGGGAACAGGGTTGGACATACATTAGAAAAGTAAAAGGGGCTATTGCCATCCTGCTGGAGACCCACATGATCAAGGAGGAAGCCCTTTGGCTAGAAAAATCCTTGGGAGATACACTTTTATCGGCTGGCTTTACATCCAAGGCCGGGGGGGCTATCTGATTATGTCCTGGCCTTTCTGTTACAGTGGTCAAGCACATGGTGGATCCACAAGAGAGGTTTCTGATTGTGGTGGTGGAGGCGGGTGGGGAGCAGCTCACTTTAGTGGTAGCCTACAGCCCAAACTTTGACCACACAGTCTTCTTCCACCGCATGGCACTAAACCTGGCAGACTTCTCCAATAAGGCAATCATGAGGGGGCGATTTTAACACCCCATGGGACACGGTATTGGACAGGCCTGCCCCACTGGTGAGGCAGCCACCAAAACTCTGTGAAGCAGTCTGGAAAAAGGCCATTGAAAGAGGCTTGGTAGACACATGGTACTTTCTGCACCCCTCAGACAGAGAGTTTTCATTTTTATCTCATGCCCACCAACTATACACATGGATAGAGTCTGTGCTTCTGGCAACAGTTCTGCACCACAGACTGGTATCAACTACTTATGGCCCAGTACTACACTAGTATCATGTCCTTCTCCTGATGGAGCTGGGGTATGGGGATAACACCCTCTCCAAGGCAGTGGAGACTGTACCCTAGGTTACTGCTGGACAGTGACTTGAAAAGTAAATTGTCCGATGCCCTTAAAGAAAAAAAGGTGACACTTCTGCTTCTGCAAGGTGGAAAGTCATGAAAGCCTTCTCGGGGGGGGGGGGGCATATTGTGAAACATAGAAAAATAGAAACATAGAATTTGCTGGTAGATAAGGACTGCTTGGCCCACCTAGTCTGCCCTTTTTTCCCTGCCTATAGTATCACTGCAGATCCTACTTAATCTCTGACTCATTCACCCACCCCTTCCCTTCCCCTAAGATTCCCTTATGCCTATCTGATGAATTCTTAAACCCCACCACTGTTTTTGCCACCACTGCCTCCACTAGTAGACTGTTCAAGGAATTCACCACTCTTTCTGTGAAGAAGTATGTCCTTACATCTCTCCAGAATCTACCCCGCTCCAGCTTCTTATCATGCTTCCTTGTCCTTGAGCATCCTCCTTTACCTTATTTTCCCCCATGAGGCATTTAAAGGTCTCTATCATATCCCCCTTTCCCTCCTCTGTTCCAGGGTGTACATATTTAAGTCCTTAAATCTCTCCTTGTAGGGCTTCTGATACAGACCCTGCACCATTTTAGTTGCCCTCCTCTGGACCGCCTCCACTCTGTCTATGTCCTTCAGGAGATGTGGTCTCCAGAACTGGACACAGTACCCTAGGTGAGGTCTTACTAGGGATCTATACAGAGGCAATACAACCTCCCTCTTTCTACTGGTGGTAACCGTCTTATGCACCCCAGTATCCCATTAGCCCTCCCAACTGCCTTGTTACACTGCTTGGCCACCTTTAGGTCATCCGAGATTATTACCTCCAGGTCTCTTTCCTGCTTGGTGGTTGTCAGTGGTACAAAAAGGGAGAGTTGAAGCCCAAAAAGAGTAGGACCTAGAAGTAAAGTGATGGCACTTGAGAAGACATTGACGAGCCATATCATATATACTGAGGGAGACAAGCCAGGTTATTGGCTTGCCTGGCAGCTGAAAAAGCAGGAGTCAAACTACACCATTCCCAGCATTAGAACTCCCGAAGGCAAAGTTTCCCCCCAACCAACAGAACACAGGGAGGCCTTCCAGTTCTTCTACTTGGACCTCTACACCTCTGAAATAAAAGCAACTACCCCCCTCCCATTCTTTCTTGGACTCCCTCCATCTGCCCTCTCTTCCTGACCCTGTCCAGAAAGAACTGAACCATGCCCCCTCCAGAGAGGAACTACATCAAGCAGTCCATTCCATTACTTCAGGCAGAGCCTCTGACCCAGATGGATTGCCTGCTGAATTTTATAAAGAATTTTGAGAGGTTGTCCAGGAGCCAATGGAAGTCATGGTGCTAGAAGCAAGCGGGGGGCCTCCCATCCTAGTATCTTGCTACAATAACTGCCCTCCCTAAGCCTGGTAAGGACCCTACCCAGTGTGGCTGTTACCACCCAATCTCCCTGCTCAATGAATACTTTAAAATCATTGCTAAAATATTGACAGGCTGCCTGGAGGGTGTCCTAACATTGACTCACCAACCTGGATCAGAGAGGGTTCATTAAGGAAACACAGGCCAAACATAACATCCGGTGCACCCTAAACATCATGTGGAGGTGGTATTGGGGGATGCTCAGGTCTTCTGGCTCACAATGCCAAAAAAACCTTTGACTGGGTCAAGTGGCCCTTCATGTTCACCACGTTGGAGCATTTCGACTTTGGCCCTAAAATCCATTCTTGGATACCAGTGTTGTACCACTCCCTGTGTGCCCAAGGCCTCACAAACATCCATCTGTTAGACCCATTCCTATGTTCTAGGGGTACTAGATAGGGTGTTCCATCTATCCTCTCCTCTCCTCTCTGTTCTTACCATTTAACTCCTGGCAATAGCCATACAGGAAGAACCTGAAATCCAGGGGCTAACCTTTCAAGGAATCAACCATAAAATGTCTCTGTTTGTGGATGATGTCCTGCTCTTTTTGGCCAACCTGCAAGCAGAAATACAAGCCTTCTTTAATATATTCCAGGTCTGTGACCCACTATCTGGCCATAAAATCAAGTGGACCAAGTGTGTATGGCTGCCTATGGGGCAGAAAGTGGGGACACCTTTCAGGTATCCAGGGTGCTGTTGAAACCTGCTGCCAGCCTAAAATACCTTGGAGAACACCTCTCTAAAATGTTAACCATGCTGGGGCACTGAATTTCCAGCCCATTCCTCCAGAAACTCAAGCTAGGCTGTGAGAGGTGGAAAAATCTTCTACAGTCTTTAAATGGTGGGGTTAATACTGTGAAGATGTGTATTTTCAATCAATGTTTATGCCTCTTCCAAGTTCTGCCAGTTCACCTCCCTCTGATATACTTCCTTCCTTTCGGGGTTACCTTATGAATTTCCTATGGCAAGGGAAAAGAGTAAAAGTAAAGCAATCCACCTTGGGGGTCCCTCACCTGTGGGGGGTCTGGGCCTCCCCAATTTCCACTTTTATTACCTAGTAGCACAGTTGTCCTATATAAAATATGCCATCCACCCCAAGCCAGACAGGACTGCTTAGGTATCTACAGAGTTCCATGCTTCAGTCTCTCCTGGACCCCTCCCTATCAGATGGAATGATAAAATCTATCCAAAATCCATTTACCAAAACCTCTGCCAGAGTACAGCTGATGGACAATGGATTGACAGACCACCCACGTGTTATCTCCCTGAGACAGATATCTGAGGCAGATATCTAAGGGGCCCATTGGAGACACAAGGACAACCTGGACTGGGGGCAAGCTGGACCAAACTGCTACAATCCTTCACAAATGGTATGATAGGGGTCAGGCCAGGGCAGGGGGACCTGTATGATAGTGGGAGTATGCTGTCCTTTCAGTGGCTTTCAGCCCACTTCTCCTTGACCCAGGCAACTTCTTTGTTTATTTACAAGTATGCTCACTACTTTTTTTTTTTGTTTCTTTTAGCCTTACCTCCTTGGCTGGGGTGTTCCTATGGTGCCCCACATCAGATCTTCAGCTAGCGGCTTCTGCATCGGGCGCCATGCCTGAGCTACCACCCCCTCACCTTCACCATCTCTCTAGGCTACATCGCGGCCCCCAATCGCAGAAGGCCAAGGGGTCAGGGCCAGAGGGAGCTCCTAGGAGTGACCGGTGCAATGCCACTGCTCGACCCTCAAGCGCTGGAGGATTCAGCAGATTTTTAACCCTGAAGTCCTCCTCACAGCACAGGTCTATAATGATGCCAATGACACAGCAGTATGCGCTCCCACATACCGCTCGTCGGACACCTGCTGTGCTGACCCTTTCTTGCGCCACTACTCACCCTAGTCCCCAGCCGCCATTAGGAGCCAGCAATGCTCAGGTGTCCCACCCCACCTCCCAGAGGAGGAGAGCAGTCCCTGGGATGCTCAGTCCTCCTCCCCCCCACTGATCCCCGACAACCTGAGCTCATTACCGAACCTGGGTCACCGGTGTGGTGCGAGGTGTGGCGTCCAGTGCCTCAGCCCTCAATGCCACTGGGCCTGGACAAGTATGCTCACTACTGGAGGAAAAAGACATCTATCCTTCAATGACCCATCCAGATCTCCAGGGGAGGGGATCCTTCTCTATGTCGGACAGAAAGCCAAACCCATACAATAATTTCTACGGCATACTGCTGCATGGTTTGCAAAAGTCAGTGAGACTAGTCTGTTCCATGTGGGAAAGGGATTTGGGATTCTCAAACTGGACTGAGGGTGACTGGGACGTAGCGTTGAAGGGAATAATGTCCTGCTCTGTAAGCAATAGACTCAGACAGATTTACTTTAACTTCCTTTACAGAATATACTAGGCCTCTGCCTTCACCCACCTGATAAATCCCTCAAAGCCAGGCACTTGCCCCAGGTGTTAGGTGATTGAAGGCACCTTTCTTCACATGATATGGCTCTGTCCACATATATACAGCTCTTTTGGGTAGAACTCACAGACACCCTAGCCAAAACCCTGGGTACTTCCTTTGCACCCACAGCTGAGGGGATCCTGCTGAGATTACCTCCTGGAAGACTACAAGGGTAGATTTGTTATCACCCCATTTGGAATATAGGGATGACAGTGAGTAAGAAATTGATTGAGCAATACAGGAACCAAGATACACCCCCACCACCACCACCACCATATCCCTCTAGGTATCTCTTTTACTGGAATGTTTGAAGATTGAAAAATGCAATATTCTGTCGTGAATAAACTTTCTGAATATGACAAAATTTGGAGCCCACTGGAGACAGCTCTAGGGGCCCCTTGGTTCCCAAACTACTAAGCGCCTGTGAATTGTTGAGGGTGTAGAGGAACTTATAAGATTGTACGTCCGCTGTGGCCATTCCATATGCTCTGAGGTGGTGCCATATAATGAAATTTATTCATATATGTTTACTCTATTAACTGTTTCCTTGAAGGAATCATATGCTTTGTATGTATATTACCCTGTACCATCAATTACTAATACTGGGCTGTATCAAACGTACATGGTTGTATTGCAAAAGATGAAAATCTAATTAAAAAAAAACGTTTATGGCAAAAAAAGATTGTATGCCCCTACAGGGTCTAGTTATGGAGATGTTTTATACTGATGTTTGGCCCAGAGATGTTCCTTCTATAATACCACCCAGACTTGCCTTGTCTATTAACTGGGAAGTGGCCCTCAGCTCCTGACTATCTGTAATCAACACCTTCATATCTCATGCTGTATATGTTGGATTACTGCTTAATGTACTTACCAGTTGTAACACCCTCTTTAGCCCCCCATCTTTGTCTAGTGGTCCTGGTGGTAGCCTGAGGGAGTTACAAACTGAAAACTTTCCAGGGAAAGGTGAAGTTAGCAGATCACAAGAAAAACAAGGCCTTACCTTAATTGCAGTTCTGGCAGTGTAGAGCAGATTGGCAACACTGCCACAAACTTCAGCTTACCCCTGTTGCTACTTCGGACCGGGCCAGGAAGGACGAGGCTGGAAATGGCTTCTTGGGAGGAAGTGATCAGTTAGTTCAATGCCGGTACACACGAAGTGAGAACACAAAAAGAAATTTAACCCTGTTACTCGTCTTAAAAAATTAATCAATAATTAAATTTGGTGCATAGCTCCATCGAGCCGGAAGACATAACAGGACATAGGGCATGGAATGAGAGGTAATAAACAGTACCAGGCTGATACAAGTGCTTAAGACAGGCCTAAAAGATTAGACCAGGCACAGACTCCATGCAGTTACCCAGAGCCAAAACAAAGCTTAGAACCTTAGAGGGGTACGAAAGTATGCCCTCAACCAGTGCATGGGGAATGCCTTACTCCCCACCCCAAAATAACTGATACTGGGGATTGCAGCTTTAAACCTATACCACGGCCGCTCTGAAAACCTTGCCTTGAAAACCAGCCAGTTCGTGACCCTCTTCTTCACGAGTCCAGATGCCAGACTTGAACCTCAGCATGGGTGTCATGGCTCCCTCCTTTCTGTTTCGTTTTTCTGCATTCCTTTAATGGGTCTAACATGGGTCCTGCCCCCAGACACTGCTATGGCAGGCTGGATAAAGTGAATCCCGTAATGCAACCACCCAGCTCATCTCGACAGTGTGCCACACTGGGATAATGACCTCCTCAGAGCTGCCACCTCCAAGGGTCCCTACCATGGCCCTGCCACCACTACAACAGCCCCACTGCCATACCTTCCTGTTTTGGAGCACCAGGCCTCCTGAACCGAGCCTTGATGGGCTTTCTTCCAGCTGCTGTCCTTTCAGATCGCTGAGCCCCCAGGACCCCGGTCCCCACACTCCTGACACCCTCCCCATCAGAAAATAAAAGAAAAACCCCACATAGCCATCAATGCTAGCAAAGCCAGTGTCTCCTGCCCAACTTGCCCTACATACAACTCGCTGGCTCCCCCTTTGCAACGAAACCCTCCCACTTTTACAACCCGGGGACAGAGTAACGCCGCCTCCCCGGGGGCAGAACGTAGGATGCCCAAAACAGGAGCCTAGCCAAACAGGGAAGAGTACAGCATAGTAAGCCAGCCCCAAGAGGGGTGGATAACACTATAGAAAGATTTTACAAAAAATAATCCTCTTCTTGAAAAAGTGTGATATTCCTCCTTTCTTGCATGTGATAGTCTCTTGTGGGTATCAGAGGCCCTCGACCCACGAGGAAATCAGAGTGATTGGTTGAATCAGCTCTGGGATTTTTTCTCTTCCCTATTTTTAATGTTTAAATGCTTTGGTGGTAACCCTTGTGAAGGGTAACAGATTATAAGTCCAGGAAAGGATGTCACAATATTAAGGACAGTTCTTGCAATCCCGACAAAAATTTCTTAAGCAATATAAACTCTGCATATTAAGGACAATGATATTACAGACAGATTTTCTGGGTCCTGAACAAGACCGTATAGATAAGTTCCACTGTACTGTATTGAACGTTGTTAATTAATACATCAGGGACAGTGCAGGTGGACATGTTACATTCTACTCGGGTCGCACCTGGAAACGAACCTCGGCTCAGTGTGCTTTTCCCAGTCACCAATTTTAAATAAATAAATAAATGTTACAGTTTTTCTCAAAATGCTGCACTTCAGTGCTGACCCAGAATGAGAGGCCCTGTCATAGCATTATGGGAAGGCCATTGGTCAGGTCCAGCATGTTGCTCACCACAATTTTCACATGCTGGGTGCTCATATGCAATCTGTATTTGGAAGCCTCTATTCCACCCAGAGTAGATCTCTGTAATGTAGGGCTAGAGGCATGCCATCTCTGTTTCAATATTGCCCTGGGGCTTATGGGGAAAGGTAAGTGACCTGTTATCTCCCCTTCAGAACAGAGTTTCCGCATTGAAAGCAAAACTTAAATCCATGACCCACAGACTTCACATCAAGCTTTGAAAGCATGAGTGAGTGAACAGGTGGCCATCTGTAATATGAGTCTGTGGATATTTTTGCTTGGCAAAGGTTGCAAAACATTACTCACTGTCCTGAGTAGGACATTATAGACAGGACTTTTCTAAACGTTTCATTTTTACAAAAGTCCTCATTGCATAAGACTTTTTTAAAAATAAGTTTTTATTACATTTTTAGCTGGTTAATAGGCATCACTTTACATTTCTTGTTTTATACATGTATGTAAAAACAAGATTCGCAGTCCTTGGATGCACTTACAGTCATTGCTGCCTCTGGGGATGTTCATTAAACGATAGTGTGGGTTTCCACTGTTGTATAGATAATGCCCGGCTGTGTCTGTCTTTGCACCCAGGACACCTGATGTGGTGGATGTGCAATATTTGTACCTGAACTGGATGGCTTCTAGCTGACTGAGACTTAACTAGGACAAGACTGAGGTCCTGGTAATCAACGCAGGCTGGGGTGGGAGCTGCTGAAGAGGTGATGGGTTTTGCCTCAGTTCCTCTAGGATGGAGGCCTCCACTAAGCTTAAGAATCTGGGGTCATTCTGTATGAACAGCTGACACTTGAGGCACAGATGTCAGCAGTAGTTCAGAGTGGCTTCTACCATCTACAGAGCATCAGCCAGATTAAATCCTTTATCCCCCTGAGGATCTGACATCATGATATATGCATTTGTGACATCCAGACTTGATTACTGTAATGCCTTTTACCTCATGGTTAATGGTGGTAATCTGCAGCACAGAATGCCAGGGCCAGGTTACTGACAGGTCTTCCTAGGTCATGTTATGTGACCCCAGTCCTGCGCAAACTGTACTGGCTGTTGGCAAAGTGGCATATCACCTTTAAGGTTGGAATGCTGACCTACAGGCCTTTAATGGGTTGTGCCTGGGATATGTGACAGCTCCAGAGTCCCTACTGACCAGCCCACCCACTCCACTCCACTAAGGTGGGCTTCCTACGGTACCATGGTCCAGATTAAAATCATCAGGGGATGGGCTTTTGAAGTGGACAGTCATCTTTTATGGAACTCCCTTCCTAGAGCACTGAGGGAGGCTCCCCTTGGTGGAGGACTTCAAAAGAGTTATCTGATGGCCCATCTGTTTATCCATTTTTGATTGATGAAGCTGATGATGCCATTTTCATGTATATTTATTCATGATGCTTTAATTTGTACTTGAAATGTTTCCCTGCTTTGATGTAATTTTATAGCTGTTCTAAAATTGTATGGAGCACTGAACTTCTGGGAAAGAGCACCTCATAAATAAAATACTGCTGCTACTACTAGAGTAACCCTGGTACATAATCAGTTCCCTGATTTTCAGAGGTAAGAATATACATACATGGGAATAGTTCCCTGATTTTCAGAGATCCAGAAGCAAATGGACCAACATAGCTGTAACAACAAGAACAAAGTGCTCTAGCTTTCAGACCAACAAGTCCTTTGTCATAATCATAATTAGTTCCCTGATTTTCAGAGGTAAGAATATACATATGTGGGAAAGTTTGGGAGAATATGTCTAAAATATAACATACCCCAGGAGGCTGTATAACACATCTCATTCTATCATATCCCTCTCCATCCCCTCACAGGGGAACCTCCTTTCAAATTCAGTTTAAGTATTTTTTTTTAACTTGAATTTTATTACAATTTTAGGTAGACAGAGGTACAACATGGAACAAAATACAGATGGGAGACGCTATCATGCATGTTTTCACAGTTCATGGATACTCTTCAGTTAATCCTTACCTACCCATATTTACAAAGTTCAGAAGAAAATTCTCTGTTCTCCCACAGTACAGCAAAATCCTTACCCGCTCAGGCCTCTTCAACTCCAACTCCCTTTGACCTCTCACCTGATTCTCCCAGTCAACATACCCCACCCAAGAATTAGGGTACAAATTCTTATCTCTGAAACATAATATACATTCTGTAGCTTTTCCACTGGTTCTGGAATTTGGGGACCCCCATTCCTGCAGTTATTTTATTTTCAGCTCATAAAAATCTAGTACTATATTTTCCCATTGAGTAATCTAAGTACATCCTGTTTTAACCATAAGCACAAAACTTTTTTTTTCAGGCTATAAAGAATATACTCAGTATTTAGATGTGGATTTTATTTTTGATATTTTCGGGGTAGAAAAGAAACATGTCAGCTGCTAGTGTGAGGGTGCCAAAATCTCGGGCCAGATAATTTCTTTCTAAATTATCTTAAAATGGGACAGGACCAGAAGTGGGATCAGAAGATGTGTGTAGGGAGCAACTTCCAGAAAACATGTCCTTCAGCACTCCAAAATAGTCCTAAAACATCGTATTACCATTTTCCAGTCATATTCCTTCCAGATATAGGAGGATGTCTCTTTATACTGTCTGTACCAAGTAAGTGACCATTCTGAGCTAGAAATGAAGATACCCCTTTCCACCTCCTGTGTTGCCTTGATAGAGTCTGTGGTACTGATGGAGCCTGAAGTCAGTGCTTTACAACTAACTGAAATAAAATGGTTCGGCAGTTGTCCTTGCAACTGCCCCCATATCAGTGCCACTACAGGATGTATACTGTCCTTGTCTACCTCTAGTTCCAGCAAGGTCCCCTTATAGTGATGGATCTGTAAATTCCTAAAGTAATCCCCCTTCTGTAGACGGAACTTCTGGGAGAATTGAGCAAATGTTTTGACTTTGTCATGCCAGCATAACATCACAGGTAAAGGTCCCAGCTGGCCTACCAGGTACCAGGATTTTGTCTTGCCATTTTAAATTGGTATAACCCACTCCTAAAAGGGGGCTTACCTTTGGCTCTGTCTGGAGCACTGCTGCCACCTACCCCTGCACCACTCCTTCACCCCGGTCCAGGTCCAGATTGCAGCTGTAGGAACTGAGACTGGGCTGGACACTGTTTGTTCTGCAGGCATGTTCATCGCCCTGCTCACTGTGACCAGCATGCCACCACCTCTCTTCACTCAACTGGTCCCTGGATTGCCTTCAGGGTCAGGGAGCCCACAGCAAGGAGGCTGCTCAGTTCCAAGCAGCTCTCAAAACTGCATAAGATGCAAAACCGCTCCTCCCCTGTGAGCATAAACTCTGGAAACAAGTTCAGCTCTGCAAAAAAACTAAATTAGTATATTCTGTCCCTGCAAAACTGACATCAGTTTGGAGTTCAGCTCTGCAAAACAGCTCTGAATTGCAAGCTAGCTCAGGACTTGTAAGCATGCTTTTCCCCTGGAACTGACAGCCACTGAGGGCCAGGGGGTTAGCATAATGAATAATGCATGAGATGCTAGCCAATGATATTTGATCCCTGGATTTCTGCACAAGGGAGAGCCATGTGCAATAGGGCAGATAGGTGTAAGAGAAATGTCTGAGAGGGAGAGGAGAGGAGAGCATTTGTGAATAGCTCCCGATTTCTATTCCAGTGTGACTAACATGTTTGTCCAAAACAGACTTGAGACCTCTGAAAAAGGGGTTTGCTGCAGCTAGAATGCCAAGTCTGGGCTCTAGCATTGAATTAGAGTAGGGGTTGCTTGAAAGCTGCTCTGCATCTGAGAAGGTGGTGAGCCCCTACCTTTTGCTCCTGTTAGGATTTTATCCTGACAGGGGATCGAACCAGCTGAGGCCCCAAGCAACTGCCCACCTGTTGGGTAAAAGCAAATCCCCTTGTGGGGTGAAGAGGATCATCATTGTCAGGAGCATCACGGCACGCACCCCTCACCACCAAACAAATGTTGGGTCCGCTGCACCTGTAACCAGCTTACAGAACAGAGCTCCCATCATCTAACATCATCGCGGCCTGCACCCTTCACCACCGGGATCACACTGGGTCCTCTGCACATGTATCCATTTTACAGAAATGACCATCCAGCTATCATGTGCCTAACTGGGGGGACGTCCCCATGGAAACAGCACCAGCCTGTCATCTAAAGGTCCTGAGTACTGATTTTTACCCACAGAATTTATCATTTCTATTGTTTAGCTAGCTGGCTAGATATTTCTGGGCATTCCTGTGCAGCCTTAGAAACAAACCATCCACTACAGCTAGCCAGGAGCAACTGTTTTACTGTCCATCCAGCTGTGTAATTTGCCAGTCAGCAGCTACAGCCAACAACCAAATTTACAGGGTACTGCACCTAGGTCCAAGCATCACAGGCCTGCAACTCTGTCTCTGTGTGCACACTCGAACTGTAATTGGGAGCTCCCAGATGGACTGTGGGGTTAACTGGTGCATCAGTGAGGGGAAAAGTATGAGATACGCCTTACAGTGCGGGTGAATGCAAACTGCTATCTGTTTATTGTTACCTTTGCTTCTCTTGTCCTCTATCTTCTTCTCCAGCCCCAAAATAAATCCATTGGTTACTTATTTGCAACTGCAGACATTTTTTTTGCCATTATTGCCCTGCTGTTTATTTGCATGCTTAGAGTGATAAGTGGGGGAGGGGATTGTTTTATTGTGTTCTCTTGCCACAGAGGGTGGAGATTGTATTCATTTCCTGTGGGGGAACACTCTGGCAGTGCTGTGTCATAAGAATCCCCATAGGTGGAGGCAGTATGCCATTTTCCAAGCCCATTTCTAACCCCGAACCCAGGTGCCATTCACCCGGAGGCATAACAGACTTTGCCCTTTACCATCTTCAGGCTTAGTCAGCATGCCCCCGTGTGTGGGGGTAGTTATATTGGGATTCTCCTTGCCTGCATCAAAAGGATTCTGGCTAGATCACTTCTCCATCTAGACTGCATCACGTTTAGGACTGTCTGTGTGAATCTTCAGACTGCTTGTATCTAAATTTAAACATAAGCTGCTAACTGCTGCCAGATCCTCAGGCACATTCTAGTCCATATTACTGCACCGTGCCCTAACCTTTCCTGCTACTTCTCCAACAGCTGCATAAGATAAAGGGCAAGGACAGGATGGTTCAATCTCAGTGTCTGAAGCACAACTGTGCACCATTACAGCCTCCTAGCATCAAATTCCATCACACCACCAGCTAAATATGGAACCCTAAGCAAGTCACTTGACTTTCCAGTCAGGGGCTGGAAAGCAGGACAGTTCTCAGAACAAGATGCTGTGCTATTGAGTTCCATGGCAACAAGTAATATAGAAACGTTTAATGTTAGTTTGGATAAGTTCTTTAAAGGACATTACAGGTTATGGTGAGTGAGCAGTGAGTGAGTGAATGAATGATGTGAGTGAGTGAGTGAGTGAGTGAATGAGTGAGTGAGTGAATGAGTGAGTGAGTGAGTGAGTGAATGAGTGAGTGAATGAGTGAGTGAGTGAATGACATGAATGACATGAATGACTGAGTGAGTGAGTGGGTGAGTGAGTGAATGAGTGAGTGAGTGAATGAGTGAGTGAGTGAGTGAGTGAATGAGTGAGTGAGTGAATGACATGAATGACATGAATGACTGAGTGAGTGAGTGAGTGAGTGAATGAGTGAGTGAATGAGTGAGTGAGTGAAGGGAGGGGACAGGGAGAAAGCCAAGAGGGTGTAGTTGTTATCAAGAGAGCAAATAATAATGTAGTAGGCCTGGGAGGAACAGGCAGATTCACAGAGCCTTGTGCTCCCAGATGTTTCCACAAGATGGGTTTTCCACTCCCCAGTGCCAAGATCATGATGTAAAAAAAATGTGTACACAAGCTCATTACAGTATAAGAAATCATATGATGCTATATTTTAAAAGACTTGCAAACACACCTCACAAATGAGTAAAAACAATAATGCAATGAGATGTACTGACATTGTTCTTGTATGAAATGTTCAGGCACATCCCTACAGTGGTATTTATTTCAGGCGACTGTCTTATCCACTAAAATGTAGGAATCATACTTTTTCATGCCCAACAGACTTATGTACTTATTGTAGAATGTTACAGTATTTTCAGAAGCCTTACCTCAAGCACAATATAGCTGGCCATTCCCAAAATATCATCTTACTATGTAGCAAACATAATAATTTAGAAAATGTCCCTATGAGGGGATTCAGTCTACAAATAGAAGCAGAATGGACAAGCACAGGCAAAAGACTGAGAGCCACATGCACGACAGTCAGTTGTGTCATGCCCCCAGCCAGACTGCATACTGCATGTTGCAATCACACACACCTATTGGGGGGGCAAAGCCCCCCACACCAATATATATAAACACCCCCAACCCAGCACACATTGTGGAGGGGAGGCACAGTTAGGGCCCCATGGTCAAGGTGGCCACATTAGCTGACACGCAAGAATCCCAGTCGCCTACATCACATTCACCCTCATCCCGACACCCACATTCCTTGGCCTTTTTCATGGTGCCCCATTAACGGTATAAGTATTGCACATTTGCAGTATCCAGAATAATGTTTTAAAATATAATATTCAGACATAGTTCAGCATATATTTTGTACATTTTCAGTATTTATGTCCTCTTATGTCTTAATACTGAGCACATTAACCTGAAAGCAGGATTTCTGTGTCTAAGGTTTTATCTCATCCTCCTGCTCCCCACCCCCCACACTGCTGGGGTCACAATGCTCTGCTTGTGAGATTACAGTGATGACCACAACAACAGACTCTGACACCCCAAAGAATTATGAATTCAGCTGGGGAGAAGCATGAGCATGGTAGGAAGTCTGGGCAACAAAGATAATGTTTCATTGCACCTGTCTCTGGTAATAAAGAATGAGAGAACATAACAATTTTCTTGTATACTGGAGAAACACATTGAGATGATTTTCAAAGAATTGTGCCCTTTTCCAGAGGCAGGTCCATGAGAGCTGCCCAAACTGTTAGACTACCTAAAATATGGTCTAACCTCTGTATGTAATTACCGTGAATCATGCTCAGAAAATTACACATGTATCAAAATTTCACATAATTATGCATGCATCATTTTTTGCCGTAATTCTGGAAAACAGCTGTAAATTCATTAGGATGTTTGAAAAGAGTATGCAAACATCCTGACACATTTTGTGGGATGCAGCTATGTCAGATGACATGACACAAGTGACACATCTGAAGCTTTGAATATCTTGCCCTTTAAGTAATATATTTTCTTCTACACAATTTCAGAAAACAAAGTTTTAGAACATGTCTTATAACGTCTGCACATTAAATTTTTTCAGTAAAATGTGGATCATACTTTAAAGAAAATAAGCATATTTGCACCATGTGGGGGAGTTGCTTACTTATAAAAAAAATAAATAAATGCAGGTTGTCTATCTCGACAGATAGTGGGGAAGCATTTCTGAATACCGACCTGTTACAAATTACGGAAATATGTTTCTGGCATAATATGATGCATTTTCCACATAACTCACAGTTACATAGAAACGTGATTGAGCCAGGAGAAAAAGGCCTTGCGGTCTTGTGTGTCTGGTCGAGATTGCAGACCCCTCAGTGTCTACTAAGAGATCTGCCCCCCCTTCCCATTATTGACTCTTCCTCCACACCAGTGTCTCCTCCCCATGCCTTCCACTTACATGCCAATTTACTCTGTCCAATGTCTCTTGAAGCTGTCCACTGTTTTCAGGGGGATTACCTTTTCTGGCAACTCATTCCACTTGGCCACCGCCCTCTCAGTGAAAAAGTGCCTCCTCATTTCTTTCCTGAACATTCTCCCACCCCCACCAAATTAAGGCAGTGCCCGCTGGTGGTTCTGTTCCCACTGAGGTTGAAGAGACCTTCAGAGCACAGTCTGTTGAAACCTTTACGGTATTTGAAGGTTTTGATCATGTCACCCCTCTCCCTTCTATCCTCCAGGAAGTACATGTTGCAACCTCTGAGTCTATCCTTTTATGTTCTGCCTTGCTGTCCCTGGGTCATCTTGGTTGCCCTTCTCTGGACTGTTTACAGTAGGTTAATGTCTTTTCTTAGGTGAGGGCATCAATACTGCACACTGTACTCAAGATGTGGCTGAACCAGGGATCTGTACAGTGGCAGAATGACCTCTGCCTTCCTTATGGATATACCCCTGGCTATACAGCCCAGCATCTAAATTGGGCGATAGTGGAGAACACCGGACCTACCCTGAACCTATAACGTAACTGTGGTTCAAAAATAACAGATTGCAATGAAAAATGCGTAATTAGACATGCTTACGTCTCATAAGATGTCACATCACAGTGTGCGTCTCGGCTTAACAGGAATAAATCTGATCTGTGTCGGTGAAGTTTAGTAACAGGAATAAATACAGCGCAGACTTGTGCTTATTGCAAAATTTTGTATTACTTTATTTGAGTTGGGGGACTATGCCCCCCACATCCCCATTTCTTTTCTTTTCCTTTTTTTTTTAAGGGGGTGTGGGGGGTGAAGCCCCCCAACTCAAATAAATGAATACAAAAAAATAACTGAAATGCAGTTCTCAGAGAGTAGTGTAACCTGAACTCTATGCTAGTAGCGCAGGTCCAGGATAGGTCCCGTATTCTCCACTATCATCCCAGATTGCTTTGGCTGCTGCTTTCCTGCAGTGTGCTGAGTGCTTCAGGTGACCACTTGTGATGATCATTACAAAGTCCTTCTTCTCCTCCTCTGACCTGGTAACCTGCACACCTCCCAGCCAGTATTTGGTCTCTGGGTTATTTGCCCCCAAGTGCATTGCCTTAAACTTTTTGGCATTGAATCCCAGTTGCTAAATACCTGACCATTTCTCTAGCTTGCCATGTCATCCCTGAGGTCCTGTATGCCCTCCTCCATGTCTAATTACACACAGAGCTTTGTGTCATCCACAAACAAGCATATTTTACCTTTCATCCTGTCTGTAGTGTCACTGATGAAGATGTTAAATAACACCGGACTGAGCGCTGAGCCTTGTGGAACCCCACAAGTGACCGGCCTAGCCTCTGAGAACTCTTCTGTCTGACCATCACCTTCTGACTCATATCCTGGAGCAAGTTTCTAACCTACATAGTCAGTTTTGTCCCTTCTCTGTGGTCCTCCAGTTTCCTGATTCTGTATGAAACAGAGTCAAAGTCCTTACTCAAATTTACATACAGGATGTCCCCTGCTTGGCCCTTGTCCACTGTCCTGGTTACCCAGACAAAGAAATCAATCAGGTTAGACTGGCAGGACCATCTTCAGACAAATCCATGCTGCCTCTCATCCTGGAGCTCATTTTCATTCAGAAAGCTTACCAGTCTTCCTTTCAGTATGGTTTCCATGAGTTTCCCCACTATCGAGGTAAGACTGACTGGCCAGTAGTTACCAGGGTCATCCCTCAGTCCACTCTCATGTAGCAGCTCTACATGTGCTGTCCTCCAGTCTGGGGGTACTTCCCCCCCATCTCTTGTGAGGTGTTAAACAGGGCTGCCAGGGGACCCACAAGCACATCCGCCATCTCCCTCAACACCTTCAGTTGTATGCCCTCCTGACCCAGAGACTGGTCTACCTGCAGAGCCTTTAAGTCTTTTCTCACCCTGTCAATTTTATCTCCATGTCTGTGACCCAAGCATCCTGTTGCCTCCCTCTTTCTTTCCCTGAAGTACTAACCATCTTTCTCCTCAGTGAAAACTGAACAGAAGTACTTTTTAGGTACTTCTGCTTTCTCCTCACTTCCCTCTGCCTACCATCTTCCCTTATCAATCTCACTATCCCATCCTTGGTATCCCACTTCTCCCTGATATACTGGAAGAAAGCGTTTTGCCCCATTTTCACCCCCTCTGCCAGTTGCAGCTCTCGCTTGGCCTTGGACAGTTGAACTGCCCTACCTGCCTTTCTTGCCTTGGTATAGTACTCCTCTCTGTTCTCCCTTCTCTGAGTGAGTTTACACTTCCTGAAAGCAGACTTCTTACTCTTTACTTCCTGGGCAACCTCCCTGTCAAACTAGCTGGTCTTTTTGGCTCTAGATATTTTGCTGTTGAGTTGGCACAGTCATTGGTGGCTGCCAAAAGCCCCTTCTTGATAACTGCCCATTTCTGGTCTACCTCCATTTCCTTCCTGATCCCAGCAAGGTACCCTCCAAGGGTCTCCCCCATCCTACTGTAGTCTGCCATCCTGAAGTCTAATTCCTTTGTTTTTGTCATAACTTTCTCCCTGCCCATGTCCAGGTGGAACCACACAGTGTGATGGTTGCTTCTTGCAAGTGGTGCCTCCACCTTTACCTCTTGGGCATGCACACTGTTAGACAGAACCAGGTCCAGTATGGCCTGCTCCCTGGTGGGCTCCAGGGCACATTGTGGCAGGAATCCACTCTGGAATGCACCCAGCAGTGCCTGAGTCCTGGTACAGGTGGTACTGTAGCTGGAATCTTCCAGCCTACCCCAGGCAGCTAGAAGTCCCCCATAATCACTGCATTCCCTGCTAGCCATCTCCATAATGTTGGACCCCAGTTCCCTGTCTAATTCTTTATCTTGGTTTGGTAACCTGTACACCACTCCTATCCTATGTTTTCTACCTTTCGTTGATTGTACCTGTACCCACAGTACCTCTGTTCTTCCATCTGATTCCTCCTGTCTTATACAAGTTATTCCTTCTCTCATGTACAGAGTCGTTCCCCCCTCTTCTCACCCCCTATCTCTTCTATAGAGCTTGTACCCACATACTGGGAGGTCCCAGTCATGATTCGATGTGGCTCATGTCTCTGTGATGGCAGCCATTTCCACCTCTCCCTCTGCCATCAGTGACTGCAACTCAGTCATTTTGTTCTCCAGATTCCTTGCATTCAGAGACATAGCACTCCACCACGACTTGAGTCCCTCTCCTCCTCTGGTCTGCCTGCCCCCACACTCCCAGTCCCACCAGCCTACCCTTATTATTCGGTCTCTCATTGATCCCACTTTCTTCTGCCCTGTTTGGGGGAGGCTGATTGGCCTCCTCTGCCAGGTGACTATGAGTATTGTCACCCCTGCTGCCACCCCCCCCCATCAGTTTAAATTCAGATCCTTGCCTATATACTCCTCAAATCTGACTTTCAGCACCCAGTGCCCACTTTAATAAGGTGTAGCCTAGCTGGTGCATAAAAGGCCTTATTTTCCCATGCTCCCCCCAGCCTCCTACCTTAGCCTGTAAGCCTCCTCCCCACACCACCCCCTGAGCCAGACATTACATTCTTCTATCCTTTTCTTTCTTTCAGTGCTAGCCCTCAGTATCCCTAGCACCTCAGAGAAGGCTACCAACCTCCCTGCCCTACTGCAGAGCTTCACACCTCCTTGAACCTTTCCTGAACCACCCCTACTTCACTTTTGCCCAAGTTGTTCATTCCCAGGTGAATAGTGATACAGGGCTTCCCCCCTTCTTTTCCCATGTTCTCAGCTATCCATGGACCCACCCTGCCCATGGTCCCCATTGATTGTCTGGATAGCTTCTGTTACTTGGGGATTATTCTAAATAAAATGTTTTCATTTGACCTTCATGTTGCTCAGCTTATCAACATAATACACAACAGACTGGGCATGTCATACAGAATGAATCGGTTTTTGGTTCCTGAGTCACAAAGGCTATTGGCAAATAGTCTGCTGTTATCAAAGTTTGATTATGGTAGCATTTATTATCTCTATTTGACTGATAATCAATTCAATAGACTAAACATACTCTACAATTCCATATGTAGTTTTTTTTTTCCAATTGTTTAACCAAGAGTGACACACTATGCTGAAAGCATGTTTACAGGTGCGACCTGGGAGCACAGGGAAGTTAAGTGACTTGCATAGGGTCACACAGTATGCAAGTGGGGCTGTGAGATTCAAACCCAGGTCTCCAGATTTGCAGCTCAGAGCCTTAAACCACTGTGCTATACTGCCTCCCTTTGGTACTGGGCTGAGGGGATCAGCTCACCATTGTCAGTTGTATAGTGCAATGGGGATGTCTTCCATTCAAACAAGTTGAATTTAAAGCTTTGATCTTTTTGCATAAAATTGCCCTTGACCTTTTGCCAAACACTGCAAGTGAGAAATTCCCTAGATGTACTAACATGTTCTCCACCAGGTCTCAAAACAAATGTTTTTTTTTCCATTCCTCATTTCAACTCTACATTTGGCCAGAGATCTTTTAAATACAAAGTGATTACTCTTTATAACAACTTACCTCTGTCTGTTATGAGTGACATACAATTATCCTCATTTAAATCTGGATTGTATAATATTATTGTTGGATTCCAAGTGTGTATGTTTTAAGTAATGTTTTATGGGATGGCTTTAAGCCCGAGGTTCAATGGGCGGAGCAACAACGTCACTCCCCCATCGGGTTTAAAAGGTCACTCATCCTGGGCCCCTCCAGGATTTGTTTTTCATTGTAGCCGGAGGCACTGCTCTCCTCCACCACCTCTCTGAAATTCTCTGCATTTTCCCCTTGTCTCTGCAGCTGCCTCTGGCTGCCCCTTGGTCGTCCCCGTATTATTTGGCTCATTTACCTACCTTCTATCTCTCCCACAGCTCATGCTGCTTCCTTTCTGCTGGCCCCTTCCCCGTCAGCACTTTCATTTGAGCACTCCTCTCCCTCTATTTGTGGGATCCCCCCCCCCCACCTCCTGTTTTTCCCTCATTGCTTCTTTTAGCATCCGTTCCCCACCCTGTCCTCATCTTGCACCATCTTCCTACCACACAAGCGTACATAGCAGGACTCCATGAATATATTCCCTGCGGTTCCAGGTAACAGAACCGTGTGCTGCTCCTTTTTGTACCGCATTTCTTACCATACATGTTCTGTGTCCTCAGCTTGTTCTCTCTGTATCGACATCTCATGCTCGGTGTGTCCGTGCCCAGCAGATGCTGCCCTCCCGGACCCTGCTGCTGCAGCATTGCTGCTGCAGAATCTCAGTGCCTGCTGTGGTGGCTCCATCTTTCCTTGATTGTTTCTGAACCCTGCCACCCGGCCGGTGCCACACTCGCACCATCTCCCCAACAACCGGGCATCCGATAACCCAGCTCCCATGTTCCGCCCTTCCTCACCATGCTCTCTTCTGTGGTGCTCATCCTCATCGTGTTCTTCTCTCTTCTCAGTTCTTGGATTCTCTGCTCTGTTCCTCACGCCCCTCATCCACTCTTGCTCAACTCCTGCTGCTGCAACACTGCTCATGCTTCTAGGACTCCTGTGGTGCTTCCCATACTATGCATTTCCCAACTACCGAACGAACTATCTCCAGCTTTGTTCGTTTCTTCCATCTTAGACATTGGGTGACTTTGATAATTTCTATCTATGCCCGTCGTGGTTAACTCTTTGCAATCATTCACATTTCTAGGACTGCTTTCTAACGTCTCCATTTTTATCAGTTTCTATAGTCCTTCAGGTCGGGTCGGGCATGCTTCTTTGCAGGTCCTTAGCTCTGCAGGAGGCTTGTATTTGTCTTCGACGCGTATTTCTATTTCAGCTTTTGTCTTTTCTGCAGTTGCATTCAATTTACCTCATCTTAGCCCCTTTCTGGAAAATCTGGTCTTTGGTTCTTCTGCTTGTTGTTCTACTGTTCTAGTCACTCCGGTTTCAGTGTATTCTTCAACATTGCCTACAGGGGATGGAATTTTACCAAAATTGGGTGACAGTTCTCTATGCCTGAAGGCTCATATCTGCCTCCATCTGGCCTGCTCTCAATAGTTCTTTTGGGCATCCTTCTCATCCCAGCCATCATGCATTCCCTCCACTCATGGCTTCACTCCTCATCATTCATCATCTGATTTGCTCCTCTCTATCGCTCGTCCTGAGCATACCCTCTGGTTCGCCTCCCCTCTGGTTCCAGACATGCCTTCTTCATCTCGGAATCTACCTCCTATTGAGGAGCCTACTTCCTCATACTACCTTTGTACACAGTTCATTTTCAAGTTCATTCCTGTCTCCTCTCATTCACATTCCATACCGACCATCATGGTTTCACTCCAGTCATGGCCTGCACTCGATATTTCTTTTGGGCCCTACCTATCATGCAGCATATGCCACCTCATAGAACCACTGCCCTAATGCCGCATTCATCAAGTTCCTGACTTCGGTCATCATTTTGGGCGTACCTTTCATGGATCGTATGCCACCTCATCAAATCGCACCAGCTTCGACTACTTCACCATGACTTGTCCTCAAGGTTTATCTATGTATCAAGCATTCCTATAATTCATAACTCCGGTCATCATTCACTCAGCATTACCTCAAGGTTTCTCTATCTACATCGCTTACTCGAACATTCCTATTATTGAATTCATGTTCCTTCTTTAATTCTGGTTCCAGACACAGGCATGCATTCTTGGCATCATCATACTTCCTCTTTCGCTTTCGAGCATCTGGTTCTGGACAAATCCTATGCTACCTCATCAACTCCAACCTCAGGGTCTAATCATTCACATTGCATAATCAGGCACGCCTCATCGGCCTCAGTGTCTGCTCACTCGCATTGCTCTGTCAAGCCAGTCTGCATTATCCTCCATCTCCTCATGAGTACATCTGGATACCCCTTGCTCCTATGACTTCTACATGGATCTACTCCTTCCCATCGACTACTCGAGCATACCCCTCTAGAGTCCCTGCAGCCTCATGTTCCCTCTTTGATCTGTGCTTTCTTTTGGGGTTTTCCCTATCCCGTCATCAACATCCTCCCTACTCATATCCCTCTTGTTCATGAACCCTTCTCTTTAATGACATCGTCCTCAAATCAAATGTTGTCAGCCTGGAGGGAAGGTGACCTAGACCTTTGATCCCCAGAGATTTCCTCCTCAAGGTGTTTTCCATCCTCCATGCCAATGGTCATAATATTAGTTAGAGTTAGTGCTTTCCTTGGTTAATTAATTAGGTTCCACTGTTGGATGGAGGCGGATGGTGGCCCCGGCTTTCTCCTCTCTTCTTAGGAAGTCAGCCCTTATCATTTTCTCAGAATTAATTCATTCATCATCCTCGTCTCTTTGATGCTCGACACCTTAGGGTATTCTTTTTGGTCTTCTTCCTAACCTACCTTTAGCCGACGCAATCATTTCCACGGCACCTGTAGGGGGGAACCCTTCTCCAGGGTTCCTTGTGTCATACCCCTACAGGGTGGTATATCCCATGGCTAGAGAGGCGGAAAGCCACAAAGCAAATCAAGTTACACAAGCATCATCTCATCTCATGCAGTTGCGTAAGGACATTGAATGGGAGGGCTTTAAGCCCGAGGTTCAATGGGCGGAGCAACAACGTCACTCCCCCATTGGGCTTAAAAGGTCACTCATCCTGGGCCCCTCCAGGATTCATTTTTCATTACTCACCATCCACCCCTCCTCCTCCAGCGGCTCGTCTCTCTTACCCGTGGGCTTCTTCCTAACCTACCTTTAGCCAACGCAATCATTCCAGTGGCACCTTTGGGGGGGAACCCTTCTCTAGGGTTCCTTGCATCATTCCCCTACAGGGTGGTATACCCCATGGATAGAGAGGCAGAAAGCCACAAAGCAAATCAAGTTACACAAGCATCATCTCATTTCATCTCATCCAGTTGTGTAAGCACATTGAAATATATTTTATATACTGATCGCTGTGAAAAATGGTTTATTGCTAATCTGCTTACCAGTTTAAATAAAAATGAAATGAAATGAAAAATGAAATGAAATAATATTCCCTGGTATACATTGCACCCTTCTGCCATGTGCCCTAGCTCTCAAGCCTCCCCATCTCACTCCTTTAACTATAGAGTCCCCAGGATCATTACTCTCCACTGTCCACCTGCTTCATGAGTCCCAACCCCTTTCCCAGCTGTCCCACCTTGCCTGTCCTCCCCTTTTGTCTGTCCTGGGATACCCCTTGATCACTTCCGTCCTCCTGCTTAATCCCCTTCCTGCCTGCCCCCTGCATCTGCCCCCTACTCCCTCTGCCTGTCTGCCCCTTGCCCCTCTCTCTGTCTGCCCCCACCACTTCCCTCCCCGCCACCACTTCCCTGCCCATACCTACCCCCTTCCCTCCTCTGTGGTCATCCCCCTTGCACCCATATCCCTTCCTGCTTATGCCACTTCTCCTTCCCAAAGATATTCCCTGTACCCTCCCCAGTCAGTGGGAGGAATCTATTCCACACCAGAACCTCTGGGGGTGCTCCCACCAGCACCGCCTCCCTCTTTGCCCTCCCTGTTCCTCTTACTAGTGTCCACCACCCTCCTTCTCTTGGCCTCCTCTGCTGCTGGAGAAGGGGGATCCAAGACACCTGCCTTAGTTACCCCTCCATTCTCCTCCTCCTCCTTTCTGGCCCAGCTCCCAGCCTGGGCTCCACCACTACTCTCCCCAAACAATCTCTGTACCCTACTCCTCCCTTACCCCAATTAGATATCTCCTCTCCACCAACGCTCCTATTTCCTGTCTGAGCTGCCATATCTATGCCCTCAGATGACCTAGGCTCCTACAGACCAGACACCCCCATCTGCCAGAGAGTACCCAAGAAAACTGCTGCCCACACCCTCTGCAACACACTACTTTACCTGCCCCTTCCTGCCCCCTCAGCAGTCCTCCTCTTCACATTCTAAGGTATCAACCCCGCTGTATAGAGTACCTATATAGCCCTTTATCCTGTGTAGCCATAATTTATGAATTCCAAGCAGGCCCTCTTTGAAAAACCCTATAGCTGAACCCCTGTAATTGAACTTACATGGGGATGGCTGTAAAGGTGCAACCCCTCATTTAATCCAACTGCCATCCCAAAATAGAAACTTACTAAGCTGAACCTATATGGGGATGGCTGTAAAGCTACAACCCCTTCCTTGCACTGCTAGCTGACTCTAGATAAGGATCAGCTACAATCCCCTAGAGTTCCTTGACTGCTACCTCACTACGAACTGACCCCAGATAGGGATTAGCTGCTACCCTCCAGCTGAAGCCTAGTTTATTTACTCCCTGGATTTACCCCCACCTCACCACCACTCAACCCATATGCAAGAAACTGGTTGTTGTAGCTTCTAAGTTCTTCTCCACTTGAGACTAGACTGGGACCACTAAACCCAGTTCACATGTGACCCAAACTGGATTACAACGAAATTTTGAAGAGCTGAAAGCCTCAGAAATAGATGACTGTACCATTCAGTTTTCTTCCATAATTCACTCAGAGATACTGAAGGCTAAAAGCTGATATTGTGGGATTCAATACAAAATGCTTCTTTCTCTTGTTAGGTTGCAGAGCAGCTCATTAACCCATTTGGTGAAGATGATGATGACTTTGAAACTAACTGGTGTATAGACAGAAATCTACAAGTAAGTATTTTTTAATAATATATTTTTATTTGTAAACTAATAGACATATTTCAAAGTTGCATTTGTTTTCTCCTTCCCCTAACAAAATAACAGTCAACGTTATAGATGTCAGTGTGGCTGATATACATGTCTTTCTGTGGCTGTGTGCTGACGCTGTTTAAATATTTTGCGTGGTGTATTTTAATTTATTATAAATAATACACTTTCCTAGGTTTCACTTCTGGCTGTAGATGAAATGCATATGAGCTTGCCGAAACTGAAGAAAGATATTTATTGGAATGATTCAGATGTCCGACCACCATATACACTGGCAGCCGCTGATTACTGTATTCCATCTTTCTTGGGATCAACTATTGACATGGGGCAAGTATTATTTGATGGATTGATGAGTATCCTCCTCCATCTGTACTGTGACTTGCAATCTGCCCTGGCTATACTGACATTACAGAGTACCTTAAAGAGGCATTCTGTGTGTGCATGCCTTTTGTTGATGAAAAGAGTATTGAAATCATTGCGGAACAAATTAATTCAATTTAACTCAATCATATGTCAAGAGTCCTTCAGTACAGGTGGTCCCCAGTGCAGCACATTATAGGTAACGCTAGTCAAATCACAGCGCTGGCAAGCCTGTTGCTGATGGCTTTTATTCATGCTGATACCTTGTCAGCTACACCCTCCCCATGATTTGCACACTGTTATCCACTGTGCTTGCTTTTTAACCTCTTGGTGCACAACTTAAAATATTGTGCATTTTGTAATGTGACCCTGTGTCACAGTTGTGTCAGTGTCGTGTCATTTTTTACCAGTGGAGAGATGTTCATTACAAAATGGCAAGCAAAATCTTTAGGCACTGATTGGTCAGTCCGGGGCTAGACTTGGGATGTTATCCCAGCACAACATCATGGCTCTAACTCCAGCACAGAAATGACCACATTAAATGCTATCCAAATCAGTTCACTACCTATGCCCAAGGTGCCCACATGTGGCATGGCTGCTGTGGCTTTTGCCAGTACTCCACCAATGTATCAAAACAAACTGCCCTTCCTGCCACTGTCACAAAACAATCCAAAATATGCTGCAAGTAATTATACTGTGTCTAACCTGATACAAGAACACATTACAATAAAAAAAAAAAGTAAGCGGAACTTTGCCACAAAGCTGTCACAGCGATTGGCTTCAGCTGTCCCTGATCTGATCAGCATCAGGTCTTCCAACCTTCTCTGAACAGACTGAGCATGTGTGTTCAAAACCACACTGCATTTCAGTTCTTCACTTTTTTTTCTTTCTATTCTCTTCTTTTTTCTTCTCCTGGTAAAAAAAGACATGCCAAGTGTACTAAGAGAACCACAAAGGCAGACCCGAAATATCACCACAATCTTAACACCGAGCTGGGGGGACAGGCAGCTTTCTAGCTTCATGGAAATCCAAATGAAGGGAAAGTGAGAGAAAGAAAGATACAGGACAACAGAAACACAGTGAGAGATACAGACAGAGGGCATTGACTACTTTTTTTTAAGTATGCCTACCCACTGAAAAAATGATAAAATATGTAGTTTTAATTAACCTTTTAATATTTTGATTTCAAACAAGCCATTTTATAATTGCAATAATGCACTCCAGGGTGTGTGTTGTGCTGAGGGAATGCCCTTCTTAAGACTCATTTCACTACCACTTGCTCTTGCATCCTGCCCCGTTGAATCCCTCGCAACCTAGCTGCTAGCTGTTTACTGTCGCAGCTGTTTTCTTCCCACTGTTGCCAACCCCTGCTTACTATGTATCGTTGGGTATTTCCGTACATCAGTGCATGTCGCTCCCCTCTGTTACCACCTGTCTGTTTACTTCTATTTGTACATATGATTTTGTTGGCTCTAAATTTGTACTGTACTGAACATGTATATAAATGCTATTATTACTGTACCCTGCCTATCCCTATGCCCCCAGGGCACATCATACCACCTGTCTGTAAACTTACTATTTGTATATATGACTTGTCTGCTCTAAATTGAACTGTACTGCACATGTTTATGTATGCAACAGCTATTATTACTGTATCCTGTATATCCCCATTCCCCCAGGGTGCATCTGGAATCGAGTGGTACACTGCTCAGTATGCCTTCCTGGTGAAACTCTTAAATAAATAAATAAATAACATCACGCCTTGCTGTTGGATGCACTCAGTCTATGACCTCATGACCAACCACACAAGGCATGATGTTATCCCAGCACAACACACATCCTATCCTGTATTACTGCTTAAGTATCTGAAAATTGCTGCCAGATATGGTACATTCATAGGGCTGTTATAAACCACACTTACTGTACAAGGATTAACCCAGCTGTTTTACTATGCGAATTCCAAGGATGTGTTTGTAGCTTCATTTATTATTTTTGGACAAGCTTTGTCTAGAACACATTTCTAGCTATCCTATGTTGCAAACAGTTCTCATATAACAGGTTGTTTCATTTACATTCCATTTTTTTACTTATATTTTATTAATTTTCTGCATAATCCATACAGCATTAACAGCAGATAGGCAGCATTGATGGCTGGAATTACAAATACTATACTCTAGCAGGAAAATACCCTTTTTGATTCTGTTATGCCTCATTATAAAATGGGCACTGAAATTCCCTAATCCTGATTGGCTAGAACCAGTCATCTGACCATGCATGAATGCAGTTCTATGCATGGTCATTCTGTTATTTGCCTTCTCGCACCATTCCACACTGGAATGTTGAAATACTGAATAGCAGCCATTTTTTTCTTCACACATACTGTGCATTCATCCCAACAGCAGGCCCTGCTGTCTGTTGTATGTACTCATTTCCTCACCCTAACCTCTGTCCTGCTTGCTCTACAGAGCGCTGCATGAAAAATGTAAAGCATGTAAAACATTTTTTTAAATACACTCAGTGCCTGCTTCTATCCTGAACCATCTGTTTGGGAAAACACATTTCAAATTCCCATGTCTCAGCCTCATGCACAAGGCCCATGCCATGAAATATTGTTATTGCCAAGATCCTCATATCTGAAGCCATTCCAGGTGTCACCATGTCCTTCACCCCAGTCCTCCCAACCTGAAGTCCTGAATCTGATGCATTATTCGGAAAAGCTGGAGTCCTTGTTTCAGCAGCTCCAAATCTGAAGGTTTCCAAGTTGAGCCCTTGCCATGAGTGGAGCCTTTTGATTAGTTGATGCTCCCAGTGGAGGCAAAGCTATGGTGCAGGGGCTCTGGTTCTAGCCTTCTCGATACTCAGCAGGCTCCCGACCTGAAGTTCTGAATCTTCCCATATTCGCTGGCTGTCTGCCATGCTATCTCTGCAGGTGACATCTCTCCAGAAGAGAGTTAGAGTGAGCCAATGGGCAGGACAGCAAGAGTGTACAGGTGGGCAGGCACTGAAAAATGAACTTCTGCGGCTGAGCGATCATGCAAGTGGGTGGCTAGACGAGGAAACAGATGTTCAAAAAAGAAAGGCAACAATGTATATGAAAAATGCATTTTATGTCTCTCGGAATACTCTCTTGTACAGTTAAATGGCTCTCTCCTATGATTAAAAAAACAACAGATTAACTTTTTTTAATAAATAAAATCATGAGGGGTGGGGCTTGGGGCTTAGCACTTAAAAACTACAACTATGAAATCTACATTGGGTCAAAAGACCTAGGGTGGGATATTCAAAGGAGTTGCGCATGGCGCAACAGGTTTGCACCATGCGCAGCCCACCAATGCGCCCCAGCGTGATATTCAAATGGGCGGTTGTGCTTCACAACCCCTGAGCAGCCGGGGCACCTGCAATGTGTGATGCCGGCTCAAATGCGGGATGTGCCCATGCATGCGGACATCCCGATATTCAGCCAGGATGTGCACATATGCTCATTCACATTTTGGGATCTGTGTAGTATCATGGTTCGTATCGCCCATTGGCCCACACAGTGGACCAATAGGTGTACAGCCCGACAGTACGCTGTCGAGATTCAGCGAGCCGGAAAGTTTGCAGGTGGGAACTCATCACGCCCGCTGACCGGGGGGGTGCAGGGTGGCAGGAGACTAAGTGGGTGGGTGGAGAGGGTGTGGTACCACTGGGCCACCAGGGTGTTTGACAAACACCCATGAGCGGGTGAAGGTGATCTGTCCACTGGACCACCAGGGAGTATTCCATTACATGCCCGTGATCGGGCAGGGGATAGCAGTCCACTGGACCACCAGGGTGTCATTAAACATATGCCCATGAACGGGTGTTTGGGTGCGGAGCCCGCCAAGCGGCAGCAGGTCATCAGTCCCCAATGGCTGCAGCCTGGCAGGGCACCAGGTGCAAGTCACCGGGGATCGGCACGCTGCATGCAAATGGGGCCATAATGACATGCAAATGGTCCTATTTGCACCTTGCATACATAAAAGCCTCATTTGTATGCTCACAGCTGAATGTCACTGTTGCTGCGCCTAGCGCAACTGCACTTGTGCTGGTGCAGCCCCTGCTCCCCTGCTGCCACTTGCACTGGCGCAGTGCCAGTGCATCATGCACAGTGCTTGCACCCTCAGTGCCATATTCAATGGTGCTGATCCATGGCGCAGCATCGTTGAATATCGCCCAGACCATGCCCTGGCTCATCCCAGTTGCACTGCACCCAGGCTTGCGCCCCTGCTTGGTGCAGTCTGAATATCCCACCCCTAAAGCAAAGCAGAAAATTAATTATAGTCCCTGTAGGTGGAAGGACTACTTTATATAAAAAACACAAGTTCATGTTTACTACAACATGTTTCAAAACATATATTTTAATACTAAAACATATTTTACAAATAAAAAACAATTTTATGTAAGCAATAAGACATGGCTAGATGTTGGTAGTACTGAGATAAATGCACACTCAGGGGGGTAGTGAGGCACAAGATCGTGCAGGTATCTTAGTACTACCACCACCAAGTCATGTCTTATTGCTTACTTATAAAATGGGCGTTGAAATCCTTAAATCCTGATTGGCTAGATTCAGTCATCTGAACATGCATTAATGTAGTACTAACCACATTTACCCTGGTATTTAGCCTTATCACAAATCACTGCGCAGGTATGGAATTTTAAAAAAGTGTTAGGCAGCCATTTTTTTACCCTCAGTAAAGAAACAAACAAAAAACTACAAAACAAAGACAAGTGTCTCTGATCATTGCCTATGTTTTCTCTGTCTCACTTATTCCCATCAAAGAGCACATTCATATTCTCTCACAAACATTTTGTCATCTGTTCCGTTACTTTATGTTGCTCGCGCTTCCGCAAGAAATGTTTTGCTACAGATTTCAGAGGTGTGTCACTGACTAGCCCAATGCAGGTCAAGCTGCGTTGGGCTCGTCCTTGACAGACCAATGATCATGCAAGCTAAGTATGACAGTGATTCACAGATTACAGGCAGAAACTTTGTGTAGTTGAAATGAATGAACTGCACCAATAAGAGAGCACTTAGCCCTTCATTTGCGGCTTTATGAATGAATGGACCTAGTGCTCTCTCATTGGAGTGCTTCATTCATCTGGTTGACCCCTTCCCCTTTCTCCCCATCTGCTCCCATTTGTTTGCACCCCTCTCCCCGTTGTCTCCCTCCTCCCGTTCCCATTTCCCTTCCCATACCTTGTTTGCTGCTCCCAGTTCCCCATGGTCCTTTGAGTGTTTCCTCCATTCTCAGCCCTGCTCCAGTGGGGCTGCCACTCTTCCCTGTCTACTGCTTCCAGGTGTGCTTCCATTCCTCTTCCTATCTGGCTGTTCCGCTCCCTCGCTACCTCAGCAATCAATGGAACCTTCCTGGCGACTGGTAAGCTTACACCTGATTCCAAACACTTTCTTTAAAATGGGACTTTCTTGTTTAGACTGAAGTGCCTGCTGTGCAAAATGTAACTAGCATGTGCTCTAGCTCTCACACAAACAACTCGAGACGACTTCCAAAGCTCTTTCGTGTTTGGAGTACTGAATGATCAAATTCATATGTGCCTGTACATCTCTAATAATCTTTGAACAAATTTACCTCAGCCACTCAGAACATTATACTTCTAATATGGTCAGAAATGTTTCTTACTGAAATGGATCAAGACTGTTATTCTTGGACCCAACAGTAGTTTCCAGTGGCACCAAGCAGGCACACATGACAGTCCTCTTGAACCGTGCTGCTACAACTGTACAGGCCATGATACTGCATGCGTACTTGACTGTCAACTTGCCCCACTGACTCCAGCTCACAAAGATGCAGAAAAACTCACTTGGACTGAGCACCATGAACTAGGAACGGAAATATCCTTTATACATGGTAGAGGGTAGAACTCTAACTGAATATATTAGATGTTTTCCAGTTAATATGCAATTCAATTTAACTAAGGCTTAAATGGTGAAGAGCACATGGCAAATGTGATTATATAGGGTAAATATGATCCATACAGGGGTCTTCCTAGAATCTGCATCCAAGTATTGAGACATAATCCAGCCGTTCTCATGCCCCATCTTAGCCATGGCAGTACTCAGGAGAATAAATAAGAGATCAATTAAAGTGGCAACCTGGATTACATTCTGGTAACTAAGGTCTATGCTGCATGTAACAATGTATGGCAACCATGGGGATGTGATACCTCCTTAATTACATGGCTCTTTGTGGAGTTCCTCCTGTTGCTGCCTGGGGTGGTTGAGTACACTCTTCCTTCATGTGTCTGTGGAGGTGCGCGTGTGGAGGGCTGTGTGCGGAGAGGAGTATGATCTGTTGCAGTACCATCTGGATGCCTGGCCAGCCTAATTTCTCTGTGCTCTGTGGCTCTCATTGGACCTTTCATTACTGTTCTTATGTTATGTTGCAACGACATGTGCCTGACCCCCTCTTACATCTTTCTCTGCCCATTTCCACCTTATATTTAAAAAAAAAACTTACAGCCACCTGCAATTAGCATGCTACTGTTATATTAGGCCTTTAGGGCCTCCACCTCCCCTCCCCACCCTCCAGTCCCCACCACCACCACCACCACTGGCTGCTGTTCCACCCTCTTTTTTTTAATAGCTCTCTGCTCTGAAATCTGCTCTTGCAGTGTTAGTAAACACTGCAAACCAGTAAATTATAAACAGCAAATACAAGCAAGCATTCGGCATTGACAAATGCTTGTTTAACTTGTAACTTATTAGATGACCCAACCCTCTGTCATTACTGTACCTAATAAACCCACATCTGCTCCTTGCAAACTATTTTTTTAAAACACATAAAAGGTAAAATAAGTTTTTCTAACTGCCAGAAGTACATGTGCTGGTGATTCAGTAACAGTAAATGAACCAACTAACTGCCGCGCTTCTCTCGATTGAGCCATCAATGTGGTATCACAGGCACAGCAGTGGTATTTTTTCTTGATCACACTACTGCAGATGTCAATGTGCTGCCAACAACATCACCCAGCAAGTTCCATGGTGGGACATGGGCTCTAAGTACAGGATACAGTGTAGTCCCTGAGTGTGGAGCTCCCAATTCTCACAGCTGTATTTTAATTGTCAGTCTCTGTCCCCCTTCACTAACCTACCAATCAGATCCAGCTCCACACATGGCAGAAGCACAACAGCCAACAGTTGCTTGTGAGACAGCGTGCTTCAGTGTGCCATGGTAGGTGATCAGCTGTTATCTTCTGTGACCAGAACCACCGAATAAACAGACAGAGAAGTAAGTAGGTGGGCAGCTGCCATAAAATGTTATGGCAGCATTCATATCTGTCATACCTATCTGCACACATCACTGTTCCCAAAACTCCCATTAGTTAAAGTGAATTTCCACTCACCAATCCATCTTTCGGCCAACTTCATTGAACAAGCAAGTGGGTGGGCATCCAGCAGGGTGGGGGAGGGTGTAAATAAAATATGCTAATTTCTTCTCACTACTACTTCTTTACCCTCTATTCTGTTTCACTACAATAAAAGGAGGTGGGTGGTGGTGGGGGGGGACAGCACTTTAACTGGCAACACAATTCCCAAACTTTACACTGGATCAAAAAAGATGTTAAAAAATAAAAAGAAAGATTTAAGTGAAGCAAAAAAATAAAAACTACGACAAACAACCTTTTATTTACTGTTTCATTAATTCAGAACTACACAAGTCAGAAAAACTACAACTACAGATGCGGCATTGGGACAAAATTTCTAATGCAAAACCAAAATGCCATCTAGTTCCAGCAGGCAGAAGAACTATTTAACATAAAATACAAGTACAGTTTTCCTTATTTACACGTGTTAACATAATTTCTTAGATTACTAAAAACATTTGAATTTAAGAAATCCATTTTATAAGTGCAATAAGACACTCCAAGGGGTCTTACTTTTACATTGCAGATTAATCATGTTTTCCTGATAAATACTCAATATTATCATAACTTCTGTTTTTTGGAGGTGGCACAGTTTCTACCAAACAGGATGACCAGACCTGAGATACACATGTATACCCAGATATTCTACCTTTTTAAAACTTTTTATTTATACCTTCTCCAAATCAAAAATCACTTCTAGATTGACCTATACCTATAACAGGGGTTAAGAAAGAGAGGAAAAGAGAAAAAGTTGAAACAGTTGGGATTTACATGAAAAGATAGACATGCTGCCCTATACCAGTTGGAGCCAGGGGCTAACCAATTTTTAAGTTATCAGTTGTCTCAAGGACAACTGATAACTTAAAAATTACATAAAATTACATAAACTTAAAGTTTTAATGAAAACTCATTTATCTGTTATTTGCATTTAAAAGAGGTAACTAATTTCAGTAGTGTTTAAACTGTGGTCATCACCTATTGTACAAACAGACGGCACCTTAACCAAGTGGCATGTTAAAGTTCACTAATAAGAAAAAAGAATTTGGATTTATATAGCACATTTCACACACATTTATCCCCAAACTGCTTTACAAGCAGTAAGAGACTGGTGACTAAGTGGCTACAAATGCGTAGTGGCAGACATTTTGCACATCAGTGCCCGCACGAGGCCATGGATAATCACCTGAAACAGTTTTATGGGAAAGGGAATGTTGGCCAGGACACTGGGGAAATTCCCCTACTCTTGTCGGTAGGGGGCACTGCGTCCAAGAGTCGGGTGGTCAGTCAGCAACATGGAGGTGAAGGAGATGGATGTTTTGGAGCAGAAACAGGTTGGGGTGAGAGCTGTCTCCCCAGTGGCCGAAGTTATGGACAATGAAGATTTATTTATGGAAATGACATTGGCCATTGTGTCTGAAGAGTCAGGGGATGAGGCCTCTACAGGAGAAGAATTGGCAGACTTTGAATCAGAGCCAGAGACTGCAGGAATACATACCTCTGACCAGAATATTGACTCTGTGGCTTCCCAGTTGGAGGATGTTCTGGAGGAAAAATGGAAAGAAATACAACTTTTGTTGGAAGCAGATGATGAACAATGGAGAGAGGAGAGAAGGAAAACATCGAGGAAGGATGAGTGTGTACAAGCGCGACAGCAGGAGGAACTGAGTACAAGCAGGGAAGTGGCTGGCAGGGATCCTCATTTGGTGGGAACAGGAAGCACGTCGGAACTGAAGAAACAGGGAGCTGCACAGTCTGTGAAAGAGATAATGGAAACTCCTTTTGGTGTCCATGTGGATACCTCAGAGGAAAACAGCTGGTCCCCAAGTATGGCCTTAGAACGTGCCGGGTGGAAGAAAATGGCAACCGGAGAATTGGTTCCCAATCCAGAATGGGACTCGTTTTCACAAAAGTCTGGAAGGAGTTCTTTAGAGCCGAGGAATACTGTGGTGAGAGGTGATCTGATAAGCTTTGTGGGAGGCCTGGGGTAAGTAAAAATGATGCGGGAGTAAATGTAGAGAATAGCAGAGTATCTCCTACTAAAAGACAGAAGGGGGGAAAGACTGCTTTTGGGAGGTGGCTGTTCTGCCATCCATTAATGCCTCATCCCTGGGGCATTTGGGTGCTGGGTCCACACCAAGAAATGACTCTAGCCCAGGGCTGTCTTCAGCTGCCAGTCAGAGACAGCACTATGTAAATGGAATTATCCCCCAAGGGCAAGGACCCTCCAGGTCCGGAAGCTCCCCTCCACCTCGGGCCAGAGCAAGATATGCTTTTTTGATAGAGCTGAGCCTACACCACGAAGGAGCATGGTGAGGCTAAAATACAGAGCTGGGTTAGAATCTAACCCTGACAGAATATATGTGGGCTGTAAACTGTTGAAAGATTCAAAGAGATTTCTGGCATCAGAAATGTATGCTTTAATTCATGTGTCCAGAGAGGATACATTTGATGTTAGTTTTTGATCCATGTCTGGGCTTGAAAGATTCTGGAGTAAATTTAACCAACTGAAATGTATTCCATTATGGACCCCATTTATGGCCATTCCACTCACTAAGCCCACAATTAAGACTATAACAATCATGTTCAGGAATGAAGCAGTACATGTAGGGGACATTACACATTGGCTAAATCAACGTTGTGATGTGCTCAGTGCTCCTGAAGCTATTATAGATTCAGAATTCTTATGGACTGGTGGATGGCATTTCAGACTGAAACTATGACACTCGGAAGAGGGTTTGCACCACATCCCTAATAGTTTTTTCCTGGGCTGTGACAGAGGGGTCTGTTTTTACCCAGGCCAGCCCAAGGCGTGCTAAAGGTGTGGGGCTCGTACACTCCTATCCAATGTGTGTGACATGGTCAGATGTGGACTATGTGGAAAAACTGGGCATATCAGCTCACAATGTTGTAACCACATGAAATGTAACCTCTGTGAGGAGTATGGACACATGTACCAAAATTGCCCCGTGGCCTCTAGAAACAACACCAGAAATGTGAATCCAGACATGTTAATCAAAAAGGTCCAGCAAACAGTGGGTGCTAATAATGCAGTTTTGCCCGAGAATCCAAAAAGAGCAACACGTGGTAGTTAATCCACAAGCTATACTGTCTGATGGTCAGCAGGCTGGTCAGAGGGAATCTGAGGCCATTTCTGCTGAAGTTGTAATACTATCTGATCCATTGGGGTTGGGGGACAAAATGGATGGAGAAAATATAGTGTCTATCCAGTCAGAAGAGAAATCAAATGGGGAAGGAGGTTCAACATCAGAGGCGGAGGTGCAGGACAGTAACAGTCAGATGCCTCTCCCCCCTCCCCCCATCCCAGAGACAACATTTTTGTCAGAGAGGCGATGGAGTTTAAGGAGTCAGAAGGAGACTCTAATGGAGATGGAGGTAGCAAACCCGTATGAGGTCCTGGCCCCACAGACTGATGGGGACCAAGGGGCAGTGGAACTGGACTCAAGTACAGCCTCTGTGACCTCAGTTTCACAGGTGGTGAAAAAAAAAGAAGGTGGGGTTAAAAAGAAGAAAAAAAAAGAAAAAAACAAAAGTGGCAATGTGATTTATCTGGAAAGTTATTAATGTTCACCTATTATAACAAATTGTAATGGTATTATTTGCCCTTGCTTCTGCTAATACAGTATTTGCAGCATTTTAAATACCAGAAAAAGGGATACTGTTTTTTCTCAGTTAAGGGGCTTGGCTTGTGAAGTCATTTTCTCACAGGAGACTTGGTTAAATTCAGTGGCCTCAGTATCTCAGGCAAAACGGGCATGGGTATGAGGCCCTTCCTACTTGTCGTTTGGTACCGAAAAGGCTGATGGGGTGGGTATTTTATTTTCAGGTTCTAGGTTTAAGATCCAAAAAATAATGGATCTACCTCCAGGCTGGGCACTGGGCATTGATGGGATATGGTATAACCAACCAAGTAGGTTTATTGTAGTGTATGGACCACAAGTGACAGCAGAAAGGGTTGCCTTATGGGAGTTGATTCAGCCTTTCTTGGCTACTGCTAGGAATGTCTACATAGGAGGGGACTTTAATTGTTCTTTGGAAGTAAAGGGACATCAGAAGAAAAGGAAAAAAATATACTGCGATTCAGTAGCATTATAAAAGTGTTTTGAAATGGATGAATTAACAGATTGTTTTTTAAACGCTATACCAGAAATTTAATAAACATATGTTAGAGGGCTACTGAATACAAATATTGATTATGTATTTGTGTCTAGGAGAATGTAGGTGGTCAAAACCAATTGTATTTCCCTGGAATTTTCAGACCATTTGTTAATAATTTACCCTCTTTCTCCACCCTCCCCTTGTACCACACTCTCGCCATAATCCCTGTTTTCCCTCCTACTGACAGTCCTCAACCCCTTCATCCCTCTCTCTAACACTGTGCACCCCTTCCTCCTAACATTTGTCTACTCCTAGCTCACCCTATACCCCCCTGCCCCTTACCAATAACCCCTTAAACTTTGTTTCCACTCATCAAATCCCTGCTCATTCTGCCCATCCTCCTATTCATCCCTAATCATTTGCTTTTTCCCTAGTCTATGTCCTCAACCCCTCCTAGTACCATCCAACGATGCTCTAACCCCTGATTGGGTGCTGACCTACTCTCCTCGCCCCTCTCAAATGCATATTCGCTACTCTATTGCTTATCATTAAATCACTTTAACACTCCTAGTCACCCTGTCAAAACTGCAATCTCTGCCCCCTGTTGTCCCCCCTCCAGTTCTACACTCTCCTTACTCCAAATTAGCTACCCCCATTTCCCTCCTCTAACACTTTCTCCCCCTCCTTCTCTCACCTCCAATTTTTTCCTGTCTGGTCCTGCCCTCCTTGCAGGGTTTCCTAGCATCCTGAAGGGGTATCTGGACCTGGCAATTGTTCCCCTCCCTACCTCCCTCCCTCCCTCTCTCTCTCTCTCTCTCTCTCTCTCTCTCTCTCTCTCTCTCTGGTCTTTCACTAGCACTTACCAAGAACTGCTCCCAACATCCAGCACTTTTCTGTTTCTTTGCTTTCTACACCCACTGGCCTCCTGGTCTTTCGGCTCTGGGTGCACCACATAAGTTCTCCAACTAATTGCTCTTCTACCTCGGCCTCAGACCCTTGTGCTATTGTGCTGTAGTCTACCACTCTCTGTTGTAAAGAAATTGCTCTGTTATTGTCTACTATTCTCTTTTACAAAGAATTTGCTATTGTTTTCCTGCATTATGCTTAGCCTCCCCCAACCATTGTATCCCCGGACACTTCTGGAAACAAGCTGTTTGTCAGCTCATGTTGTCTTTCCTGGTGAAACATTTTGTAAATAATTAAATAAATAAATAATAAAATCAGTGGACTGTACGGAATCTGGAATAACTCAACCAAAGGGAAGGTGGAAAATGAATACTAACAGTTTATTAGAGCCAGAGGTAAAGTTAGGCATAGCAGGCTTGCTGGTAACAAGAGCTTCTGTACTCCCTGTATACGAGGATCTTTTTAAGTGGTGGTGTGATACTAAGGTAGAAATAACAAAGTGGATGCAAGATTTCGGCAAAGCAAAAAGGAATAATTTACAGTATCTTGATCTCAGTTGACAACTCTGTAAGCTTTTAGAAGCCACATATGTATCTAGGCAGGTTTTGTCAGAACAAATAACATATTAAAACAAAAATGAGAGAGGTACAACACAATAGGGCAGCTACGTTACAAATAGAGCTGCAATTGGGGACCCAGAAAACACCTTTTTCAGATCCCTGTATTGCCTGCAAGGAAAGAAAGGAGAGGTCACTCGTTTCAGGCCTAAGGAATGAACGGGGGAACATGTTGTTCAGACAGAGGGGATTTGGAAAATGGTAGAATCACATTTATTAAATTTAGCACAGGAAGATAAAGTGGAAGAAAGAGTAGTAGATGTTTTTTAACAGAGGTACAAGTCTCGAGTTTAAGTAGGGAAGATTCTGTCTTGCTGGGGGATCAGATTAAAGAACAGGAGGAGGTAGATGCAATAACTAGCTTAAGACCGGGGTAGTGTCGGGGTGGATGGATTATCAAATGAATTTTATAAAATCTTTGGATCCTTCATGGCAAGGTTTTTGGTTAGGGTATATAATTATTTCTTTTGGAATCATCTGATTCCATCAGAATTCACTCTAGGTTTATTAATTTTTCTTTTTAAATCTGGGGACAAGCTAGATATAGATAACTGGCATCCAATCAGCATACTAAATGTAGATTATAAAATACTAGCAACAGTTTTGAAAATTAGATTGAAATCAGTGGCCCCCTTGTTAATACATGAGGTACAGACGTGTGCTATTAAGGGGAGGGATATACAGGAGAGCCTCTCTATCATAAGAGATGTGTATGAATTTAATAGAGAGAAACAGGATGGGGGTGTGCTTCTGTCCTTAGATCAGAGCAAAGCTTTTGATTGTGTGAATCATGTTTTTTTATTTAAAGTATTAAAGCATTATGGCATCCCGTCTGATGATATTAAATAGATGTATTTATTGTACACAAATGCACTAATGACTCCTGAGATTGCAGGCAGGGGAGGAATTATTATTCCATTGAAGGTGGGGATGCACCAGGGTTGTCCATTAAGCCCTCTTTTGTATGTCTTCTCAATAGACCCTTTTATTAGAAGAGTAATGGGGAAAGAGTCAATATCAGGAATGGTGGGAAACTAGAGGGAGGACAGAGTAAAAATAGTGCCCATGCAGATGATTTGTGTGTATTCCTAAAGACAAAAGAGGAAAGGGAGAACTTGGTGCAAGAGGTAATAGAGTTCTCAAAAGCATCAGGGACTAAATTAAATCTGGAAAAGAGTAGAGGTTTCCATTTGAGAAAGCTGACTGGAGAAATCAGGGAGGTATGTAATATTAAAATTAAGGAAGAGGTTACTAAAATTTGGGGCATTTATTATGGTCCAGGGGATATGGCGGCATATAATTGGGGAAAGCAATTACAGGTGGGGAAAGCTAAAGTAAATAAATGGAAAAGCTGGAAGATGTCAAAATTGAAGAGGGTGTTTATTACAAAACAGTTTCTATTGCCATGTTTTTTGTACATATGGATGGTATTTCCCTACCGGGCAATTTGGAAACAAGATTGTTGTGCCTGTGTTTTCAACTTTTATGGGGCAGTCAGCTGAATCCTGTTAAAAGGGAAGTAACGTATTTAGATGTAAAAAAAGGGGGTTTGAATATGATTAACCCAGTGGGTTCTTTTCACACTTTATTTTGGAAAAAGAATTTACATATCCTTTTTCTGTTACAAGAATCTTTAGCTGTAAAATGGGGGAGGAACATTATGCAGGAGGTTATAAAGAGGTGGGTGGCCAAAACACCAAGGGTCAGTAACCACTTGGCATTGCCAGAAGTTTATAGAGGGACTTTTCAGAAGCTACATAAATGGAAAATCACAAAGCAAAAATTAATACAAAATAATAGGAAAGTCTGGTGTAGGTGGATACTGGACACTACAGGTCCAAGTGAGCCAGAATTTAAGATGTGTATGCCAGGGAACAATATTCAAATTTATCAAATGTTAAATAAGAGAATTCCGTAGAAAATGTGAGATGTGTCTTGATTAATGGCTCATGGTAGATTAGGAGTACAGGGGAATAATAAACATAAGGCCATTGAGGAAGGGAATTGTTTGTGCCTTCAATGTAGAGCACCAATAGAGTCTCAGGAACATTTTCTTTTCCAATGTGAATACACTATGGAGTTATGGCCTTATCTGGCTTAGGAATGGAAAATGCCCTGGTTGGCACATTTAACATATGGAAATCTGGTGCTAGGAAATTTCCCTGGATTAAGGGAATACCATAGGAGCACACTGATTGGGTTTTGCTTGTCTCAAGTTTTATTTATGGCAAAGTCATTGTCAGTTTGTATTGCAACAGCATGAGATGTCATATATTGCTTTTAGTAAAATGTGTACAGGAGCGATGTAGGACATTTTTAGGAAAGAGTCCAAAGCCAAAAGTAAATATGTGGTGGAAAGGGTTTGTGTTTTTTCAGAAATATGCTTAAAAAGATTAAAGTAGAGTTGATTATGGGAGGTTCAGTGATAAAGGGAAAGAAAGGAATGTATATTGGGAGTGGGTAGGGGTGGGTAAGGGAGTAATGGGATATATGTTTATGTTAAGTAGAACAATTTTCAAGGCATATGTAAGGCATATTGTAAAGGTGTGTACTATTTGTGTTTGGAAACTACGTTGTAAGGTTTGTCTTTGGTCTGTGTTAATAAAAACTTCCCTACTCTTGCTACTTCGATTGTTTTCTTTGCTTGCCTGAAATTTGTGGTGGGCACGATGGCAATTAGTGCTACAACAACTCAGCAGCTCGTATCTTTCCATTGCTCAAATGGTGGAAAAGGCTATGCATGTATTTAAACCGAGGGAAATGAGTATGCTTTATGATACGCATATGGAAAAACTGTGGAAATCTTTCTCTTGGCTGTAATTGCAAACAATAATAGAACATGTGAAGTGTTTTTTGGGGGGTTTTGGTTTTTGCTTCTGGTTAATTAGGGGTGTATACCTACCAATCGTATGATGAGAGACAGTTTTTTTATTTTTTCCTTTTTTTTCCCCTCAGTGTTTACCTTTTGTCCCCTATGATTTTTTTGGTTTTTTTACCTGTAGTTTTATAGTATGTTTGTATATGGCTCTCCTTCATGACCCTGTGTGATGTTTCTTGCTATGAGTGTTGTTTTCCTTTTAATAAACTATAAAATCATGAAATACCCCTACTCTAGCAGTGGGGCACTGTCGTCCATTTTGGCAGTCTTCCAAGATGGCTGACCCAGGAGGTGGAGGTGAGAATGGCATTGTGACAAGGGAACTGACCTCCGACCCTGCCACAGTACAATACGAGGTGCATGAGCCAATGTAGACCAAAGAGAATGAAGCACCACACATGGAATTATAGGCTGATAGAATGTATTGACCTGATAGATGTGGAGTTGCAGATGGAAGACGCTAAGTTGAGAGCTGCTATGATGGAGGAATGGAGTAAATTGTTGGAAATAATGGCTGAGGAGGAAGCCAAGTATCTTCACGAAAGTGATCACCTCCTCAGCCTGCAACAGTTAAAATGAGCCACTGATGTGTCAGCTGAGGTGCTGACAGACACGGGACTGTCAGAATTTGATACACAGCACAACAGGAAAAGGCTGGGTCCCAGAACTGCTGTACAAAAAGTTACCCCCTGGTCCCCTGACAAAGCCTTGAAAGAAGCAGGCTGGATTCAAAGTGATTTGGGTGAATGGGTTCTCGATGCCACAGACCCGAAAGTGCAGAGATACTGCAGTTTCCCCTTAATGAGTGTTGAAAGTTCAGCAACTTGCGCTGCTGCTGTAATGACGCCCGTGCACTACTCCATTACCAGGAGTCCTAAGCTGGTGCCTGCATACAACCTTCCTGCAAGCATGATGGAGCAAGTAACATAATGAGCTACAGAATGATCCACCTCTGTGTTTAGAAATGGAACTGCTGCTGTGTGCTCTTCTGCTACAACTACTGCGATGCCAGTGGCTGAACGCATGACTCCAGAAACTGAAGGTGAGACCGATACTGGTCGGGAGGACTCAGTTAAGCAAATGGAGAGAAGTGGGCAAGGAGATATGGACTTTCTGTCCTCTGTGGAGTAACATCCTGCTCCAAGAGACAAATATAGGGGAGCAAAGACTATCAGAAACTGTGCTCCCAGTTGAACATCGGCTGTCTTATAATGAGCTAAAGGAGGCAGCAAATGCTGTGCAGCAAATCTCGGCTGAGACTGTACCAGAAAATCTGCATGCTACAGGTGCTACTGAATTCTCTTCCCCTGCTTCTCCACAAGCTGGGCCAGGTCTGACAGCCAGAAGGAGAGGGCCTAGTCTGTTTTGTTTGGGCTTGTGGTCCCTGAAATCCAAGCTTTACAAGGTCACCTACAGTGGCGTGAAAAAGTATTTGCCCCCTTCCTGATTTTCTCTATTATTGCATATTTGTCACACTGGATGTTTTCAGGTCTTTAGACAAAATATAATATTAGATAAAGGGAACCTGAGTGAACAAATAACACTTTTTTTTTTTTACTTATTTCATTTATTTAATGAAAAAAGTTAACCAACACCAACGGGCACTGTGTGAAAAGTAATTGCCCCCTAGTTAAATCAACCCAATTAAAGGGATAATTAGAGTCAGTTGATTGAACACAGCCAGGCTTGATTACAGCCAGCCCTGCTCAATATAAATCTCACTTATTTTGACCTTACCATCAGAGTCACGCTGCAGCACAAAGATTCAACAAGCACATTATGCCATGATCAAAGGAAGTTCCTGAAAAGATCAGAAAAAAAATTTGTTGCCCTCTATCAGTCTGGAAAAGGTTACAAAACTATTTTTAAGACTCTGGGACTCCAACAAACCACAGTGAGAGCCATAATCTCCAAATGGAGAACACTTGGAACAGTAGTGAATCTTCCCAGGAGTGGGCGGCCTGCCAAAATTACTCCAAGAGCGCAGCGTAAAATCATTCAGGAAGTCTCAAAGGATCCTAAAACAACATCCAAAGAACTGCAGGCTTCTCTTGCCTCAGCTAAGGTCAGTGTTCACGACACCACAATCAGAAAGAGACTGGGCAAAAATGGGCTTCATGTGAGAGTAGCAAGGCAGAAACCACTGCTAACTAAGAAGAACAAAATGCTCGCTCACTTGCTAAGAAGCACCTGGATGATCCACAAGCCTTTTGGGAAAATGTTCTATGGACAGATGAGTCCAAAGTGGAACTTTTGGATGACATGGATCCCATAATGTCTTGTGTAAAGCAAACACAGCATTCCACAGTAAGAACACCATACCAACAGTCAAACATGGTGGTGGTAGTGTGATGGTGTGGATGCTTTGCTGCCTAAGGACCTGGATGACTTGCCATAATTAAAGGAACCATGAATTCTGCCTGTACTAGAAAATTCTTAATGAGAATGTCCGGTCATCCTTCCGCTGCTGAAGTGAAGCGAGTTGGGCCATGCAGCAAGACAATGATCCAAAACACAAAAGCAAGTCCACATCAGAATGGCTAAAAAGAAGTAAAATTAAAGTTTTGGAGTGGCTCTAGTCAAAGTCCAGACTTAAACCCAATAGAGATGCTGTGGCAGGACCTGAACGGAGGCAGGTCATGCTTGAAAACCTCCAAATGTTACTGAATTAAAGCAGTTCTGCGTGGAAGAGTGGGTTAAATTCCTCCACAGCGATGTGAAAGACTGATATTGAATTATAGGAAGTGTTTGTTGCAGTCATTGCAGCTAAAATGCATAACCAGTTATTAAGTGTAAGGGCAATTACTATTTCACACAGTGCCAGTTGGTGTTGGTTAACTTTTTTTCATTAAATAAGTGAAATTAAAAAAAAAAAACAAGTGTTATTTGTTCACTCAGGTTCCCATTATCTAATATTACATTTTCTCTAAAGACCTGAAAACATCCAGTGTGACAAATATGCAATAATAGAGAAAATCAGGAAGGGGGCAAATACTTTTTCACGCCACTGTAAGCTTAAGGGTACACTATTGTGGGTCCACTTTGCAGCTATACCTTTGACTAAGCCTGTATTTCGAACTGTGGCAATACTTTTTAAAAATGAATGTGTTAATATCTTGGACATTCTATTTTGGTTAGGGCAGAGATGTGAGGTGTTGGATAATCCACCCTGATTACTGACTCAGAGCAAATATGGACAGGAAGTTGGAAGATAAGAGTGAAATTGCATCTCACTGATGAGAATATCATTCACCTGCCTAGTAGTTTCTTCTTAGTCTGAGATGGGGGTCTTTGTTTTACATAGGGAAGCAAAAAGCCTGCCACATGTGTGGGGCTCGTACCCACCTTAGTAACGTGTGTTAAGCTGCAGTCACTGTCTGGATTATGGATATTCTATACCTCTCAATCATGTACTAATACCTTCCAATACAATTTATATGAAAGAGGGGTAATTCTTTTGTGAGATGTTCCCTGGGCCCCCCATAATTTACGGAACTGGCTACTGCAAAAACAACTATTAATGCAGGCCCAACAGAAGGAAGCAGCATGGGCCTCTGAAAGGTGTTTTACTTCACAAAAGCAAGAAGACATACAAAGTAAGCAGGCCAGCCTGCCTGTTGTACTGGACCCCCCCCCCACCTCATTCTGTTACTATAGTCTCTGTAGAAGACAATGTTTCGGATACTAAGGCTGATACTACGACTTCCTCTCCTGGACCCCTCACTCTAGTGTGGCAGAACAGGACATTACTCCCCCGCCTCTTCCATTGCGGGAACCCCCATAGAGGTGGCGGATACTCCTGGCACTGAAGCTAGGACAAGGACCTCCGCACTTAAGATGACTCCACCTCCAGGAGAGGAATTTTATATGGTAAAACCTAGGGAAAGAAAAAAAAACATTACAGAAACCCAAACGATAGATCCAAAAGCACTGAGAGTGGAAAACAGGTGTCCCATAATATACGGGAATGGCTACTGCAGGAACAACTAGTAATGCAAGCCCAACAGAAGGAAGCAGCACGGGCCTCTGAAAGGTATTTTACTTCACAAAAGCAAGGAGACATACAAACTGAGCAGGCAAGGCTGCCTGCTGCACTGGACCCTCCCCCCACCTCCTTCTCTTACTATAGTCTCTGTAGAAGACAATGTTTCGGATACTAAGGCTGATACTATGACTTCCTCTTCTGGGCCCCTCACTCTGGTGTGGCAGAACAAGACATTACTCCCCTGCCTCCCCCATTATGGGAACCCTCATAGTGGTGGTGGATACTCCTGGCACTGAAGCTACAACAAGGCCCTCCACATTTAAGATGACCCCAGACCCCACCTCCAGAGGAGGAATTTTGTATGGCAAAACCTGGGGAAAGAAAAAAAACTGAATAGAAACCCAAAAGATAGAACCAAAAGCACTGAGAGGGGAAAAGAGGTGTACACACAGCTCCTGTACCTACAAGAAACCAGTACAATGCCTTGGCCACAAGGAAGCAACGGGGAGACATGGACAGAGAAGATGAAGAATTCAGAGGCATCCTCTATAACATCTTCTCAAAGGGGTATTTCCTTGGATCAGGAGGAATCACTGTCTGAGTCCTCAATTTCTAAACAAATGAAATGGAAAACAAGATCCCAGGAGTCATGATTTTGTGATGGGTAAAGCTACCAACAGTCCCTATTTTCCCAGGACAGTCCCTATTTTAGGCAGAATGTCCCAGTGTCCCCACAAGTTTTGCAAAATGTCACTTTTGTCCCAGTTTTTGCTTACTCGTCCCAGTTTTGTCCCTTTTTTCTTGCTGACTGCTAATCCGTAAGTGACAGTTATTTCAGCACCACTGTGGCGCTGCTCTGGCTGGACAACAGTTTGCAACTTCAACCTCTGGGCTTGTATTGCACTGTAAGCATGTCAGTGGGAGCACAGTAAAGCATGTTCCTTCTTGTTAGATTAGACTGGGTAGTAGTGCAAACAAGTACATGTGGACATCTGCCTGCCAGCAGCTGAGAGGGACTCCAGAAAGAGAAGAGGGAGCAGCAGGGAACTAAGCTACCTGAACCTGATCAGCTGTAGGGGAGTGTGTGAAAACAATCTGGTGTGGTGGTGAGAGTCTTTGAAGTGAAGTTTGCTCAGCAAATGAGGTGAGTGAAAGTGGGTTGGATTGAACTGTCAGGAGGAGCAACATATGCAGCTCGAATGTCTGATCACAATTTTTTTTTTCCAATTGTTTAACCAGGTGAGACACACTAAGCTGAAAGCTTTTTTACAGGTGCAACCTGGGTGCACAAGGATATTAAGTGACTTGCTCAGGGTCACACAGTATATGCAAGTGGGGGCTGTGAGATTCAAACCCAGGTCTCCAGATTTACAGCTCAGAGCCTTAAACCACTGAACTATACTGCCTCCCTCTATTATTTAACGCAGGTTTGCTTCTAATGAACTTTATGTATATCATAATTTGGAACTTACTGCAGCAGAATGATGTATTGTTCTGATCTGAATGTTTGCTACTGGTGTTGCTGTGGGGCGACATGGCCGGAGCAAGCAGCAAAATGTAATTGATTGTGCACTGCATTGTCTGCGACGATGCCCATGGGAGTGACACGGTGGGGGGGAGGGATCATGGTCAGGATGGACCGTCCCAGTTTTAGGCCTCAGAAAGTTGGTAGCTTTATGGGCAATAGGGCTGTTTTTCTTCTTTTTGTGCTACTCATGTTCTCTGGGTTTGATGTAACTACCGTTAATGGGAACAGCATAAAGAGTTATAAAAAGAGGCTGTCCACCTATGCTGTGTTGCAGGACTGCACAAGTTAGATACTTTTGCTTCAAGATACTTGCCTGAAAACCACATTTGAAATCTCACAGGCCACTAATCAATGGCATAGAGATACGTCCTTTTGGTCATCTGGCACTGACCTATTTGACACAGTGAGCATATTGTTTACAGATTCTGGTTTTAAGGTGTCTAATCTGGTGGATATACACCCAGGAAGGGCCTTCTTTTGGACATAGTGTATCATACTACCTGACTAAAATGATATCTACTTACACTGCCAAACAAAGGCTTCCCAGGTAGGGATAGGCTGCCCGTTGGGTAGCTGAAGTGGGTAGGTCAGGTATCAGTGTTTTTTGGTCAGGTAGGGTAGTTCAGGTAATTTACTATCCTACTTGACCTAACAGTGTACTTCACAGGTCGGGTACAGTGGACATCGGTAACGGGGAGAGTAACATGTAATTTTTTTTAAAAAGGCATTTTTTCAGGCAGCCTGTGGGTCCTGGAACTTTCTGATCTTTAATCGGGCATTACAGTCAGCCTGTGGGGTTCTCACAGCAAACAGGAACACATGACACCAGCCTGACAATCTGATTGGTCAGTGCTGGTCTCTGAGCTCTCTGTCTACTGTGTGAGCATGCAGATTAGTTCTGGAGCTTGGTGGGAGAGGGAGCATGATTTGGAGCTCACTGCAACCATAGCAAAAAGTCACAAAAACTAACAAAAAAAAGTTGAAGCACAACTTTTGTCTTGTAAGGAAGGGGGAGCAAGGGTTGGGATTGAAAAAAGGGGGAATAATCGGGGCAGGGTCATCAAGTGCGGCAGTGCAAGGGAGAGAAGGAGAAGGAGAAGGGGGTGATGGCGCTTGTTGCTGCTGGTAGCAGCTGTGAACGTCATTTAGGCTGTGTACATGCTGTCTGTTGTTAGGTGCCCTGAGCCCTGTCTGTGACATATACTTTGTGTCTCTCTGTAGTATAGTGAAGCCATTTAGGCTGTATTACACATTGTCTGTTGACTTTGACAGCAGATAAGGACTGTTTGGCCCACCCAGTCTGCCCATTTCCCTACCTATTAAATAAGCTGCAGATTCTAGTTTACCAACAGCATACTTCCTCCTACCCCCACTGTAATTGCCTTGTGGTTGTCCCATGCATTCTTGAATTCTCACACTGTTTTTGACCCCACAGCCTCCTCAGGAAGGCAGTTCCATACATCCACCATTCTCTCCGTGAAACAATATTTCCTCATGTTGCCCCTGAGCCATCCCCCCATCTTTAAATGGTGTCCCCTTGTTCTTGCACATCTCTTTTTCTGAAAGATACCACCTTCTTGAACTTTGTTGATTCCCTTAAGGTACTTGAAAGTTTCTATCATGTCCCCCCTCTCCCTCCTTTCCTCAAGGGTATACATATTAAGCTCTCTTAGTCTCTCTTCATATGGCTTCTGTTGCAGACCCTGCACCATTTTACTTCCCCTCCTCTGGACCACCTCCATCCTGTCTATGTCCTTGTGGAGATGGGGTCCTCCAAAACTGCAAGCAGTACTCCAGATGGGGTCTCACCAACTGTCTGTACAGAGGGATAACAGCTTCCTGTTTTCTACTGGTGATGCCTTTCCCTATGCATCTCAGTATCCCCCAAGCTCTCCTTACTGACTTCTCACATTGCTTGCCTACCTTAAGGTCATCTGATATGACTACCCCCAGGTCCCTTTCCATTTTAGTTGTTGTTAGTACCCCCCCCCCCATTGTGTACTCTTCACCTGGGTTTTTGTTTCCAGGTGCATTACTTTGCACTTTTGCATTCAATCTAAGCTGCCATACTTCTGACCATTCCTCCAACCTTGCCAAGTCCCTTCTCATCCTTTCCACCCCCTCCCTTGTGTATCAACCCTGTTGGAGATCTTTGTGTCATCTGCAAAGAGGCATACTTTTCCTTCCTGACCCTCTGCAATGTCTCCTATAAAGAAATTAAAGAGGACTGGTCCCAGTACTGAACTCTGCTGTACCTCACTAGTAGCCCCACTTTCTTCGGAGTGAGTTCCATTTACTATTGCCCTCTGCATCCTGTTGTGCAGCCAATTTGTTATCCAGGTTAGCACCTTGGGACCAAATCCCAGGCTAGCTAACTTGTTTATTAATCTTTTGAGTGAGACTGTGTCAAATGCCTTGCTAAAGTCTAGGTAGGCAATATCCACAGCCCCTCCCTGGTCTATTACTTTGGCCACTCAGTCAAAGAAATAGATTAGATTTGTCTGACATGACCTTCCTGCTGTGAATCCATGTTGCCTTGGGTCCTGTGCCCCACTGGCCTCTAGGTACTCAACAGTTCTTCCTTTCAGAAGTGATTCCATCATTTTCCCTACCGCTGAGGTCAAACTAACAGGTCTGTAGTTTTCTGCCTCTGCCTTACTCCCACTTTTGTGTAGAGGAATCACATATGTCCTCCTCCAGTCCTCAGGTACCACCCCATCCTCCCATGATTTGTTAAAAAGGGTAGTCAGAGGTGTCACTAGTTCTCCCCTTAGTTCTTTTAGAATTCTGGGGTGAAACCCATCAGGCCCCATTGCTTTATCCACCTTGAGTTTTAGGAGTTCTTTCAGGACCCTTTCTTCTGTGAATGGACTGGTGTCAACCCCCCTGCCCAGAGTGCTTCTATTGTTTGGTTTAGGTAACTCCTCTTCTTCTTCTTTTGTGAATACTGAGCAAAAGTATTCATTCAGTATCTCTGCCTTTTCACTGTCTCTCTCTGCCCACTTTCCCTCCCCTTTATTAAGCTTCACTATCCCTCCCTTTACCTTTCTTTGTTCCCTAATATATCTATAAAAGGTTTTATCCTCCTTCTTAACTGAGTTGGGGATCTTTTCCTCGGTTTGCGCCTTTGCTATTCTGACTGCCTTCCCCACTTCATTCTGCTTTAACTGATACAGTTCCCTGTCCTGCTTCTTCTGTGATTCCTTATACTTCCTGAATGTTATCTTTTTCTCCCTAATGTTCCCCGCCACCTCTTTTGAGAACCATAGTGTTTTTTTACTCCGTTTTGTTTTCTTTCTTTATTTGTTTCACACAAAGGCTTGTTGCCTCTATGATGGTAGTTTTGATTTTTTCCATTGTTCTTCCACCCCTCCTTTCTGCCCATTTGCTAATGCATTCCTTAGGTATTCACCCATTTTGCCAAAGTCACCCCTTCTGAAGTCCAATATCCTCATTTTTGTGTGTCTTGACTCCACGGTTGTGTTTATCGTGAATCACACTGTGTGGTGGTTGCTTATTCCCAGATGGCTACCCACTTCTAAACCTGAGATTCTCTCTCCATTTGAGAGTACCAGGTCCAAGATTGCTTCCTCCCAAGTGGGTTCCAACATTGGCTGTCTAAGGCATGCCCAGTGTAGGGCATTGAGAATAACCCTGCTCTTGGATGTGGCTGCAATAAATGTGTTCCACTTAACATCTGTCATATTCAGGTCCCCCATCAATAATAGCTCCCCTTTTTCTGCCATTCTGAGAATGCCTTCTATAATTTCCTTATCCATATCCTCCCCCTGAGACAGGGGTCTATATACAACCCCTGTGTGGATTGTGGTGCCACTCCCTGTCTCCAAGGTGACCCACCTTGCCTCCTGTCCTCCCCATTAACCCTTTAGTTCTATAGCTTTGAGCCCTTCCCTTATGTAGAGCGGTACTCCTCCTCCTCCTCCTCTTTTACCCTCCCTGTCCCTTCTGTAGATTGTGTACCCTGGTATATTGACATCCCAGTCATGGTTCTCCATGTACCATGTTTCTGTGACTGCCACGATATCCAGGTGTCCCTCTTCCATCAGGGCCACTAACTCAGGAAGCTTGTTACCCAGACTATGGACATTGGTACTCTTTGCCCTCCATTTAATGTTGGCATTACCCTTTTGTGCCCCATCCATGCACTTATTGCCTTTGTCTTTTTTTTCCATTTACCCCTCTCCTGCCCTCTGTTGAACTCTGTACCTTGGTGTTTCCCTTACTAACTACCATGTTTTGTGGGGGGAGGCTTGGAATTTCCTGATTCCTATCAGCACCTCCCCCCTTGGCTAGTTTAAAAACTTGCCAATGAAGCATTTAAACCTATCACCTAGGAGCTTGGTTGCCCTCCTGGATAGATGCAGACCATCACACCAGTATAGACCCACATCTCTCCAGGTGGACCCCCAGTCCCCAATGAAGCCAAAACCCTGTGCTGTGCACCAGTCTTTCAACCATTCATTGAACTGCATGGTGCGGAGCACCCTAGCCTCACCCATGCCATAGACAGGCGGACAATGATGTCTACTTCCCTCTCTCTTGATGCTGCTACTGCAATCCTGAGGATTTTCTTCCTGTTCTTCCAAGCCATGGCACCAGGTAGGTACCTTACCTCCCTCTCCCCTCCCTTCTCCAGTTCTACCCCCATAACAACTGAGTCCCCCACCAGGAGCTATTTCCTTCCCCTGTGGTGTCCCTTGCCACCCCTTCCTGTGTGTCTCTTTTGTAGAGGTTCCCAGCATCCTCCTTGGTCTCTACTGTGGGTGCCATCATAGAGGAATCTTGCTCTGCCAGAATGGCATATGAGTTGTGGAGAGATACAACTGGAGGGATGCACCTCTGTTCCACCACCCTCACCCTCCCAGAGCCCACTGTAGTCCAACAGCTCCTCATTCTTGGCAACCTCTGAGGCAGCGGTGGTGGCACTGGTGCTCTTTGGGTGGGGGAGGCTTCCCTACTCCTTGCCAGTTCAGCCTGGAGATGGGCAACCTCCCCCCTCAGAGCTGACAGTTGCCTGCAAATAGGGCAGCAATGCAGTTTCCAGAATGTCTCCCAGAAAATTGCCGCCCACAGGCCAGTGCATTGCACCACTCCCCACATGTCCTGCTCCTTCCTGCTTATAATATATAATACTTATATATATATATATATATATCTATATATATCTATATATATATATATAGATATATATAGATATATATATATATATATATGTATATATATTGTTTTTGGATTTTTTGGGGGTATGTGTGCTTATCCTCTATGCACTGTGCTGGGTTATTAAGGATATGACAGAGTTGTGCCCCCTGCCCTCTTGAGGAAGTAATGTCAGAACCTTGGGTATAAAGGAAATGATATGCCTGGGGTGGGTGTGGTGAGGGGAAGGGGGATGGGTGACCCCCAGCCACCAGTGACCTTCAGAAACAATCATCTACACCACTGCCCCACCACCCTGGTGATTGCTGCCCTTCCTTTCAGTAATTGAACCAGCACAACAATTTAACAGACCACTCCACCTACAAAAAACACTCCACTGAACCCAGGAATAAAAATTAAATCAATTCTCAGCCAGCAGTACAATTCTAAAAGTTGCATAAATATAGTTACAAATTTTAGGTCTCTACCCCCTTGAGCAATCATAGTAAAAAGTAAATTCAGTAGTATTTCACTCCTTCTGGTTATAAAATTAACACTCCTCAAATGGAATCCTGCAAGCCTCTTCTGAATTCAAATAAGCAAAATGAAAGTGTCAGTTGAAAAGTGTTTCAAACCTTCCTCACAGGTCCCAAGCAATATTATGTCTTTTTCCAGGCTCCCAGTTGTTGGTGCCCTGAGCTCTGTTTGCGATATAGCTACTCTGTGTGTCTCTGCAGTACAGTGAAAGTCATTTAGGCTGTATACACACACAGTCTGTAGGTGACCTGAGCCCTGTTTGTGATATAGCTACTCTGTGTCTCTCTGCAGTACAGTGAAAGGCATTTAGGCTGTATACACACACAGTCTGTAGGTGACCTGAGCCCTGTCTGTGACATAGCAACTCTGTGTCTCTCTGCAGTACAGTGAAAGGCATTTAGGCTGTATACACATACAGTCTGTAGGTGCCCTGAGCCCTGTTTGTGACATAGCTACTCTGTGTCTCTCTGCAGTACGGTGAAAGGCATTTAGGCTGTATACACACTCAGTCTGTAGGTGCCCTGAGCCCTGTTTGTGACATAGCTACTCTGTGTCTATCTGCAGTACAGTGAAAGGCATTTAGGCTGTATACACACACAGTCTGTAGGTGACCTGAGCCCTGTTTGTGACATAGCTACTCTGTGTCTCTCTGCAGTATAGTGAAAGGCATTTAGGCTGTATACACACACAGTCTGTAGGTGCCCTGAGCCCTGTTTGTGACATAGCTACTCTGTGTCTCTTGCAGTATAGTGAAGGCATTTAGGCTGTATACACACACAGTCTGTAGGTGCCCTGAGCCCTGTTTGTGACATAGCTACTCTGTGTCTCTCTGTAGTATAGTGAAAGGCATTTAGGCTGTATACACACACAGTCTGTAGGTGCCCTGAACCCTGTTTGTGACATAGCTACTCTGTGTCTCTCTGCAGTATAGTGAAAGGCATTTAGGCTGTATACACACACAGTCTGTAGGTGCCCTGAGCCCTGTTTGTGATATAGCTACTCTGTGTCTCTCTGCAGTATAGTGAAAGGCATTTAGGCTGTATACACACACAGTCTGTAGGTGCCCTGAGCCCTGTTTGTGATATAGCTACTTTGTGTCTCTCTGCAGTATAGTGAAAGGCATTTAGGCTGTATACACACACAGTCTGTAGGTGCCCTGAGCCCTGTTTGTGACATAGCTACTCTGTGTCTCTCTGCAGTATAGTGAAAGGTATTTAGGCTGTATTACACACTGTCTGTTAGGTATCCCGAGCCCTGTCTGTGACTCAGCTGATCTGTGTCTCTCTTCAGTATAGCGAAAGCCATTTAGACTGTATTACACTGTCTATTAGCCTGTTAAGTGCCGTGAGCCCTGTCATAGCTACACTGTGGGTGACGTCTCTCTGTGGCATAGCAAAGGCCATGGCTGTGTCTACTATGTCTCATATTTCCCAGACCACGTCTACTAAAAGGAAGCACAGTGCCTGTTCATGTGCAACTGAAAATGATGTAGACAATATGAATCCAAGCACTAATGAATAATATAGTGACGATAAGAGCAATAACATCAGCAGGACTGGCACTAAATGTCCTCCTGAGCCAAAAAAGCATGTTACCAATGAAATGATAGTAGAGTTTGGAAAGAGCTGACAGGAGCTACTCAGAAAGGTACTGAACATTTTGCCGTACATGCCAGTGGACTTCCAGCTGCTGAAGCATCATGCAAGGAAGGTGAGGCATCTTCCTCAAATATAACCTCAGCTACTGAGGCAGCGAATGCTGATAAAGATGGTGGTGATAGTGGGGACTGGGAATGGGATAGCCTAGGCTGTCCCACTGTCATCGAGGCACAGGTCAGGAAGCACAGGAAAAACCAGGAGCAGTTGTAAAATTCACAACAAGAGTATTTATTTATACTAGCAGTAATATAAATAATAAAATTGTTTAGTATAACTATTTACAAAGGCAAAATAAACAGAACAAATCCATCTGAGTTTTCCTTCAATCTCTGTGTGTCCTTTCTGGCAAGCAATTGAAGCTCTGTCTTTTTATAAGTCCTTGCAACCCTCCTTCTTAACAAACATCCTGTTTTTATTCTAAAGTGTTCTAGTATATTTCAGGTAGCTGCAGGCAGGAACATAGTGTCCCTGAGCTGAACTGAGGCCCTTTTTTCACAGCTCTTCTGCAAAAGGCTTAAAAATTGCACTCAGGTAACCTCTTGAGTTTCCAATAGCTTTTTGCAATCATCTCAAACCACAATTATATACATTTCAAAAATTAACACTATATCATTTCTAAACAAAAGGGATCCCAAAATCAGTTGCATCTCTACAAAATGATTTTCATATATTTTTATACCAGCAGACATGCAAGGGAGAAAAAGACAGACAGCAAGGGAAGTCTGAGGGACAGTGATAGGCAAAGAACTGCGAGACTGTTGGGGTAATGAAATCCTAGGTCTCACAGGAAAATGTGGTTGTGCAACCAGACAGAGAAGATACAGAAAAGGAGAGAATAGAGCAGATCCCTGCATTTAAACTCTTTCCATAACAACAGAGACAGGGTCCTATTCCACCCTGTCACATACACCCACCTCCTTAAGAGGGAACCTATTTTGTCAAACAGGTTTCCAAAACTTTCTATTAATTCTGTACTAGCATTAGCGTCTAACTTTAAGAAATTAAGCACATGTGTGGTATCCTTTTTTCTATAACAGTACAGCAAACAGTAACATTCAAACCCATACATTTGTTTTTCAACCTTCAGAATGCTCAATTCCTGATCAATATCTTGACAGAAAATCAGCACTGCTATTCTCTTTACCAGATTTGTGTATCACTGTGAATTTAAATAGCTGTAGTGCTAGGTACCACCTTGTGATTCTGGAATTTTTATCTTTCATTTGGTTAAGCCAACAGAGAGGATTGTGATCTGTTATAAGTACAAAGTCAGCTCCTAGTAAATAAAACTTAAGGGACTCCATGGCCCACTTTGCTGCTAAACATTCCTTTTCAATGGTGGAGTACCTTTTTTCTCAGTCTTGCAATTTCCTACTTATGTACAAAATAGGATGTTCTGTCCCATCTATATTTTGACTCAGCAGGACTGCACCTAAGCCTACATCTGTTACATCTGTTTGTAACAAAAATGATTTCTCAATGTCTGGGCTTCTTAAAACAGGGGCTGAACATAATGCAGTCTTAATGGCTTGAAACGCTTCATCACACTCTGGGGTCCATTTCACATTATTTGGGTACCATTTTTTCATGAGTTCAATGAGGGGAGTAGCTAAGTCTGCAAAGTTGGGAACAAATCTCCGATAATAACCAGACAGCCCTAAAAATGGCCTGACATGTTTCTTTGTTTCAGGGACAGAGCTGTTATTTACAGCTTCTATTTTCAAAATTTCTGGCTTAACTTCTCCATTTCCCAACACATAGCCCAAATATTTGGTTTTCTGCATGCACATCTGGTAGGATTAATAGTCAGACCTGCATTTTTGATAGCTTGGACAACTGCTCATAGGTATTCCAGGTGGCTTTTCCAATCTGGACTGTACACCACGACATCATTCAGGTACTCAGCACAATAACCAGTGTGAGGTGATAAAATGACATCCATGTGCCGCTGGAATGTAGCTGTCGCACCATGTAAACCAAATGGCATGGTGTTGAACTGATAGAATCCAGGTCACACCTGAAAATAGGCACTTGTTGTCTAGCATGCCTACCTGGTTAACAAAAACAAATAAACAGTTGTGGGAAATGCAGTTTTATCTCTGGATTCTTCAGCTAAAGGTATTTGCCAGTAACCCTTGGTGAGATTGAGGGTACTGATATATTTTGCACTCCCCAGTCTGTCCACCAAATCATCTATTCTGGAAATAAGATAACTGTCAAATTCTGACACTTGATTACGTTTCCTAAAATCAAGACAGATTCTAACACCTCCTTCTTTTTTGTTTACAATTACCATTGGAGATGACCAAGCACTCCTCGACTCTTCTATGATACCCAATTCTTTCATTTTTTGTATTTCCTTAACCACGTCAGCTCTTAACCACTCTGGCAACCTGTATGTCTTTTGCCTAATAGGACGAGCATTCCTTGTCCTTATAACATGCTCAACCCCTTTTGCTCGGCCTGATACGGTGGTAAAAGTACTGTTAAATTTCTTTGGCACATTACGAATGTCTGCAGTTTGTTCTGAGGTTAAGGAAACATTCATCTTTACAGCATCAGCAGTTGCAGTTTGTCCCAGTCTATCATAAGCTACATCAATATCTTCTTTATCAGTTTCTGGTAAAATTAGCAAAGTAGCTTTTGGCATTTTTTAAACCCATTTCTTGAGGAGGTTAGCATGGTATATCTTCGTAGGATTTTTCCTGTCAGGGGTCTCAATTGCATAGTTAATGGTGCCAGTACATCTAAGCACTCTGTAAGGCCCTTGCCATTTCATTAACAGTTTATTTTCGGTTATGGGTAACAGTAGCAAAACCTTTTCATCTGGCTCAAAACTTTTTCTTTTACCCCATGGTCATAATATACTTTCTGCTGGTTTGGGGCCTCTTCCTGATTACTACGGGCAATTTCAACATATTTTGCCAGCTTCTTTCTTAGGGCACACATATAAGACGTTATAGATTGTTTCTGAGTTGGATTATCTTCCCAAGTTTCTTTTATCACATCCAGTGGCCCTCTTGGCTGCATACCATATATCATTTCAAATGGTGAAAACCCTGTTGATGCATGTGGCACTTCTCTGTAAGCAAAAAGTAGGTAAGGCAAGTATTGGTCCGAATCTTTCCCTTCCCCTTTTACAAACCTTTTTAACATGCATTTTAGGGTTTGGTTAAAACGCTCAACAAGACTGTCTGTCTGAGGGTGATAGGGGGAGGTTCTTTTGACAGTGATACCTAGTAGTCTGTACAGCTCCTTAAGTAATGCAGCACCAAAATTACTACCCTGAGCAGTAATAATTTCTTTAGGTATGCCCACTCTACTGAAAATTTTTGCAAGCTCTGCTGCCACTTTTGAAGCTGTGACAGTACGCATTGGAACTGCTTCTGGGTATCGAGTAGCATAGTTGCGTACTACCAGGATAAATCTATTACTCTTTTTACTTTTATCTAAAGGACCAACCACATCCATTGCAATTCTCTCAAAAGGCACATCTATCAAGGGTAGGGGCACCAGGGGCACCTTGTCTTTTCTAATGACTGGGGCTACTTTCTGACATTTAGCACAGGAATTACAATAGGTGCAACATCTTCATGAATTCCAGGCCAGTAAAATCTGTACAGCAATCTGGCAAGGATGCGATCCCTCCCTGAGTGACCAGCCATAGGACTATCATGTGCTATCTGTAACAACTCTGTTCTATACTTCTGTGGTATAACCAATTGTTCTGTCTATTCTTGTGTCTGAGGCTTAACCCAAACTCTGTACAGTAACCCATTACATTTTTTAAACATTGGTCCACTCTGTTTTGGTTTCACCCCCAGCTGCTTAATAGAGGTTATCGAATAAATGAGTGTGTAACCATGCTATGCTTGCCTTTGAGTGGTTCCCTTGGCATCTCTATTAAACCTCGAGAGTGCAACTCAAAAGGTTTTCAGAGTTGCCATGGGAACCATGAAAAGGCAAGGCTAGCGTGGTTACACACCGATGACCATACATTGTCTTTTATAGTGTATGGTCATTGGAAAAATCATAGAAAAGTTTTTACAATCACTCCACCAAAATTCAAAACCACATTACAATTAGACACCACTATGTGACAGACTGCTGGCTTACCTTTTGATACAGGAAGACATGCACATTCACGGGGTTTGAATTCGAGCAGGTTTAATTAGAGAATAAAAATAACATGAAAGGCTGGAAAACTTTACAAAAAATAAAGAAACATCACAGAAAGGCTACTTGGACTGCCAGAAATCATGCAAGCAAGTTTGTTTTCTTTTTTTTAAACATATGAACATTCGGCTGTTATGGGAGTCATGGCAACAACAATGCCCGTTGGTTCTATTCTGTTACACCATCGATGTGACGCAGTGTTGGTAGTATAACAAAGGCATGGCAGCACATCGATGGTGTAACAGCCCCGTAAAAAGATGATTTTTGTGAGTTTACTGCGTTCGGCCATACATTATAAATAACCCTGGAGAGAAACATTGTTAGCTTGTTCTAAAAGAAAATCACAATCGGTTATCAATTTAGTTTCAGTATTTTCATATGTTAACCCCTTACGTACATCAGTCATTTGTTGCCACAGCTTCTTCAGGCATCATTTTTCTCTCCTGGATTTCCAGATCTTGGAGCTGTTCTCAAAAAAGTCTGAAAGGAAAAGTGGCCTCACCATTTGAGATTTTCTTTGCCTGAGCTCGTCACCACAGCTGCTAAAACATCAGGATTTACTCCCTCTTTGATTAACTCAGTAAATCCTGGAAAGTCATTTCCAATAATCACAGGTACAGGTAACTTAGGTATTACCCCCACTTTCATTTGGTGCTACACACCCTTAATGGTCAGAGTCACTTGGGTGGTGGGATAGTATTGTGTGTCCCCGTGGATGCAGATGGCGCTAGTACCTGGTCCTTTCGCATAGTGTTTTCCCAGCACTTCAACATGCACTAGGGTCTGTCTGCTTCCTGAATCAATGAGTCCCTTTACAGTCTTATCCCGCATCTTCACATCTGTTAAGTACTTGCTCCAATTTGCCAAGGACAAATCTGCTTCAGTGCCACTCTCCTTACTATGGCAGTATCTTGCAATATGGCCTAGCTTATTACAGTTATAGCAGCTTCTTTGGGCACAGACCTGTTACCTTCCACCAGAGTTCTTATCAGGCTTGGAGTTTAAATGGGAAAAAGAGTGTTTTACCAGGGCTTGGCTGTTACCTCACTGCTGTGACATCTGTCTGGTCATTTGGTAGTCCTCGGCCAAAAAAACAGCCTTTTCACCACTTTCTGGTCAGTGTTCCTTTACCCAAAGCTGCACATCTGTAGGCAGGATGTTGATGAATTGCTCCATGGCAAATGTGTTGATGATCTATGGGACTGTTTTGCTCTCTGGTTGGAGCCATTTTATCAGGAGTTGTCTGAGTCGGGTGAAGACTTCTCGAGGATTGTCGACCAAGTTGTGTTGTACCTCAGAGACCAAAATCTCTGCCTGTAGGTCTCTCCAGAGATGTCATACCTTTTCAGGATTTCGCTTTTCACCAGGTCATAGTTTTCTGACTGTGCAGTGTCCATTTTGCTGTAGGCAAGTTGGGATTTCCCTGTCAGGTGGGGTACCAGTCTTATTGTCCATCACTGCTTTGGGGGAGCACATCAATTCACTCCCAGCAATTTGCACTGCCAAAATCTGCTCCCAACAGTTAACTGTCATGACATTACACTCCTCCAACAATTCACTCCCCATCAACTCCCTCCTGAGAATTCGTCCCTTTGATCCACACCTTCTCCCCTGATTTTGAATCCCAATTCCAATTGTAGGCTGATGCACATTGAAATGCTGTCTGTTGCTCAGTAAGTGACACCCCAGCTTGTTTGGAGTTGGGGCTAAGCAAAACACATCAACAGCACCTCAGCATCTGAGGAGGACAGGCATGCTAAAGGGAGGTGGAAGGGAAACACAAAATGTCCATCCCAAAAATTCCCCGTCAACCCGCTCCCGAGAATTCATCCCTTTTAACTCACCATCCTCAGTCCTCTCATGCACCTTCTCCCCTGATTTCCAAATAGCACAATGATAGACCCAGCTATCATCTAGCTAAACAATAAAAAACAAAATTGACACATTACATTGGCAATCTGGGTTAAACATCTAATGAAGAATTTTTTTCTCTTGCCCTTTCGTGTTGTCCCACGCGCGAAGTTGACACCAGTAGTGTGTTTGCCGGATGACAGCCTTGGGATAGCTTCAGTTAACTTTGGTTCTTTTGTTCGATACTGCCACTCACGAGCAGGTAAGGGCTTTGATTGCTTTGGAATAAAAAGCAATGCGGTCCCAGCACAGAGCCACAGGGCAATGATCGTTAACTTGGGGGGGTCCTGCTTTAATAATGGCCCCGAATACGCTATAAATTCAATTACCAAGTTACCAGCGTGGCTTTGCAACAAAGCTTGTTTAGCTGACTGTATAGTAATACCCTCCCTGTATTTTCCTGTTTGTTTTACTGAGAGTTTAATAACAATACTTATTCCAGAATTGTTCTGCTTAACTTAGTAATGCAGTTGCACCTCTTAAGGTAGTAAGGTTACAGGGTTTCTTATGGCATTGTTTAGGGGAGTGAATTTGTTGGGAGAAAAATGGATGGGAGTGAATTGTCACCGGAGTGAATTGATGGGAGTGAATTGTCGTGGAGTGAATTGACATAGACCCCTGCTTTGGCCACTGGCAGGCTGTGGAAACTCTTTCAAAAGTTGTCAGGTATGTCTCAATATCATCTGAGGAACACAACTTTGTAAGTTTAATGCCGTTTAAGTTGCTAGTGTGTTGTTGCTCATCTGGATCTGCGCCAGATCCTCTGCCTTTGATAGCTTGCAAGGCATCCAGCCATCGCTGTTCCTGTTACTGCATCTCTTCTATCATCTGCTGCTCCTGTCACTGCATCTCTTCTCTCCTCTGCTGCTCCTGTCACTGCATCTCTTATCTCCTCTATGCTTCTAAATGTTGAATCTCTTTTTCTCTTTACTTCTCAGTCTCTTTTTGTTGTATAGTCCACCATTTGAAAAAGTCCATCAGGCTTTCAGGTTCTGTCACTGCCTGTTCTTTTTCCAAAACTGGTGCTAGCTGTACAATCTCAGCTTGGACTTCTGTCTCTGCTAGTTTGGCTGCCATTCTCCTAGTAACCACTCCTGGACTTGCTGCTGCAGAATCCATGCCTTTCTCTATGCTTCCCTGGTACTAGGTCCAGTACCCACGCACAAAACTCCTGGCTTAGAGTATGCACGGTGTAAATCCCACTTAGGGTGACACCATCTGTCATCGAGGCACACATCAGGAAACATAGGAAACACCAGGAGCATTTGTAAAATTCACAACAAGAGTATTTATTTGTACTAACAGTAACATAAAAAAATAAAATTGTTCAGAATAACTATCTACAAAGGCAAAATAAACAGAAAAAGTCCATCTGAGTTTTCCTTCAATCTCTGTGTGTCCTTTCTGGCAAACAATTGCAACTCTGTCTTTTTATAAGTCCTTGCAACCCCCCCCCCCCAACAAGCATCCTGTTTTTTTCTAAAGTGTTCTAGTATATTTCAGGCAGCTGCAGGCAGGAACACAGTGTCTGAGATGAACTCAGGCCCTTTTGTCACAGCTCTTCTGCAAAAGGCTTAAAAATTGCACTCAGGTAACCTCTTGAGTTTCCAATAGCGTTTTGCAATCATCTCAAACCACAATTATATACATTTCAAAAATTAACACTGTATCATTTCTAAACAAAAGGGATCTCAATATCAGTTACATTTCTACAAAATGATTTGCATATATTTTTATACCAGCAGACATGCAAGGGAGAGAAAGACAGCAAGGGAAGACTGAGGGACAGTGAGAGGCAAATAATTGTGAGACTGTTGGGGTGATCAAATCCTAGGTCTCACAGGAAAATGTGGTTGCACAGCCAGACAGAGACGAGACAGAAAATGAGAGACTAGAGCAGATCCCTGCATTCAGACTCTTTCCATAACACCTGGGACAGGATCCTATTCCACCCTGTCACACCCACCTGATGATGATGCACTTCTAGTTCTTCTGAATCTTGTGGCAATGAGGTCAGTACTAGTTTCAGAGAGGGGGATGGAGAGGATGCCACTCTAGAGCAAGAGTAAAATTCATGTGAGCAAGGAAATGGCAGTATAGGGTTTCCTCCAGGTCCCTTGACTGCACAAGAAATAGTGCCACGCACCATAGTACAAAGAGTAAATCTTTAGCATGGAATTTATTTTATATTGACCCTCTAGACAACTATCGAGCTGTATGCAGTCTGTGCAAAAAGAGTGTCAGTCATGGTGACAAAGTGGGACATTTTGGAATATCAGTAATGATATGACATGCAAAGGCAAAACACCCAGTTGACTGGGACAGGGCAAAGGACAGTGTGGTTGGTATGGGCAGCAGTGGAGGAGGTGGTGGTGATGGTGACCATAGTGACAATGAACTGGAAGCAGGAACTGACATTGAATCACTTGAAGTGCCCTTGCAGTCTTCCCAGACAATCATAGATTGTTTTCTTCTGACCCCATCAAGTACTGCAAAATCCCATAGCAGTACTCCACATGAGAAAGGTGTGAAAAGTACAATGCCCCCAAAATTAAAAATATCTCATCACTCTCATCAACTAACATTAAAAGAAAGTGTTGCAAGGACATCAAAATTTACCCGCAAGCATACAACATTCCAGCTGTTAAATAGAGCCATTGCAAAGCTGAGCTCTTATCCAGTTGTCAGCTCCCTTTTGCATTTGTTGCCCAGAAAGGTTTCCTCAGGTTCATGAACTGGATTGAAGCACAGCACACTGTTCCCTGATGAACATACTTCTCAAAAAAGGCTGTTCCACAGTGCTGTGACTTGATGTGTATTGCAGTCACTAAACAGTTGAAACTCTCTGAAGTGAAGCAGGTTCACATAACCACGGATATATCTGGACCAGCAACCAAACAATTGACTACATGACTGTTACAGCTCATTGGGCACATTTTCAGTCAGAAAGTAAAAATGTCTGCTCTACCATAAGTAGTAGGAAGCAGGTGGTATTATATGTCACCACTTTTGAAGAAATTAAAACCACACTTGCTCTAGCATCATTCATTTATCTGTCATACGCAGCACTTGCACCCCTGCCTAGACTTCCCTTGTTTGTTTTGACAATGCCCTTGTCTGCTGTGACTCCCCCTTGTTCCCCCTCCCCTCACTCTCTCCCCCCTCTTACTCTCTTCCCTTCCCTGCATTCCCTTCCCCTCTCCTCCTACTCCTTTTCCATCTGTGCTCCCTTACCTCTTCACACTTCTTTTACTATCCTCTTATTACCACCCTCTAAACTCACTTGTTTTTTGTTTTTTGTAACTACATGTTTGCTGATTATTATTTCCTGTTTTGCTCATACTGTTGTCTTTTTGTCTTACTGTACTTGAAATGTTAACCGACGTGGAACCTTTGTAAAAGAGCCATGGCTCAAAGGTATTTGTAATCCTAGATATAAATAAATAAATAAATAAAAATAAATAAACACTTCTGTGAATATTTTGCAGGAACTGCAAAATCAATACCAGAAATGGTTTACTCAGTATTTCTTATCTCTAGGGTTCATAGTATCAGATAATGGTGCCAACATATTCAAGGCTGTTAGAGATGACAACTACCAACACATACTCTGTTTTGCACATTGTTTAAAGAGCTAGTGTACTGCCTAAAACTAATGTTAGATTTTAAAAGCAGCCAACCATTACCTTTTATATCTGAGGTACTTTTTTTCACTTTGTTTAATTCAAAGATTGTTTACCTGATGTCAGTAGGTGTGATGTGTGGAACAGTTCATAGCCTGGTAGCTGACATATCTTGCTCTACTGCCCCACACTACATCATCAGCATTGTGACCTCACTGACTATGACATCACTGCTACTTAGGAACAGCAAGTGAGTGACTGCCAGGTCATTCACCTGAGATGTCACTGTCAGTGAGATCATAATGCTGATGATATAGTATGGGGCAGCAGAGTTAGATATGCCAGCTGCCAGGTTAAGAGCTGTTCCACACATCCAGCACAATATTATCACATAGAATACTTTCCAATGAGCCAAAGGAAAAGGAAAAATACTTCAAAAATAAAAAGTCACAACTGACTACTGAATTGCTTACAGAACCTAAACTCGGCCCCTTTAAAGCCAAACTGCGAAAGCACCTGATTGCTCGCAGTATGTGCAACTGCGACTCAACTTGCTAGAGCCACCATGGGTTTCGCCCCTTGTCGCAACTTCCCACCTCCCTGCCCTTCCTCCTCTACCTCCTTCTTACTCTCCTCACTGACCTTAACCTCATCCCAGCACCTTACCTGGAATACACCCCTCATAGTTCTTCTCCTCCTCCTCTTCCCCACCTGCCTTCCATGCTTCCCCCATCCCCCCTTGTTCTCTGGCCCAACTCGGCTCTATATCCTTCCCTCTTGGACCAACTCTGCCCCAAACATTATGCCTAGTCAACCATACCACTTGGCTCACCCTCTTGTACTACACCGCTCTACCCCTTTACAAATCCACCCTCTTCCCTCAAAACAACCCACTCTCTACTGCTCTACTTTTCCTCATCACCTTTCTTTTATACCATCTACCACATCTTCCCTTTCTTCCTCATGTCCCCTCCACTGCTTATACTGCCCTATCCCATGTAGTTAGTCTCTCATCATTCCACCCCCTGCAACCCCCCTCTACCTCTGCCCAGTGTCTCACAATCTCCTCAGCGGCACTTGTCATCCCTCTCTTCCTGGGGCTAGAAGAAGTGAGCTGTTGGTCAACTAGAATCAGCTACCTATCCAGTAGGTAGTAATATGGACATATTGTGAGGGAAGAGCAGTCCTATCTACAATACAGTAGAAGTCAATGCTTGTTAGTTACCATGTTAAGACCTAATTATCCAGATTTATTTAGTGCTTGCCATTGTATAATTGTCATTTGCTTACAATGTATTGTTAATGTTCTTGTATTTTGTCTGTATACTGGACGTGGAACCTTTGTAAACGAGCTTTTAGCTCAAAGGTATTAATTTGAGACTTCAATAAATAAATAAATTCCCCTGGGTTTTTGTTTCCCAGGTGCATTACTTTGCACCGAATCTAAGCTGCCATACATTTGACCATTCCTCCAACCTTGCCAAGTCCCTTCTCATCCTTTCCACCCCCCTTGTGTATCAACCCTGTTGCAAATCTTTGTGTCGTCTGCAAAGAGGCATACTTTTCCTTCCAGTCCCTCCGCAATACCACTTATATAGACATTAAAAAGAACCGGACCCAGTACTGAACCCTGCGGTATCCTGCTAGTAACCTCCCTTTAGTGCAGCTGGAGGTATAGTCACTGACCACAGATCACTGCTAAGTCCTACAAATGTGGAATGGCTTACATTTCTCAAAATTAATGCTGACAATTTCTCAATTTTCACAAACACTGATTTACAGTATGTGAGTCTGACCCTGAAAATGAATAACACCCTGCAAACAGTGATACTGAATATGATGACTAGATTGTGTATGAAACAAATGGAACCATCACCACTGCCACCATGCCAGCCACATCTGCCACACAGTACTGCTCTTAGTTCTCTTTTGTCAGTCATCAGTTTATATTATGTAAGTTTGATCGCTGCCGACCATGGGTAACATTTTTTCTGAACAGCAGCAGGCTCAGTCACAGCAGCTGCACCTCTCGTACCTGCCTCAGCAATGCCCGCAGTAGGTGTCATTTTTTTAAAACAGCAGCAGGCTCAGTCACAGTAGCTGCGCCTCTCTTACCTACCTCAGCAATGCCCACCATGGGTATAATTTTTGGACACAACAGCAGGCTCGCTAAGAGAGCCTGCATCTCTTGTACCTGCCTCAGCAATGCCCGCCATGGGTATAATTTTTGGACACAGCAGCAGGCTTGCTAAGAGAGCCTGCATCTCTTGTACCTGCCTCAGCAATGCCCACCATGAGTATACTTTTTAAAAAAAGCAGCAGGCTCATTCAGAGCAGCTGCACCTCTCATAGCAGTCTCAACAATGCCCACTATAGGTATAATTTTTGGAAACAGCAGCAGGCTCACTCACAGCAGCTACCCCTCTTGTGCCTGCCTCAGCAATGCCCGCCATTGGTATAATTTTTGGAAACAGCAGCAGGCTCACTCACAGCAGCTACCCCTCTTGTGCCTGCCTCAGCAATGCCCACCATGGGTATAGTTTTTAAAAAAAGCAGCAGGCTCATTCAGAGCAGCTGCACCTCTCATAGCAGTCTCAGCAATGCCCACTATGGGTATAATTTTGGGAAAAAGCAGCAGGCTCGCTAACAGCAGCTGCCCCTCTTGCACCTGCTTCAGCAATGCCCACCATGGGTATAATTTTTGGAAAAAGCAGCAGGCTCACTAACAGCAGCTGCACCTTTTGTACCTGCCTCAGCAATGTCCACCATGGATATAATTTTTGGAAACAGCAGCAGGCTCACTAAGAGCAGCTGCCCCTCTCATACCTGCCTCAGCAATTCCCACCATGGGTATAATTTTTTGAAACAGCAGCAGACTCACTCACAGCAGCTGCCCCTCTTGTACCTGCCTCAGTAATGCCCACCATGGGTATAATTTTTGGAAACAGCAGTAGGCTCACTAAGAGCAGCTGCCCCTCTCGTAGCTGCCTCAGCACTTCCCACCATGGGTATAAGTTTTGGAAAAAGCAGCAAGCTCACTAACAGCAGCTGCACCTTTTTTACCTGCCTCAGCAATGCCCACTATGGGTATAATTTTTGGAAAAAGCAGCAGGCTCGCTAACAGCAGCTGCACCTTTTGTACCTGCCTCAGCAATGTCCACCATGGGAATAATTTTTGGAAACAGTAGCAGGCTCACTCACAGCAGCTGTGCCTCTTGTAGATGCCTCAACAATGCCCGCCACGGCTATAATTTTTGAAAACAGCAGCAGGCTCACTAAAAGAGCCTGTGCCTTTCATAACTGTCTCACCAATGCCCTCATGGGTATAACAGATTAAGGCACCTAACAGACAGTGTAATAGTACCCCCTAAAAACAGTCTTTGCATGATTTTTGTTATGGTCAGGCTCGGTTAATCATGTAGTAGAATGGGTCAGGTAGTGACTACCCAACCCGACCTGACTACTCAGTTTTCATCCAGGTTTTTTTGGGGTACGCACAGGCTGTCTTGGTGGTCAGGTGTTTTAGTACCTGCCCATCCCTATTCCTGTGCTACTTTATTTAGAGGCATACAAAGTACAGTTACGTAAGAACTTACCATAACAGTAGATCTTTGGCAGGAGCTCTTGCAACAGGCCAACACTGGTAGGACTAAACCACCAGGCACCAGGACCACATGGAAACCTTTCTAGCTAGCAGTGTACCACAGGGGGACCATCCACTACCGACATCATTCCTCCCATGTCGGCCTATCCTATAAAGGTGGATGGTTCCCCACATCCTCCTCAATTCTCCTACCAGAGACCCAAAGTGGGCAGCAGAATAAGAAACCAAGAAGGTTTGCTGAGAGCCAAAAGCAAGAGAAAGAGAGCAGAAGACTCACTTGCATGGAAGAGGAAAAAGACAGGGAGCAGGGGGAAGGAGGGAGGGACAAATAAGGGCCTGCTGCAAGAGCTTCTCTCGAAGATCTGCTGTTACAGTAAGTTCTTATGTAACTGTACTATCTTACTTTGAGCAAGGCTCTTGCAGCAGGCCAACACTGGTAGAACTGCTTCCCAAGCAATTTCGGAAACAGAAGGAAACAGCAGCAGCAGAAGGAGGAAGAAAACAGCAGCCAGAGGCTCAACAGAGAAGGCCATGGAGAATGGCCAGGCTGAAGTTAGCCCTACGCCTAGAGACAACATCCAGGCTATAGTATTTGGTGAAGGTAGGGATCGGGGTCCAAACTGGCAGCTGCACAGATTTCTGCAGCAGACACATTTCTGAAGCAAGCCATGGAGGCAGCCATACCCCTGGTTGAATGGCCCTTAACAATTCCAGGAAGTTCCTTGTTGTACTTACAGTAACAGTAAACAATGCAATTTGCTAACCACTTAAAGAGCCCCTGACACTGTTGTGACAGCTTTAAGAAAATGTAATGTTTAGCACAAGTGAGCTTATATTTTAATATTGTTTCTGAATTTCTCATTCTTCTTTATTACTAAGGACATTTGCATGTAAACAGGATCACTACCCTATCTGTTCTGGCTGCTTGCCTACATATGACATCACAGCTCTGTTTATGATATCACAGTCTGTTGCTGTGGGGATAATTATGATGTCATAAATGTGGGATTATTTATTTTATTTATTTACTTATTTAAAAGTTGGTAACCGGGAAAAGCACCATGACCAGAAGCTCGTCTCCAGGTACAACCTGTATTATGATGTCATATGTAGGACAGCAGAAAGAGCAGATAAAGACTAAGGGACAGTAAGCCTCTTTCATATAGCCATCCTCTGTAATAAAGAAAAAAGGTAAATAATTATAGAAAATACATGAAATGAAAACTGAACTGTCTAAATCTCACATTTTTTCCAAGTTTTTCTAACGGTGTCAGGGACTCTTTAAAGAGATGCTGTTTGGACACTGAAGACTCTGTACTTGAAAGTTTCAGACATGTCCCCACTCTCCCCCTTTCCTTGAGGGTATACATATTAAGCTCCTTTAGTCTCTCTTTGTATGTCTTCTGGTACAGACTCTGCACCATTTTGGTTGCCCTCCTCTGGACAGTCTCCACCATGTCTATGTCTTTACAGAGATGGGGTCTACAGAACTGCATGCAGTACTCCAGATGGGGTCTCACCAACTGTCTCTACAGAGGGATAACAACTTCCTGTTTTCTATTGGTGATGCCTCTCCCTATGCATCTCAGTATCCCCACAGCCCTCCTTATTGCTTTCTCACATTGCTTGCCCACCTGTAGGTCATCTGATATGACAGGAGTTAGACAGATGCAAAATAGGAATGGCAGTGAAATACTGAACTCATGCCAACCCCACCTCCACCCTGCAGAGATGGACAGGCATTGTGGTGTGTCTTTGGGTCGTTGCCCATAATGCTCATGGCATTTCACCTCACCCTATCCTGCAAACACTGACATGTTTTGAGGTGTGCTTTGGGGTGTTTGGCTTCACAGTCACCCCATTTCATAAAGACATACGCTGGGGCTGGCCTGTTGGTGCAGCGGTTGGATTTCCATCTGCGATGCCCGGTGACCCAGGTTCGGGAACTGACTCGGGTCGCTGGAGGGCCGGCCGGGGAGGAGGAAAGGAGCATCCCAGGATGGCTCACCTTCTCCGGGGGGGGGGAAGCACCTCGGTGCCTGCTGGCCCCTGGTGGAGGCCGGGGAGCACAGTACAGCTGCCTGAGCCTCAATAGCTGGGACTGGTGGATGTCGGCATACATCTTGACATCAGTGGCATGCCACTCCCAGGCAGAAAACCCAGGAAACTGCCCTGGCTGACCAGATGATGGTCCCTTCAGTCTCTCACTGCCACTGAGCCTCAATAGCTGATCCTGCCTCAGTGGCACCCTGGGTCAACTTGAATAGTGCTAGATCCTGTCAATGGTGCCTTCCCTCTTGGAGGAGGGAGACCCGTCTGGCAAAAGGGATACGCTAGATTACCCAGGAGAAGCCATAATGTGAGGTAAGAGGCTAGTGAGAGGATGGGGAAAGCAGACGGGGAAGACCTTGAAAGGGACCCGAAGAAGTGGCTGACCAGGGGTGAGGAGGAGGGATAAACAAATCATAAAAAAAAAAAAAAAAAGACATACTCTGAAATGGATGCAGTGTAGGGGAATGGGATGAAGTCTGGGGCCGAAGAGTCCAAGGCACACCTCGATGCCTGTCACTGGCTTCAGGGTGGGGGGGTGGAATGGCTTGAGCATTACAGCTGGCAATCCAAAGGCACACCCCTGATGCCTGTCAGTCTGTACAGGGTGGGATGTTATGGTTAGAAACCCTAGAGCCCCAGCCGTTCGTTGGTACTTGCGCTACAAATTTTAAACATGGTCTTTTTGTGACCCCCACCTCATGAAAGCATTTGGGACCTCTGCTCATGAACAGTGACACTGTGATTTTGTTAGTGTGTCCCGAACTTTGATTTCCCACAGCAACCGTGCCATTTTGCGCCAGATGTGCGAAAATAAAGATCGGGCAGGATGTGAAGAATGACAGCTACACCATTCATAAGGAAGTGTGAAGAGATGGCAGTGTTGAAAATCTGGAGTGAAAATATTAAAAATGCTCGAACTTCTAAGCGTATGTGGAAACTGCACAATGCACGCTTGTAACACAGTCATTTAGTGGAATTATTTCTCCAAATTTTCAGTGTAGGCATTTTGTGACTTCTGCTCATGAACACTGTCACTATCATTTTCTTAATCTGTCCTGAACATTGATTTCCCACAGTGACCATGCCATTGTGCACCAGAAGTGTGAAAACACATTTCGGCCAGGATGTGAAAAATGACAGCTGTACTGTTCATAAGGAGGTATGAGAAAATGCCAGTGGTGAAAACCTGGAGTGAAAATATTATAAATTCACAAAGTTACGAGTGTGCATGGAAACTGCGCAATGCGCACTTGTAACAAAGTAATTTTTTGGAATTTTTTCACCAAATTTGCAACATAAGCTTTTTGAGAGGCCACCTCATGAACAGTGACAGTGTCATTTCGTTAATCGGTCCAGAAAGGTGATTAAGTGCAATGACTGCGAAATCACCTTTAAGGACCAAATAACGCCATGACAGTGACTGAATTCGTGAGAAGGGGTTTTAAGAAACCCATGTTGAAGATTTGGTGCCAAAAGTCAAAAAAATGGCTGAGATATCCACATAAGTTGGAAAAAAAACATTTATGCCATTATACTGCTTACCGGCATTTCTTCATTTTGTGGTCGGCTTTGAAGAGTGCAGATGTGTTCCTGGTCCACCAAAGACCATTGCACTGTGCTCCAGAGGTAAGTATGGGGTGAGGTGGGGTGTGCAGATGATGGGTGCGGGTTGAGAAAGGGCTATGAGAGACAGTGAGGGACCATTTTCTTTTTTTACAGGGTTAAAAAAAAGACAATGCGGGACACTTTTGACACGCTGGGCTGGGCTCACAGCATGCCACTTGGGTTTTTTTTGGGGGCTGCTGCCAATGGGGACTGGGCACCCTGCCATTGGTACAGTGTGCTCGGGGAGCGATGAGCTGAGGGGAGGCAACCCTCCCGACACACAACAAATGAGGGAGAGCACATTATGCCAACGGGGATTGGGCTACCCCATCAGCAGATGAGCTGGGGAAGGGGCATGCCAACAGAGGGATTGGGCACCCTCTTCGGCTTTAACAGGGGCTGTGAGAGGTGGTGGCTGTCTGTGGGCTTCTGTGGGGACTGTGAGAGGCCCACGGAGAAGCTGCCACCATGTTTATTGAAAAGGGACACCAGACAATGCAACTGTAATTGGCTGCTGCAGTCAGGGACTGCCCCAGCAGCAAAAACAGCTGAATGCTGATGATAGGGCACTCCCTGATTGCAGTGGTGAGTTTGTTCCAAGTTGGTGGCAAGCTACACTACTGCTGTCATGGACAGCGTGATCCTCTATTGGTGCCACACAGACCAGGCCCAAAATGGGCTGCTGGCATTGGCAACAACACTGCTGCACCTCCACAACTCGCTACTGCAGCAAGTTGCTCCAATATGTTTCTTGCACATGTGAGCAAGCAAATATAAAAAAAATATGATGAAGGTACAGTACAACAGAGGTTAACCTCTCCATCAAGAGATGTGATTTGGAACACAAAACAAAAAGCTAACATTTGACCCTTACCAAAACTGTCAGCAGAGGGTAACACATAGAAGTTTTCAGGCCCTACAAACTACAGTGGGTCAGACTGTTACTTCCCCTGCTGACTTGGTTATGACACAAACCCAGTGTGTAACTAATACTACTGGCTGTTCTTCAATAATGTATTCAGATGCTTCTTTTTTTTTCAGACTTATAATATACCCCTCTTACAGCAGCAGATCAACATTTCCTGGCTAATCCAGTGACACTGAAAGACGTAGCAAAAGGGCTCAGTTCTTTGAAACATAATATGGTACCAGGACATGATGATCTGGTTCCAGAATTTTACAAAACTTTCAGTCAACAATTATGTTGTTTGAGCTATATAACTACATTTCACAGCAGAAATTCTTACTGGGTTCCATGACAAAATGTTATTAGTGTATATCTATGAGACTGGTGATAGAGGTAATCTAAACAACTGGAAGCCTCTAAGTCTCCTGAATGTGTATTTTAAAATCCTAGGTAAAATATCAGTAAACCCTATATCTAGAGTCATAGAACATCTTATTAGCCCATATCAGGCATGCTGTATCCTGGGACATCATATTCAGGGTAACCTGTTAATGCTGCATGACATTTTTGAAAGAGGAAACTCAGGGCTACTATGAAGTTATGTTGTCAGCCTTGATCAGAAAAAAGCTTTTGATAAAGTCAATTATGAGTACTTATTTACTGTATTACACATTTGTGGCATTCCAGAGGTTTTTATAAAGTGGATATAGACATCTGATGAATGAGCAGATGTTATTCCAAGCATGAATGGGTGGTTGAGGACACAAGTACCAATAAGGAAAGAAGTACATCAAGGCTGCCTTCTCAGCCTGGTCTTATACATTTTTAGTCTGGGCCCACTACCGAAAGTGATATCTGCTGATACCAGCATAGAGGAAATTTCTATGTGCCTTGAGTCTCCTTCAATTAAAATCCTCACATATGTTGAAGATATTGTTTTGTGTCTCAGAGATTGAGCCTCAGGGCCATCAATGGAACATAATTTGGTAAATTATGCCAACATTTCTGGCTCTGGTGTAAATTTTTGTAAAAGTATGGGCACTGTTTCGAGTACTATGGAAATTAACCCCTTACTCACATTCTTAGTCCTGGTCTCTGACTCTGACCTATGGATGTTGGGGTGTCTTTTGGCAGAGGTGACATGGTCTCACAAAATTGGGAACACTGTCTGCAGATGGCTAAAACAAAAATAAATTTCTGGAAAGGTAAAGGAATTTCTAAGATGAAACGTGTCTACTGATGATCCCAACTTGTCTTTATCTAAGTTATACCTTTCCACACGTGTTACAGTTAGAATCCAAATTATACCGTGTTTTTCTAGGAACTGTGCAGTAACCACTTTAACCCTGTAAAATGGGAGCTCACTTATAGACCAGTGACAGAGGATGGTTTAAATATGGTTAACCCTTTTTTTTTATTGTACTATATTTTTAGGGACTAATACTGACGTAGCTTTAAAACCCGTGGAGAAAATCTGGTTGATGGTCCTTTTGTCTTAGATTAAGCTCTACTTCCCTTCCTGGCAGGCAACCAAACCCAACGTGCTTAGTAATGTATGGCTGTCCTTTCAAAAATTAAAGTGCTGGAATATTTCTCACAACCAAATTTTAACTCTGAGAAGAAGATAGTTGTACCAGTGCAATCTTAGTTTGTGGGTATCTCTTGCAGCAGGCCACACCTATGGAACTATAGCCGTCATGTGCCAGGACCACACAGAAACTTTTCTACGTAGCAATCTACCAGGGGGCCACCCACTCCCACATCACTGCTGACATTGCGCTATACTATATGAGTGGGCGGCGTATCCTTCATATAGAACTGTGCTTTCCTTCTTGTCCCTGAACAATACAAGTGTGGTGTTACACCGGCTGACAAACCCCAGAATCACTACCTTGGTGTGGAATGTACTCTGGCTGAACAGTAGCAGAAGATTGGGAGTTGGGAACTTGCACAAACACAAGCGAGTGTGCAAAAGGGTCTGTCCTAGACCAACTTTTTTGGCAATATTGGAAACCCAGAAACAACTTGGTTTAGAATGTCCCTACACAGTGAATAGTTGAGTAATGTTATCCAATGAGTGACAAGAACCGCTCTTTCAGAGTATTTCTTGTGAAATATAGGTATTACATTTATTCTCTTGGTCTTGACTGAAATATCATGCTTACACTTCACAGATCACCTTTGCCATCTTAAAGCACTATTTATGGCAGGCTAGGTGTGCCTGTGCCTTGCAACAGAAGTGTCTTTGTATACTGAATTAATGCACAACATTCTCATCTCGCTCAGGAATGTCTATCAGCTAGATGTGTCACTGAACACTAAAGGAACAAACTCCGGTCAGAGCCACAAGGACTGCTAATGCATTAATGTGATAAAAGATGTATTTATTTCAAAGGTTTTACAAGGAAAGACATACTGAGGTAGTAACAGCTTGTTTTCAGATGTGTCCTGGGGATGGAGAAAGGGGAAAAGATAAAAGATACAAAAATAGAGAATATAATGTTTATAGAACTGGAATAAGAGTAATAAAGATAAAAAGGACAATTCTGTCTAACTTAAATTGACAAAAAAAAATTACCAAGTAATAAGTTGTGGAACTGACCAAAGATCAATTAAATAGTTATTAACTTATCAAAATAAAAACTAGGGGAATGACTGATACTGGGGAAGAGATATAGAATTACAGTAATGTGTGACTTAATTGTATTATTATGATGTAAAATCCTTAGCTTGTCAGGCTGCCTTCTTATTCTGCTTTCCTAAACTTTGGAACTCTCTCTCTCTCTCTCTCTCTCTCTCTCTCTCTCTCTCTCTCTCTCCCCCAACCATTCATTCTGTCTCTTCCAAATGCTGTCTCTCTCCCCTCTGCTCCATGACCACACCACTACTTCCTGTGTCTGTCTTTGAGTCATAGCCCTTCCCCACTCCTCAGTTTCTCCTCTTCCCCTCTTTCTCCATGACCACACAGCTCCCTCCTGTGGCTATCCTTAAGTCATAGCCCTTCCTCACTCCTCAATTTACCCCTCTTTCTCATTCCACTGATAGGGCAGCTACAATATTTCATTTTCAGTGGAGTCCTGCTTTTACACATTTTTACAATGTAGCTTCCCAGGATAGACCAGTTGACACGTAGTATCTCATTTTCAGTGAGGTCCTGTTTGTACCTATGATAACACTAACAGATCTGGGATGCCCTAAATGAGTTGGCTCCATCACAGCCTGTATGTTTTCAGTGACCAGATACTACAGTATTATCTCTCTTTGGCCAGCTGGGGGATGTGGATTGTGCTGAGTGCACATTTTAGTGCCTCATTTTTGCTTTGGGAGCTATATTCAAACATGCTTGGGGCACTCGTACTTTGCTCCAAACATGTCTAAGTATAGCAAACTTAGCAAAAAAAAAATTCCACCTTGCTGCAGTACAAGTTAATTTTTAATGATCCAATGATCACATTATTTAGAAACTGCTGCTGTACCTGTCTACCTTTTCTAAAACTTTTATCGTTGACTGCAGTCTCGCTCCATCCTCTTGTGCTTGCAGCCCCGCTCACTCTGGTCATGCGCATTATCTCCAGCTTCACCTCACAGCACAAACCCCAACCACTTGTTATTTCCAGCTTCATCTTGCAGTGCAAACCCCAATCATATTTTTAAATCATTGAAAAAAAAAACAGTCCATAAACCAGCGCAGTATTACTGCGTCTTTTCCCTGTTCAGTTGCAGACTCTCACTTACAGCCACCGCCATTTTCTACTAATTTGTTCTGAAACAGTGAAAACTCCACTAGTCAGTGGGAACATCAGCAGCTTGACTACATATGCCCACACTACATACATGGCAATGCCATTAGCAACCAATAATAAAAAAAGTGCACTGACATTGTTTCTCAAAATAAACCCACAAAGTAAACTACATTAAAAAAATAAATGAAACTAAATTAAGAGGAAAATCATATATCCCACATGTCCTCCCCATTGCATAAATGAAATATGCAGGGTTACCTTGTGTGATGCATGATTTATCTATACTCATAGTGTTTGACCTCGGCCACCTCACTCACGGCTTATGCCACTCATGAGGTTACCCAAGGTCAAACACCACTTGTATAGATATATCATGTATCACAGGTCCCCAACATATCTCATATATATATATATATATATATATATATATATATATATATATACACACACACACACATACACACACACACACCACTGGTGTCCAGTGGTACCCCACCCTCTGATTGTCATCCCCATAATATTTATTTCCTGGTGTCTAGTGGAACACCCCACCCTCCAATTCCCATCCACATAAATAATTTATGTATCCCTGATGTCTAGTTGCACCCTCCACCCTCCCATGCCAGACCACATAACACTGCACTTTATCTCTGGTGTCTAGTGGCACCCCCAGCCTTCCAATAGCCATCCCCCTTAGTAGTTATGCTTCCGTGGTGTCTAGTGGCACCCTCCCCACCCTGTGATGTGCCCTGGAGCCTGAAAAGAACATCTCTGAAGAACACTGCTGAATATCTTATTTAAATCAGCAATGACATGCATAAGGCTGAAACTGATCTAGATAGTAGGGGAATGTAGACTAGCAATTTTTTTTGCACGAACCGCTGAGCCACCTAACTACACTTTCTAATTGTTGTTATACACACAAACACTGAGTAATACACATATATGCATATATATATATTCCAGTATTACATAGCAGTGCACTGTCTACACTACCTTATATGGCATTTATTTATTTATACATCTAACCCTAATTTTTATTGTATTTGGGATGAGCACTGTGACACACTAACACATATGTAGTGAGTCATGTTCTGAACAGTGCCCATTACTACTATGTCGCATTACAGACATTTGCAAACTGACTAGAAAAAGGTTAATGTACCAGGAAAGGGTTAACGGAGTGCCACGCATACATACACACACACACACACACACACACACACACACACACACTTCTCTCCATGATGTGAGTACAGTTTGCCATATTGGAAAACATGCACAGAGCACTTTGGCTCTGCCTGCATATAACATCCCTTTCTTAGCCTTCTTTGTTGTATTAACTTTCACCAATTAATTTCAAAACTATAAACAATAATCAGAATAACCAATATAAAAAAACTCATTAAGTGATTTACACACGTTAGTGTGTTATTTACTGCTGTCCTTTTTTAACTTTTGCAGCTCTCCTGAATTGATAACAACACTTTCCTTTACTCAGTGTTGATCTGAGACATTTTCTACTAACCTCTGAAATCTGAACCTCATTCCTCAATCTGTTACAGCTTATGGCTGGGAAACACTGACTAAATTGATGTGTTTACTAAAGACCATGAGCTATGAATCTTTCTTGAAAGAGAATTCTACTCAGATTGAAGCTAGTAACCGCATTATCACACAAGTCCTGTTATTCACAAATTAAGACTGAAATACATGTACTATTAGTGTGACCATTATTTCCCATCAAAACATAAAAACACTGTCAGAGTGAAAGAAAAAAAATGTTTCTTACCCACCACTGCAGGATAGCATAGTTACAGATGCCAGCCTTGTTAGTCAAGCAGTGGTCATCATTAATCTCCATCTATAGCAGGAAATGTTTTATCTGGATATCCCATAACTGAAGAGAGAGAGAGCGAGAGAGAGAGAGACAGAGACAGACAGAGAGAGAGAGAGAGGAAGTAGCCTTTGTTTTTTGTTCTTTTTTTTTTTTTGTGGCACGTCTCACAACTCTTTCCCCTTTAAGCTTTCCTTGTCAGGCAGAGAAAAAAATAATGTAGTGCAGAGACACACCAGACTGTTTCAACTAGCAGAGTGATTGTGCTCACACTCAAATTTTGTGAAGTCCATTCAGAATTTGGTTATACTGGTTTTACTGGACAAAAGAAGGCTGTTACAGCCCATCGAGATTGTCCCCCACAACAGTAGGTCAGTCATCTTCCTTATTTGTTAACCAAATATCCAATTTGTTTTTAAAGGTTTCAGATGTTTTTGAATTTACTATAAATTCAGGAAGTTGATTCCATTTCTGTGGAACCCTAACATGGTGAGCTCCATTTTTGTACTGTAATAGCAAGACATCTGCAGAGCTCTGCCCTGCAGCCATAAAAATGACCACATTGTGGAAACAGTGTCGGTTTACTGCCTAGAAGCTATAAGCATGCACTGATATATGGTGGTGAAAAATAATCCCGGATAATTGTAGATTTACTTATTTTCAAGGTTCCTATGTTGTACCCAGCAGAATTTTTTCCAGCATGGGAAATCGTCTCTTTTTTCCAGTCTTTATTTGATAAATTAATGTATATTTTGTTTTTGGTTTTTGTTTGTTTTGTTCTTTTTTTGTTTCCTGTATTTTTCTCTCTTTGTTTTTTTTTCCCTTATGTAATATGATATATTAATACTCAGATTATTTTGGTAATTTTTCCTTACTGTCTTTGACATAGTATGCAGGTACTTTTACTTTTACTTGGACAGCCATCATGACAATACCACCGGTGGGATGACATACTACCATAGATGACAGAAGGGACTTTGGATTAATATCTCATCTCTAGGATGACAGCCCAACAGTACAGCATCCCTCTAGTACTGCACTCAGTGCCAGCATTTATTGTATGAGTCCAAGTCACAGTGTTGGACTAGAACTCATGCCCTTCTGGTCTAGAGGCTGATATGCTACCAACTGATCTATGCTGGCACCTAAGTTATACTTTATATGAAAGTATGCACTGTGTTAAAGTAAATGTATATTACTACAATTAAAAGAAAAGTTATCAAATAATAAAAGTAAAATTCTCAGTCCCCTTCAGCCTTCAGTGCTTTCGTTATTCCTGCTTTTAATGTACTACTAAATAAATAGTTTTAAAGATCACATAAGTCTTACATATTCAGAAATTGATAAGGAAGATGACTCAGCCATTCTCAATCTACATGCTATAAGGAGAGTCCTTCTTAGAAGTGCGGGAGGGGGCTGTCACAGGCTGTGCAGCAATACTTGTTACATTGACCCTTACTGAAAGTAGAAAAAAAGGATATAGTTCTGCTTGACCGAATACCATTAGTATCTCCCAATGTGTAATATATCAACCCACTTTCTGTCCAGTAATGAAAGTCAATTCTTACTATTTATATGTATGTATGTGTACATAATATGAAAAAGTATTTGATCAGTGATTAGTATGACAAAACATTTTTTTTTAAACTGGTTGTACTTTTCTTTAAAACATCTTTCTTGTCTATATAGAGTAGTGTAAATGTGTAATTACTGTATCAGTACAGAATAAGTACAACATATTTCCACTGTATCCAAGTAGTGCAACTAATTCTTTCTGTCAGTATAAAGGAAATTAATTATTAATACTATTGTGACAGAAAAAGTGCATTTCCAGTACATTGATGCATTAAAGGTGTGTCAATATACTGTAACCATGCCAATCTGACTCCAAGCTTTCATTTATAAATTCTAGTCCTACTGGTTCAAATGTTAGGCCATGTTAAAGAAATTCTCTTTAGATAGGACTAACTTTGGAATTAATGGGCATGTAATTATAATTTTTTGATTATAAATAAAAGCTTGGAGTAAGGTTGATGTGGCTACACCATACTGATACACTTTCAATGTGTCAATGTACTGGACATATACATTTACTGTATTAATGTACTAATGATGTATTTCCACTACATTGACAGAATGACTTAGTTTCAGTATGTACATACAGTGAAAATATACTGTATCAACTTAGCAATTATACACTTACATTATATTGATAGAAATACATTTTTTAGTATTTTTTGGACACTTATTAAACATTTTTAAATTTTAGTTCCTATAGAAGCAAAACAACAATGGTATGATTTTTAATTTTTTTTAAAACAGTCTAATCTCATAACATAAAATCATCATTTCCCTTTCAAGTAACACCAAAACTCTTCCCATGATTTCACAGGCTATGCCAGCAAAAATGAACATGTGAGCTACATGAATCCCTGTGCATCCCCCCAACATGCGCCACCACCTGGACCCTGGAACCTGTCTGGATGATAGTCACTGAGTGGGGGAGGATAGCCCTCTTCTACCTGGCCCCACCATGGAAGGGAAATTCATGGGGGATCACTCCAAGTGAGTCTGGAGAGGTGCTTGCCAGCTGGGAGGAGGCAGGGATAGGATTGAGGAGCCTGTCTGCATGTCCAAGGAGAAAAAAGCAATATGGGAGAAAAAGACACCAAAAAAAAGAAACAATTAATAGCTGTACAAGGCAAAACTGAGAAAGATAAAGAGAAATATTCGAACAAGAAAACCAGCATAAACAATCAGGCTTCTCTTCAGAGCTATCAGAACTGAAGGAAAGCTGAGAAGAACTTACTATTTATTTATTTCTTTGAAAATTGGGGACTGGGAAAGGCATACTGGGCTGAGGCTCATTTCCAGGTGTGACCTGGGGGAGGGGAACAGAGGATAAAAAAATACATAGCACAGACACACTTCACAGTTACAATAAGTGCAAATCTGAGAACACGAACACCGGAGAAAGTCCACAATGAGCAAACAAGGCAAAAGTAACAAGTTGAGCATTTCAGCTAATGTATGGGAAGGTGTTTTGGGGAGGAAAAACAGGAGCAAGTGGGGGAGGGAAGGGGTCTCGGCTAATATGTGAGGGAGCCAGGGGGGAGGCAGTGAAGCAGAGGAATGAGAGGAGCTGGTTCCAAAGTAAGTGAAAATGACAGGTGAAGGTTGATTGGCCAGCAGAGGTACAGGTATGATGCATGGCAAAGGTGCAAAGATCCCTGTAACAGGATAAAAACACTTGCTGCTATCTGAGCACCATGATAGGTAGTGCTTGCAGCAGACCTTCATGCGCTTGTATGAAAATTGATTGTGTGAACTGAATCTGTGTTTACTCATGCTATCGCGAGTCTATTGAGCCCTAGCCACTTAACAGGAAACTATGCAGAGGAGCTGTAGTTCCCTGGGTTTGATTCAGGAACTACAACTTGTGATTTCTGGCATATATGTATTTTTAACTGTGTGCTGGCACTTTGTGTATCTTAATTAAGCCACATATAGTGGCAATTTTAACTTTTGGTGTACAAATCTAAACTTTGTTCATGAAGCTCCCTGTGACCCCTAGAAGCACTTCCTGGGTCACTGAAGCCCATAAGAACCGGCCCTGCGGTGAGCAGGGCAAGCATGCATTGTCACACATGATGCATGCAAAGGCACGTGCATCTGCGCGTGTTTGGCATGTTCGGCGGGTGTAGGTCGGGACAGGTGTAACAACTACATATAACATGTGTATGTCTGAGGTAGGTGCTAGACCCACTTCTGTTGCTAAAATAAATGCCTGTAGTCTCAAATTGTAATATTTCTATAATGGCTAAGATAATTACTACATCAGATGGCAGGCTAGGCATTTTATGTACAGTACATCATGCCGAATGTATAGCTTTGGACTGAAAGATATCACTGGCAATCCTTATAAATGCACTAAGTGTGCACAAAATGAGGTTATGGAAGAAGAGATTAGCAGGTTTGATACTAGACTATGTGCTCTGGAGTTCAGTCAACTTGAGACCTCTAAACATTTTCAAATGTCTGTTATACCTGACAACCCCCCTTTGACTGATGTGGTCACTGTGGCTAGTAATAATCCTACTACTACCTTCCAGAAAAAAAGACTCAGAGAGGATGATGAGTCTGATGTTACAGATAATGACTGGTTTATGATCCAGAGTACAAAACCTGCAAAAAAAGGCAGGAAAGTCAGTTGTTTTCAATTACCTATTCATAATAGCTTTGATCCATTAATTGATCTTAACAATGATTAGAATTCTATTCCCACCCACCCCACTTGAGCCTAGCAACCTCCACCAGGGGTCATCTTACGTTTCCCAACCTTCAAATTCCATTGGTAATAATGACAATATCTTGCCAGACCATATGGACTCTAACATGCCGCCCACTCATTCCAAACAAATCTATGTTCTTGGAGACTCAATGATTACACGGTTAGACCACCAAATATGCAATAAGGATAAAGCTACTAGAACCTTGTCATGTTTTCGCAGTGTGAAAATTCAGGACATCACAAGAATGTCCAGACAGATATTAAGCAATTGTGGGGATGATCCCCTGGTCATTGTCCATGCAGATGTAAACAATATCAGGAACCAAAATGTCCAGCAACTCAAGGAAGCATATGTCTGTTTGACAAATACACTCTCTGACATAGGATGTTCTATTGCTTTGTCTGAAATTTTACCAGTACCCAGAGCTGATTCATATACTGAATCTAAAATCAACATATAAATAACTGGCTGAGAGTTTGATGTTTGAGACAAAACTTAACCTGTATAACCCTTGGGAGCAATTTCAAAGTAAAAGGGAATTATTTTCCAGGGATGGTTTACATCTGAATAGGAAAGGTTCAGATATATTAGGAAATCATATTACTTCACATATTGATAGACATTTAAACTAATATATTGGGGGGAGGGGAATACTGCTTTTTCATCAATCACTACTCCCAATGTCTCCCGAGCTGCTGGCAAAGCTGACTCTTAATGTTCTAAACCTACCCCCAACTGTATAGATACTGAGTTAACTACTACTTGCTCCAAGCTTAAAATCTTACTTCTTAATGCTAGGAGCTTAAAAAATAAAATCAAGGCACTTCAGCTCATATGGAATGATGAGAATATTGATGTCTGTGGGGTGACGGAGACCTGGTTCACTGATAATCAGTGGGGCTAGGATATCCCTGGATATACTTTTATTAGGAAAAACCGTACCACCTCTAGAGGTGGTGGGGTAGCTTTCTATGTCAAGGAGAGCTTGGATTGTTTTGAAATTGATGTTGACAACTCCTTAGTTGAAGATATTGAGATAGTCTGGGTGAATATAACCCTTGACCAAGGACCTGTAACTATGGGGCTCTGTTATTGCCCACCTTCTCTGGACATTTTAGTAATAATACATTTCTGGAGTGTTTACAAAATATTAATCATCTAGAGGATATAATTCTAATGGGTGATTTTTAGCTTTCCACATATAAACTGGGATAGTTTGGAAGGCAGAAGTTTGCAGGATACTAAATTCCTTGAAACTATTGTACATCTAGGCCTGGATCAACTGGTATTAGAACCTATAAGACATGATAACACTCTGGATCTAATATTAACTATTATTAGTGATCATGGGGAATCTCCTATAGTTCGTGAACCTTTAGATGACAGTGACCATTGCATGGTTCTCTGGACCCTTAATTATTATAACTACAGTGTAAAGGGTGTGACTAAAATAAGGAACTTTGCCAAGGCTAACTACAGTGAAATAAAGGTCTATCTCAAAAATTGGACCTGGGAGCAGGACTTGTGTGATCTTACTGTTAGTAATACCTGGGTGAAAATCAAAGAGAAAATTGAATATTGTATAAATAAATTGGTCCCCGAGCACATGAAATATAGAAATCATAGGAGACTCCCTTTATGGTACTCGACAAAAATCCAGAGATTGGTTAGGAATAAAAAAAGGGCCTTCAATAAATACAAAAAAACACAAGACTGATCTAAATTGGAATACGTTTAAAATTAAAGAAAATAAAACTAAATTGGCCATTAGAATAGCAAAAAAGATCTAGAGTACAACCTTGCTACAGTTACTAAGGACAATATGAAACAGTTTTTTAACTATGTCGGATCCTTAAAGAGTAATATGCTGAAGGTCGGCCCTATTAAAATCAAGGATAATGTCATTTCTGATGAGCAAGCTATGGCCCAAGAGTTCAATACATACTTCACTAGTATCTATAAACCTGAAGAAATAACTGGGCACACAGAGTTTAACAATCTGGATTCCTCTATGAAGTTCACTATCTCTGAAACTTATGCTGCTATTCACTCCTTCAAAACTAGCTCATCAGTTGGGCCAGACAATATCCCTTCTATCTTTTTAAAAGAAATTTCCCATGAGCTTACGGGCTTACTTACTTTATTGTATAATAAGTCTATATCTGAAGGTGTGGCTTTACAGGATTGGAAAATGGCTACAGTAATTCCAATCTATAAAAGAGGATCTAAACTAACTGTGACAAATTACAGACCTATTAGTTTAACTAAGGCTCCTTTCATATCTGGACTGTGTGAATGCAGTGCAGGCTACACCCATTAACTCACCTTGGACCAATGGCGTACAGCCTATGGTACATAGTCAGTCAGTGGGGTGGGGCAACAAGCAGATGGAGAGCTGCTGCCTGCTGCTGACTGGGGGAAGAGGGCAGTGGGCTCAGTGGGTGGGTGGGGGTACCGCTGGACCACCAGGATATGGGACTAACATCTGTACTGCATATGCCTGCAATCAGGCTGCAAGTGGTCCACTGGACCACCAGGGATATAGGACTAACATTTTTACAACATATGCCCGTGATCGGGCTGCAAGCGGTCCACTGGACCATCAGGGGTATTGGACTATATATTTTACTACACATGCCCGCGATCGGGCTGCGAGTGGTCCACTGGACCACCAGGGATATTGGACTATATATTTTACTACACATGCCCGTGATCAGGCTGCGAGCAGTCCACTGGACCACTGGGGATATTGGACTATTGTACTACAACATATGACCACGATCGGGTGTCTGTGCATGTTGCCGCTTGTGCAGGGCACATCCCCGATGGCTGCAGCTTGGCAGGGCACCAGGCACAAGTCGCCAGGGATCGGCACACCTGCATGCAAATGGAGACATAATGATATGCAAAGGGCTCCACTTGCATCTTGCATACATTATGGCCCCATTTGCATGTGCACTTTTGAATATCGCGGTGGTTGTGCCTGTCGCAACGGCACTTGTGCTTGCGCATCCCCTGCTCCACTCTGGCCACTTGCACTGGCACAGTGCCACTGCACCATGTGCACTGCAGGTGGCCTAGGAGCGATATTCAATGATGCTGTGCCATGGCGCAGCTCCGTTGAATATCACCCTGTCAACGCCCCTGCGCATCCAAGTTGCGCTGCGCCCAGGCTTGCACCACAGCCTGGTGCAGTCTGAATATCCCACCCCCTGAGTAGATAATCATAGTACCCTCTGCAAAAATAAGATGTTGAGGGACTATGTCTAATCTCAGCTGGAATGGAATTCCATAAAGTTGGAGCAAAGTATCCAAAAGAGAATTCCCCTATCCTTGTTCTAGGTTTTGGGATTTCTAGCAGGGCATTAATTCTGGACAGCAGGGGATAAATGCTATGAGTTGAGTTGAGGAGGGAGACGGGGGTCAGCAGCAGGTAATTCTGCAGAATGTTATAGATGATACCCCATAGCGTGAGATCATGAGCATGGGACGGGTGAAGACAGCTAAGCCTTTCATAGAGGGAGCAGTGGTGTGCCTGTTTATGTGATGCTAGGTCAGATCAACAGATATTATTATTTGCTACATCCCATTTGTAGAGGGTTGTTTGGTAAGCCGATATAAAAACTGAAGCACCATAAAGTAGTTTAGATAGGAGCATATATTTGGCAATAGCTAATCTTGCTTGAAGGGTGAGGTTAAGACTGACTTTGTAAGAGGCACCAAGCATAATGTTAATGGATTTGCAGGTACTCATGATATGTGCAGAGAAATCTAGGGAGGTGTCAAGGATAACGCCTAAGTACATGAAAGAGATAACAGCAGGGACAAGCATTTCATCCTGGTAGGCAATGGTTAGGGGAGCTGGGCACTGTCTAAGTTTAGGGTGAGTCCCAAAAGTCATAGATTGGGTTTTGGATATGTTATGGTTACGCTTATTACAGGACAGCCACTTCCAGACTGATCATAGGCCAGAGGTGAGGTGCTGATTGATAAGGGAGATGTCTTTAGAGCTGGTGTACAGGACCAGATCATCTGAATACAGTATAACAGAACAGTGGGACAGGCTTCGAGTAATTTGATTTATATGTAAAGCAAATAATAAGGGGCCCAGCATAGATCCTTGTGGGACCCCCACAAGTACTGAGGCAGGTTCAGATTGGGATGATTTAAATTTACTTCTCTGTGACCTATTGGATAGGTAGTCGCTGGACCATGGGAGTACAGAAGGAGATATACCCAATTTTACAATTTTTTTCACAGAGAAGTGAGTGGTCAACAAGATCAAAAGCCTTTGTTATGTCAGTGAACACTGCTTCTATGAGGCAGCCATTATTTGTGCCCAAGGTTATGCAGTTTGTAAGAGAGAGCAGGGCAATAGTAGTACTGTGCCCATTATGGAAACCATGCTGCATGGGTGAGTGAAGATAATGGATATGAGATAGGAGGTGAGTTGGGATGACACAGTTTTCTCTAAGAGTTAGTTTAGTAAGGGGAGTATGGCAATGGGTCTATAGTTGCCATTGTACAGGTGACTGGTGAGACCCCATATGGATAACTGTATTCGGTTCTGGGCTTCGCAAAATTACGCCAAGAATAGTAGACTGAAATCTATCCAATGTAAATTTACCAAAAACATTAAGGGTTTAGTGGAAAAATCTTATGAACAGAGGCTGGAAGAACTCAGTCTGTTTAGACTGGAATACAGGAGAATGCGTGGGGACCTGATATCAGTATACAAATCAATAGAGGATGAGGATCTAAGAAAATGTGCAAGACAAGCATTCAAGGAAAATTCTTCTTATTCAAAAGCCCATCAATATCACCATCAAAATCACTAAAAGGACACCAAAACCATTTTTTCCTGGGGTCACTATTTAAAAAGTCCGAAATCGTAGAAAGTTGGAGAATGAGCTGACAATTTACATCATAGTTCTCCTCACCTTGTCCATGATGATTTTAAGTGTTTTCACTATGTTTAAAGAAAGTAAAGAAATTCCTCCTCCTTTGAAAATCCATACTGCAATACAGCCATAATATGGCACCGACATGAAATGTGATGACATTATTGAAGAGAGATTGATACTTAAGAGCCTTAGAAGCCCTATCTGCAGGTCCATTTCTGATCATAATGTGTAACTTATAACGTACACACCAACATGCCAATTGGTACTTAACACATGCATCAGAGTATCGGTCTCTTTTCAATTATATCATCACGTCTCACATTGGCACTGTCTTTTTTCTGCATCATGGTCCAGATTTTCAAATTGGGGGGAGTTTGTTTACTTCCTTTAGGCATGGCAAAATCACTTAAAATTACCAGGGGCAAGGTAAGGAGCACTATGGAGTAAAATATCAGCTCCCACTCTGTCTACATTATATGCTACATCCCATTTGTAGAGGGTTGTTTGGTAGGCCGATATAAAAACTGAAGCACCATAAAGGAGTTCAGATAGGAGCATATATTTGTCAATATTTGGCATTTTTTATATAGCCACCCCAGAAAAAAACAGTTTAGTGTCCTTTAAATGGAGAGATTTCTAAGGTTAAGAAAAGAAAACACTGGTTTTGTCAGAGGGTGGTCATTATGTGGAACATGCTTCCGTCCAGCCTGGTGGAGAGTAACACCTTTCACGGCTTTAAGACTGGGCAAGATGCTTACTTGGAAACATGGAAATATTGGGTTACCACCACTGTTAAGTGGTGGACATTCTAGATGACTTCCTGGCCTTCTTATGTCTGTTCATCCTATGATCCTATCATACAAACCTATTTCAATGTTCAATACAGATGCAAACTTTTTCACCAAAATTCGAGATAGCAGGAGACTTCCAGTTATTTCTGTCCTGATACACCCAGATTAGATGAGGTTCCTTTCAAATAGATGTATATATATTTTTTAATTTAAATTTTATTAAACTTTTGTGGAGCGTTACATCATTATTGTAGCAGCTCAGTTGAACAGACACTGGGTGCTTAGAGATAAAGGAACATCTTGACTTGCAACGTTAAATAAACATTTTTTGTACAATTATGTCAGCAAAACTTTGCATATTCAACCCTGCTAGACAATACAGTTGCACCATTCCTGTGTTCCTCAAGGTATGCTCCATCACCCAGAGTAGCCACTTGGTCCAGAAGTTGGTACATATTTCATTTTAAGATTCACCCTTGCTGTTAACTTTCCCATCTGACAGACCTGTTGCACTGTGTCTTTCCATTCCCTCATCGTGGAGAGAGTATGTGCTATAGCCATTTCCTATAGATGGCTTTCTTTGCCATTGTCAGTGAGATGGCTTATAAGATCTGAGTGGTCTTATTACCAATACAATCTGGGAAGTGTAATAATATTGATGTTTGGGAAGTAAGCATCCCTATACAGGGGAAGCGTTCCTGGATTGCCTTCCCTACCTCCTGACAATACTGGAGCAGCACAGGGCAATTCCAGAAGACTTATGTGAGCAGCACACTGTTTTCCACACTCACACCAATGTGCCTTGCTACTTTGGTGATCAAATTTCCCTGTAATTTGAGGAGTTCCAAATAGACATATTAAAAACGTCATAAAATTTCTGAACATCATATGAGGTATGACATATAAACTTCACACCTACCAAGCTATATCAGTTGATACAGATAATGCATTTGACTGGCTCAATTGGTACTATCTTCTAACAATTCTATAAAAATTTAAGTTTAGTGACCAGTTTTGCTATTGGCTCCATCTCCTGTTCCAAGATGCCATGGCAAAAATAAAAGCAAATGGCACAATCTTCTCTACTGTACAGAACTGCAGAGGGACACACTAAGGAGTCACAATTTCACTACTCTTCTCTTTGCTCAATATAGAGCCATTAGTAGAAAAACTTCAAAGCACCCCTGAAGTCATTGGGATACTAGTACAAAAAGAACACCCTAACATATCACTATACACTGATGACACCTAAGTATTCTTCAAAGACCAGATTCACACATTTCCTCATCTATCCAGGGTACCACAAGTATTTGAAGATGTCTCTGGGTTCAAGATCAACAAAGATAAACTAGAGGTTCTACTTTTTAGTGGAAAAGCAACCACAACATTGAAATCAATCGACTTGAAATGGATGACGACGTCCCTAGCATACTTCAGTGTTAAGATTTACGCAACTATTTCTCAGTTATACTATCTCAATTATTCTTTTTGCTTAATTCCACCAAGGCAGAACTTCACCACTGATCCAAACTTTCTCTCTCAGCATGGTGCTGAGTGACAGCTTTGAAGATGACAGTCTTTCCAAGGTTTTTATACCTTTTCCAGGCACCGCCCTTAAAACAGTCTTCAACACTTTTTAAGATCTTAAGACAATCCTCTCACTTTTTGCAGAACAACAAGCAACCCAGAACAAAATGGACAATAGCAGAAATGGAGAAAAAGAGAAGCGGACTTGGAATATTGAACTTTAGAGCATATTATCAGGCAGCACATTTATTGCAATCTCTCAGATGGCTTACTAGGTTCAGTTCATTTTATTTGTTCAATCTTTTAAAAAATTATTTTCACAAAATACAAAAAAGGCATAATAAACTATGACAAACATTAAATACACATAAGACGACATTTACAATCAATATTGTGCAAAGCTAATTAAGTAATGATATAACAGAGGTGAGTCATATAAACTGTTAAAATGCCTAAGATTGTTACAAAACTGCATTTAGGGTCAGAGTACTTTCTTTCTCCTTATTTTTCTAGTAAGATATGCACATTTCACCACAATATGTATGATGAAAGGATCCTCAGTAGAAAGGAAAACCCATGTTAATTCTGTTTTACAAGTGGCAGGAAAACCAGTTATCAGTGGCGATAACCGCTTGTTCCTAATTTTAGTATACCAAGGACGCCTCAAGAAAACGTGTTCCAAATCTTTTTTTCTTTCTGTTCACAGTTACAAAGAGTATCTTTGGGGTCTATAGATTTCTTGTATAGGGCATTTTTCACATTTGATTAGAACAATTCAAGCCTAAATCTTGTGTAGTTTTTACAAATGTTAGGATCCTCCAGGATATCAAAATGAAATTTGAAACCATGTGAGACTACACTGCTTGAGTACCCTTTGGTATAATTAGATGCAGCAATACAGGCCATATCCATCTCTCTAATATTGCAAGATTTTCTTTTTTGCATAAGGTCTGTATTGCTCACTTATAGCTGCATGTTGTTGTCTATATGACATAAGAAAAGAAAGTAAATATTTATCCAGGAGTCTGTTCAAATGCTTAAACCAATTTGATTGTTTTGAGCCCCTGCTTACCCAAACCTCCTTTTCTAATAGTCAAATTTTTATCCATCTTTCATCAGGTAAGCTTGACACTCAGATACAATAATTAATGATCCTAGAATCAGCCAATGATTGCAATTTAGGCATACCCAGTTTTGCCCTTATAAAAGAAGCAGGGTTTGATTTTTGACAACCCATTACATTCCTTAAGAGTTTAATAGCTGATTTTTCTAAATAGTCAGAGGGGCAAAGTCCCCAAATTTCTGTCCCGTAGAGGGTTTGAGCATTGAATTTTGCTTGCAAGGCATATAGGAGTGGTCTAAGAGAATAGCCACCATAGGCATGATAAAATCTTGTCAATGCCCCTGTAGTTCTGTTTGTTTTTGTAAGTATGTGATCAAAGTGTCGATTCCATGAATGGTTATAGGAATAGTAAATACTCAAATACAGAATACTGGAAACTGTCTCCAAGTAGTCACCACACAATTTCCATTGATACCTGGTATGTCTAGCACCAATGACCATAACTTTTGTCTTAGCCAAATTTATTTTTCAAAGATAGAGAATCAGAGAATTTGGCTAAGAAATCTAGTTTTTTTCTGAAGACCTGAAACAGTAAGGGAACACAGTACCGGACTGTCGGCGTAGACAAGAGAAGAACAAGTGTTTGTTCCAATTTTGGGAGAGTCCAATTCCAGAGCCTGTAATTCAATTAATAAGTTATCCAAATAGATGGAGAATAACATTGGTGCCAGTATACATCCGTCTTACACCTTTGTTGGTGATTAACTTACTTTTTTTTAACCAAGAGAGACACACTAAGCTGAAAGCTTGTTTACAGGTGCAACCTGTGAGCACAAGGACGTTAAGTGACTTGATAAGGTGTTTCCAGTTCGTATCTGGGCCCATGTATTTGAATATAAAGTCCTCATGCCATTGACAAGAACTGGGGAGATACCACAATTTGGCATTATATCCCATGGAGTTGACCTATTAATTGTATCAAATGCAGAGCTGTAGTCAACAAAGACAAGATATCATTTTTGTTTTCTAACTAAGACATATTTCTTAATTAAGTGGGAAAGTATAAAGCAATTATCTAAAGTAGAGAAATGTTCTCAAAAACCAGCTTGGGCTGGAGCTAGACCCCAGTACTTCTATTTCTTCCTTGAGTCTTGCCAACAAGACTTTCACAAAAATGTGCCTAGAATTTCCAAAAGGCTTATAGGATGGTACATTGAAGGGTCTTCCTTTGAGCCCTTTTTATGTTGACTTGCACCTGCATGCAAGCCAAATCTTGTGGTAGTAGTAGACTTTGAGGGAAGCTATGGTTTTAATGCAAGTACACTTTAGTAGGTGCATCCCTCATTCCCCAATAAGCCAGCATGCAGGTGCTCACACAACAAATATGTAAAGTGGTCAAAACTTGTAAAGAAAGTGCAGCTGCAATGTGACAAGCTCGTCATGTAGCGGTACAATAACATGCCTCCCAATGTGCCTTTCCTGGTGAAGTATTTCAATAAGTATGGCAGCCTGCCACACAATGCCTACAAAGCTGACTTAAGGGGTGCCCAGTCACCCTGTTGGCATGCTAAATAACCCCCAAGATTGTGCGGCACACTGGGAGCCCACCCAAGTGTGCCTCCCTGTAATCAAAGCCTACCATCGTCAGCATGTTCCAGCCCCAACCCCCATTCTGTGCCACAATGGGAGCCCATCCCAGTGTCGCCACCATCACCCCCCAAAGTCATGGGGCACACTGGGAGCCCACCCTAGTGTGCACAATAGTTTTTCATACACTTGTAAAAAAAGAAAACTGTCTGCGGTGTTCTTTTTTTTTTTTTTCTTTTAATTACCTGAAAGAAAGAAAATGGTCCCTTGCCATGGGGTCCCCTATCCCAACCCACAGCCACCTTGTGTGCACCCCACCTCCCCACACACACTCACCCCATACTTACCTCCGGAGCCTGGCACAATGATCTTCAGTGGACTGGGAACACGTCTGGACTCTTCAAAGCCGACCATGAACTGAAGAAATGCCGGTAAACTGTATAATGGCACAAATGTTTTTTTTTTTTTAATAACTTTTTCAACTTAGGTGGATATCTCAGCCATTTTTTGGAATTTTTCCTCCAAATTTTCAACATGGGGTGCTTGGGACCCCACCTGATGAACACATGCACTGTCATCTCGATACTCAGCCTCCAAGGATCATTTTGCGGTCACTGCGTGAAATCACCTTTTGGGATCAATTAATGAAATGACAATGCCACTGTTCATGAGGTGGGGTACCAGAAATCCTGTTTTGCAAATCTGGTGGAAAAATTCCAAAAAATGACTGTGTTACAAGCGTGCATTGCGCAGTTTCAACCCAGATGTGATGTTCCTTTGGTGGGAGAAACAGGGCTTCATAAGATCAGGCCAATTTTTGGAATGCTCCACATTCAAGCCCTTTCTTTTTTAAACTTATATGTTATTATTTTATACAAAAAGGACATACAATGTACACATGCAAGACATATATGAGTAGGAGACATCCAGTGTAATAACAGGGTATAACAATCTATGCAATCTGACTTTAGAGTAATTTTAATAATTGAGCAAAATCCATTTTTAATCCTAGATATGCTACACCCCACATGACTTTATTTTGTTCATCTGAAAAGGCCCAGCTCAAGCATATTGTGCATAACAACAAGTACTGATGTGACCCCATTACCTAACATGTTAAATCCATAGCATTTTAAGCACTTGGAAGAAAAAACTCTACCTCAACCTAAAACAGTTGATCAAGGCATTTTATATCCTGAAACTAACTAAAGACATAACATTTTGAAGTAGTACGAACTTGAAACCCTTATACATGCTAGTAGTTAGTTAGGCTTAACAGTGCAAACACCCATGTTTTACACTTTTGAATAAAAGAACCCTTCTAAGAATAAGTAAACAAAAGTTGTTACAACACATGGTATTGTCTAAATAACTAATAGAAAGCTCTCCTGAGTATCATTAGTTAAAGCTACATTACTGTAATAAATGTGTATTCTCCCCCACACAAACTGGAACCAAGCTTTCCGTCTTCTCACTCCACGTGGCAGCTGACATTATGGGAAACTCATACACACTTCCCATCAGTATAATATTCCATATATTTATTAAATTGAAAGGAAGAAACATTAAACAAGAATAACTGAACAGCGCCCACATATACTGGAGAAATTGCATTACAGAGAGATGCTCAACAGCAGTAAGTCAGCAAGACACGCATTAGGCATCCTGCAGGTATATATTGCAAAATATAGCAAAGACACATTACTAGAGTCTCAGTAATATTTGCTAGGTCAGTCTGATTTCAGATTTCTCTCTCCTGGGCATGATCTTCCTGCGCTCGGGTCATCTCGAACTCCTAAGCAATGTCCTCTGCTTTCTTGTCGGTTTCCGCACAATCTGTCTATTGGAAGAGATGCTCACTGTATTGAATCCTCAGGTGGGTGGGCATCAAGAGGGAGTGGGCCTCCCAAAGCTCCATAGTTTAGTGTGGATGGCACTGAATCTTTTTCTCCTTGTCCTCATAGCTTATAAGAGATCTGGAAAAGCATGCACAGTAGTCCCATTGAAATTCAGAGCACCTGATTCTCTTGATGCCTCTAAAAAGTGGTCCCGTACTACTGCACTCGAGGTGACTAGAAACACCATCTTGGGCAACTCTCTTTGACTTTCTGCAGTCCTCAGAGAAACCAGTATGCTTTAGATAAACAAGGCACCAGCAGTTCAGGATTTGTTTTAAGAGCTTCTGGCAACCATCCTTGTAGGAAGGCAAAGAGATCATCCCCCTTGCATTTCTTTGGTAAGCCCACAGCTGTACATTGGATACCCTATGAACATTTTCCAGGGCCTTCAGTCTGTATTTAAAGAACAAGTAAACAGCCTTTTTCGCCAGTGTACAATGCCATAGAGAGGGTAAAGGAAAGGCTGCTGTTTACATTGATGCTAAAACTGCATTTGTAAATTTAACATAAATGCATATCGGTAGCATTTAAAACATTTAAACAATAGTCTTCCTATTTGAAAAAAACTGCCCTGGTATCTCTATACAATGGCCAGAAGATATCAAATAGAATGACGTCATAGGAGCAACAGGCAGAGCTACATAGCACTCTGTAGTGCTAACTAGTGTCTTTCATTTCTATTACATTTTATACTTCTTTCAGCAAAATCATGACTTAACATTTGTAATATTTTTAACAATACACATGTAAGGCCATTATTTTCTTTAGTTTTCTTTACGTAAGCAGCTTTAAATTGCCATTTTGTTTTATCATAGGAACCGAACAACAGTATAAGTCAACAAATATCCAGTTGTCTAGTGGTTCTCCTGAAATGCAATGTGTTGGTCCAGTACAACAGTGCAAAGTTTGAAAGGCTTGCAGGCTTCTGGTCAATCTTCAACTTTTGCTTGCTCATTCCCAATGTCAAACACCAATGACAAACACCCTCCCCAGCCAAACCACCCACCCACCCACCCACCTGCAGTAATAGCACACTCCATTCAAATATCATTCTCTTGGTCCTCCATATAAAACTGTCAGTCACTGGTCCCACTCCCCAGTCCTACTATGGAGCGTGCCTGTTTATTTCTAAGTCTGTACTACTGTAGTAGTCTGAGTGCATGCCTTCCAAACTGGGTTCTTCTTCTTGGCTGCCATTTGTAAATTATGCGCACCAACCAAGATACTGGAGGAAAAGGAGCTGTAGGTGTGGGGGAGCTGAACCCCTCCCTATCACCTATACACCAGAGGTTGATGCTATTTTTTTCCAGTACTGTTACAGATATGGTGGTGGAAGATGATGATGGACACATAGCTGAAAATATGAGTGATGAAGAATGACTTAATAACCTTTGGTTGTGGGAGGAGGAGGAGGAGGAAGAAATGAATAAGAAAGCAATGGAGGAGAGAAAGCAACATCCCCTCTCCTTAGTAACAAAGGAAGGAGCAAGATTTCTTGCAGAAAAAGACTCACCAGCTCCAGGCTGAGCCTGCAGACAGAAGCACTGACAGCGGAAAGACTCCCTTTGGAGTCATGGCATATAGAGCTGGAAAACAACACCTCATGGGGTTCTGTAATAGATGGGAGTGTGCTGGAGCTGCCTTCTGCCCAAAACCTTGTGAGTACAGCATGGGGAGCCTCAGAAGCTCCAGAAGTGAATGTGTGGGACTGAAGTGGTGGCATCGATCTGTGGAGCAGCACACAGAGTGAGGAAGCCAGTAATGGTTTGCAGCAGAGACTGCAGTGCAGTCAAATAACTCAGAACCCAGACAACAAGAGACAATCTACATCAGGAAACAGGGCATCTAGTACATCTGGGAAGGGCAAAGCAAGCAAATGGCTTGGCCTATGATGCAGACTCTCTGCTCAGAAAACTGAACCTGAGATACAGCAAAGGGAGAAGATGGAATGGACAGTGGAAGACGTGCTAGAGAGTGCAGGATGGATCCGAGCTCCTGAAAGGATATCTTGGCTACCAGGAAATACAAGACAGCTTTTTATGAAAGCTACAACATCTGGGGATTTAACTGATCAGACTGCTTTTGTGAGTACCTCTGGGGACTTAAGTGGGAAGGGGGGGTGCAATAGGACTTTTGCCCAGTATCACCTCTGGGACTGAGGGAACTATGAACTTGGTTGTGGAGGGGTGCACCTTTGGCCCATACTAATATTATAACTAACCCTGTTCAGGACTCAAGGGGCACTGAGCACATACTGGTGGAGGGAACACAGGATGAACAGATACTGGATGTTGCTCCGAGTGACTTGGAAATTGTTGGGACTAGAAGGGTTGGTAGCACCCCTCTTGCAGTCAATTCTGCCTTCAGAACCCACTGTGAATGAGGAAAATGACTCTGCAGAGGAGCCAGATGGAGGGGAATATGAAACCTTCAGATGTGGAAAAGGACCCCCAAGAAAAGCAACCTCAACCACCATCTCAAAGACAGTTCTGAATGTCCAATTTGTTTGTTGCTCAAGTAGAGCTTGCACAGTGTCAGAACGTTGTGAGACTGAAATACTGAGGGGGTCTGAAACTTCTCCGGGCAAGGGCTTTATAGTTAGAAATCTACAGAAGGACACATCGTATTCTTCTGTGTCAGGAGAAGCATCTTATGACATTAGTTTCAAGACTTTGAAATCTCTAGAGAGGTTTTGGTTAAAGTATGATGCTTTGAAGAATATTGCTTTGTGGGTACCCTTTATGGCTATCAACTGTCTAAACCTACTATTAAAACAATAATAATTTTATTTTGGAATAAAGGAGTTCATGTCACTGACATCTTGTATTGGCTGAAGCAGAGATGTGAAGTGCTACATCTAACTATACCTATAATTGATATGGAGCAGCTTTGGATGGGGGGGGGGATTTCAATGTAAAGCTGTGTCAGACTAATGCTGGGACATGCTACCTCCCAGGCATCTTTTACTTGGGTAAAGATAGAGGCATGCGCTTCTACCCAGAGCAGCCTTCATAAGTGCAGAGCTAGAACTCACTTGAGTGGGGCTTGTGATGCAGACCACTGTAACTTTTGTTTCTAATATGGCCATATTAGTTTGAGTTGCCCTAACCTGTTTAAGTGCAATCTGTGTGAGAAACAGGGGCACTCCTATAGGCAGTGCCCCTGGGCCTCACACAATAGGACAGGGAGTCTGGACCTAGAATCTTTAATGATGAAGGGCTAAGCACAGGGGACTGCTAGGGCCTCTGAACAATGGTTTGAAGGAAAGGCACAGCCAGACTATTTGAGTAATATGAGGGCAGAGGATGCCCCGATGACCACCTCAATGGCACAGGACACACATGTTGTGTGGGTCCTGATCCCCCCCCCCCAATCACCACCACCACCATGAACAGAAGCCTATGCATCATGTAAAACAATTTTCTGGGACTCCAAAAACAACTGAGGTAGCAGTTGATGGAGACATTGGGTAGGCAGAGACTGAGGAGAGTTCAGCTAGTGGTCAACTAAAGAGGCCAGAGACACAACTAGACATGCCCCCACAGGAGACTGACATGGAAGTGGCAACATCCAGAAAAAGGGGAAGTAAAGGGAAAAATAACATTAAAGTGGTGAAACCTCCTGTTGTACCTATAGAGAACAAGTATACTGTCCTATCCTTCACTGAATAGTTGGCGGCGCACTGATGAGGGGGGTGATTCAGAGGCAGCCTCCATTTCTCCTTAATTAGAGGCCAGTCCTTAGGCTGGGATGGCTGTGTTCGTGTAACATCTGTGGCAAAGTAAAGCTGAGGGAGGATTAGGCCTCAAACTAGAGCAGCAATGGCAGACCCCCACCACCACCACCACATAAGTATAAATGTGTGTAGGCCCAAGAATTGCCCAATGACTCTAAATGTGAGTAGCATAAAAACATATAGGAAATGGATTACTATGGTTTGTGTTTTGGAGTCAGTGCCTGGAAATATTTATTTTTTACAGAATACCCGGCTGAAAACTTGATTTGAAATATCGGCCATTAGAAAATTGTGGACTTGAGGCCCATCTCTTTGGTCTCAGGGAGTGGATAAATGTGATGGGGTGGGTATCCTGTTTAAAGATTCTACCATAAAGGTTAAAAAACTGGTTGAAATAGAACCAGAGAGGGCCCTATTATTAGATGCCGAACAATGAGGCAGGAGTATCCCCTCATTAATGACTGTGATCCATAGACTAATTCTGTGAGGTTCTGTGAGGGTGGCTGTATTTATTGAGAGCAGGCCTTATTTATATACTAGGAAATTGGGTGTTCCTGTGGGGGACCTTAACTGTGGTCTGTCCTTAAAAGGGGGGGGGAGGGTAGAACTCAGAAATGTATTTTGACTGTTGCCTGAAGAGGTGATTACTGCAGCAGGTTTAGTGTATGGTTGTGCTGATCATTTCCATCAAATGGCATCTACATTTACTAAAGGGCTTTTATTTTCTAGAATTGATTTTCTGTTCATCTCTGCTGCTCTCAAAGTAGACTCAGCAAGCACTGTAGCAGTGGAAACCCCATACCACCTAGCGGTGGTGTGTCACTGTCAGACAGCCACAGTACAACAGATGAATCCACAGTTGTGGAGGTTAAATGTGTCTGTTTTGGGGAGGGAGGATATATAGAGAAAACAGAGGGACTTGTTTACTACTAGGTGTACTGTAATTGATGTACTGTATATGAGAATATTGCATAGTGCTGGGAGGACTCTAAAGCTGATTTTAAAACGTTTATTTATGAAACAAGGTAAATTTGAAAGTTCTAATAGCTATCAGAAATATTTAAGCCTAAGGTCATGACTTCATAAATTAATCTCCCGTATGCACGAGGATGGCATTGATCTTTCTGAACAAATAAAGTTAGTAAATGATGATATGAAAACTTTTCAATACAAGATAACTTCCTCCTTAGAAATGTAATTAAAATGTGATATGCAGGGACGTTCTCACAATTTACATAAATGTGTATACTGTAGTGACAGAATAAAACATAGGAATATGCAGTGCCTCTGTAGTTTAGAGGGAAATAGGATGCTGTCTTCAATCCATGAGATGACAAAGGTTGTGTCAGACTATGTAGAAAATACTGTTGGCACTTCTGTTGACACAGAATCGGATGATAGTGTTATGTCTCAACTACAGGTTCCATTGATAGATGGGCAGACTAAAGTGCAGTTGATGACACCAGTTACAGTGGAGGAAGTAGAATATGTTTTAAAACAATTAGGTAATAGACCTGCACTGGGGGGTGATGGAACCTCAGCAGAATTTTATAAAATGTTTCTATCACTTTTGAGTCCTATTCTGCAGTTGGTCTTAAACCATATTGTTGACTATGGTGACATAGATACATAAACAGTGTCAGCAGATAAGGGCCTATGGCCCACCCAGTCTGCCCATTTGAGCTTGTAAGTTCACTTTATGTTTTCCTAGAAGTCTGTTGCCCCTCACCCCTAACCGTCAGAACTCCTTTATGTCTATCCCATGCATTCTTAAATCCTGTGGTTGTTTCAGCCTCCACCACTTCCTCTGGTGGGGGGGGGGGGTTCCACTTGTCCACCACCAGTTCTGTGAAGAAATTCTTCCTCATGTTTCCTCTGAATTGTCCTCCCTCTAACTTCATCCCATGCTCTCTAGTCCTGAAACATCTTTTTTACTGAAAAATAGTATATTCCTGCACCCTGTTCCTCCCTGTAAGATACTTGTATTTCTCTATCATATTCCCTCTCTACCTCCTCTCCTCCAGGGCGTACATATTCAAGTCCTTCAACCTGTCCTCATAATACTTGTGATGCAATCCATGTACCATCTTTGTTGCCCTCCTCTGAATCCTCTCTACCCTGTCTATGTCCTTATGTAGGTAAGGTCTCCAGAACTGTAAACTGTACTCCAGGTGGGGCCTCACTAGTGTCTTGTATAGTGGAATTATGACCTCCCTTTTCCTGCTGGTGATGCCCCTGCCTATACATCCCAGCATCCTATTTGCTTTACCTGCTGCCTTGTCACACTGTTTCCCTACCTTGAGGTCATCAGAGATGATAACCCCAAGATCCCTTTCCTGCTTGGTGCATTCTATATCCTCACCCCCCAACTGATATATTGTGCCAGGGTTTTTGTGCTCCATATGCATTATCTTGCACTTCTTTGCATTGAATTTCAACTGCCAAACCCTTGACCATTCTTCAAGTTTCTGCAGGTCCCTTCTTACTTTGTCTACAAACTCTGGTGTGTCCATTCTGTTACAGAGCTTTGTGTCATCAGTGAACAGGGAAATTCTGCCTTCTAAGTCCTGTGCAATGTCACTGATGAAGATGTTGAATAGGACCGGTCCCAGCACTGATCCCTGTGGTACCCCACTGGTCACTCTTCCCTCTGTGGAGTGACAGCCATTTACCACCACCCTCTGTGTCCTGCCGCCAGCCAGTTACCTACCCACCACACTACTGTCCTGGCCCACCCATATTCCCCAGTTTGTGTAATAGCCTTCTATGTGGCACAGTGTCAAAGGCCTCACTGAAGTCCAGATAGGCCACATCCACTGCCCTCTCCTGATCCACCTCCCTTGTCACCCAGTCAAAAATTCAACGAGGTTGGTCTGACGCAGGCCTCCCCCTGGTGAAACCATGCTGCCTTGGGTCCTGTAGTCCATTGACAACCAGATGTTCCATCAATCTCTCCTTCAGTAGTACTTCGATGATCTTCCCCACTACTGAGGTGAGCCTGACTGGTCTGTAGTTCCCTGCTTCCTCTTTGTTCCCACTTTTGTATAAGGGGACTACATCTGCTGTCCTCCAGTTTTTGGATACCTCCCCTGTTTCAAGTGATCGGCTAAACAGGATTGCCACAGGTTCAGCCACCACCTCTCTTAGTTCTTTACGGACCCTGGAGTGCGCCTCATCTGGCCCCATTGCTGTATCAACTCTTATTCTTTCCAGTTCCTTCAGGACCCTTTCTCGTGAAAAGGGACTTGTGTCCATTTCTGTACCATTCCCACCCCTTGTACTCCCTTCAGGCCCATTACCCTCCTCTTCCTCAGTAAAGACTGAGCAGAAATACCTGTTCAATATGTCAGCTTTGCTGTTGTCATCCTCCACCTAGACCCCATCCTCCTCCTTCAGTCTCACTATCCCTTCCTTTGCCTTTCTTTTTCTCACTTATGAACCTGTAAAAGGTTTTGTTCCCTCTACCCATTGATTTTGCAATGTGCTCTTCTGTCTGAGCTTTGGCTTCCCTTACTGACCTCCCAGCCTCCCTTTGCTTCTCCTGGTACTTCTTCCTACCCCCTTCTGCCTGTGTCTTTCTGCATTGCCTGAATGCAATCTTTTTGGCTTTCACTTTCTTTGCTACCTCCTTGGAAAACCATAATGGCCTTCTCTTCCTTTTCCCCTTGCTAACCTGCTTAATGCATAATTCTATTGCTCGTATAATCCCCATTTTAAATACTACCCACTGTTCCTCAACCCCTGATTCCTGCCCATTCCCCTTAATGCCTCTTTCAAGCATCTTTCCATTTCCCCCAAAGTCTGCCCCCCTAAAATCCAGGATACGTGTTTTTGTGTGGTTTGGTTCTGCTCCTTCTGTGATTTCAAACTACAATGACTGGTGGTCACTGTTCCCTAGGAGCTCCCCATTGTTATCTCCATCACATTGTCCCTGTTTGTAAGCACAAGGTCCAGTATTGCCTTCTGCTGAGGTGGTTTCATGATCAGTTGCTTGAGGAAGGCACCTTGAAGGAAGTCCAGCATAAATCTGCTCCTGGTTGATGCTGCTGCTGGGATGCTCCAGTCCACTTCTGAAATATTGAGGTCTCCAACCAGCACTACCTCACCCTTGTCTGCCGTCCTGTGGATGGCTAGCATCAGCTCTCTATCTGTTTTTCCTCCTGGGCTAGTGGTCTATAGACCACACCTGTGTGGATGGCTGGACCCATTTTCCTTTCCAGCTTAACCCACAGTATCTCTCCCCAATTTTATTTCTCCTGGATCTCTATGGCCTTTATGTTATCTTTCATATAAAGTGCCACTCCTCCTCCCTTCCTACTTACCCTGTCTCTTCTGAATATGTTGTAGCCAGGTATGGCCATCTCCCAGTCATGGTTATCATTACATCAGGTTTCTGTGATGGCCACAATGTCCAGGTCCAACTGCACCATGACAGCCTCCAGATCTTCCATCTTGTTGCTAAGGCTCCTAGCATTGGCACATACGGCTTTCCATGATTTGAACTCCCTAGACTGTTTAGCTGTTCTACTCCAGCCCCTTCCCTGGTTGTCCTTTATCCCTGGTTCTCCCTGCTGTCTGCCCTTCTGTTGAATTTTGCCCCTATTTTGCCTATCCACCTCTTAGGCACTTACCTCCATCTTTTGCACACTGCTTTGTATAGATATCCACTCCTCCTGTTCACCAGTTCCACTGCTAGCTGTAGGAGTGGGCAGTTAGGTACCCTCCTTGCTGGTCTGCCACCCCCCTTGGCTAGTTTAAATGCTTGTCCATGTAGCAATTAAACTTATCATTGAGTGCTTGGATTACCCTTCAGGATGGATGCAGGCCATCAGGCTTAAACAAGCCTCCATCCCTCCAGGTGGGTCCCAGTCACCAATGAATCCAAACCCTTCCTCACAGCACCAGTTCTTCAACCATGAGTTAAAGTTCCTGGTACATGCACCCCATGCTCTCCCATGCCTCTTGCAGGTAGTACTTCCGAGAAGGTGACAGAAGCAGCTACTTGCTTGAGACCCCTCCCATATTTCCTAAACTCTTCCTGAACTTCTTATGGCTCCCCATTTGCCATGTCTTTAGTGCCTAGGTGTATAATGACATCCAACTCACCTTCCTGTCACAATGCATACAGTCTTGTTAATAAATATATTTAAATCTGGGGATAAGGGGAATATCAGAAATTGGAGGCCTTCAAGCCTTCTGAATACTGACATGATGATCCTGGCCAAAGTCCTGGTCAATAGGTTGGCCTGTGTTGCCCCTGTAGTCCTTGTTGAGTCCCAAACATGTGCACTTATACAGAGAAGTATATCTGATAATTTAATTATTCTGAGAGAATTGGTGGAGAGGAGAAATAAAGGCCTGGTAAGTTTTTTTTTTTTTTTACACTGTAGATCAAGAAAGGCCTTTGATCAAGTACCTCAGTTATTTAATGAAGATATTGAATTTGTATGGTCTTCCTGAAACATTTGTCAACTGGTTTCTTATGTTGTATAAGGGGGCAGTGGTTTTCCCTATGGTTAATACAGCACTGGGGCCACCAGTAGCAGTGAGAAAGGGAGTTAGACAGGGCTCTCCAGTAAGCCCCTTGCTGTTTATCTTTTCATTAAATCCCTTGATCAGGATGACACAGCTGAACCCACACATTAGGGGTATAAGGTTAACATCTGATGCCCCTGAAATCAAAACCTGAGCTCATGCCATTGATTTGTGAATAATTGTGTAGGATAAGGAATCAGGGCAGCAGGTCCAACATATTATGGATGGGTTCTCATCTATAGCAGGAGCTAGAATTAATCATACCAAATGTGCAGGCATACCACTTGGGAAGATGATGGTGGATGGTGATTCCAATTATGTGGCAGGGAGTCAAGAACAAAAGGAGCCAGTGAAGATACTTGGGACTACATTTCAGTTTTCAGTTTCAGTTTATTTTTTTTACTAGAAAGGCATGTGAGCAGAATTGCCCATTTTCTCAAGCGTCCAGTTTTACGCAGACAAACAAGTACATTACAGGTTATACAAGAAATGCAAAAAAGATAGTGTTAGGTAATAATTTAAAGGGTTTACTGTACACAGGGTGATGAAATAAATATACAGTATATACAGTATCAAACATGTAGGCAGTAGTAGGACGGTGTAAGAAGGAGGAGTCTAAGACAGTCAGGGATGGGAGCATTTACAAATTTGGGAACTCGACAGGTGACTCTTTAGATTGTACTTGAAGGAAGCCAGCGAGGGACACTGAACTAGGGAGGGGGGCAGGCTATGAAACAGTTTCACACCCTTGTAGGAGAGGGTGTGTTCACCTTGGGTGGTCTGACAGGAAGGGAGAGCGAAGGAGTAGCTAATTGACTGTCTTGTGGGCTTGGTGTTGGACAACCTAGGGAAAAGGGAGACTATGCTGCTTGATAATAGTCCATGAGGGATTTTGTAGAAAAGAGACCAAGATTTTACTGCCCAGCCTGTCCTCTAATGGGGGCCAAGTGGACATTTTGTATAAGTCACAGTGGTGGGTCAGTCTGCGGAGGATGGTGGCAAACTGTATAACATTGTGATAGGTGGTCCTAAGCCGTGAGAAGTTTCTTTGAGATGGAGAGGTAGTAGACTATTATCCCATAGTTAAAGATGGGGAGCAAGAAACTGTTGGCAAGCAGGGTCCTGGATTTGGGAATAAGGTACGGTTTAACTCTATAGAGCATGCCTAGCCTTTGGTGTGCTTTTTTGATGAGCTGGTTAATATGAGGTTTGAATGTTAGGTGACAGTTGAGAATGAGGCTGAGGTACTTGAACTCTAGTGTGTGCCTTCAACGGGTAACCTCAGCGGAAGAGATTTTTAAAAATGGCGAGTGGCAGCCATCTGTAATTACATGAGTCATTAATTACAAAATTAGCTGTAAAAGTTGTTTTAACAACACGTGAAAAAATTAAAAAATATACTGAGCATGAATCGTAGGATGTCAGAAATGCATTTTTGCTAAAATAAAAACTATATCATTAATTGTTTTGCCGGCTGACAAATACTGCTGCTTTAAGGGCTGCCAGCCTTTCCTTACACCATTTGTTCCCCACATCCCCAAATGTCTTGCTGGCCCTGCACTGCACCCTCTTGACTGCCTCAATGTGCTTTTTATATTGAGGAAACCAGAACTACACTGAGCTGCAATACATATATGTGAATGAATTACAAGACATTTACCTGTGTATCTATGTATTTAGTCAGTAATGTTTTCAAAACTATGCCTTCTTTTAATTAGGAAGTAAAGATCGCAAGGAGCATACTGAATTGTAGAATTAGTATTCTTGGGAGGAAACGGTAGATCTCTTGCTCTCAGGTTCCACAAGATTATTCCCTCAACAGTGACTAAATCCATAATAATGTACAGTTAGCATGTTTTAACTGTGACCTAAAAAAACTGTTCTCAGCATACAAAAAGAACGATATTTTCAGAATATTTTAGAAAAACTTTACTCAGCAACTGTAGTCAAAGCTGTGCACTCATCACAGAGCTAGAGTGCACTAAAGCAATAGTTCTTAGACTTTGTCACAGTGAGCCTCCCCAAATCCATGGAAATGATTTTGAGCCTCACCCAAAAACTGAAATAATCTTGGACCTCCCCAAAGAAAAATAACATACTGTACTTTGCGCAGTTCACAATTAATAAATTGAAACCCCTTTGAGTACTTGGCTCACATTCAGTTCTTTGTCTTATACTAATGCGGAACCTTTGAAAAAGAGCTCCTGTGCTCAAAGGTGTTATCTGAATAACAAATAAATAAAATAAATATTATTCAGCTTATTGTAACACCTCCCCACAGGCCAGCCTACTTGCTCCTCTAGTTTCATTCATGAACCATTGTTTCATCTTGTTGCAGTACCTTCATGGGTCAGACTACTTTATCCGTTTCCTCTCTGTATGAAATAACCTTCCTACATACTTTGCCTCTCCATCTCCTTCCCTGCTCCTAAGTAACTTCTCTGGAATTACTTTGCTCCTTCCTGCTATTGCTCTTAGTACTTCTATGCCCAACCCTTATATTTGGGCTGTTCTACCATCAGACTACAAATTGATCAATTGCCACCACTCATTATTAGTTTATTGTTCATATTTGTTTGCACTATTGTTCACTGTGTATTTCTTGATTGTTTTGCAGTTACTTTTTGAAATGTATTCACTCCCTACCCTTCCCCGGGTAGACCTGAAATTAGCCTTGGCTCATACACCTTCCCTTGTCACCCATTAGTAAATAAATACATAAATTTCACCTACTATTATCCTCTTTCAGTTTGCTTCATCTTCATACAAAATATATAAAACTCAAAATTTAAATACAGTACTTTTCAGACTTGCTTAAGCTTCCCCTGGAACAGGTTGTGGCCTCCCAAGGGAGGCTGGCCTCACCATTTGAGACCCCTGCACTAAAGCATCAGCTTAGCTGTGTGCTTCGTAAAACCATAGTTTCCGTTTTTAAAAAAAGGTTTAAAAACATGCTAACATTGGTATTATAAAAAATAAAAAAACACCAAAGTGTTAAGAATAAAAAATACCAAAGTTTTAAGAACTCACTGGTTCACACTCCTCATTGGTGCTGTGACATCATCGAGGTACTCGAACTTCACTCTTATGCCAAATGATGTCATAACACTAACTAGGTATATGAACCAGTCTGGTGGTAATTATTCTTGATATTGTGCTGGTGGTACTTCCCATGAAAACATGGCTACAACCATGTTTCACAGTACACGTTGCAGCAGTCTGGATAGCAAGAGGACAACAAGATGCATCCTCCTTCTGCTTTTCATAACACTTTTAATGTTCCTGTGTTAATCCTTAGACTGCTGATGGAATTAGAATGCATAGTAATTTTGGACTGATATATCAGTCCACAACACAGCGAGGGCTAATATTTGCTTATTAGTAAAGTGAACTCCTGGTCTCCAGTAAACAATTTGCATTATCAAAGACCTGCTGGAATTTTAATGGACAAGAATCATGGTTTGATGCAGATATCCATATTCTTGTAGGACTTGAAATTCAGTTTTATTTTAGAATTTTGGGTAACTAGGATCTGCTGGTGCCAAGTATGACGCTTTTTTACTAGTGACAAGACTGCCCTTTAATATGTTGCTGTTTATCGAAATAACACATGTGCACTGGAAATATTTAAAGTGGGTACCTTACTTTTGAGAAAAATGTGAAAAGAGAATGTTTAGACGCAATTCAGCTTATATTCTGTGTTTTCTGTATTTCTCTACATTTCAATCTTCATCACTTGGTTGATTTATTTGTTTGTTGTTTGTTGAATTTTGTTGACCCGGTAAGCCCACTGGGTCTAGAAGTCCCTTTTTCAGGGGCGACCGGGGAGGGGGATACAGATGGTAAGCAACTGAAATTGAACCAGATTAAGCTGTTGGTGGTATTTTTAGTGATTTACATGGAAACTGGATCCTTGTCCCCTACCACTGATCTGCTTCTGTTGTTTTATTCTCTGATAAAGTCACAGTCCTCCTTTTGTGACATTATACCACACAGCAACAAACGGTGCTATCAAGGCCGGCCCACCGGCGCAGCGATAGTGCTACTGCTTGCGGCGCCGACAACCTAGGTTTAGGAGCGAATCCAGAACATTGTAGGGTCAGCCTGAGCCTCCAGGGAAGGGTTCCATAAATAAATAAAGACTACTGCTACCACCCAGCTGGGGATAGGAGGATTGAGCATGAGTTGGACAGCCTTCCTCCTCCAGATGGGGTGGGAGTAGACACTTGGCAATAGTCTGACTCCAGGCAGTGGCTAAGAGTCAGTACATGGAGTATCTCTTCAGTGCTGGGGATTGGTGGCTGTGGCAGACATTGGAACACAGCATGCAGGAGTGCACACTTCATGCCTCTGACATCATTGCACTTCCTCGTTACCAGGGAGACAGTAACTAAGCAAGCTCCCCTCAGCTACAGCAGAGTGATGCTCAGCTCCTTGTCCCTCTCCTGCCTCCTTGAAGCACCAGATTAGCATATCCTACTTCCTCCCTTCTAGCCACCAGAGAGGAGGGAGCTCACTCTGCAGGTCAAAGCAGTCTTCTGGTAAGTCCAACACAAAGCCACAGGAACGGGGATTCAGCAGAACAACCAGGAAGTGCACTTTACACAGGGGAATAGACAACAGAAGAAACAAGCTGATACCCGTAGGCAACAGCAGTGGGTCAGCACCTTCACTAACAGTTCAAAAAATGCTCGGTAAACAGTTTTGTTTATCATGCAGATGTTGAATTCTTTATTATTTAAATCAGTTAAAAAGCATACCACTCCGTAGCTCATACATCAGGCTGGGTGACACAAACAGGTTACCAGGCAGGTATATTTCTCTCCATTTATCAAATAGCAGTCCTGTATATTCCAAAGCTTTGCAGCTGTATTTAAAGTCCAGAGCCACAAAATAGCAGTTAAGGCAGTGTGTTTACTTGCTCAAGGAAAAACCATGCTGACCTAGCCCGAAGTACATATCCACGCCTTTAATATTTCAACGCCATATCGACGTCTTCCTCAGAGGTGATGGGCTAACAATCTGAATACATTTAAGAAGGTCTGAATTAAAGACGCAGACCACAAAAACACTGCCAAAGATTTAAAGTGGCAAATTCCCAAAGAACCAAAGTGCAAAGTGCAAAATTGCCCATATAGTAAAATCTTCCAAATTTATAGGGCCATAGGATATATAAACTGCACACATAACTCAACACATAAGACTAATTTTAAAAAACAACAGCACAACTGAATAGGTGCCAGGAAACCTGTAAGGCAAAACTATTTGATTAAATATATATGAAATGTAAAACAAACAGAGCTGTATGTAGTTAATTATAGCTCGAGGGAGCATTCTCAACCAATCAGAGTGCTCCTTTCCTCCACGTGTGAGACGCTCTTATTCTGTGAAGAGCATCTCATGCACAGATACCCTGGAAATGGGCAGGTTTGGGGGATTTTTTTTTAAATATGTCTATTATTGATCACTCTCAATCAATAATATATTAATACGTCCCTTGTCGCCACTCGTTGCTGAAAACGAGTGGTTTCATTTGTCTTCAGCTTCAGCCAGAACAGCTCGCTTCGCTTCATTGTTCTCGCTCAGCTGAAGGCACGTGAAACCACTCAGTTTTGGCAATGAGTGGCTCCAGAGGGACGTATTAACACATACCCTTGCAGGGCCGTAAACTGATATATCAGTCAAAAATTTGTATAAGTTCTAATTCCGTCAGCAGCCTATGGGTTAAATATATAAATATCATAAATATAAATGTAAAGACAGTTTGTCAGTCAGTCCATATGGCTGCACAATCCCCAACATGAATATCCAGTAAGCTTCCCTCAGCAGCAGTTGTTTAACAATATCACCTCCCCGATATCCAAGTTACACTTCTCAATATCAATAAATTTCAATACTGCCACTGATCCATGGCAGGCTTCTTGAAATGTTTGGCTATAGCATATTGCATGTTATTTATGTCATTGAACTGTTAGTGAAGGTGCTAACTCTCTCCTCTCCCAGTCTTCTGGTAAGTTTTTGGGGTGGGGTGTCCGCGAGGCCACAACGGCTGATAAGGGGTATATCCCCGCAACCTCAAAAATAGAACTGCAAAAAAAAAACGGTAATATTACAAAGGATTATGATTTCAGCAAAGGTTTAGGGTGCAGAAGCTAATGAACTTTAGGTGCCCAAGTTCATCTTTCTATGCAAATCAACCTAGTAATGAAGAACAAAGGGAAGTGAAGTGCAAACAATTTACAAAATAAAGGTTGAATTGCCCTCAATTATCATATTTTTCAAACATGATTTGAACACAAGCAAAGTAGCATTTAACTTTGCTTATTTGTTTATTTTCTTTGTTCAACATGCATTTCATCTAACCATTTTGTTTAATATGTAATTGTTTATTGCAGGCTGTCTGATTCTGTATTTTTACGGTATGAAGACCAAGATATCTCCTTGGAGGAGTATAAGCATAGACATGAGAACTCAGTACTCAGAAGAGTCAGGCGTATGTTAAGTGTACAAGAACACTCTGAACAGCCAAACAGAACATTTTTCAGAAGAGGGGAGAGTGAGTATTCTCATACATTTTTACCACCAAATGATGCGAGGCATGGTCTTGATACCAAACGTTTTAAAACTAGAAGATGTTTCTCAGATTCTAAAAGTTACGCCCTGACTAATCATTTAATGTTACCTAGCAACCATGAGACACTGCCAACTGTGGCAGAGGTTAACACAGGGGAAACTTCAGACAGTTTCCAGTCATCTCTCTCTGGAACTGAAAATGCTGCCAATTCAGAAATGCGAACTCCAGAAGTTGTTATAACACCGTGTGAAGAATCTGTACCATTACTGCTTCCAATGGAATTTAGCCCCCTGAATGAGTCGAATTTGACAAGTCAAACACAGGACAACCAAAATAAACAAAGCAAAACCTTTTTAAGTATGAACATGGAAAAGGGGGCATTTCATAGCACAACAGATCCTGAGACCCAACCCATGCAAACAGTTACAAGTCCTTTTTTTCCTAAGCCATGTAAATCAGCAGACAGTGTATCAGAAGAAGCACAAATAGGTGCTTCTCGATCTCATACAAATGTTTGTGTGGACAGCACAGAAGATTATTCCAAAAGCTCTCATGTGCCAGTAGATTCAGATAGCCACAGCAAGACAACAGCGAGACCATGTAAGGAATCTGTTGAATGTCAACCAACCATAAATGATCCAAGGATATCCTCTGGAGGCATTAGTTTCAGTGATGAGAGTAACACATCAACAGCAGTGAGTGACAGACATGGCATTCAAAATGCAGTCTATGACCCTGAAGTGTTCAACTACATAGATGCCAGAGAAACAGCTATACAGTAGTAGAGTGCATAAGTGAGCAAAATAAAGAGAATGTGTGAGCCCCCTCTGGTGTTCAGTGTAACATCAGATATTTTCAATTACAGATTTCTCCTCCTGCTGGGGCCTTTTGCAGGTTGATCTTCCTTTGGTCCTGCTATGCAGGGACATGAAGTATGTACTCTGTACAGGGAAGGAGTGCAAGCATCGGGGAAGGACTATAACCTCAAGCAACACAAAACACAAGGGAAGTGCTGCACACAAAAGAGAGTACCTGATAGCCCCCAATGAAGCTTTAGCAAACAAAGCACTGGGGTATCAGGACTGATAGGAGAAAACAGCTTTACCTGTTTAGTATCACTGAATTGGCTTTCTTACTGTATGTCCCTGGATTTACCAATAAACTTTTGAGCAGCATTCATGACTTGGATTCCTGATTTCCTATGTTAACTGGTTTTCTTTTTTGTATGAAACACTTCCTTTGCTTTGTGTGTTTGGTTGTGCTATGCCCTGCTGCCATTGTCCTGAAAACCATTCTTGATTGGCTCAATTACTCCTTATCATCACCCCAGCTAAACATAAAATGCTTCCATGGAAAGGTCCAAATAACCTACCCATCTTGGCTGGGAGGGGTTGAATGCAGTGAGGAAGACACAGCAAGTTCCAGACTGGCCAATTGGAAGCTATGGTGAGATCATCTGCCTGCTGGGACCATGATTTTCACATTTTCTCCTCATCCCATGAACCATGAGGGAGAGCAACCATGATGCCATACTGGACTGACTTGACCCACCAGTAGGTCTCCACCCACAAGTGACATCCCTGTTGCTCCTCCTCTGCTTTACACCTTTGGTCACTAGGGTTCAGTCCAGCAACAAGACCATGCACCTTTGCACCCTGGAGGAGTTGTGTGTCCAGGCAGATGCTTTTTCCTAGTCATGTCAACCAACTCCTAATGCCTCAGGTTCATGTCACAACTCCAGACTACCCTTCTGCTAGCGCTATGAGATGAACACTTGACATCAAATTTCTTGACTAAATGAAAACTTAATTAGAATTTCTTAAATATGGATGATACAGATTTGGATTAGGTAGCAGTGTTGTATTTTTGAAGACCATTATAACTATATTCTTTATTGGCATGTCTCATTAGGTACAATATTTATATACCTGATTTAAATCAGGCTACATTTCTCACATGCCCATTGGCTGCCTGGACCAAAATTAAATCTGTTTCCATTCTCTGTAGACTAGTTGTTGGTTCACTCTACAGTATATCCTCAGTATTTTCGTGTCATTATTGTTTTATTTTCATTTTGGAATGTGGTCCATTTAGATTCATTCTGGCTTTTACCAATTGATGTTAGAAAAAAATGCTGGTAGCAGGTGATCTGAAGTTATGTATTCTGTTAATAAAAGGTACACTACTGCTCAAAAATGTGAACTTTTTAACAAGTACTTTGTGTCCTTGATTTATTTAATAAGCAATTACTGTAACTTACAATGTCCTTGAGCATACAATAAGCAGCCACATTTATTTTCCTTTTTTTTGTTTAAAATATTTTATTGAGATTTAAAACATAATAGACAAAATCCATCAAACATTCCATAAGTGCAACATAAGGCTTCGTGAAAGATAAACAGCTAATCATACAGCTTAATTTATTTGTAGTTTTTGGCCAAAAAGAACATTCTGAGGCATGGGCAGCTTGTTTCCAGGTGTGCCCTGGGAGAGAATAGTGCATGGAGGATGCAGAGAGAGCTAGCAGCAAAGTGTAAATGAGAAACTGACTACAATAGGTAGCAAGCAAAACAAACTACCTTAAAATCTATGAGCAAATATATATATATATATATATATATATATATTTCATTGTTCGGAAAAACCTTTGAGCGAAAGCTCTTTTGCAAAGGTTCCATGTCAAGTACATGGCATATACAGTACAACAGAAAGGGAATTGCCCCCTCTGCGGTTCACACTTCATGTAAAGGAGTGTACACAGTAACAACTCAGGGAACATTTAAACAAACAATGCAATGGTAATGCAAACAGAGACATATAATGCGGAATATAAGTACAGAATAACAACTAACCAGCTACTGAAGCTACTGCCAAAAACCTTAAACAGAGTACGACTATGAGCTTATGGGGGAACACAGAGACAATGACCTCAGAAGCCCATAGTACAGGCTTTGTCCTGGTAACAGGGATGGGGACTGAAAAAAGCCAACTGGGGGAGGAGATGGCTATAAAGGGGGTGGGAGTCAGCTAGTACCAGGCATGTCCTCCAGTAGATGCTAAATCAGAGCAAGTGCATGCCTGTAGAGGAGATTATATATATTATACACATATGTATATATATATATATACACATATACACACACATATACATACGTTTATATATATATATATATATATTTATTTTAGTGGCACAGTAGTGCGACTATAGTTAGGGTTGAGTACCCCATTTAATTTGGCAGCTTAATAACTTTTCAACCATACAACATATTTGCCTGAAATTTGGCATGCATGGTCTGATATCATAGACCTGTGGATCTGGCAAGTTGTGTTATGGTCAGACGTACAGTTGCGGAGCTAAAGAGTGCCAATAAATGCATAAATTATGCATTTTTGCGTGTTTCTTTGCTCACACCTACAGGTCACAAGGTTTGCACGATTAGTCCAGAAACTTAAGGGAATATGCAGCCAGGGTCCCCAATGTGCCTTTTGAAGATTTTGTGAAAAAATATTAAATGGTTCAAAAAGTTATTAAAAACAAAATGTTCCCCATTATAGTATATGGGAAAAGTTAAACTATGCGAAAGTGTCACAATTGCAGCTTTTACTGTCACAAATTATCCTTTTACTTTTGTGATTCAGCCTTTTTTTTTCAGTTGATGGTCAGAAATATGCTTGGCATTTAAATGTGGGACCCTCTAGGGACACAATTATTGTTGTGTTCACCTAGTCGAGCCCTGAGGATGCTAGCCATGTCTTTTTTGGGGGGTAAAACACCCCAGAAATATGTTTTTTAAATTTTTGTAAAAAGTAGTGTTGTAAAGTACTTTCACAAATGCAACATGTTTGTGATTTTTTTGCGAAAGTGTCGTGATTTGCAAAAGTAATTTGCGACAGAATGCCCAAAGCAATAGGAAATCTTTGCCACCCTGCTGCAAAACAACAGTTTGGTCTTTTGGACTGCAATTTGCAGGAAAGAAAGCCAGCATCACACAGATATACCTTTTGGTGGTTTGGTGCCAAAATATTACAGGGCTACAAAGTTACAGCACTCCGAAGTTGACCATTTTTCCCATAGGATAACATTACGGCGTTGTCCGCACCTTTCGGGTCCTGTATCTGGAAAACGGTTCGAGACACAGACTTTTTGTTGCAAAAGTTTTTAGTCCCCCACTAAGGGGCTAAGTACAAAACTAGCCTGGAAAGTCATAAATAATATGAGATTTAAATTTTTTTGTACGTCATACGGTTCCTGAGATATAAGCAGTTTAGTATTCCAAGTGCTCATTTTCCTGTCCGAGGGCAACTATTATGCCCACATTCTTTGTATTCACTGTGCTTCTGGATGCACCTCTTTTGCACACAAAGCATGTGCGTTTGTGTTACTGTTACCATTAGCGTTGTGTTACCATTTCCGTTTGCGTTGGCGCTTGAGTTTCTGTTATCTCTTGCATTACTGTGCGTCGCCATTGCTGTTACCGTTTGCATTTGTGTTTGCATTACCATTACCATTTGAGTTAACTTTTGTGTTTGTATTTACAGTTGCAGTTGTGTTTCCGTTGCTGACTGCTTTATCATTTCCATTTGCGTCACCGTGTGTGTTACCATTTGTGTTTGTATTTGCACTTGCGTTTGTGTTTCTGTTTGCGTTACCATTACTGTTTGCATTTTTGTTGACATTTGTGTCACCATCTGTGTTTGGTTTCACATTTGTGCTTGCATTTTCATTACCATTTTTGTTACCATTTCCATTTGCTTTTGCGCTTCCTTTTGCATTACTGTTTCCTTTCGCGTCACCATTGGTGTCACCATTGGCGTTACCATTTCTGCTTGCATTTGCATTACCATTACTGTTTGCATTTTCATTACCATTTGTGTTACCATTTGCGTGTGCGTTTCTGTCACTGTTACTGTTCTCGTTACTGTTACCATTATCGTTTGCGTTTGCATTACCATTTAAGTTTCTGTTACCATTTTCGTTAGCATTTCCATTTGTGTCACCATGTGCATTACCATTTGCGTATGCATTTTTGCTTGCATTTGAATTTCTGTTTATGTTACTGTTTCCTTTGGTGTCATCATTGCCATAACCGTTAGCATTTGCATTTCCATTTGCATTACCGTTACCGTTTGTGTTACCATTTGCGTTTGCATTTCCGTAACCATTAGCATTTGCATTTGCACTTGCATTTCTGTTATCACTTGTGTTACTGTTTCCTTGTGTGCACCATTGCCGTTACATTACAGTTTGAATTTGCGTTTGTGTTTGCATTTCCATTTCCATTTCCCTTATGTATGTGTAACCATTAGTGTTTGCATTTATGTTTGCACTTGCATTTCCGTTACCGTTTGCATTATCTTTTCCATTTGCATCACTGTGTGCATTACCGTTTGTGCTTACGTTTGCATTACCGTTAGCGTTGCTGTTTTCTTTTGAGACACCGTTGGCATTACAGTTTGTGTTTGCATTACCGATACAACTTGCGTTTCTGGTACCATTTTCATTAGCGTTTTCATTTGCGTCACTGTGTGCATTTACCATTTGTGTTTGTATTTGCTCTTGCATTTATGTTTCTGTTTGCATTACCATTACCATTTGCATTTTCGTTGCCATTTGCGTTACCATCTGTGTTTGTGTTCATGTTTGCACTCGTGTTTCTGTTACCATTTGCTTTACCGTTTCCATTTGCTTTTGCCCCTGCATTTGCATTACCATTTGCATTACTCTTTCCTTTCGTGTCACCATTGGCGTTATGGTTTCTGCTTGCATTTTCATTACCGTTTGCATTTTTGTTACCATTTGCGTGTGTGTTTCCATTACCATTACTGTTACTGTTAGCGTTGGAGTTACTGTTAGTGTTAATGTTCCCATTAGGACTACCGTTACTGTTAGCACTACCGTTGCTGTTAGGATTATTACGCACAAATGGGAAAAGCATGAGTAGACAGCAGGGGCACTTCGCTACCACCTTACCATTCACTATTTATAGTACACATTCTCAAAAAGAAGGGAAATTCATGGCAAGAAAATCTGTTTAGTGCATCAGCTAGGGTTGTTCCACAGTGACAAAGGTGAGGAAATTCGGTGTTAGGGTTGCCACTCTTGCTTATAAATCTGCTGTTTCATTGAAGATTTACATGTTTTTCTTTGATTTTGAGAGCTTGCTTCATTGCTACACTGGGCAATTGTGATGTCATCAGCATTGTGAAAGCTGTTCTCTGATTGATTTAGTATTCTTTTTGTGATGAAGGGTAGGGAGAGGGTGAAAAGTGCAGCATTGGGTATACCAAGATGTGAGGGTAGAATCCAGTGAGAAGGGGAGGGGGGGACCACTAGAGCAGGAAGGGAAGTGGAGAAACAAGGTTAAGTTGGGCAGTCACAGGAGCTGCTGGTAGTGAGATAGTCCCAGATCCTAGTTTTAAACATACCAATTGTTGGGGCAGAGGAGATGGTGGGGCTGAAGCCATTCAACCAGAGTGGCGCTCGATAAGCAAAAGAGCATTGTCCCTGTGAAGTGTGACAGTGGGGGACTTTCAGTAGCTGTAGCGTGGATCTCCTAAGGCACCATTTGTTAATTTGGTGTTGTAACAGAGTTGAGACCCCAGAAGGTACAAGGCCAAGGTAGATTTTTTTCACCATGGAGCAGGTGAGAAACTTCATGCGGTTTGATAGTTGGAGCCAGCCGGTTTGAGTGTACAGGTCACATGTGTGGGTGAGACGGTGAGCACCAGTGATGAGCTGACATGCCTTATTTAAGGCAGTTGAGAGGCATCTAAGGGTTGTGGTTGTGGCCGAGCCATAAATGATGAGACCATAGTCTATTACAGAAATCACAGAGCTCAGGACTGCAACCTTCAAAGCTTCTGTCATGAGGTGTAGTCTGTGTTTGTAGAGGAGACCAAGCCGTGTATTAGCAGCTCTAGCTACATTATCTACATGAAGTCCATAGGAGAGATTAGGGTCAAGCTGTATCCCTAAGTATTTGAAGGACCCCACCTGATCTAGAGTGTTGCCCTTGGTGGTGGAGATAGCCAAGTGGTGTAGCTTGTTTGGGTTATGAGAGCTCCAGAAGAGCATAGATTTGGTTTTCTTGCCATTGAGGACCAGTTTATGATTAAGAAACCATGTCTCTACAGAACTGAAACCAAGTTGAAGGTTGTGTTGAAGAGTTGCAGGATCTTTGTGAGTGGAGAATGCAATAGCATCATTGGCATATAGTATGATCTGCTCAGAGCAGTGGTAAGGGAGGGAGTTTAAGAAAAGGCTAAAAAGGAGGGGGCCCAGTATGGATCCCTGTGGGACACCTGAGTGAACAGGCAGGGTGTCAGAAAGAGCGTCCGCAATTTTTACTCTCTGTGACCGGTTTCTAAGTAGCTTTTAAACTGAGAGAAGAGTGAGGTGATAGCCCAGCATTCAGTAGTTGGTGAATTAGTAGTCCATGGTGTATTGTATAGAAGGCCTTGGAGAGGTCGATGAAAACGTCCCCTGTGAGAAGGCCGTTGTCAAGGGATTTATGCAAAGCTCCAGTGAACTCAAGAAGGGCTGTGGTGGTGCTGTGACCTTTCTGGAAGCTGTGTTGTTGTGGACAAGGTATATTGTATTTATCCAAGTGGTCGGTAAGTTGATCAGCCACGACGCGCTCGAGTGCCTTAGAGAGTGGGGGCAGTATGGAGATAGGGCGATAATTTGAGTGATTCGTCTTATCCCCACTTTTATGGATGGATGTCATGGTGGCTGTTTTCCATAGGTCCGGAAATTTTCCACAGCTGAGAGAGGTTTAGGATTTTTGTTAATGGATGAATTACCTCATCGAGGGTAAGCAACAGAAGCTTAAGGTCCAGAGTGTCGCTACTAGATCTAGATTTAGAGATAGCTGCAGTAATATAGTGGCGAGCTTTGTTCAGCCTTGCCTCCCTGAAGTAGAAGAGGGGATGGTTAGAATGAGGGGCTGAGGTATTTGGGGAGTAGGCCCTGTTTTCGAAAAAGTCGTGGAATAGAACAGCACTAAGTTCTGAAAAAGCCGTATTAAAGATGTTTGCGATCACCTTTGGGTGGAAGGTTGAGGATCCATCAACCATTAACATAGACGGAGAGGTTTTTGGCTGCTTCCCTGTGACATCCTTGATATTGTCCCAGAAAGCACAACCATTTCCCCATGTATTGGTGAGAGCATCTTTGTAATAGGTGGATTTCATTAGCCGTTGCTGATGTCACTAGCTAAGATATTACTTTCATCATGTCATTTTGCACCCACTCCTATTGTGTAAATGTGATACTGTAGATAGGTAGGTAGGTAGGTAGATAGATAGATAGATAGATAGATAGATAGATAGATAGATAGATAGATAGATAGATATAAGTATGTACAGTATGCAAAAGGTGCAGACACAAGAACCACATTGTGGGAGGGTGGATGGGATGAAGACACAGAAGGCGAAACAAGTTCTTTTAAAATGTCCCATACATAGAAACATAGAATTTGACGGCAGATAAGGACCGCTTGGCCCACCCAGTCTGACCATTTCCCTACCTAATGGATAAGCTGCAGATCCTAGTTAACCAGCAGCCTACTTCTTCCTACCCCAACCCCCTAGAATTGCCTTATGACTGTCCCATGCATGTTTGAATTCCATCACTGTTTTTGACTCCACAACCTCCTCTGGAAGGCCGTTCCATGTATCCACAATCCTCTCTGTGAAAAAATACTACCTTAAATTACCTCTGAGCCACCCTCCCTCTATCTTCAAATTGTGCCCCCTTGTTCTTGCACACTTCTTTTTTTGAAAGATGCTACCCTCTTGGACTTTGTTGATTCCCTTGAGGTACTTGAAAGTTTCTATCATGTCCCCCCTCTCCCTCCTTTCCTCGAGGCTATACATATTAAGCTCCTTAAGTCTCTCTTCATATGTCTTCTGGTGCAGACCCTGCACCATTTTAGTTGCCCCCCTCTGGACAGCTTCCATCCTGTCTATTTTGTGGAGATTGGGTCTCCAGAACGGCACGCAGTGCTCCAGATGTGGTCTCACCAGCTGTCTGTACAGAGGGATAATAACTTCCTGTTTTCTACTGGTGATGCCTCTCCCTATGCATCCCAGTATCCCCCCAGCCCTCCTTGCTGCCCTCTCACATTGCTTGCCCACCTTTAGGTCATCTGATATGACTACCCCCAGGTCCCTTTCCATTTTTGTTGTTGTTAGTATCTCACTCCTCATTGTGTACTCTTCCCCTGGGTTTTTGTTTCCCAGGTGCATTACCTGGCACTTCTTAGCATTGAATCTAAGCTGCCATACATTTGACCATCCCTCTAACCTTGCCAAGTCCCTTCTCATCCTTTCCACCCCACTCTGTGCATCAACTCTGTTGCAGATCTTTGTGTCATCTGCAAAGAGACATACTTTTCCTTCAGTCCTCTGCAATGTACATAAAGACATTGAAGAGGACCGTCCTAATAATGAACCCCAAGGTGCCCACTAGTAACCCTCTTTCTTCAGAGTGGACTCCATTTACTATTACTCTCTGTGTCTTATTCTCCAGCCAATTCTTTACCCAGGCTGTCATCTTGGGACCCACTCCCAGGCTGGCTAACTTGTATATTAATCTTTTCTGTGGGACTGTGTCAAATGCCTTGCTAAAGTCTAAGTAGGCCATGTCCACAGCCCCTCCCTGATCTACTACTTTGGTCACCCAGTCAAAGAAATCTATCAGATTCATCTGGCATGACCTTCCCATCGTGAATCCATGCTGCCTTGGGTTCTGTGCCCCACTGACCTCTAGATACTCGACAATTCTTTCCTTCAGAAGTGATTCCATCATTTTCCCTATCACTGAGGTTAAACTAACAGATCTATAGCTCCCTGCTTCTGCCTTGCTTCCACTTTTGTGAAGGGGAATCACATCTGACCTCCTCCAGTCCTTGGGTACCACCCAATCCTCCCATGATTTGATAAAAAGGGTAGTCAGTGGTGTCACTAGTTCTACCCTTAGTTCTTTTAGAATTCTGGGATGAATCCCATCAAGCCCCATTGCTTTCTCCACCTTCAGTTTTAAGAGTTCTTTCAGAACCCTTTCTTCTGTAAATGGGCTGGTATCAACTTCTGTATCCAGAGTGTTTCTACTGTTTGTTTTAGGTACCTCCCCCTCTTCATTTGTAAATACTGAGCAAAAATATTTGTTTAGTATCTCTGCCTTTTCACAGTCACCCTCTGCCCACCCTTCCTCCCCTTTATTAAGCCTCACTATCCCTCCCTTGGTCTTCCTTCGCTCCCTGATGTACCTATAAAATTATCCCCCTTCTTAACTGGTTGGCTATCTTTTCCTCGGTTTGGGCCTTTGCTGTTCTGACTGCCTTCCCAGCTTCCTTTTGCTTTAACTGATACAGTTCTCTGTCCTGCTTCTTCTGTGATTCCTTGTACTTCCTGAATGCTTTCTTTTCTCTTGAACCTTCACTGCCACTTCCTTTGAGAACCATAGTGGTTTCTTACATCATTTTGTTTGTTTATTTGCTTCACACAAAGGCTTGTTACCTCTGTGATGGCAGTTTTATTATTCCCCATTGTTCTTCCACCCTCCTTCCTGCCCATTTGCTAGTGCATTTCTAGGCACTCACCCATTTTAGCAAAGTCAGCCCTCCTAAAGTCCAGTAATTTTGCCTTTGCAAACTGACTCTATTGCTGTGTTTATAGTGAACCATACTGTTCGATGGTCGCTAGTTCCCAGATGGCTACCCACTTCTACATCTGTGATCCTCTCTCCATCTCCATTTGAGAGAACCAGGTCTAAGATTGCTCCCTCTTGAGTGGGCTCCAATACTAGTTGTCTAAGGCATGCCCCCTGTACGGCATCTAGAATAATCCCACTCTTTGAAGTGGCTGCTGCAACTGCACTCCAGTTAACATCTGGCATATTCAGATCACCCATCAGCAATATCTCCCCTTTTTCTGCCATTCTAAGTATAGTTTCTATCATTTCCTTGTCCATTTCCTCCCCTGAGAAGGTCTTATCTAATCCTGTGAGGATTGTGATGCCATTCCTGTCTCCAAATTTACCCACAGTGCTTCTTCTCCTCCCTGTTTACCCTTTTGTTCTGTTGTTTGATTCCTTCCTTATGTAAAGAGCTACTCCTCCTCCTCCTCTTTTACCCTCCCTGTCCCTCCTGTAGATAGTGTATCCTGGTATGTTTACGTCCCAGTCATGGTTTTGTGTGTACCATGTTTCTGTGACTGCCACGATATCCAGATGTTCCTCCTCCATCAAGGCCACTAATTCAGGAAGCTTGTTACCCAGACTACAGGCATTGGTACTCATTGCTCTCCATTTTTTGATGGCTTTACCTTCTGTTGCAGCATCCCCCACTGACCTTTCTACATCGGTCTTTTTCTCATTTAGTACCCTGTTTTGTAGGGAGAGGCTGGGATTTTCCTGCTGCTTATCAGTGCCTCCCCTTGACTAGTTAAAAAGCTTGCCAATGAAGCATTTAAACCGATTGCTCAAAAGACTTGTTCCCTTCCTGGACAGATGCAGACAATCCTGCCAGTATAGTGGTGTCCTCCAGGTGGAATCCCAGTCCCCAATGAAGCCAAATCCTGTGTTCCACACCATTTTTCAACCATTCATTAAACTGCATGGTGCAAAGTACCCTCGCCTCACCCATGCCATTGACAGGCAGCACCTCTGAGAAGGATACTGTGTGTGCAACTTGTCTTAGGCCCCTCCCCAACTCTACAAAGTCCTCCTGCACTGCTCTAATCTCATGATGAGCCAAGTCATTTGTCCCTAGGTGGACAATGACGTCCAGCTCAGACTCCCGTGCAGCTGTTCTCATGATAGATACCACAGTGCACTTTATTACAGAAAGACTTCAACACACTTCACAATAAAATAAACAGTTCAAACAGTGCAAATCTGGAACTTCTGTGTTGCTTGTATTACTTGACTAGTCAGGATGATCTTGAACAACTGTAAAGACTTGGCTTAAAGGGCTGTCAGTTCCCACTCAGCCAGTAGGCTCATAGGGACAAAACCATTACCTGAGGGTGGTCCTACCTGCACCTGCAGCTCTGCAGCCTATACTTTAGGTAGACCAGTTACTCCCCCAGCTGTTCAGCTCAGCTCTGGTCCAGAACATCCCAGCCTTGGCTAGCACCACCACTGGTCAGTCTTTCTGAGTCTGCTCCCAACACCATCTACTCCCCTCTTGCATCAGCCAGTTTTTTTCTCCTGCCGAGAACTGCTCCCTCCACAGCTCAGGTCTCATCTTATCTCCTTATCTTATCTGACTGTGCTCAGCCAGCTCCTTTTATAGGGCTGGAGATCATGTGACCTGTCAATCATAGCTTATATGTTAGTTAAATGTTTGCAACAATTTTAAATATGGTTGTTTCATACAGAAAAGTAAGCAAAAGATGAAAAAACAACATTTTAACACATATCAGCTTTTAAACAATCAGAAAATAAAGCAATAAGAAAATAAAGAAGGGAGCTTCCAGGCAGGAAGTCCCACCTTTCTTGTTCCCAGACTCCCTCATGCTAGAGCTCTATAAAGCCCATGGAGTTCTGCCAGTTTGAGCCCATAGTAATCCACAAAATGAATGCCAAGAAACTAAAATCACATGGAGTCAGGCATTCCCCAAACAGGTAAATTTTCTTCAACATATAGCAACGTGTGCAGTTTTGACTTAAAGAAACATTTAATCTAGTATCAGGAAAATTCAGACCAGCAATATAAAACAAAAGGCATTGCTGATGCATTGCTTGTAGCTTGTAGCAGTTTGTACAACATGTGTTTGGTACATTTCATCAGACAGTAAGAACTTTGAGATTCCTGATACCTTCATTACCTTCCATATAAAACTAAAGGTGGTTTATAGTAGTTCTCCATCAGTATTTTGTTTTATATGATATTTAGGACCAAAAACACAGATTAATTTTATGTACTTTATTCCCAGGTGTAGTATTTTGCAAATGGAAACTTTTAAAAGGGGAATACAGCACCAAAGTACACAACATTTCTTTCACTCTAACTGTGCCAGGACAGCTCTTGTATACTTCATGCTAGCTGTGTGTGTGTGGGTGTGTGTGGTGGGTGGGGAGGGGGTCAGAAAGAGAAGAATTATAAAGAGTATTAAAGTTTCAACCCTGGGTGATCCGGCCAGGGAAGACAAGATAGAATATTAGAAAGGTTAGCATAGAAGAAATGCTGCAGCCAAAAGGATAGGAAAGAAACATTAATTTGCCATGCTGTAAGACTATTCCTGCACCGAATGTTTCAGAGTTTCAGGTCTCAGCAGGCTTTCATTTTATTTGGCACCTTAGAGAAATGTGCAGTTTCTATATGTGATGAGTTTACTGTTTACATAAAAGAAATTATCTACATAGTGGACTCATCATGCTCATGTATGTAAACAGTAGACAAATTATCAGCCTTTACTGCAGCCGATACTACTTACATTGCTTTCTTCATGCAGCTGACGCAACTCTACTTCTTATTCCTAAACATTGCCGCTGAACTTGACGCACCTAATAAACCAAACTTTTTTTTCAAACAGTTTTAACCCATCATCCACAATACACAACCCTTCCTTTGTGCATCTCCCAGCTATTAGCAATCTTCATCCCCACAATACCTAAACACAGCACAGCTCTTTTAAAATGAATAGCAAACAACAAACTGTTTTCTTTTTCCATTTTATTTTTTACATCAAGCTCACTAATCGCCTCAGTGTTTTTCATCTGTTACATGACCGTTCCCAGTGCAGATCCCACTACTGAAAAATATCTTCTGCCTCTCATTGCCAAAACCATGCTGCTCAACAGACACAAATTTTAAAGAAAGGATTTTTGATTTTTAAAAAAACAAAATGAAACTCAGTGACCACTCCACAAACCGCATATTTTCATTTCAGTTGTCACATATCTTTCTAACAATGACACCATATCCGTTCCTTCAATCAGCCCCACCAGCACGATACGCCCGTGGAGCCAAGTCTGGCCAGAAGCAAACTCTTCCTGGGATTCCCAAACTAGAGAACCACTGCTCCAACAGTTCAAGTCTTCATGGCTGACAAAGAGCTCCACACACACAAAGACACTCCCTGCAAAGTAAAATGGCACATGTGCACAAAATAAGTTAAGCCATGCCCACTACAGCATTTAGCGAGTCAGTGTCTTTTTCTCAAGTTACATGGCACAATAAGTGAAAAGCATTGCTGTGGCCATGGTAACGACAGGAAAATATGCAGATTTACCAGTCACAGTGCCAAAAAGAGTCATCTAAAAATTAAAATTTAAAAATAAAAATCAACATGCATCAATTTAACATGCCATTGGTCCTTTAGAGCCATACTGCATACACTGAATATGCTATGGGGCTTTCTGTGTGACTAGGAATTTATCTGAATTTGTTGATGTTTGCCCTTTGCTGAAGTCACTTGTAGCTCTGCCACTTGTGAGGTCAATAAAGTGAAACTTCAACTCGTTCTAATAAATTCTTTATCACACAGATCCCACAGCATATCCCATATATGTATATATATATATATATAGAGAGAGAGAGAGAGAGAGTGTGTGTTGTGTGTGTGTGTGAATAACTGAGGGGTTTGTGTGGTATACATGGAAATATACCCACAGAGTGGCCATGAGCCCAAAGGGTGAGTGGCATTATTATTTAATTAACCCCCCAAGGTGGGTATATGACCTTGTATACCACACCTACCCATCATTTATTTTATATAATACATGACATTTTTTATTCTTTGATTCTTTTAGCTGCTGTATGGGGCTGAGTCAGTTTCTTGGTGAACCATGATCGGGGCCATTTATGGGTTTGTGTTATCCATTTCTGGCACTGTGTATTTCTGTAGTGTAGTGGTGCTATGGTAATGGGCTCTTTTTTGGCCCGTTTGTATTTCCATGGTGCTGTGTTCCCCTATAAATGCAGGTGTGTCTGGTCCAGTCATCCTTCAGTTTGTTGGTGGGTTAGTGGATTGCAACTGTGTGTCTGGCAATATGCAAACATCTGAAGGGAGCAGCGTTGGCATTTAGGAGGATGGTTTGTGGTCAGGGAGCAGAGTGTGATGTTTGGGGCCTGTGGAACTGGTGAAGCAAGTTGGCCTGGAGTCTCAGATAGTGGCAGCTGCATGGAATGCATGGTGATCAAGGATAGAGCTAGTATTTTGAGTGAAAAGGCTATAAGTGTTAGGGGGATGGGCTTCTGGTGTATTCCCTACAGCTGGCCTCCAACTTTTTTTTTTTAAGTTTGGGGAGCCCATGTCAGAGGGGAGCGAGGGAGGGAGAGAAAGTGATGCCTACAACAGTTTTTGCTTTTTATGGTTTGAATGCTTGTGGACTGGGGAGGGGTGCTCGGGGGGGGGGATGGAGTGTTCCAGAACTGGGGAGAGCAGTTTTTCCATTGTGTACAGGTATCCCTCTGGAGGTATACAGTCTTATTTAGGAGGTATACAGGTATCCTTCCAGAAGTATACAGCTTTAATTGGGAGGTCTACAAGTTAAATTGGTGAGGTATACAGGGCAGTGTACAATAATGGTTCCTGTGGGGGAAAATGCCAACCATGTATTATATATTCTGGCGTGGTATCACCAGTATAGTTAGAGCAGAGTAGAGTGTTTAATGTTAAACCACAATTTTAGCACCATAATAACTTTGGTGGTGTTTGGCAAAATTGCCCAAAATTTGGCCACGTGTTGTATCAGAGGCAAGTCTTCAAGACATATGAAGATACGGAGAAGCCAGCAGAAGAAGACCATTTGGTCTATCAAGTCTGCTTGTGTTGCAGGGTCCACAGCTTGAGCAGCTGTCCCTGCCCCCTCTCCCCACTAAGACGTGAAAGTTTCACAACATCAGCTTATGCTGTTCCTCAAATACTAAAGGTCATTTTTTAACAAAAGCCAATGTTTTTTTCCTATACTTATTATACATTTTTTGTTCTCACCTACAGCTTAGACAGTATAGAATTGTTTTCCCCAAAACATTAAGGGTAGAAGCATCCTGTGCCAAGGTAGTGTCTCTCAAATGTTTTGTGAAAAAATATTAATTAGTTCCAGAGTCAGAAGGATTTTAAGAATTTTTTTCTGAGCATGCTCAGTAGGGTTTTAGGATAACCCTCTAATAAAAAAGATAAATGTACCTTTTACAGGCATTTACCTTTTGTAAAATTAGTGCATTTCACGTTGTGAAAAAAATACGTGACAGCTGCCATTTTTTTTTGTTACTAAAAACATGGAAAACACATAAAAATGATGTCTCTAAAGAAAAAGCAAACACAAAACCTGGTTAAACAGAACCCAGTTAGCTAGATTCTGATGTTTTGCTTTTTTTAATCTGTTTTGTGCGTACCCCAAAATCCTGATTGCCCAGCGCAGTGAGAGGATCCGTTTTACACTTTGTGAACCAAGAATTCCCCGCCTGTCACACACAAAGTGGTGCAACAGGAGAATTTGTTTTTTGGATCGACATGAAAAAACTTTGTTCCCTCCCCCTCCCAGCTCAGCCAGCACTCCCTCATCATTCCCGTTCTGATATGTTTGTTGAAGTGGACTAGGGGGCCCACTCCCAGTACCTTTTTATACCACCCCCTCCCTTCCAGGTTACCCCCACAATACATAGGTGGTGGCACTGCAGTACCCACCCTTGGTGCTGTCGAAGACTAGTCCAACACTGGGATACTCAATCCCAAGCATCAGCTATGGTCCCCTTGTAAAAGAAGAAAACAGTCCCTTATTGATTTTTTTTTAACCTGAAAAGAAGAAAATGGTCCCTCGTCATTACGAGCCTCCCACATCCCTACTCAGTACCCATCACCCTACATCTCCCACATATGCTCACTCACCTCAGCATGGTCCTATGATTGAGATGCACTCTCCAGTCAGAAAAACATCCTCCTGAAGGGACCACAGCAGTGATATGAGAAAATAAGGCAAGTCCGGTTAAGGTATTTCAATGCATTTTGAACTTTTACTCAGAACTTTGTCATTTTCAAATATTTTTATACCAAAGTGTCAACGTGATCTTTTTTTAACAAGGTGGATTAAATTATTAAAATCTATCCCAAAAGCTTATTTTGCAGTGCTTCTGTGGAATCACCTTTTTGGTGGCATTTGAAAATTTTCACCTACTGGGTTCATGAGGTTGGGTTATAAAATGACTATGTTGAAAATGTGGTGGAAAAATATGGTACAATGACCAAGTTATGAGGGACATTGAAATATTTCAACGTTTACTTGTAACTTTACTAATTTTCAGTATCACCAAACTTTCAACATGGCTTTTTTGGAACCCCACCTCATAAACAAGGCAGGTGACATTTTTTAAATCCAGGTCAAAAGATGATTTTGCAGTCTCTCTGTGAAATCACATTTCAAGCGAGGTTTGACAATTTTCACCTACCTGGTTCATGACATGGGGTGATAAGCAGACTATGTTCACAATTTGGGGTCAAAATACTGTAGAATTAATTATAATCATGCTCTGTTTATTTTTGCTATATTCACTATTGGGAAAATGTAGCAAAAATAAACTGAGTGCTATTATAATGAAATGCTTTCTGTTCCCTTTGTTCCCACGATTTCAGCCATTGGTGCTGTTAGCAGCCCATTAAATGTACTACAATTATTGCAAGTACCTGTTAATCGCACTTACAAAAGAACTGCATAGTACACTGTGCTGTTTTCTGTGTGAACTAAGCTGATGTTAAGTGTTGGCAAACAAGCAGTTTATAGCACAACGTACTATACCAGTAAAACTAGCAGACGGTAGGGGTGGGGGTAGGATAGAGAAAATGCTGCTGCATGCTACAGTTGTCTTTATGGTATTATTTATTTTACCCCGACATTAAAATGTAATTTTTATTTAAATACATTAAAAAAAAAGTTAATTAAATTAAAGAAGTCAACTGAAGTCAAATTGTGTCAGAAGTATGGCAGCTAGGATTCAATGTAAAGAAGTGCAAAATAATGCACCTGGGAAAAAAGAACCCAGGGGAAGATTACACAATGGGGAGGAGGTAGTAACAACAACAAAAAAGGAAAAGGACCTGGGGGTAATTACATCAGATGATCTTAAGTTTAGCAAGCAATGTGAGAAGGCAGTAGGGAGGGCTGGGGGTATACAGGGATGCATAGGGAGAGGTATCAGCAGCAGAAAACAGGAAGTTGTTATCCCTCTGTACAGACAGTTGGTGAGACCCCATCTGGAGTACTGCGTCCAGTTCTGGAGACCCCATCTCTGCAAGGACATAGACAGGATAGAGGCAGTCCAGAGGAGGGCAACTAAAATGGTGGAGGGTCTGCAAGAGAAGCCATACGAGGAGAGACTAAAGGAGCTTAATATGTATACCCTTGAGTAAAGAAGGGAGAGGGGGGACATGATAGAAACTTTTAAGTACCTCAGTGGAATCAACAAAGTCCAAGAGGGTAACATCTTTCAGAAAAAGAGACGTGCAAGAACAAGGGGACACAATTTAAAGATAGAGGCGGGGCAGTTCCAGGGCAATATGAGGAAGTATTTTTTCACAGAGAGGGTAGTGGATGCATAGAACAGCCTTCATGTGGAGGTTGTGGGGTCTAAAACTGTGGGAGAATTCAAGAATGCATGGGACAGACATAAGGCAATTCTTGTGCGGAGTAGGAAGAAATAGGCTGTTAGTTAACTAGGATCTGCGGCCTATCCTGTAGGTAGGGAAATGGGCAGACTAGGTGGGCCAAGCTGTCCTTATCTGCCGTCAAAATCTATGTTTCTATGTTTCCTGTTCTGCGTGTTCAGCAATTCATTCTATGAGGAGGTATAGGCAGTGTCTGCACTACAATAATCCCCTCCTTTTCTCTGTGCCTGTAAGACATAACAGAGAGAGAGAGAGAGAGAGAGAGAGAGACCTGCATCAGAATTAGGCTAATCTAACTTCTGCCTGCTGCAGTGTGATTAAGTAAATAAACGAAACGTACCAGACTATGCCACTTATTCCCTTTCCTGTTCATGTTGCTGTGTAGACTGCAATACACAAGAAGGGGACAGACATTAACATCAGAGCAACAGGAGAAAACTTTAAAGGCAAAGAGTGGACAGTGGGAACATCAGGAATAACAGAAGCACATAAAGGTTAGCATACCAGGTTTAGACAACTGAGGTGAGCATCCAGGATCCCAGATTGACGGAAGCCATGAATAATGTCATCAGGATGAGCTTCAAGTGCTTCAAAGCTAGCCTGCACCCACAGAGCATGATGTTCCTTTAGTACTAGGAGTTTCAGGTCAATGTTTAGTTCTTTATTACAAGCACTGGCAACAAGTTTATCTGACACAAGTGCAGCATACCAGGGTGTGAAATACCCCTTGAGTAGACCCTTAAAAACCTTATTGACAAAAATGTGCAGGGGCTGAAGGGAATCCATGCATGAAGCTGGTACATAAACGGGGATCACACCAATCTCTTCCAGCTTTGATAACACGGATTCAGTGGTATGGGCTTGGTACAGGTCCAGTACGAAGAGTACCTTCCGTTTGTTAGACAAAGCAAACATTGTTTTTATTTTTTCACAATGAGGTACTACAATCTTTTCTAGGAAATCTACAGTGGTTTCCTCATTTGCCCAATGAATAGTGTTGTGGAGTCAGGGTTCTTTTTCAAGGCTGTTTGATACTCCAGCTTAAATTTTCGAACTGTGCTCTCATTTATAAAAACACTGGAGTTTGACATGTGAAATCTTACTGCTGCCATCACTCTGTGTTCCGAAGCATACTTTCCCAGCTGGAACCGAACCTCGGGTGTATAGTTAGCATATGTGGCCGGTCTGCTACGTTTTGGGCAGTGGAGCTGCTGCTGTTTCTTGAACAATGGAGGCCACCACATGTTTATCAATACCTGAGATACCAGCCAACTCATCGGAATCAAGGTCTGTAGTGTCCAGGGGGTATTTGCGCTTTTGTTGTGAGGGCTTCAGCCATTTCAGGAGGGACATGTTGAGCAGTGCTGTGCAATGGTGGAGCAAGAAACAAAAGTGTTGAAAACGGGTACTGACTGGCTGACTATATGGTAACTACAGGGCATGTCAGTCAGTCAGTCAAGTACAGTTAATTGATTGCAGCCTGCTATCCTGCTCTTGCAATTAATTGAATGGTTGCATACAGTGAACCGTATTACCGGGTGCCGCTGTAGCACTAATTCTATGTGCTGTGATTACAGACATGGTCCTCAAACTGGGAAAACTGGCAAACACGATTTCTATCAATTCTACAGTATTTAAAAACAACAAATTTATGAGTACAGTATATGTTGAAATGTTTCCATGCTCACTCATAACTTTGGTAATTATCAATATTTTGACTCCAGACTTTCAACATAGCCATTTTTTCACACCACCTCATAAATGTGGCATGTGTCTTTTTTTAAATCCTGAATGAGATGTGTTTTCACACTTGTGATGCAAAATGACATTTCATCCACTATTCTATAAATGCCATTGGTCATATTTATAAGGGGGACTTTGGGGGTCAAAATAATAAAAAATTTTAAGAAATGTTATGTGTAGTGGGAGCCTTTACCCCAGGGGGTAGTGCTTTGTTATCCCGTGCCAATGAGCTGAATTCGGAGGCAAGTCCAGTGAGCCAGCTTGATGGGACAAGGCTGGGAGGATGGCACAGTCATGTAGCACCAATCCCCACTCTGAGAAGGGAAGGTGCAGGGTTGACTGCACTGGCCCAATTACCTCATAGTGAAGAGAACTCTTCTCTTGGCATAGGACCCTGCACCTCTGCATCTGTGGGTGCCAGAGGGCCCTGCATTTCAGCTGACAAATGGACTCTGCTCTGCATGTCTGTATCTGTAGCCACGTGGAAGCTTCAAATACACATCACAGAAGTCCCACACAGGGTTGGTGGTACTCCAGACTACAATACAATCACTGGCCGAGCACAAAAATTGAGCACTCACCACCTTATTAATGTAGGACACCAAGCTGGCATGAAGTTAAAAATGCATATTTTATTGAAGACCATGCTGACAGTGCCTGCCTGATGTGTTTCGGATCATTCAGATCTTTTATCAAAGGCTGTTTAACAATCACATGAACACACTTAAATATTAATAAATAGTGATGTAAGCATGATGTGTCACAATTTAAAAGGTGAATTAAAAAGGCACAATAAGGTACCAGAGTTACCATGTAAACAGCACAGATAAAATCACTTACAATGGCACAGTAAGGTACTACGGTTACCATATAAACAGCACAGATAAAAACACTTACTATACATGTCTCAAAATACTTAAAAACATCAACAATATGGCAGAGTGCAAGAAATAAATAAGAAGTATATTGGTGAAAGAAACCTCATTGCTATAAAGGCACAATAATAGCAGAGAATACAATAAATAAGGAACAGTACATAAGGAGCATGGGGGGAGGTAGATAATAGTGAGATACAATACAGCAACGTAATAGATTCTATAAGATGTAATAAGGGTCAAAAATCCATCATAGTGTTGCACAATAAGAGTACTGTAACCTTCTGATCATAGCCGATTATTTTTTCTAATAAACAATCTCAGATCTATATTGGTGTTCAATCCAGGTTTTTTGTTTGCCCACAGTGTAGTGCTCAGACCTGAGGTGGTAACTTCAATGATCTGGTACTCAGGAGGGAATCCTTTTGTATCTTAACATTGGAGGAAAACAAAACACTTGTTAGTGTAAAATGACAGTTAAGATTGAAGTAGGGCTACATTAAATGCGATAGAAAAACAAAGACTAGGTAGTAGAAGAAAGAGAAAAAAATGATGATGTTTAAATAATATGTTTGTGAAAAAGAGAAGGGTATACAAAATGAGTATAAAAATGCAGAATGCCCCCATGTATACAGATCTGATGATGGGGACTTGTTCTCTGAAACTTCAGCACATTTGAGCGTGGAAGCACCACCTGACTCGTGCAAGCACTGGGGAGGCTGGACTGTCCTAAGCAGGAAGAAGGAGGAATGGCACAGGTAAGCGCTCTGGAGTGCTAAACAAACACGCAATAGCATTTTGAAGTGCTTCCTTTATGCCGACAGTTGCGAGCTCTCTAAATTTCGGGCAGCAAATAAATAATAAAAGGCGATGACACGCGAGGAAAAGGTGATTTCCTGGAGAAAGAAAATGAGTGGAATAGGCGATAGAGCCATGAAGCTAAATGAAGCAGTATGCCATACATGTAACTGGACATGGTAAAAGAACAAGTGAGAATCTAGTATGAGAAGCATGGTAAAGTACATAAATAAGGAATCTTTTTAAAAAAATAGTTACTGAGCTGAAAAGGAAGAACTTTTTAATTGATATAATATTGATGGACCTAATTTATTTCTGGCTGTTTGGAATTTAGCATGTTCAGAGTTTGATTGGAGAAGAATAAAAAATTCTTGTATATGAAATTATCCAATGCATGATTTTTGGAAAAAGGACTGAAAAATATGTTGAAACATTGGAAGGGGAGTGCAGGTGAAAAGCACCCAGAGGCTTAGGCGGTGTGCTGACTTTAGACTGAATTACCCTGCCACAGGTGCACCCCAAACCCCCTAAAGCCTGAGATTTAAAGGGAAAAGAGTGACACTAATTTGGTTTGTTTTCTGGAAATAAGAGTCTTTGATATTACTGAACAGGGCAGTAAGCAGTGTATATTTTGAAAGATGTGAAAATAGAGGAAAAACCATGGTTGATAACAAGTGACATAGAAAATCTTTACAACAACATACCACATCAAGAGTGGTTAGGAACCTTAAAGAACAAACTAGAGAATAGACCAAATAATGTGGTACCACCAATATATTTTATTCTGGAACTGGCTGATTTGGTTTTAAAGAATAATTACTTTTTATTTGGTACATCATTTTTCAAACAAATTCATGGGACTGCTATGGGCACAATATTTGCCCCTTCATTGGCAAATATATATCTTGAACATGGAGGATATATATATATATATATATATATATATATATATATATATATGGAATGAATATAATAACAAATGGTATAAAAATGTGAAAAAATGGGTCCAGTTTGTGAACAGTGTATATATTTTATGGGAAGGTGAAGAAAATGACTTAAAAGAATTTCCGGAATACATAAATGGGTGTGACACTAATCTAAAATTTGTCTCAACCTTAAGTAAGGTAGAAATACATGTCCTGGACTTAACAGTTTATGTCAAAAATTCCAAATTAGAGACAAAGCTATATCGAAAAGACACAGACAGAAACATCACTTTCCACCATGATAGCCAACACCCCTCCTAAAAAGTACATACCATATAGACAACTGCTTAGAATAACAAGCATTTGTCAATGCCGAAAGTTGATTGGTTATATGTGCCGGTTAGGTATTTGGAAGTGAAAGTACCTTGCCTAAGAACTGTCATGTACCCCATGACATCCACTGTGTCTTTCTGTTCAGTATTCACAGAAGGGGGGGAAGGGCCACAGCAGTACAGCAGTTGCAAAGGTGTGAAGAGGTGGGCAATAGTCCATTCACAGGCAGAAGAATCCTGCAGAAGGTGAGTAAATTGAAGGTGGACTAAGATATGGGACCAGATGGCATACATCCAAGGATATTAAAAGAACTGTGAAGGGAAATAGCAGGACCTCTGGCAGCCATGTTCATTGAGTCATTCAACACAGGGGTGGTACCAGAGAATTGGAGGAGGGCACATGTGGTCCCTCTATACAAATCCTGCAGTAGGGAAGAGGTGGGGAACTATAGGCCAGTCAGCCTCACTTCAGTAGTGGGGAAGATCATGGAGAAATTGGTTAAAGAAAGGATAGTGGGGCATCTAGAAGCTATCGGAGCCCAGGACCATAGGCAACATGGATTCACAGTGTGGAGGTCATGTCAGACAAATATGTTTGATCTCTTTGATTGGGTGACAAAGGAAGTAAATCAGGGTGCGGAAGTGGACAACGCTTACCTGGATTTAAGCAAAGCCTTTTACACCGTCCCACATAGGAGGCTGATAAACAAGCTGAGTAGGCTGGGCATGGGGGAAAGGGTGGTAAACTGAGTTAGAAACTGGGTAAGAGACAGGAGGTAGAGAGTGGTGGTCAATGGGGTGCAGTCTGGGGAGAGGGGTGACCAGTGAGGTGCCGCAGGGAGTGTTCCTGGGGCCAGTCCTGTTCAATGTCTTCATTAGTGACATTGCAGAAGGGCTGAAGGGAAAGATCTGCCTGTTTGCAGATGACACCAAGATGTGTAACACAGTGGATACCCCAGAGGGGGTGGGAGGGACCTGGGGAAGCTTGAGAAATGGTCTTAGGACTGGCAACTTAAGTTTAATTCATAAAAGTGCAAAATGATGCACCTGGGACACAGAAACCCTGGGGAAAGGTACAGGATTGGGGGGGGGGGGAGTTGCTGATAGTCAAAAAGAAGGAAAAGGACCTGGGGGTTCTTATTTCAAATGACCTGAAAATGTCAAAGTGGTAAGGCAGCTGGGAGGGCCAGTGACATGCTGGGGTGCATAAGCAAGGGTATCACCAGCATAAGGAGGGAGACAGTGATGCCATTATATGAAACCATGAGCAAGCTTCACATGGAGTACTGTATGCAGTTCTGGAGGTCGCACCTTTGTATGGCTGTTAACAGGCTGGAGATGGTCCAGAGAAGAGCAAATGAGATGGTACAGAGCTTGCAACACAAGACTTGTGAGGAGAAATTAAGGGACCTCAATATGTACTGAGTGGAAGAGAGGAGGGAAAGAGGGGATATGATAGAAACATTGAAGTACCTCAAGGGTATAAATATAACTACTGAGAAGCAGGAGACTGCTGCTATAGGCACATGTGCCAGCTTCTATGTGATATTCTTTTGTTCTTATAAATCTGTAATCTCCAGTATTTCAGTAACCACACGACCACACTGCCTTCTTTAGGCAATTTTATGCTGGTTGATGCCTGGTGTCAGATGGCAGACAGAGGGCTCACCAGATTGTGTTGCCATTTGAAAAACTTCATAGAGTGTTCTTTTACTGGTAAGCATTTTGGAAAGCTGGTGAAGGTCTCACAATTTCTATTATGATGTTATCTCCTTATGGCTGTCCCCTTTCGTCCCCCCATCCCCACACCCCAACAGTCATCAGTGGCCCCAGTTGCAGCCTTCTTCTTGCCAAGATGGTGGGTGAGAAACATAGAAACATAGAATTTGATGGCAGATAAGGGCTGCTTGGCCCACCTAGTCTGCTTATTTCCCTACCTGATGGGTAAGCTGCAGATTCTAGTTAATCAACAGCCTGCTTCCTCCTACCCCCCAGTAGAATTGCCTTATGTTTGTCCATGAGCAGCTGCCTTCACCGTCTGTGAAGCCTGACGTTTTTCAGTGCCACTTATTGGTCATCTTCCAACACAGGCGAGGTGCTGCCAGCCCAAAACTAACTCAGGACAAGCAGGTTTCAAAGTGGGGAAGAAATGGAATGAGTAAGAATCAAGTACTCATTAAGATGCAGTGTCAATTTTAAAATTAGCATACTGGTGTGGACACTGCAAATAGAACCCCAGCTCTTTAAGCAGCCTTATTAGAGAAAAGCTTCTCGAAGCACTGGGGTTCTGTTTATTGTACTGTAAGTGGACTGCATCTAATTTGGTAATTTACTGTACCTTACATCTGGATGTATGGTAGGACCAACTTTAAATAAACACTGCACCTGAATTAACACATGGTGCCGTAGAAACATAGAATTTGTCAGCAGAAAAGGACTGCTCAGCCCACCCAGTCTGCCCAAGTGTTCTCTACCTACTTGTAACTCCTGCCTGTATATGTTACTGCATGTCTTATTCTGCCTGCGTCCATCAGGACCTCCTTGTGAATGAGTCTGCTTAATGGATTTTTCCTGCAATTAACTTAAACCTACTCCACTTCCATAGCTCTATTGATCTCCGTTGACCCCCTCCTTCCCCTTTTTCTAATATACCCCTATATTTGTCCCATGCATGCTTCATGCCCCCTACCATTTTAGCTTCCACTACTTCTCCTAGCAGTCTGTTCAAGGCATCTACCACCCTTTCAGTAAAGAAATATTTTTTCACATCTATCCTGAATACAACCCCCCCCACCCCCAGCTTTATTGTATTTCCCTTGGTTTGGGTGCTCATCCTCATTTGAAGAAAACTCCCCAACTGTACCCTCTTTACCCCTGTGAGGTACTTTGTAGGTCTTGATCATGTCACCTCTCGTCCTTCTTTCTTCCAGAGTGTACATGTTGAGATTCTTCAGCATTTCCTTGTAGGAATTCCTGTGAAAATTCTGAACCATTTTAGTTGCCCTCCTCTAGAAAACCTCCACCTTATGTCCCTTCTGAAGTGTGGACTCTAAAACTGGACACAGTACTCCAGCTGGGGGTATAGCAGGGAGTGAAACAATGGCAGCACAACTTCCCTCCTCCTTCTACTGGATATGCCGCTCCTTATGTACCCCAGAATCCAATTTGCCCTGCCCATAGCCTTGTCACACTGTACTGCCATCTTGAGGTCCTCTGATATAATAACCTCAAGGACCCTTTCATGTCTAGTGAGTATCAGTACCTCTCCCTATCCTATACCCAGCATCGGGGTTCCTATGCCCTAGGTACATGATTTTACACTTACTGGCATTGAACCCCAAGTAAGCAAGGAAATGGAATTGATTTGAATGCATTGCTGGCTTTTAAGCAGCTTTTCATGGAGTGCATATGTGTGTGAGTGGGTAGGGCTCTGCTACTATAACTATTTGCTTTTGATTTGGCATAATGTGTGAACAGGCTAACCCTGCTCCCCACTCCGTGTGCTGTGTCAGAGATAAAGAGCCCAAATAGCATTGGGCCAAGCATTGAGCCCTGCGGCACCCCACTTGTCACTGCTCTGGGTGCTGAGAGTTACCCCACCACCACCCCCCTCTGCACCCTCCCCGTAACCAGTTCTCATCCATTTAATCAGACCACCTTCCACCCGAACCCTTCCCCCTCACTCTTCTCCTCCTTGGCTTGTGTCCCTCCTCCCGGTAGTCCGCACCCTTTCTCCTCCTTATTCTTACCGGGTGGTGGTGCCTTCTGTATTACACTCAGACCACTCTGCCTGCCCCCTTCCAGGGTTACTACACCTCCACCTTTACCTAGATCTAGGATGGTGACCTCATCAGGCTCCCCTGTCCGGACCTTTCTACCAACCTCAGTCTTTTGGCCACCCAACCCCCATTTGTTTAAATCCACTTTAGCAGAGATATACCTCTCTAATCCTGCCTTTTTTTTCCTCACATATTTCTCACTGGGCTACGGTCGGCTTGGTCATCCCAACCAACCTCCCTAGCCCTGCCCCTGACATCAGGCTGACCTGCTCACCTCCATGGATTATCCCCATGGTGAGGTGGTGAGAAGCTTCCCAGGTCTACCCATCATAGTAGAATCCAGTTGAGAAGGCACCATTCAGGGCGGGCAGGGAAGGTCGGAAGCTCATGCTGCCTGACCGTAGCCCATTTTCCACTTTTCTCCCCTTTTCAGAGTGCGGGCATGCAATGACACTTAAGCACAGTGTGCCACCATCCACCACACTCCTCCACCCTTTACTATACCACTGTAGTAGTGCCCGCGGTCATCACCAGGGGCCGCTACAGAGCGGTGGGTCCCTGGATCCCACCCTGGGATAGGGGAGCAGTCCTCCGGATGCTCAATCCTATCCCTCCCTTACCAACCCGTGGTGACCCGGGCTTGCATCTGAACCCGGGTTGCCAGTGTGGTGCTAGGTGTGGCATCCAGCACCTTAACCCTCAGTGCCAGTGGCCCAGCAGAAATGCTGCCTTTACTACTCCCCTCCCCTTCCTACTCCAGTGTACCCTGTCCCCTGCGTACAAGTCACTATTCCCCCCAGACCCTACCCCAGTTAGTCACTAACCCATAATGTTTCATGTGGCACCAATCCCTCAGCCACTCGAACTCCTCAAGCCTACTCTTCCTCTCCATGCTTGCACATGATACCGGCAGTACCTCCAAGAATGCCACCGACTTCCCCATCCCCTCACACTGCCTGCCCAAGTACTCAAACCTCCCCCTCACTACTTCCACAGTGTCCCCCGCCAAGTCGTTTGTGCCCACATGGAACAGTAAATAAGGTTTCTTTCTCCCCCTCGCAGCACGCTTGAGCAGTGCCTGCCCTGCCCCTCCTGCAGTCAACCTGGGGACAGCTTCAACCCAAATATGGCTTTGCCTTCCCCCTTTCCACCCCATCTCACCAATTTCAGCATAGAATCCCCCAGAATGAGTACCCCCTTGCCCCTTACCCCTTTCCCTTCTAATGCCGCTTCCACCACCCCAGTATCCGTTCTTCCCTGTCCCTTACCCCCACCAACTGCACCCTCTGTCACTTCTGTATCTGTACCCCCTACTTCCACCTCATCCCTTTTCTCTGCCTTATTCCTCCCATCCCCCTTGAACCCCTTCCCAGCCTGACTACTTCCTACTGACCTTCCCATGTCGACCTCCCCATCTCTCCTGCTGATTTCCAACCCCTCTCCTATCCCTGCTGTTGTCGATTTAGAGCCCCCATTCCCTTCTACCCCGATAGTGATACCCCTCCCATCCTTCCCACTTCCTGTAGCCTTCTCTCCTTCAGTCACCACCCCCTTCTTTCTTACTAGCCCCCTTCTACCCTTTTGTCCTCGCTATCTCTTTCCCTACCTGTTGCCACCCCTCTCATGCCCCGCTTGTCCTCCCCCTTCAGTATGTTCTTGCTCCCACTCTCTGTCCCATAGCAGAGGTTCAAATCTATTCATAGTCGATACCTGTCCTACATCTCTTCCCCCTACTAGCTCCCCCCTCCTACTTGTTCCCCTCTGTGGCACTCCTGGTCCCTCCCTACCATGACCATCTGCTCTCTCCCGGTACTCTCGTGGTCTCTTCCTCCCCATCAGGAGTCCCCCCACCTTCACCTTGGGCACCCTCCCTTCTTCACTCTTTCCTGCTAGTGCCTCTTATACTGGGGTTGGTTTCAGTCCCTAGTTATTCTTCCTCCATCCACCTTTGCCATCCCCTATTCCCCCACTCAGGATGCCTACCATACTCTTTTCCCTGCCACTTACACTCCTTCCTAACCTCCACAGTTCCTCCCTCAAACTAGCCAGTCATCTACAGACCATACCCCACCATCCTCCAAGCCCAGTCCATGATCATGGCAGACCCATACCCTGTACACCCCTCCACCCTTCCAAAGATGCCCGCCCTATTGACATATGGCACCTGCCCCATTTTGGCCCCATCTTATGTTATTTGCTCTTACTCCCAGGTTCTGTACCCTACCACAACTGTTAGGCCCCTATTTACTCAAATTCCTGTCCCCCCACACTAGTCCCCCTACTGACCCCTTGCCGACCAGGGTAATTCAGTTTCAAATGTCATCCGTTAGATACTGTATTACTGTAGCAATCCTAAAGCTTTCTTGTCCTTTTTTCACCCCTCAGCTACCATACTTTTTGTTCTAGGCTCTCATATAGTTTCACTTAGCCCACTTAGAAATCCTATTGCACTCGAAGTATTACTCAGCTCAGTTAGAGAAATAAACAGAACACATAAATATGTATTATTACAGCAATCATAACAGTATAGCTCAGTACTTAGCTCAGTTACAGAAAGAAACAGAACAACTAAATCTGTATTATTACAGCAATCCTAAAGTATACAATCATTGCTTTGTCTCCACTCCAGAGACCCTGCTGTAAAATAGGACCACAGAGGACATTGGGTGGGAGGGTGGGCGACTGTAAGTCCAGCAGAGCTCCATTGAGCTCACTCACTCCACCTCTCTTACTCGCTCGTTCTATTTCTCCTGGCTGCAGGCTGCCTTTGTACTGGGCTCCTGCTTGTATTGGCGCCTTTTTCTGCCCACAAAGAAATCTGCAGCGGTCCCGACACAGCTCCGTTGAGCTTGCTCACTCCCCCTCTCTCACTCACTCATTCTGTTTTTCCCGGCGCTGCAGGCTGTCCTTTTGTACTGGGCTCCTGCCTGCGTTGGTACCTTTTTCTGCCCACAAAGAAGTTCACAGCTGTCCCAACAGAGCTCCATTGAGGTCGCTCACTCCTCTTCTCTCACTCACTCAGTCCGTTTCTCCAGGTGCTGCAGGCTGCCCTTTTGTACTGGACTCCTGCCTCCATTGGCGCCTTTTTCTAGCCACAAAGGAATCTGCAGCAGTCCTGACAGAGCTCCGTTGAGCTCGCTCGCTCCCCCTCTCTCACTCGCTCATTCTGTTTCTCCCAGTGCTGCTGGCTGCCCTTTTGTACTCGGCTCCTGCCTGCATTGGTGCATTTTTCTGCCCACAAAGAAATTCACAGGTGTCCCAACAGAGCTCCATTTAGGTCACTCACTTCACCTCTGTCACTCACTCATTCTGTTTCTCCTGGCGCTGCAGGCTGCCCTTTTGTACTGGGCTCCTGCCTGCATTGGCACCTTTTTCTGCCCACAAAGAAATCCGAAGCAGTCCCAACAGAGCTCAGTTGAGCTCGGTCACTCCCCCTCTCTCACTTGCTCGATCTTAATCTGTCCCAAACACTGATTTCCCAAAGCGACAGTGCCAGAAGCGCAAAAACACATTTTGACCAGGATATGAAAAATGACAGCTGTACTGTTCATAAGGAGGTGTGAAAAAATGCCAGTGTTGAAAATCTGGCGTGAAAATATTACAAATCTGTGAAGTTACAAGGGTGCGTGGAAACTGCTCAATGCACAGTTGTAACAGTCATTTTATGGACTTTTGTCACCACATTTTCAACATGGGCATTTTAGGACCTCTGCTCATGAACAGTGTCACTGTCATTTTCTCAGTCTATCCCGAAAACTGATTTCTCACAGTGACCGCGCTATTCAGCGCCAGAAGTGCAAAAACACATTTTTGCCAGGTTGTGTAAAATGACAGCTGTACTGTTCATAAGTAGGTGTGGAAAAATGGCAATGTTGAAAATCTGGAGTGAAGATATAAATTTGCGAAGTTACGAGTGTGCGTGCAAACTGCACAAAGCACGGCCATAACACAGTCATTTTATGGACTGCCATCACAAAATTTTCAACATAGGCATTTTAGGACCTCTGCTCATGAACAGCATCACTGTGATTTTCTTACTGTGTCCTGAACACTGATTTCCCACAGCATTCACGCTATTCTGCATCGGAAGTACGAAAACACATTTCGGCCAGGATGTGAAAAATGACAGCTGTAAGGAGATGCCGGAAAATGCCAATGTTGAAAATCTGGAGTGAAAATATTGCAAATTCATGAGGTTATGAGCGTGCGTAGCAACTGCGCAACGCACGCTCCTAAAGCAGTCATTGTTTGGATTTTTTCCATTGGCCACAACACTGCCGCACCTCCACAACCTGCTTCTGCAGCAAGCTGCTGCAACATGTTTCTTGTGCATGCATGCAATCAACATAAAAAAGGAATTGTAGTGAGGAAGAAATAAGATTACAAGAATCAGCAGATATGTGTCAACGTCTGTTGGATAGAGGCTACAAATATGGGGAGTTGAAAGCAGTATTGGAGAAAGTAAATAAAAAGACAAGAGAAGATCTATTAGAAAATAAGGAAAGGAATGATACAGGGGAACAGATGTGTTTTAATACATAATATAACAATCTATATGGAGAATTTAAACAGATAATAAATAAACATTGGCCAGAATTAAAAGTAGATGAGAGTTTGAAAAACATCGTGGAGAAGGGACCACTACTTAGTTATAAAAGAAATAAAAATTTGAAAGATATGCTAGTACATGCTTTTTACACAGAGGAAAAACCTCAGAATAGACCCACCTGGATGCCAGAGTTCCCACAAGGGAACTACAAGTGTGGGAACTGCCCACATTGTAATGGGACAAAAAATACAAAATAAATCAACCATCCTAGAACAGGAAAGAAATATAAGATAAAAGGTTTCATCAACTGTTTGTCAGAGTGGGTAATATATATGTTAAAGTGTCCTTGTGGAGAAGCGTATATAGGTCAAACAAAAAGAGCTTTAAAGACAAGGACTGGTGAATACAAACCGGCTATTAGGAGTAAAAACAAAGTATGCAACAGCCAAACACTATATGGAGGCAGGACATGGTTCAGCGGCATCCCTTACACATGTAGGACTGGAAAAAGTGGAACTACCAGCTAGAGGAGGATGTTTGAAAGATATATTCCTTCAAAAGGAGGCATTTTGGATCCATGAAATGCAAACTCTTACACCTAATGGACTGAATGATGATGCAGGGTATAGTAGTTATCGTTAACACAATGGGGTTTTAAGGACTAATGAAATTGAAATGTATCAGTGTATTGTTAGATAATCACAAGTAAGGAAACTGACAGAAATGTATAGAAGAAAATGTAAAAGTAATATGTGACCTTGAGCAGTATAATTTGACCTCCAGAGGAGTTAGGAATTAGAAATGTGGCCTGCTTTAATGTCTAGAGTAATGTAAATATTGAGTAGAAATGTTGGGGTATTAGTAAAGGAAGGGATAAGAAAGTAAGAAAAAAATGTATAGAAAGAAGTATATAAAAAATGTTATGTTGATAGGTGACCTTTAGCACTATCATTTGACCTCCTGAGCAGATAGGTTTTTATGCTAAAATGGTGGCAGGATTTTTGTAATAAAAATTAGATGATAAGAATGATATAAGACAGAGGTGAGAAAATAAAGAAATAAATTTATGAAAAATGATTAAGATTTTTGTGACCTTTAGCAAGATTAGTTAACCTTCACAGTAGTGACGAATCTTTGTATTAGAGTCAAGGTTATTTGCTAACTAAAAAGTTAGAGTTTAAGTTAGAATGGTAAAGATATGTAATAGGAGAATGAATAGGGATATATAAGGCATAGATAAAATGTAAAAACATTATGAGATTTTAAAGATTAGGATTTGACAACTTTATAGCACATTAGAATATATATGTTGAATAATGATATATGAAATAAGAAAGGGGAATGATATAAGATGAAGTGTGAAGTATTTAGGATGGGTATATAAAAATTAGAATGATGTGACCTTGAGCAGTACTATTGACCTCTGTAATAAAATGTGGAATTAGTGTAAAATGACAGTTAAGATTGAAGTAGGGCTACATTAAATGCAATAGAAAAACAAAGACTAGATAGTAGAAGAAAGAGATAAAGATTATGATGTTTAAATAATATGTTTGTGAGAAAGAGAAAGGTATACAGTCTGCAACTCCAACCCCACAGCACCCAGCTGAGCTCCGGGGCTTCGCTCTGCCAGTGGGCGGTCGGCGGCACCTTTGCCGAACCAGGGAACCAGAAGGCCGGGAGGAACAGCGAGGGAGCAGTCGGGAAAGGCGCAGCCAATCGCCTGCAACTCCCACCCCACAGCACCCAGCTGAGCGCCGGGCCTCGCCCACGCGGCGGTGGCAGTGCCTTAGCTGAACCAGGAACCACGAGGCCGGGAGGAACAGTGAAGGAGCAGTCGGAAAGGTGCAGCCAATCACCTGCAACTCCCACCTCACAGCATCCAGCTGGCTTGAGCCGCTTGCTCCGCCAGCGGGCTGTCGGCAGCTTGCTTGAACCAGGGAACCACGAGGCCGGGAGGAACAGCGAGGGAGCAGTCGGGAAAGGTGCAGCCAATCGCCTGCAACTCCCACCCCACAGCACCCAGCTGAGCTCCGGGGCTTCGCTCCGCTAGCGGGCGGTCGGCGGCACCTTAGCCGAACCAGGGAACCACGAGGCCAGGAGGAACAGCAAGGGAGCAGTCAGGAAAGGCGCAGCCAATCACCTGCAACTCCCACCCCACAGCACCCAGCTGAGCGCCGGGGCTTCGCTCCGCCAGCGGGCGGTCGGCGGCACCTTAGCCGAACCAGGGAACCACGAGGCCAGAAGGAACAGCTAGGGAGCAGTCGGGAAAGGAGCAGCCAATCGGTAAGTGAGCGCTCCTCCAGGCACAGCAGCCGATTGGCTCTCCTGCCCCATTGACTTACACTGGCTCAGCCTGCATTGCCGAAATCTGTGTGGGACTTGATTTTGCTTTTCACTCTTCCCCTGTTTTTCTGCAAAATCCCCAAAAGAGCTGCTTCCAACTTGTGAGGCATCTGTAGAGGGAATCTGTTGTTGCTTTTGTTTGAATTCTGCTGGATCCTGTTAGCAGCAGTGGGCCAGACGCTGAGGCGCCACTCTCCTTCTATTTTAACTGTGTAAATTACCTAAAAAGTGCTGTTTTCCACTATTGTATTGAAAGGGGAAACTGTCATTTTACTGCTCTTTACTGTAATTACAGCTCCTTTTTTGCATGTGTAAGGTGGGCCAGACGCTGAGGCGACACAGCACCCCCCCCACAGTCCTTTTGTAGTGCAGATTTAGTCAGTGACACTCAGGAACGCTTGATACTGCCTTTATTAACTGCTGCACCTTCCTCTGTTTCTCTCCAGCCTGCAACTCCCACCCCACAGCACCCAGCTGAGCCCCGGGGCTTCGCTCCGCCAGCGGGCGGTCGGCGGCACCTTAGCCGAACCAGGGAACCACGAGGCCAGGAGGAACAGCGAGGGAGCAGTCGGGAAAGGCGCAAAATTTTTGCCCACCTGCCCTTCCCCCCTCTTGTGTGTTAATTTATAGGCATCTTCCACTTGAAATCTCTTCCCCGCCCTCAACATTTTTCTAAACCAACAGAGAGTCACACCAGCTTGCTGATCCAACCAATCAGCAACTACTACTCCCCACAGCCAACTACAATATCTCTTTCAGAATGGGAGTTTATACTGATACCCTTTCACTATCAGCCATAGGGTTCCACAAAGAAGATGTCCCTGTCATACAATTTAGAGTGGTCCATCCGCCCAGTCTCTCTGAACCATCCCCTTTGGCTGACACTCAAACCCTCATATATGCTCTACCAGTGATGCATCGACTACAGTGGTATAATCACCATAAAGAGACACATACCACCACACATGTATTTCAGCCAAGGCTCCACTGCTGGATATATAGAACCCCCCTAAGCCTAGTGGTCAAACTGCTACTTGGTATCCCGACACACTTCCTTAAAACCACAGGGAGCACCTCAAAAAAAGAGTGGCAACAGAATAAAAGAAGGAGGACCAAAGACAGCCCCTCTCCTATCACTTGCAGCCCTCCATGAAACTACTGCTCTTCTATTGCTCTGTATTGGTAATGTGGAAAACAACCCTGAACCTCTTGAAAGTATCACCTCTCCATCAGACCTAACCTCAATTAAAGGCCTCAGTTTCCTGCATATTAATGTATGCAGTCTGTTGAAAAAATTTACGTTGATACAAGCCTGGGTTGCCCATACCTTGCCAGACTTTCTCGTGGTAACTGAGACATGGCTCAAACCCACCACAGCGGACAGGGATGTTAACTTACCTAACTATCAGCTATTCAGAGCTGATCACCAAACAAGGGGAGGTGGAGTAGCCATATATGCAAAAGCTGGTATAGCTGTATCCTGTACTGCTGCAACATCTATGCCCAAGGAGTTTGAATGCCTATCTCTAAAAGTCTCTCTCCTCAATACAGCAGCTTTTCAACTAATTGGATGCTACAGACCCCCTCTGCTGAACACAAGCTCTTATCCCACCTGGGAAACCTGGTCAAGCCCAGCACTGAAGAAGTCATTATTCTAGGTGACCTGAATTTCAACTGGCTCACCCAGGGAGCTACACCTCTGGTATCATTCTGTGACACCTATGGGCTCATACAGTTAATTAATGAACCAACAAGAATAAATGCAAGGAATAGTAGTGACAGCACATTACTTGATATCATGCTAGTGAGTAAACCACATCTATTCATACACGCTGGAGCATTCCTATGCGATATAAGTGATCACTGCCCCATCGCAGGGGTAAGATCCACCAGCATAACAACAAATCCTGCAAAATTCCTCATGAGGAGATCCAAGAAAAACATCAATATTGAAGGATATCTGCATGATCTAGCCTACTCTCCACACTGGCAAAAGTTTTATCTTGCACATTCTGTAGAAAAAGCTCAGCAGGTGCTAAATAGCATTATAATAAATGCCCTTAACACCCATGCCCCAATCTCTAGTACCTGAATAAAAAACAAATCCTGTCGCTGGTTTTCAGCTGACCTCAAAGCTGCACTGCTGGAGAGAGACAAACTCTGGAAAGTGGCAAGGAAAACTAAGAATGCAAATGACTGGATGATTTTTAGGAAAGCCAGGAATAGATGCACCAGGAAAGTTAGGGATGCAAAGGCTGCCTTCTACCTGGCCGAGCTCGACTCCTTCTACCATAATCCTGCTAGGTTTTGGGGCACCATCAAGGGTATGATGGGACAGGATGCTAACAACCCCCTTCCAACTCAACTACACAATAGTTATGGCCCTATCACTGGCAAAATGGAAATCCTGGACGCATTCAACAACCACTTCACAACGGCTGGCCTTGCCTTTGACACCTCCCCAGCTAACCTGCTGGGGACCAATTAAGCTCCACTACATTGGTGATCAAAGAGTTGACTCTTCCTTTAGCTTCAAACCTATACTGTTGAAACAAGTTGAGGTCTATTATGGCATCTGGATACCAAAAAAGTGCAGGAGCAGACTTTCTGGAACCCTTCTTTCTAAAGATTGGTGCCTGTACTTGCAGTCCCCTAACATGCCTCTTTAACCCTTCCTAAACTCTGGCTCTATTCCCACACTGTGGAAGACAGCCCAAGTGGTCCCCCTTCTAAAATCAGGGGACCCTATGGATCTTAATAATTACAGGCCCATTTCCATTCTACCTGTGCTATCCAAGGTGCTGGAGAAATTAGTGAGTAATCAACTAAGGGAATATCTTGACAATGCTAACCTATTAAATCCAGCTTAATCTGGATTCAGGGCCAAACATAGCACTATCACTGCATTAGCCAAGGTCACAAATGACTGGCAAACCGAACTGGATAAAAAGAATAATGTCTAAAATAATGTCTAATAAAATAAAATTTGTGTGGTAGATATTTGTTGGAAGTCAGAAGGATCAACACATTTATTTAGTGTGATCTTTCTACTCTGATGTGGTTAATTTTAATACTATAGTTTAAACCCTTTCTGTATGTGCCTTTGGTGGTGTCTGATATTGAGAACCTAAGTGTCAATTGTGGGTATCCTGTCTGTTTTGGTAGGTACTTTATTTTCTTTGTTAAACAGCTGAGTATACCTATTGCCTAATACTTTATAGTACATTGTATCTTTTGCTCAGTATCTGATTTTCTCTTCTTTCTCCAATGTTTTAGAACTGTTTAGTTATTGTGGCAGAGGTGTGGTACTGTGTTCTTTCTTGTAGTTCAAGGTGCTTTTGGAACTGCTGATTTCTATTGGTTTAAACGACTACATTTTTTTCTATTTTAAAAAGCTACATCAACTTGTTTTGTTGTCACCTGTTTGTTGTTGCTAAGTAGCAGATGTTTTGCATTGTGCTCTGATTCTGTGATAGAATCTGTATTAGTAGAAGGTAGATTATTGTGATTGTAGTTACCTTTTGATGGTAAGGATAAAGAGGTGAGATAGAAGTGTATGTATTTTCAAATATTATAGAGGAACAGTGGCAGGATTTTTAGGACAGTAAATTAATAAAAGGAACTAGGAGAGCTTCAGTAGCAGACAAGTAGTGGAATAGCAGTATAATTGCAGTATAATGTGGAGTGGTGCAATTCAGTGGCTGTGGGGCAGCCATATTCAGGCAGATCTTCTGGACACTGAGGTGCTGCCCTATCTGCATGCATCTTTCTGGACTGCGGGATGAGGTAGCCAGACTCAAGCGGAGTAAACTGGGTCAGGAGTACCATCACCCCATCCAGAGACCACTCAGTCCAATGCAGCTGCCTCAAAGGATGCAGAGAACGAGGAGTACTTGGATGACAGTGGGCTCAGGAAGGTTAGACCAGTCAGGCAGAGCACATCCCAGATCCTATTCCACTCAAGAACTCATATGCCACACTGCCAAACAGGACAACCAAATAGAGGTACCCAGAGAAATGGAAGGAAAGGATGGGAGGTTAGCCAAGTGCAAAGATGGAGATTAGCGCCCAGGAGGTGGATAGGCAGAATAGGGGCAGAAAATTCAGCAGAAGGGCAGACAGCAGGTGAACCAGAGATAAGGACAACCAAGGAAGGCTGGAGTAGAACAGCGAAACAGTCTAGGGAGGTCAAATCATGGAAAGTCATGTGTGCAAATGCCAGGAGCCTTAGCAACAAGATGGAAGATCTGGAGGCTGTCATGGTGCAGTCAGACCTGGACATTGTGGCCATCACTGAAACCTGGTGTAATAACCATGACTGGGAGTTGGCCATACCTGGCTACAACATATTCAGAAGAGACAGGGCAGGCAGGAAGGAGGAGGAGTGGCACTGTATGTGAAAAAAGTAATAAAGGGCCACAGAGATCCAAGAGGAACAAAATGGGAGAGATACTGTGGGTTAAGCTGGAAAGGAAAATGGGGCCAGCCATCCGAACAGGTGTGGTCTATAGACCACCAGCCCAGGAGGAAGAAACAGATAGAGCTGATGCTAGCCATCCAGAGGATGGCAGACAAGGATGAGAGTAGTACTGGTTGGAGACTCAATATTCCAGATGTGGACTGAGCATCCAGCAGCAGCATCAACTAAGAGCAGATTTATCCTGGACTCCCTTCAAGGTGCCTTCCTCAAGCAACTGGTCATGGAACCAACTCAGCAGAAGGCAATACTGGACCTTGTGCTCACAAACAGGGACAGTGTGATGGGGAGCAGAGTGGGGGAGCACCTGGGGAACAGTGACCACCAGTCACTGTGGTTTGAAATCACAGAAAGAGCAGAACCAAACCACACAAAAACACGTATCCTGGATTTAGGGGGCAAACTTTGAGAAAATGGGAGATACTTGAAAGAGGCATTAAGGGGAATGGGGCAGGAATCAGGGTTGAGGAACAGTGGAGAAATTTAAAATGGGATTACAAGAGCAACAGAATTATGTATTAACAGGCTAGCAAAAGGAAAAGGAAGGAGACCATTATGGTTTTCCAAAGAGGTAGCAAAGAAAGTGAAAGCCAAAAGATTGCATTCAGGCAATACAAAAAGACACAGGCAGAAGGGATGGAGAAGTACCAGGAGAAGCAAAGGGAGGCAGGGAGGTCAGTAAGGAAGCCAAAGCTCAGACAGAAGAACACATTGCAAAAGCAATGGGTAGAGGGGACAAAACCTTTTACAGGTACATAAGTGAAAAAAGAAAGGCAAAGGGAGGGATAGTGAGACCGAAGGGGAGGATGGGGGCTGTGTGGAGGATGACAACAGTAAAGCTGACATATTGAACAGGTATTTCTGCTCAGTCTTTACTGAGGAAGAGGAGGTAATGGGTCTGAATGGAGTACAAGGGGTGAGAATGGTGCAGAAATGGACACAAGTCCCTTTACCACGAAAGGTCCTGAAGGAACTGGAAGTAATAAGAGTTGATAAACAATGGGGCCAGATAGAATTTACACCCCATGGTCCTAAGAACTAAGAGAGATGGTGGCTGAACCTCTTGCTATCCTGTTTAGCCGATCACTAGAAACAGGAGGTACCCAAAGACTGGAGGATAGCAGATGTAGTCCCCTTATACAAAAGTGGGAACAAAGAGGCGAGGAACTACAGACCAGTCAGCCTCACCTCGGTAGTGGGGAAGATCATGGAAGCACTACTGAAGGAGAGATTGGTGGAACATCTGGTTGTCAATGGACTACAGGACCCAAGGCAGCATGGTTTCACCAGGGAAGGTCATGTCAGACCAACCTCATTGAATTTTTGACTGGGTGACTAGGGAGGTGGATCAGGGAGGGCAGTGGACATGGCCTATCTGGACTTCAGCAAGGCCTTTGACACTGTGCCACATAGAAGACTATTGCACAAACTGGGGAATATGGGTGTGGGCAGGACAGTAGTGCGGTGGGTAGGTAACTGGCTGGGCAGTAGGACACAGAGGGTGGTGGTAAATCTGTCACTCCACAGAGGGAAGAGTGACCAGTGGGCACCACAGGGATCAGTGCTGGGACCGGTACTATTCAATATCTTCATCAGTGACATTGCGAGCCTAGAAGGCAGAATTTCACTGTTCGCTGATGACACAAAGCTCTGTAACAGAGTAGACACACCCAGAGGTGTAGACAGAATGAGAAGGGACCTGCAGAAACTTGAAGAATGGTCAGGGTTTGGCAGTTGAAATTCAATGCAAGGAAGTGCAAGATAATGCATATGGGCACAAAACCCTGGCACAATATATCAGTTGGGGGTGAGGATATAGCATGCACCAAGCAGGAAAGGGATCTTGAGTTATCATCTCTGATGACCTCAAGGCAGGGAAACAGTGTGACAAGGCAGCAGGTAAAGCAAATAGGATGCTGGGATGCATAGGCAGGGCATCACCAGCAGGAAAAGGGGTCATAATTCCACTATACAAGACACTAGTGAGGCCGCACCTGGAGTACACTGTGCAGTTCTGGAGACCTTACCTACGTAAGGACATAGACAGGGTAGAGAAGGTTCAGAGGAGGGCAACAAAGATGGTGCATGGATTGCATCACAAGTCCTATGAGGACAGGTTGAAGGCACCGAACATGTGCTCCCTGGAGGAGAGGAGGGAGAGAGGGGATATGATAGAGACATACAAGTATCTTACAGGGAGGAACAGGGTGCAGGAATGCACTATTTTTAAGCAAAAAAGATGTTCCAGGACTAGAGGGCATGGGATGAAGTTGGAGGAGGGACGATTCAGAGGAAACGTGAGGAAGAATTTCTTCAGAACGGGTGGTGGACAAGTGGAACACCCTGCCAGAGGAAGTGGTGGGGGCTGAAACAATCACAGGATTTAAGAATGCATGGGATAGACATTAAGAATTCTGGAGGTCAGGGTGAGGGCAACAGACTTCCTGGAAAACATAAACTGAACTTACAAACTTAAATGGGCAGACTGGGTGGGCCATAGGCCCTTATCTGCCGTCACTGTCTATGTATCTATGTATCTATGTGTCTGTGCAGTATTCCTGGACCTGAGCAAAGCATTCGATACTGTGGACCATGAGCTACTACTCCATCCCTGCACTCCCTTGGCCTAGATCCACCCTCCCTTAAGTGGTTCAGATGCTACCTCTCCGGTAGGTCACAGCAGGTAAAAGCTGAAGGTGACCTATCCCCATTAAGACCACTGTCAAGAGGAGTCCCCCAAGGCTCTATTCTGGGTCCTATCCTCTTTGCCATTTATATAAATAACATTGATTCAACCCTTACCAAGTCCTCAGTACACCTCTTTGCTGATGACACTGTTCTGTATGTCAGCAACCCTTAGCCTACAGTTACTCATGAAATCCTACAAACAGAATTCTCCTTGTTCTAACATCAGCTACTCGAAAAAGCTTCTGCTAAATGCACAGAAAACTAAAGCAATGATGTTCACAATTCAAAACTCCACCAGCACATCCTCTTCAATCACTCTCCCCAGCTATACACTATACTTGAGAAAATCTGGAGTATGTTGAAACTTCAAATACCTAGGTGTGTGGATTGACAACAGATTAGACTTCATTCATCATCTAGAAGAACTGCTAAAAAGCTCACTAGAGCTTGGCCTCCTCTATAGATTAAAACCCTTCCTTAACAGAGACTCAAAGATGAGGTTAGTCCAGGCCATCTTTCTATCAGTTATTGACTATGCAGACTTCCTTATAGTCACTGCCCCATCTCCTACCTTCACAAGTTGGATAGCTTATATCATAGAGCAATAAGGTTCATTACAGATCTGCCATATAATACCCACCATTGCTCTCTTTATGACGCAGTTGGTTGGGTTTCCTTCATATCAGGAGGAGCAGAAATGCAGCTCTATGGATTTACAGAGCTTTATCAAAAACTCCCAAACTATATCCTGACTGCTTCAACCAGACCACTCCTAGCTCCTATGCCCTAAGAAGCAAACAATATCATCCTGCTCAAATTGCCCAAAGTCAGCACCAGACTAGGGAGGGCAGCAATCAGCTATTCTCTAGCTATAGCATGGAACACCCTACAAAAATCCCTAAAACTGTCCATTATCATTCCATTTGCATCCTTTAAACAGCATTGTACAGCCTTCTTCACAGAGAAATGCAGTTGCTACCGTTAGAGCTAGAATAGTCATCCTACAAATCTGGCTTCCAATCATATATGGCATATTCCTTCCAGTCAGACACCCCAGCTTATGGCACCCAATAATACCTTCACCATCCTAGTATTCATTATGTTGTGTGTCTGTCATGGCCCCCATTGGGATATGTATGTACTGTACATACTGTAGATATTAGCTTAACCTTCCTTTAACCGAGTTTTAACATATGAATTCACTGTACAACATTGTGTTATAAACATTATTTTTCTCTGTATGTATAACTGTCTTATAAAGCGTATGATGTATTTGCTGTGTATCAACTATTGAACCTTGACCTTATCAGGTCCATCTTGTAAATGAGCCTTGCTCAATGATGTTCACCTGAATAAATAAAGATTTGATTGATTGAGTATAAAAAGGCAGAACACCTCCATGTATACAGCTCTGATGATGAGGACCTGTTCTCCGAAACATCAGCACGTTTGAGCATGGAAGCACCACCTGACTTGTGCAAGCACTGAGGAGGCAGTACTGTCCTAAGCAGGAAGAAGGAGGAATGGCGCGGGTAAGTGCTCTGGAGCGCCAAACAAACATGCAGTAGCATTTTGAAGCACTTCCTTTATGCAGACAGAATCAAGCACTCTAAATTTCAGGCAGCAAATGAATAATGAAAGGTGATGACATGCAAGGAAAAGGTGATTTCCTGGAGAAAGAAAATGAGTGGAATAGGCAATAGAGCCATGAGGCTAAATGAAGCAGTATGCCATACATATAAATGGACATGGTAAAAGAATAAATGAGATTCAAGTATGAGAAGCATGGTATAGTACATAAATAAGGAATCTTTTCTAAAAAATAGTTACTGAACTGAAAAGGAAAAATTTTTTAATTGATATAATATTGATGGGCCTAATTTATTTCCGGCTATTTGGAATTTAACATGTTCAGAGTTTGATTAGAGGAGAATAAAAAAGTCTTATACATGAAATTACCCAATGCATGATTTTTTGAAAAAGGACTGAAAAATATGTTGAAACATTGGAAGAGGAGTGCAGGTGGAAAGCATCTAGAGGCTTAGGCAGTGTGCAGACTTTAGATTGAATTATTCTGCCACAGCTGCACCCCAGAACCTCTAAAGCCTGAGATTTAAATGGAAAAGAGCGACACTAATTGTGTTCTGGAAATAACTGCATTTCCATACTTTTGTTGCTTTAATATGAACCCTAACTGAAGCTATATATATATATATATATATACATACTGTATATATATATATATATATATATATATATATATATATTATTCACAGTGCCTCTATATTAGGATTTAGTTGGCACTTTACTGTTAAACCTCAAATTTTGCACTTTAATAACTTTGCAACCGTTCAATAGATTGACACAGAATTCTGCAAGTGTGGTCTCCTGTGATAGATCTCTTGATGTGCCAAGTTTCATTCCAGTCGGATTTGTAGATTCTCAGATTCAGATAGTGAAAAAAATGGAATATTCACCTGTTTTTGCAGTTTTTTTCTCATCACGCTGCACAGATCCGGTGCTGAATGTTGGTGTGTCATTTTTATGGTAGAAAGAGCTTGAGAGACAGAACACACGGCATTTATTTGATGAAAAAAATATTAATCCGTTCCAAAGTTATAGCATTTTTAAGGCCCCAGTATTTTCAAAGGGATTTTTATTTTTCAGGATAGCTGTACAGAACAAAAAAGAATCTTTTTTCTTGAGGCTGCAATCCTTGTTTGCCACGGGGCAATCCTTGGTCAACAGAAAACAAATCCTTTTTCATGAGCCGCCATCTTGTTTTTTTTATTTTGCCCCCAAAAAACTGTTATGACTCTGCCCAGGGATGTCTGTCTGAGACATCTAAGTATGTTTCTTGCTCATCATGAGTTGATGAACAGTTCTTTGTGGTTTCCTATGTCCGTATTCACCTAGAAATGTTTTTATTATTTTAAATCCTTTTTTGTCACTCGCTAACTTCCTTTTTCATCATGGTGAAAAAGGAAATTGACTGGTGAACAAGGATTCACAGAAATTTTCATGACTGGATGGCTAGACCAGGAATCCTTGTTCACCAGCCAATTTCTTTTTTTGCCATGACGAAAAAGGAATGCAAGTGGCGAAAAATGATTTTAAGATGGCCATCTGTGCGTGAAAATTTCATGACCAGATGGCCAGACTGGCAATCCTTGTTCACAAGCCAATTTTCTTTTTCGCAGTGACAAAAAAGGATGTCAACAAAGAAATTCAAGTGGCAAAAAAGGATTTTAAGATGGCCATCTGGTCATGAAGACTGGTTTTCTGGAGATCTGGTCCCCAAAATCCCAGCCATCTAGTTTGGAAAAAAGTATCATTTTTCACCAGATGGAATCCTTTCATGCCACCACAGGAAAGGATTGGTGAAAAGTGATTTCACCTGGTGGAAAAGGATTCTGCCTGGTGAAAAACACTCCTTTGTTGTATATCTTTTTTTTTGCCTTTTTTTATTAATTTTTTGAGATGTGACCCCCCCCATGGAAAAATCCCTGGTGTCTAGTGGCACCCCTACCCTGTGTTATACTATATATACATATATATATATATATATATATATATATATATATATTTTATTCTTTATTATTTTTTATTTTGTATCCGCCAGCTTTTGGGGGTCACAAAATCAATTATTTCCCCTGTTGTCTAGTGGTACCCCCACCCTCAATGCCCAAGTAAACATTGATGGCAGAGGTATCCCCCCACGGTCCCTTTGTTATTTTTTCCTGAAAAGCAAAAAGTCCCTCATTGTCTTTTGCTCATTTTCAACCTGTACAAAAAATCCATCGCTGATAACGCCCATACCCCCCCATCCAACCACCCACTGTGCACCCCCCTCCCCACACCCCCTGTGATGTCTCCACAGACCTTCACTCACCTCCAGAGGTCCCAGGTTCAAGACCTGCTCCACCAATTGAAGACACGTCTTGCTGCTGGAACCAGCAACTTCAATATGAACCAAGGTAATTGCACTTCAATGTATTTCAGTGTGGGGGGCGTTCAACTTATAGCCATAACTCAGCCATTGTTTGTGATTTTGGCCCCACATTTTCAGCATGGCCTTTTGGGGACCACACCTCATGAACAATGAGAAATAACGCTCACCTCCTTCTATAAGTAAATAAGCTGAGATGGGTACACTATAGGACAATGGGGTGAGTGTTATGGCTGACAACCCAAAGGCACACCCCAACACCTGTTGGTGTGTGCAGGGTGGGAGTGGGGTGTTAGGGTTGGAAAACCTAATGTCATATTTCCCTCCTTTTTATGGTTTGATATAAACCCTAACTGATGCATTAACGTAGTTTTTTGCAAAGAATGTCCTTCCTTTTTAAGATCTTGTAATCGTAGCCTTATTTACCTGTGCTCTCACCCATCTATAGTTGTTGAGATAGAGTAATCGTATCCTTATTTGCATGTGGGAACTCAGGGCCCAAATCTCCGATCCCTCCAAAGATGCATATATTTATGTATGTCACTGTGGAAAGGCCCTGTGCTTCCATTTATAGGACAACAGCAAAAAAATTGTCAGTATAGCCATCTTAGTACCTTACCTCATGTATCCAGTGCAGAAAATTTTGGAATCCCTGCCAAAATGTAATTCCATACAACTATAACGCCAATCCGTGCTACAGGTGCAAAAACACATTTTGGCCAGGATTTGAAAAATGACAGCTGTGACATATTGTACATCAGGTGGGGTAGTAAGATGTCTATGTTGAAAATTTGGTGTCAATATATTAAACGTTTCCAAAGTTACAAGCATGCATAGTGAAATTGCAACAAATGGTCATAACTTTACCATTTTTATATATTTTGACCCCACATTTTCAACACAGCCTTCTTATAACACCACCTCATGAACAAGGGCAGGAAAAAGTTTAAAATCCTGCCTGAAAGGTGAATTCACCAAGCGACTGTGAAATTACCTTTCAGGTGGTAGATGCATAATGAAAGTCATATTGTTCATGAGATGGGGTCCCCAAAAGACTATGTTGGAAGTTTGGTGTAAAAATGTCCAAAAATGGCTGAGTTATGAATATAAGTTGAAACCCCCAGTGAAATACATTGAACCACATTTACCTTAGTTTCTCACATTGCAGTCACCGGTTCCAGCAGCAAGATGTGTCTTCAATTGGAGAGTGGCTCTCGAACCTTGGACCTATTTTGGTGAGTGAGGTTGTGGGGGTATACTGGGGGGGTGTGGGGTGATGGGTGCTGAGTGGGAGGTGGGGAGGTCAGATTAGTAAGGGACCATTTTATGTTGGAAAAAAAACTGAGAACTATTTTCTTTATTTCAGGCACTGGGAACTCATTGGCGGGCAGGGAGAATAAGCATATACATAGGGGGTCAGTGATCAGCAAGTAGGGGGGTGCACTAGACACCAGGGAAGATAACTACATACAAGGGGGGGCAGCGATCAGTGGGTGGGGGGTGCCACCGGACACCAGGGAAATATATTTTTCAATAATGGGGATGACTATCGGCGGTTGGGAGGTACCACTAGACACCAGGGAAATACAGATCCTAGTGGGGCAAGAGAACCAAGTCAGAAAAATTAAGAGCACCTGATGGCAATTACAGAGCTCCACCAAGGATCACAGAGACAGTTGGAGGTTAGGTATATGTGGCCCTTGTGATATTTCATATTTGCAGGCTAAAGTGGAGCTGCTAGAAAATGGACTTAGAACAATGTTTGGGTAGTTAGCTTCCCGGCATATTTTGCAGGCTGATCGGAACTGCTCTCAGCTTTGGAAAGACTTAATTTTTCTGACTTGGCTCTTGTGCCCCATCATTCTGGTACTCGGATTGTAAAGGCCTTCCTGATTCCAATGCAGTGCCCACGCTGCATTGAAGAGCAGAATTGATGGGGACACTGTCTATTGTAAATAAATGATACAGTAGGTGGTACATATACTTGGATAGCTACTGCTTCTATATGTGGACAATACTAATCCTGCTGTCTGCTGGTTGTACACACGTATCTTTTTCTTTCTACAGGTGCATAGTTTGGTGGTTTAAAGGAACACTGTCAACCCCCTTAGGTCTCAAAGTGTCCCTAGTTTAAAAAACATATTTTATGATTGCCAATTATGCAAAGGTTGTTTATATAGCTAGTAGTTTGATTCTGATTCAGTTTTATTTTTAAAGTAAAAAACAGACTGCCCAACATACTGGTGCTATCACACCAATACAGGTTTGTTTACATTCCTTGATCAACTCCAAATGTATCTTTTCTAGACTTGGGAACACCCACTAAACAGTCTAGCCCCTCATGATGCAACGGGAGTTCAGGAGGCAACTGCCTTGTGAGTGACTGCACTGTTTGGGTGTGTTTCTAATGCTCAGGAAGTATGCAGTAAGAACAGACCCAGGATTGTAAACAAAAACAAGGTTGTTTATAAATATACATTGCCATGCATTTCAGTTCTACTAAGCAAGGAGACAGATAAAACAAACAGCAACATCAGTGAATTTTAGAGAGGGCAAGCAATCATAAAATGTGGGGTTTCAACTAGAAATAATATGGTGAAAAACAGGTTGACAGTGTCCTTTTAATAATCATTATATATCATTTTTTATAACTGCTTTGCTTCCTATTAAACCACATGAGTAATGTTATTTATTTGCTTTGTGTGCTAGTGCACACTTCTCAGTTTGTGAATTTTCCATATTCTACCGAGCCGATTTTTCCCCTTACATAGTGTCATTGGATGAAACCTAGACGCATGAGGTGCGATTTTTAACTTAACTCAGCCTGGGCATTCTGAATTATATTCTGCATTATTCTGGTGGTTTTTCAGTCCTCCAATTATAATTTTATAATTCTGTGAGGAGCAGCCTTAAACATGCTGGGTTACTGCCAGCACAGCAAAGCACAGTAATGCCTGTTGACGCTTCTGTAGTGGATCGAAGTAAAAGTAAGCTTCGCTGTGCTTCAATCACACAGCAGATCTTTTTTTCCATTCATTTTGATTCATTTAAACATGCTGGCTGATTGCCAGCACAGCAAAGCACAATAAAGCCTCTTTACGCTTCTGTAGTTGAGTGGAGGAAAAGGAAAAGTAAGCTTTTTTCTGCTCCACTCAGACAGCAGTGGACTCCTTCAGGTCGACACCCCGATGGTGAAACAGGAAAAAAGACCATTACGGCGAGATTCATTGGTAATGGTCCTTTTTCCCGTGTTTCACTTTCTCAATGTTCTGCCCCCTCCGGACCAACTCCAACCTGGAGTTTAGAATCCTAAAGTCGGGGGCAGAAACCCAAAAAACACTTTTGAAACAGAGGCGCACCATCACCTGCATCGGTATTGTGCCATCGCTGTGGGGAGGTCGGCATTTTCACTGTCGACCTACCTTAGTGCTTCCCTCAGACAGTAGACTTTTTCATTCATTTTGCTATATTTGCACTTCTATAGCAGAGCAAATGAAAGGGAAAGACAGGCAGTGGCAGTAGGAAACAGTTGTGATAAGCCACTGTTTTCACCCATTAACACCTACTAAGGATTAAGCTGAAAACAATGGGAGCCATCACAGCTGTTCCTTATAACCGGGATTTGCTATGAAGAGGGATCTTATAGCAAGGGAGCACTATAGCTGTATGAAACCAAACAGGAATAGGAAGACTCTGATTTGCATTCAGGTAAAAGGATCTTTTTTCATGACTCGTGATATGGAAAAAGATTCCTTTTTCGTATCAGGTGGTCACGAAAAAGATTTGTAATATTAAAAAATAACATTTCAAAGGAATGTCTCCAACCGTGAAGTGCAGATTACGCCTAAGGGGTTCCCGATTAGCCAGCTAAGTATGTTGGTCTCTCTCCAGGCTGTCATTTTTTGTAGCTGTGGAAATTTTTATTTTTTTACTCTTTCTTTTTTGCAGAGCTGGCAGGCGGCTCCAGACCTTCTTTGGAGGGGCTTGTCTCTCCAGTCCTGGTGTGGAGGCAGCAGGACCGTCATGGAGCCTGCCAGATCCATTTTTCCAATGTCTTCCCCCAGGCCCATGATCGTGCAATGGGCGGAGCAGCTGGGCTCCACTTCCAAGGAGGCAGCCTTGTGCCCTTGAATGTGGGCCATTCCCATTCTGGCAGCATGCTTTTGCTGACACTCAGCCACAAATGGGTGTCGAACAACAGTGCGCTGCTCTAACCCCCCTCCCCTGGGGAAGGAGAGCTGTCTATGGACATTCGATCCTTCCCCACCCCTGCCGACCCCAAGCAACTAGAGTCCGTCCGTTCCCAAATTTGGGTTGCCGGTATGGCACACGGTGTGGCATCCAGCACCTCAACCCTCAGCGCCACTGGCCAGCTGAAATTTTTTTTTAAAGAAAAAACAGAAACAAGATGGCGGCAAATGACCAAGAAATTTTCCCATATGAAACAGGATTCCTTTTTTGTTTCATACAGCTATCTTTTCTTGCTTACTGAGCATGCTCAGAAATGATTTTTTCAAATCTTGAAAAATGTAATAACTTAAAAATGTCTTATTATTTTTTCACTAGACTAGCAAAAGGCACATCTGTGGGCTAGTCCCTTTCTGACCTGAAAATTTCAGAACAAGATTCCAAACCATCCGGGCTGTAAGCAAGTTCAAAGAAAAATCCCAGCAAACTCAATGAGTGAAAAAATGTTTTTTTCACCTCTCTGGAACTTGGAAACCAGACATACAACCAGAATGTAGCTTGCCACATCCAGAGATCTACCCTGGGTGACAGTGCATGAGCATTTGCATGCAAATCCATTGAATGGTTGCCAAGTTATTAAGTGCAAAATTTCAGGTTTAACATTGAAGTGCCTACTCAAGCCTAACTGTAGGGGTGCAACTGCACCCCTTTAATACAGATTATATATATATATATATATATACACACACATATATATATATATATATATATATATATATATGTAGTGCTCCCTCACTATAATGAACAAAATGTGGGGCCATATACCATTCATTATACTGGCATGTTTGTTTAGATACATAGACACTGTTGGCAGATAAGGGCCTATGGTCCACCCAGTCTGCCCATTTGAGTTTGTAAGTTCACTTTGTGTTTTCCTAGACGTCTGTTGTCCCATACCCCTGACCTCTAGAATTCACTCATGTCTATCCCATGCATTCTTAAATCCTGTGATTGTTTCAGCCCCCACTACTTCCTCTGGCAGGGTGTTCTACTTGTCCACCACCCATTCTGTGAAGAAATTTTTCCTCATGTTTCCTTTGAATCACCCTCCCTCCAGCTTCATCCCATGCTCTCTAGTCCTGGAACATCTTTTTCACTGTAAAATAGCGTATTCCTGCACCCTGTTCCTCCCTGTAAGATACTTGCATGTCTCTATCATATCCCCTCTCTCCCTCCTGTTCTCCAGGGAGTACATTTTCAAGTCCTTCACCCTGTCCTCATAGGACTTGTGATGCAATCCTTGTACCATTTTTGTTGCCCTCCTCTGAACCTTTTCTACCCTGTCTATGTAAGTAAGATCTCTAGAACTGTACACTATACTCCAGGTGGGGCTGCACTAGTGTCTTGTATAGTGGAATTATGACCTCCCTTTTCCTGCTGGTGTTGCCCCTGCCTATGCATCCCAGCATCCTATTTGCTTTACCTGCTGCCTTGTCGCACTGTTTCCTTACCTGGAGGTCATCAGAGATGATAACCCCAAGATTCCTTTACTGCTTGGTGCATGCTAGATCCTCACCCCCCCAACTGATATGTTGTTTGAGGGTTTTTGTGCCCCATATGTATTATCTTGCACTTCTTTGCATTGAATTTCAACTGCCAAACCCCTGACAATTCTTCAAGTTTCTGCAGGTCCCTCCTCATTCTGCCTACACCCTTTGGCATGTCCACTCTGTTACAGAGCTTTGTGTCATCAGCGAACAGGGAAATTCTGCCTTCTAGGTCCTGCACAATGTCACTGATGAAGACGTTGAATAGGACCAGTCCCAGCACTGATCCCTGTGGTACCCCAATGGTCACTCTTCCTTCTGTGGAGTGACAGTCATTTACCACCAACCTCTGTGTCCTGCTGACCAGCCAGTTACCCACCCACCACACTACTGTCCTGCCCACTCTCATATTCCCCAGTTTATTTAATAGCCTTCTATGTGCCACAGTGTCAAAGGCCTTGCGGAAGTCCAGATAGGCCACATCCACTGCCCTCCCCTGATCTACCTCTCTTGTCACCCAGTCAAAAAATTCAATGAGGTTGGTCTGGCACAACCTCCCCCTGGTGAAACCATGCTGCCTTGGGTCCTGTAGTCCGTTGGCAACCAGATGTTCCAACAATCTCTCTTTCAGTAGTGCTTACATGATCTTTTCTACTATCGTGGTGAAGCAGACTGGTCTGTAGTTCCCTGCTTCCTCTTTGTTCCCACTTTTGTATAAGGGGATGCATCTGCTGACCTCCAGTCTTTGGGTACCTCCCCTGTTTCCAGTGATCGGCTAAACAGGATTGCCAGAGGTTCAGCCACCACCTGTTTTAGTTCTTTTAGGACCCTGGGGTGCACCCCATCTGGCTCCATTGCTTTATCAACTCTTATTATTTCCAGTTCCTTCAGGACCCTTTCTCTTATAAAGGGACTTGTGTCCATTTCTGCACTGTTCCCACCCCTTGTACTCCCTTCAGACCCATTATCCTCCTCTTCCTCAGTAAAGACTGAGCAGAAATAGCGGTTCAATATGTCAGCTTTATTGTTGTCATCCTCCACGTGGTCCCCATCCTCCCCCTTCAGTCTCACTATCCCTCTCTTTGCCTTTCTTTTTTCTCTTATGTACCTGTAAAAGGTTTTGTCCCCTCTGCCCATTGATTTTGCAATGCACTCTTCTGTCTGAGCTTTGGCTTCCCTTACTGACCTCCCTGCCTCCCTTTGCTTCTCCTGGTACTTCTCCCTATCCCCTTCTGCCTGCATCTTTTTGTATTGCCTGAATGCAATCTTTTTGCGTTTCACTTTCACCGTTTCCTCCTTGGAAAACCATAATGGCCTCCTCTTCCTTTTTCCCTTGCTAACCTGCTTACTGCATAATTCTGTTGCTCTTGTAATCCCCGTTTTAAATATTGCCCACTGATCCTCGACCCCTGATTCCCGGCCCATTCCCATTAATGTCTCTTTCAAGCATCTCCCCATTTTCCCAAAGTCTGTTCCCCTAAAATCCAGGATATGTGTTTTTGTGCAGTTTGGTTCTGCTCCTTCTGTGATTCCAAACCACAGTGACTGGTGGTCACTGTTCCCCAGGTGCTCCATGCTGTTACCCCATCACACTGTCCCCGTTTGTTAGCACAAGGTCCAGTATTGCCTTCTGCCGAGTTGGTTACTGTGACAGGGAGCTCCTGCCACTCTTGAGGACCAACCTTTTCTTAAATCTGTTGCAACAGTTCTTCTATTTCTTAGTCTATTCTATCCTTTACAATTTCTAGTCCATAAGGTTGGCCACCTATGGGCACTCCCCTCCCCTTTCTTGACTATGCTATAGTGTCCTCTTTAATTTTCCTTTTCCAGCTCAGGTCCTCATACAGGGAGGTTATTGTGGTAACCTCCAAGCATGCATAAAACAGGTTGTGTTTATCGTTGTTGGATTTTGTATGTAATAGCACTCTGTCATAAAATACCTTGATGTATATACCTTATGTTTATGAAACCTGTAAATGTTGAAAATACCATGGCACTAGGTGTGTTTGATAATGGTAAAAAGTACTAGATGACTATTATAGAAATAGTTATTTGTGCTATTTAAAATGCATGTAAATTGCTGTAAACTGAACAAGTCTGAAATGTTGTGGTGATTTGCATATATCCCATGATGCTTTGTGTTATGGAATTATGTATGATGTTGTATTTCTTTGAAACTTGATTTATTGCCAATGCCCTTTGGGGTAACCCTTTTTCAGTGTTTCTACACTGAGGTTCTTTGTTTTTAGCTTATTTCAGACTTTTTTTCTTTTTGAGCCCCCACTACCCAAGCAAATGGGACCCACATAGGGATGAAGGGTTTTCACTGAAAAGTGGTTAGATCAGAGATCAGTGTCAGTAGGTGCTGGCTAAGTACAGAGAAAGGACATACATAGTCTGTTGCTGCATACTGATGTACTGAAGAATATGCCATTGCTTAAAGGTTATCTCCTGTATTTTGAATAAACATCACACAGAGATTGTGTGTTGAATTTGAAGTTCAGTGTCTGGTCCATCTGTTATCCCACAACCCCTCCACAGTTCCATGAATAGTTGCTTGAGGAAGACACCTTGAAGGGAGTCCAGGAAAAATCTTCTCCTGGTTGATGCTGCTGCTGGGAGGCTCCAGTCTACATCTGGAATATTGAGGTCTCCAACCAGCACCACCTCACCCTTGTCTGCCATCCTTTGGATGGCTAGTATCAGCTCCCTATCTGTTTTTTTCTCTCCTGGGCTGGTGGTCTATAGACCACCCCAGTGCGGATGGCTGGCCCCATTTTTCTTTCCCACTTAACTCACAGTATCGCTCCCCCATTTTGTTCCTCCTGGATCTCTATGGTCTTTATGCATACTTTCATATAAAGTGCCACTCCTCCTCCTGTCCTACCTGCCCTGTCTCTTCTGAATATGTTGTAGCCAGGTATGGCCATCTCCCAGTCATGGTTATCATTACACCAGGTCTCTGTGATGGTCACAATGTCCAGGTCCGACCGCACCAAGACAGCTTCCAGATCCTCCATCTTGTTGCTAAGGCTCCTGGCATTGGCACACATGACTTTCCATGATTTGAACTCCCTGGACTGTTTAGCGGTTCTACTCCAGCCCCCTTCCTGGTTGTCCTTTATCTCTTGTTCCCCCTGCTGTCTACCCTTCTGTTGAATGTTGCCCCTTTTCTGCCTATCCACCTCATGGGTACTTATCTCCATCTTTTGCACACTGCTTTGTAGAGCTATCCACTCCTCCTGTTCACTAGTTCCACTGCTAGCTGTAGGGGTGGGCAGTTAGGTACCCTCCTTGCTGGCCTGCCACCCCCCTTGACTAGTTTAAATGCTTATCCATGTAGCATTTAAACTTATCATTGAGTGCTTGGTTTCCCCTCCAGGATGGATGCAGGCCATCAGGCTTGAACTAGCCTCTATCCCCCCAGGTGGGTCCCCAGTCACCAATGAATCCAAACCCTTCCTCTGGCACCAGTTCTTCAACCATGAGTTAAAGTTCCTGGTACATGTGTCCCTACACTCTCCCATGCCTCTCACAGGTAGTACTTTCGAGAAGATGACAGAAGTAGCTACTTACTTGAGATCCCTCCACAAATTCCTAAACTCTTCATGAACTTCCTTAAGCTCCTCATTTGCCAGGTCATTAGTACCTAGATGGATAATGACATCCAAGTCACCCTCCCTTCTTGTCTTCCCAGTGATCCCCAGGATCTTCCTCCCATCCCTCTATGCCATGGCACCTGTTAGGCACCTCACCTCCCTGTTCTCTCCCTCCTGTGTTCCTAGTTGGATCCCTCTTATGATAGAGTCCCTCACCAGGATTCACTTCCTCCTCCTCTGTGGTCTACTGCTCTTCCCACTGAGGTCACCTCCTGGTTGACCTCCACATCCTTCCCTTCCACTTCTCTGGGTACCTCTGTTTGGTTGTCCCCATTTTCCAGTGTGGCATATGAGTTCTGGAGTGGAATAGAATCTGGGTTGTGCCTCTGCCTGACTGTGCTAACCATCACTGAGCCCACCATCATCCAAGTGCTCCTCATTCTTGGCATGCTTTGAGGCAGCGACGTCAGACTGGGTGGTCTCTGGATAGGGGTGAAGGTACTCCTGACCCAATTTACTTCTGCTCTGAGTCTGGCTACCTCATCCCACAGTCCAGAGAGATGCATGAAGATAGGGCAGCACCTCAGAGTCCAAAAGGTCTGCCTGAATATGGCTGCACTGCAGCCACTGCATTGCACCAGTCCCCTCATTATACTGCACTTATGCTGCTACTGAAGCTTTCCTAGTACCCTTATTATTAATTTACTGTCCTAAAAATCCTGTCACCAATCCTCAGATACTTTTCTTTAATCTTTCATTGAGGGATCATTTTTGCAGTAACCATGATCCACAGAAAACCTCTGACAGGCAATAAAAAACACAACACAACACATCAGTGTCTTGCTGGGGATATTATTTATTGTTGTAGAAAAATTCTAAACTCAATTAAATAGTTAAAAAGTCAGCTAAAAAGCGTACACACAGCACAGAACTGAGCAGAGCAAAACAAATCTGAATTTCATGCTGTAATAATCATACAATCTGTTCTTAGCAGTCAGTATTTTTCCTGTTCCCAACTAGAATTATTTCTTGTTAGATTATGAAGCGCTCATTTTTATGTAAATGTTTTACTGCTTTCCTTCACACCCAATTGAGTTTCCTTGACTATTTCAGTAACATAGGAGACGTATTAGTAACCACAGTCATAGAAAAATAGCGGGGACAACAGCGCTGAGGCTCTGATGCATTTTAGCTGAATGGCGTGACTTCATTCATTTATTTATTACTTCACTTTTTTTGAGAATGTATGCCACAGTCTGTGTTTGGATATTTCAGTAACATTCCTGGTTGCTGCTCTGCAGGACACCCACAACTGTACATATGGTTCACTTAAATGCCCTCCAGAAAATGTGCACTCTGCAACTATACTAAGAACAACTGAAGCTCAACATACCTAGTAATCATCAGAAAAGAGAATGGAATCTAGTGAGAGCCACTACTGGTTCCAGTAACTTTGGTGGATGAGTCAAAATGATGTCAATAAACTCACAGAAGCAGCAGATGTGTTTCTCCATCACAGACATACTTGCAGCATGGGAATGACAGGCAAAAATGAGACTGGGAGCTAAATCAACTAGCGATAACACAGGTACTCAAAAATATGTATGTTTTCACAAACACACTCCAAAAAACAGCAGCTTCAGATAGATAGAAAGACAGACAGACACAGTGTGTGTGTGTGTGTGTATAATATATATATATATATATATATATATATTTCTTTGCAGAAAACTGCAGTGCCTGCAATGGCCCTGCATGTCCGTAGGCAGACGGAGTCTTTCATTGGCTCAAAGGCCGCTGCGTATCTGCATCTGCACATGCAGGTCCCTTTGCGATCTGCATGAATGAGGATATGATTCCACTATCTGAAAAAGAGAGGAAATTCTTAGCAAAACACTACGTTAATGCACCAATTAGGGTTCAAGTTAATGCCAAAAAAGTAGAGAAATGTGGCATTAGGGTTTCCAATCCTTACTTCCCACTCCACCCACCAAGCAACAAAAGGAAAAAACACATTAGGATTTTGGATCTCCAGAGTCTTGGCAAATCAGTGGTAGGGTCTTCCTTGTTTGAAAAAAGGACATCACTTCTGACATTGTTTGTTCAGGGAATCAGGTGGGCATTAGGGTTGATAACTCCAGGGAAGACCCCACCACAAATTTTCCAAGACTCTGGAGAAGCAGAGTGGAATCATATCCTCATTCACACAGGTTGCTTTGGGACTTGCGTGAACAGATGCAGACATGCAGGGGCCTTTGAGCCAAGGGAAGACTCCAGCCACCTATTGAAGTTCAGGACCACTGCAGTCCCTGCACTTCTGTGCAGCGACAGATGTAAATAATTTATTAATTAAGTAATTTATTTATTTTACTTTTGGTAACTGGATAAGGCCCACTAGACACAAGTGCCTGTTTTCAGGGGTGACCTGGGAGCACTGGGGGTCAAGTGACTTGCTCAGAGTCACACAGTATACAAGTGGATGTTGTGAAAATCAAACCTCAGGTCTGCTTGGATGTACTATGCTCATTCACAGCTCATTACTCTAACCTCTAGGCTATACTGCCAGCCTAATCATGGGGCCATCTGGTGGGCTGTGGAAGTGCAGGGCCCTTGGGGCCCTCTGTTTGCATGTGGCCAGAGATATAGATGCACAATTTTTTCTCATTCCCACAGGTGTCCTATACTTTCTAATTGCATAGTTTTTAATTTTGGGGATCATCTTTCTCTACTGCATTTGCTTTCTTTTTTAATTAAAGTACTGTGTATGGTGGTAGCCTAGTTTTATTGTATGTATGAAATGTTAATGTTTGCAGTTGGGCTCACCACCAATTCCTCATTCAATTAAGTGAGGTATGTAATTAATTAATTCCACCTGTGATGCTGGATGCCTGTGCACTATTTATGTGAGCATGTCTGCACTTAGGGGTTGTCTGATGAAGCCTGGTTGCCCAGGTGAAATGTAACCCGAGGCGGTTTAGCCTTGCTGCTGTATATTCTGTCTGTATCAGTTTGCCTTATGTGGACACAATAAAATTTACACTGCTAGCATCCTATTTGCAGTAAATTGCTATCATTCTATGTTGGGTGCTCCTATGTTCTACTTAATGGCCAGAGATATAGATGCACTGGGCAAACATGTCATCTGTCAGCCAATGTACAGGTCCTCTGCCACCCACAGATGCAGAGGTGCAGGTCTCTATGCCAAGAAGAGAGCTGTCTTCACAATAGGGTTCCTGGTGGGCCCATGTGGGCAACCCTGCAGCTTGCATTTCTAGGCTGGGATGGTGGGTGTTGCATAACAGCTCCATCTTAGCACTCTCACCCCATGCAGCTGGGTCACTGAGCTCACCCCAAAACTCAGCTCACCACCATGGGATCACAAAGCATATCTGCTGGGGTGAAGATTGGCCCTACACACAAAGTTTCTTAATAATTATCATTTTTTTTAATTTTTACCCCGGATTTTTAAGATAATCATTTTATGACTCCCCTTATAAACATGACATATTGTCCAAAACAACATTTGGCACCACAAGTGTGAAAAGGTAAAGGTATTTTTCAACCAAGATTTTAAAAATGACACCATTTATGAGGTGGTGTGGAAAAATGCTATGTTGAAAGTTTGGAATTAAAGTATTGAGAATTAGCAACACTGTGAGTGAATGTTGTAATATTACAGTGTTCATTCATAACTTGGTCATCTTATCATGTTTGTACATGACATTTTCTGCATAACCTTCTTATTATCCTATCTCATGAACCCGTAGGTGAAAATGTTAAAATCCCCGCCACAACGTTACTCCACATCACAGGTGCAAAAACACATTTTGGCCTGGATCTGAAAAATGACAGCTGTCATTCATGAGATGGAGTGAAACAAATGGCTATTTTGAACATTTGGGGTCAAAATATTGAAAATTACCAAGGTTGTGAGCGAGCATAGAAAAATTTAAATGTACTTTCATAACTTTGACATTTTGACCCCCAGACTTTCAACATAGCCTTTTTATGAACCCATCTCATGAGCAAGGGTAGTGAAAAGTTTCAAATCCCACCCAAAAACAATTTCACAAAGTGTCCATGAAATCACCTTTCGGGCTAGATTTGCATAATTCCACCACCAATGGTCATGAGGTGGGGACCCAAAAAACCATGTTGAAAATTTGGGTCAGAATATGCAAAAATGATAATTTATGAATCAAAGCTTAAAATCCCATTGAAACACAGTGAACCTAAAACTGAAGGTGGACAAAGCAATGGGTCCTGATGGAATTCACCCCAGAATTCTAAAAGAATTAAGGGAGGAACTAGTGAAACCACTGGCTACTCTTTTTAATAAATCATGGGAGAATCATGGGAGGTACCCGAGGACTGGAGGAAGGCGGATGTGATTCCCCTTCACAAAAGTGGGACCAAGACAGAGGCAGGAAACTACAGACCTGTCAGTCTGACCTCTGTGGTAGGAAAAGTGATGGAGTCACTTCTGAAGGAAAGAACAGTTGAGTACCTAGAGGCCAGTGGAGCACAGGACCCAATGCAGCATGGGTTCACAGCGGGAAGGTCATGTCAGATGAATCTAATAGATTTCTTTGACTGGGTGACCAAAGTAGTAGACCAGGGAGGGGCTGTGGACATGGCCTGCCTAGACTTTAGCAAGGCATTTGACACAGCCCCCACACAAAAGATTAATAGTCAAATTAACCAGCCTAGGAGTTGGTCCCAGGATGGTAGCCTGGGTAAAACATTGGCTGCACAACAGGACACAGAAGGTAATTGTAAATGGAGTCCACTCTGAAGAAAGAAGGGTTACTAGTGGGGTACCGCAGGGTTCAGTATTGGGTCCAGTCCTTTTTAATCTCTTCATCAGTGATATTGCAGAGGGACTGGAAGGAAAAGTATGCCTTTTTGCAGATGACACAAAGATCTGCAACAGGGTTGATACACAAGGAGGCATGGAAAGGATGAAAAGGGACTTGGCAAAGTTGGAGGAATGGTCAGAAGTATGGCAGCTAGGATTCAATACAAAGAAGTGCAGAATAATGCACCTGGGAAACAAGAACCCAGGGGAAGAATACACAATGGGTGGGGGGAGGTAGTAACAACAACAAAAAAGGAAAGGGACCTGGGGGTAATCATATCAGATGACCTTAAGGTTAGCAAGCAATATGAGAAGGCAGTAGGGAGGGCTGGGGGTATACTGGGATGTATAGGGAGAGGCATCAGCAGCAGAAAACAGGAAGTTGTTATCCCTCTGTACAGACAGTTGGTGAGACCCCATCTGGAGTACTGTGTCCAGTTCTGGAGACCCCACCTCCACAAGGACATAGACAGGATAGAGGTAGTCCAGAGGAGGGCAGCTAAAATGGTGCAGGGTCTGCAAGAGAAGCTGTATGAGGAGAGACTAAAGGAGCTTAATATGTATACCCTTGAGGAAAGAAGGAAGAGGAGGACATGATAGAAACTTTTAAGTACCTCAGTGGAATCAACAAAGTCCAAGAGGGTAGCATCTTTCAGAAAAAGAGACATGCAAGAACAAGGGGACACAATTTAAAGATAGAAGGAGGGTGGTTCAGGGGCGATGTAAGGAAGTATTATTTCACAGAGAGGGTAGTGGAGGCATGGAACAGCCTTCCTGAGGAGGTTGTGGGGTCTAAAACTGTGGGAGAATTCAAAAATGCATGGGACAGACATAAGGCAGTTCTTGTGGGGGGTAGGAAGAAATAGGCTGTTGGTTAACTAGGATCTGCGGCCTATCCTGTAGGTAGGGAAATGGGCAGACTAGATGGGCCAAGCGGTCCTTATCTGCCGTCAAAGTCTATGTTTCTATGTTTCTATGTAACAACACTTACCTGATTTTCTCATATCTCAATTGCTGGTTCCAGCAGCAAGATATGTCTTTTACTAGAGAGTGGATCTGCCCTGTGGCACATAGTCAGGTGAGTGAGGGTGTGTGTGTGGGGATGTGGAGAGGGTGTGGGGCGATGGGTGCTGAGTTGGAGGTCAGGGTGGTATGGGTGGAAGGGCACAAGTCAGGTCAGATTGGCAAGGGACCATTTCCTTGTTTACAGGGTTTAAAAAAGAAAAAACAGAAAAAAAACATTGAGAGGGTTTTCTTTATTTTAGCAATATTCCAACAATGGGGATTGGTCACCCTAGTGTCAGGCTCATATTTGGTGGCATAGGGGCATGGGCACCTCAGTACCACCACGCATACCTCTCAACTGCTATGAATTTTGCATAGTGCTATGATTTTCACACTCAAATTTATCTTTGCTTCACATAGGTTTACTGATGTACTTAATAATGTTCTGGTTATTTCTGAACACACGAACTACTAAATCATTGAACTAAGTTGATAGAAACATTCCTTATCATTAACTATATGGGCCCATTATTTGTAGATGTATTATTGTTTAAAATAAGAAAGTGCTACGCATTCTGGCCCTTTGCTATGATTTGTGAAGGCCAGTACTATGATTTTTAATGCTGAGAGGTTGAGAGGTATGCCACCACATACATAAGGGGAATGATGGCAGTGACCTGGAGGGGAGAGGGGTCAAGAGGAGCGGTGCCAGTGGTGGGCACCCCAGTCTGCTCATATGTTAAAAAAATATGTAAAAGACTGGGAAGGGAAGCTGGCCTGGTGGCACTGAGTTTTGAGGTGCTGAATACCACACCTTGTGCTATGCTGGCAAACTAGGTTCAGGAATGAGCCCAGGTTGTTTGGGGTCTGCAGGGTGGGGAGGGTGAGGAGCAGGATTGAGCTACCGTGAGGTGGCTCTCCTCTCCCAGGGAGAGATGAGGGGTTTCCCTGACCCTTGGCTGCCAACTGGTGGAGGACGGGTAGCAGTTTGGGCAATGGGGAGACCAAGAACAGCTATGGGGTGCAACAGAAGAGGCCGAGCCGGTACCCGGCATGCATGTGCGCCTCCACGCATATGCGCAGCCATGGCTGCCAGGATCCCAAGATCGGGGAGAAAATAGAAAATGTAAATTAAAAAAAAAAGACTGGGATGGGCAGGTTGATGACCTGGAGGGGATAGGGAAGAAATAAGCAGTACTGGGGGTGGGCATCCCAGTCCACTTAAAGAGCAGATAACCACTGATTTTATCTCAGATTGATCACAGGCTTAAAACTACTCAGTAAAGTGTTTATTGCTAATACTTGTCTCTGTCTTTTTATTTATCTGTCCTGTACAACCTTCTAGTGTTCTAAGTAAGCTGTAGATCCAGAAGAGATGTGATTTTTTTTTTCAGCCTCACTCAATGCACCATGAAGCTCGAGACTACTGAAGTCACTACCAGTAAACGACTTGGGCTTCACAAGTAAGCACACACCTACTCAACACTGTACTTGCTTCCAAATGGAATCGGGTGTGCTTATCCGCATGGATGACTCTAGCGTACGAGAGTGGGTTAGAGTGTGGGCAGGAACTGAGTGTAATCTGAAGCTCCATGTAGTCGGGCTGTAAGAACAGTTAGGTTTTTTGTTTAACTTAATTCTGAATACTACATTGTTTGCCAGTAAGTTAATATAGACAACTGTTTCCGATGCCTGAAATTGTATCTCATATCACTGATCTCGTGTCTTTTTATCAGTTATGAGGAACTGCTGTGTGGTTAAAACAAGGCATACAGTCTAAATTTAACAGTCATGTACAGTAACTGATAGAAAATGTTTTGCAGTTCACCAAGGTTTCAGGCATAAAAGTGGACCGTGCTTATAACCAAAAGGCATAATTGAACAGACTGTATGCATAAGATCAGTAATCAGTCCGTTTAAAAAAAAAAGAGAACAAAAGAAAAACATATATTCCCATAGTCAAAAGGGAGGTTTACTGAAACCAGCAGCACATATTCCATCTGCCTAGCTTATTATTCCTGTCAGCCCTCATTCAAGTCTTTGCTTCCCACTAGCGAAAGGTGGAGAACTCTTCCCCGTAAGTCCTCTGCACATGCAATACTTACAGTGATTTATGGAAGTTTGCCACAGCAATTGGAAGTAGTAACCTGTAGGAGTTGTGACTCAGTCTCCTACCATTCAGACTGCCAAAAGTGCTGTTTTCCATGAAAAAAAAAATCATTTCTTTTATGTGCACTGTTTCATTTGCATAACCCTGTCCCTTTTTTTCCTCAGTGTTGCAACCCCCCAACCATGACATCATGCAAGGGAAACAAAGTTTTTAAAGGGACACTGTCAATTTTAAGCTGACTCTTTACACTGCAAGTAGCTGTATCTAGCATTAAAACATGTGTAGAAAAATTCTAGTGATTTGATTGGCTCAAAGCAGCTCAGAGCTGTGTAATCATTGACCCATAATTACACTCCCGAACTACTTACAGCCATTCAAGCCCTAGAACATAAACATAGAAAAGTATCATCACTCTCCCACATTCTGACAGGAGCTGTCACTTCAGACCTGTCACTTCACCAGCAGGCAGTAAAAGTGAAACAACATCTACATAGAATGGCAAATTATCTTTTTGGCCTACCTGCATCAGAAAAACATTTTTCCAGAAGCTTTTCTACAGACTGTACTGCTGTAAACACTACCAAAATAGAAGGCTGCACTTTGATTATGGAGATAGTTAAAATCTGCTATTTACTGTACCAATAATGCCTCATTATGTAAATTAGTATACAGGTTATTATATTCCTGGGGTCACTATAGAAATAGGAGACTACATCTCTCAGTAAAGAAATCTCATCAGCTAGATAATGCACAATGCCATGTTTTGAAAATAAATATATAAGAGCATATATTGTTGAAGTCACTACATAAATATAAGATCGCACCGCATAGTCAGAAAATTGGAAAACAACTTATTGTACCCACAATGCCTTGTTATGTACATCTACATATTAGGTGCTATACTGCAGTCACCACTACCAAAACACCATTGAAATAAATGGAAAATTATATTTCTTTCATACTTTAATATTTCCAAAAAATATATACTGAACTGATTTACATGAGACGTTCTGGGATTGTGGATTCTGCCATGGACAACAAATCCTGAAAGTTTCATGCAAATCTGTAAAATCATCTTTCTGCAAGCAGCAAACCAAACATCAAGTTTAACATAGAACTCACCAGCCACCTGAACTACAGGGGTGTGGTAGCACCCCTATAGTTAGGGTTGAGTAGGGTACTCAATGTTAAACCCCCTAAATTTGCACCTTAATTGCTTTGGAAGCATTTGACGAAATTAGCTGAAATGTTGTATGTGTTGTCTAGGAGGCAAGGTCTAAATCTATGGAATGCTTTGTGATGGTAGCTTGTGCAGTTTCTGAGATCCGGATATGTCATTTTCCTGCAGACATCTAATTTTTTTCCTATACTTGACATGGGATTTGGATTTGTTCTCACCTACAGCCTAGATGGAATGGATTTTTTTCCCAAAACTTTCAGGATTGAAGCCTGCTGTATCAAGGTAGTGCCTTTGGAAGGTTTTGTGAAAAAATATTAAACGGTTCCAGAGTTGCAATGATTTAAAGTTTTTTTTTTCTGTTCTGAGCATGCTCAGTAGGGTTTTGTGATGATGTTCTGATACACCACCAAAACGACTGTGTTACAAAACTGTTTTTGTTTTCTCACCATTTGCTTCTCAAAGCATGAAAAGGTTTTTGTGCTGTCAGAACTGCCATCTTGTTTCTTTTCCCCTCAAAAAAACAAACATGGAAAATACTTTAAGTGGTGCAATTAAAAAAAAAAAAGCACCTGAATCTAGTTAAATGGGACCTGTTTAGCTAGATCCTGATGCTTTTTTTTTTTAATTTGCCAGAAATGCCTTTACTGGGCACCTCAAAATCCCAGGTGCTCAGCTTAGCAAGAGGAGCCATTTGCCCGTATTCTCTGTGTGAGAACAGTGGGCCTTTGTTGAGTTCTGCAGCTACAGCTGGAGTCTTGCTGTGGGCTGCAGTGAGAGGAGTGAGCTACTGATCCCCCTTTCTATCTATCTATCTATCTATCTATCTATCTATCTATCTATCTATCTATCTGTTTTATTAAGTGAACCAGGGTTCCCACTCCCAGTACCGTTTCCTGCTCTGCTGCTTCTTTCTCCCCCCATTCCACGTGTCCTACCAGTCCCTCCCAATCTTAATGTTCATTTTTTTTAATAATATATGTAAGCAGATGGGGTGCACTGCTTTTCTGAACCCCCCATCCCTCCAGGTTACCTGACCCTTTTTATATTCAGAGCTCCAACACTGGGGTGCCCAATCCCAGTGTCTGACTTTAACCTGAAAAAAAGAAAACAGTCCCTCAGTGAATTTGTTTGTTTGTTTTAACCTGCAAAACAGAAAATGGTCCCTTGCCATTCTGACCTAGCCACCCTGATCTCCCACTCAGCACCCACCATCCCACACCCCCACACACCCTCACTCATTTGTACACAGCCCACGGTGTAGATGCACCCTCTGATCAAAGTCACGACTTGGTGCTGGAACCAGCAACTGCAATATGAGAAAGTAAGGTAAGTGTGGTTCAATGTATTTCAATTGGGTTGTCAACTTTGATGCATAATTTTGCCATTTTTACATATTTTGAGCCCACATTTTCAACAATGCCTTTTCGGTACCTCTCCTCATAACCAATGGCAGTGGAATTATGCAAATCAGGCCTGAAAGGTGTTTTTGTGGTCACTTGGCAAAATCATCATTCAGGCAGGATTAGAAACTTTTCACCACCTTTTATCATGAGGTGGGGTCATAAGAAAACTACATTGAACATTTGGGGTCAAAATATTTAAAAATAGCAAAGTTATGAGTGTACATTGAAATTTTGCAACACACACTCTTAATTTTGGTAATTTAAATGTTTTGACCTCAAATTTTCAATGTTGCCATTTCTACACATCTCTCATGAATGTGACAACTGTCATTTTTCAAATCCTGGTCAAGATGTGTTTCTGCACCTGGGGCACAGAATTTTATTTATTTAAATGTTTCACCAGGAGGGCATACTGAGCTGCTAGAGCTCATTTCCAGATGCATCCTGGAACAAACAGTTACAGCATATAGGCACATAGAATATACAATTTTAAAACACAAATTATAAACACATATTTGTTATAAATTACAACTATGTACAGAGTAATTAGCACAGCGGCGGGGGAGCAGGAACGGATACCAATAGCAGGGTGAAAATACAAGCAATTGTACTGTTTGTTCCACAATGCATCTGGAAATGAGCTCTAGCAGCTCAGTATACCCTCCTAGTGAAACATTTAAATAAATAAAATTCTGTGCCCCTTGTGCAGAAACACATTTTCACTGTCGCTATGCAAAATCACCCTTCGGGTGGGTTTTGAAAATTTTCTCTACCCCGTTCATGAGGTGGGGTTATAAGAAGGCTATGTTGAAAATCTGGGGTAAACTATTATAAAACAACCATGTTATGAGCGTATATTGAAATTTTGCAATGCACTCCCATAACTTTGGTAATTTTGAATATTTTGAACCCAAATTTTCAACATAGCTTTTTTTTACATCACCTCATGAACATGACAACTGTCATTTTTTCAAAACCTGGCTGAAATGTGTTTTCACACCTGTGCCACGGAATAATGTTTCAGCTGAGATTTGAACATTTTCACCTACTGGGTTCTTGAGGTGGGTTCCTAACAAGGATATGTTGAAAATTTGGTGTCAAAATATTAAAGAGCTAGTGTACTACCTAAAACTAATATTTTAAAAACAGCCAACTATTATATCTTGTATCTGAGGTACTTTTTCTTTTCCCTTTGTTTAATTAGAATATTGTTTGCTTTTGATGTTAGTAGGTGTGATGTGTAGAACAGCACTCTGCCTGGCAGTTGACACACTTAGCTCTACTGCCCCCCACTACATCACCAGCATTGCGACCTCACTGACTGGCATCACTGCTGCTTAGGAAAAGCAATTCAGTGACTGCTAGGTCATTCACCTGTGATGTCACTGTCAGTGAGATCACAATGCTGATGATGTTGTAGGGGGTAGTGGAGCTAAATATGTCAGCTGCTAGGCAAAGAGCTGTTTCACACATCCAGCACAATATTATCACATAGAAGACTTTCTGATGAACAAAAGAAAAAGGAAAAATACTTAAGAAATAAAAAGTTCATAATTTATTTTATTTTTAATTTTAATTTTATTAAAGTCTTGGAATTGCAACATCTGAGTCAGTGACCCATTTACAAAGGCTCCACATCAAAGAATGAAGGAAACAAAAACAATTTACATGGTACAATAGACAGGGTGAGAGGTACAGAGTACAAAACAACCAGAAGAAATACAACGTAAGTGCTGCAAAGGTTACAAACGTTACATGGCTTGAGTTTACATAGTACATGTAACATAGCTATCAGGTGTTACTTGGACATAACTTTTGCACACAGTGCATGAGTGGCCAATGGATGACCTTGTCAAGAACATTTAGGATACAAATCTAAGGTTAAGCAAAAGGAGTGAATGGGGACCAAATGGGGGGAGGGGGGATAACTGAACAGCCTGAGATGGGCATTGTACAACATAGGGTGCAGAGGTGAGATGGGGAGACAGAGGGTAGGAGACAGAATCAAATGAAGGGAGTTTGCTCTGAGTAGGAGACAGAAAAATACCAGGAGAATAACTAAGGTGGTAAAGGGATAGGGGGAGTCTGGTGTAGGTGCAGGGAGGGGCAGTGAGGAATTAGGGGTGTGGGGGGAGACCAGAAAGGATAAGTGATACAGGGTGAGAAAACAAAACCTAGGGGTTGTCTGCATTTGGGGGAATGGGGCATAAAGCTGAGGTGTGACCAGGGGTAGGGAGATTGGGGGAGGGAGAAGGCAGGGGTAAGAGTGGTAGAGGGAAGGGGGGAGAAGGTGCTGTTTAGAACAGAGGGAGTCAAGTAAATTAGGAGAGGCAATCATAACTGTTGTGTTTCAGGGAATGCAGTCTAAGTTTGGTTTTGAAGGGTCCTAACCTGGAGCCAGTGAGAAGGTCAGGTGGAAGGTTGTTTAGCCAGCTTGGGGCTCTATACATGAATGTTCATTGGGCTTGGACAGTGTGGCAGAAGGTGACAAGGAAAGTGGGATTGGATGTGCTTCTGGTGAGGCAAAGGTTACTGCTCCTTTGGAGAAGTGGCAGAAGCAAGGGGAGGGCACACACAGTAATAACCTTTTTTTGTGAAAAGGCATGTCTGGTAGAAAATTCTGCCCTGAAGGTTCAGCCAGTTTGCTGCAGTATAAAGGTCACAGGTGTGTGTGTAGCAGTGGGCACCAGTGACAAGGTGGCACACCTTATTAAGAGCAACACTTAGTCTCCTAAGTGAGGAGTTGGTGGCAGAATCATAGATAATAAGCCCAAAGTCAATAATAGAAAGGATGACGCTAGTGACGGCTAAATGGAGTGCTTCTTGGGTCATGCTATGTCTGTGTCTATACAGGAGCCCAAGCCCGATGCAGACAGTTCTGGATATTGCATTGCTATGTTCCTGGTAGGACAGGTGGCTATCGAGGGTTATGCCAAGATACTTAAAGTTGTAGGCTTGTTCAAGGGGTGAGCGGAGTTTGTTTATGATATGAAGCTGTGCATTTTTGTGCTTGTTGTGTGGGCTGGTGAAGAGCATCGCTTTGGTTTTCTTATAGTTCATAATTAATTTTTGCTTGGAGAACCAGGCCTCAACTGCAGAGAAACTCTGTTGCAGGCTATTGGCAAGGGGTAAGGGATTAGGCTGGCTGGTGAGCAGCACAGCATCATCCACATAAAGGAGCAGGTTGGTGGGGCAGACTTATGGCAGTGTGTTAAGGAAAAGGATAAATAGGAGAGGGCCTAGGATTGAGCCTTGGGGAACACCAGAGCATACAGGGTGATGGGTAAAGAAGGTATTGTGTATTTTTACCTTTTGGGTTCTGCCTTCGAGGTAACTTTTAAACCAAGTAGTGACGCCGTGTGAGAGTCCAAGGGTGGGTAGGGACTTGAGTAATGGAGAGTGATTAACAGTATAGAATGCCTTTGTGAGGTCAGTGTAGATAGACCCCACAAGGTGACCATGATCTAAGGCCTTGTGAATAAAATCAGTATATTCCAGAAGGGCAGTGGTGGTGCTGTGCCCCTTTCTAAATCCATGCTGTTGGGCACATTGGATATTATAGGTGTCCAGGTACTCAGTCAACTGATCGGCAACTATGCATTCTAATGCCTTGGAAAGTGGGGGCAAGATGGAGATGAGATGGTAATTTGAGTGTAAGGCCCTATCACCACTCTTGTGAATGGGCATCACCACAGCAGCTTTCTAAACCAAGGGGAATTGACTTAGCCGAAGGGATAGGTTAAGGATCTTGGTGAGAGGAGCCAGGACAGTGTCTAGTGTGAGGTGGAGTAATTTAAGATCAAGTGTGTCACTACTAAATCTTGAGTTGATGAGTATCCGCAGCAGATATTTTTTTGCTGTCCTGGGTGTAACTGCCTTGAAGTAGAAGCGGGGAATATTGGGGGATGGATCTTTGTTATGGTCACTGACCTGGTGGGGAGAATCAATGAAAAAGTTGAGAGGGAATATCTCACTGAGATCAGTTAACGCAGTTTTAAATATATCTGCAGTTTTGGATCCTGAGTGGTGGTTCCATTATAATTGAGCATTGTAGGAGGGGATTTATTGGGTTTGAAAGTGAGGTTTTTTATGTTCTCCCAGAATTTTTCGCTGTTACCCCAGAAGGTGGAGAACTGGTTTCGGAAGTGGGTGATTTTAGCAGTATGTACAGTGTGGGTGCAGGCATTCCTGGCTTCCTTGTAGCGTTGCCAGTCTCTAGTGCATTTAGTGGCATGAACAACATACCAAAGGTGGTCACGAGAGGCCATGAGTTGTAGGAGTGATGTGGTAATCCAGGGGTTGCTGGCCCCTTTGCTTTTCTGTTTTTTGAGGGGGGCAAATATGCCACAGACTTTGTTAAAAAGAGAGATGAAGTGCCCAAATGCTAGGTCCACAGTGGAAGCGGTGTCGATAAATGACCAGTCGCACTGGCAGAGGTAATCTTGAAACTGTGAGAGCTGCCCACATTTAAGGGCATGCTGATACGTCATCCTATTGAGGGATTTGGGAAGCTGATTAGACTAGTGGCAAGCAATCAGGGAGTGGTCACTAAGGGAGTATGGTAACACCATAGTATCCAGCATCCTGTCTGGGCAATTGGTGAGAATGAGGTCAAGTAGAGTGTGTGTCCCAGTTCTATAGTTGATCCTGGTTTAGGTTTGAATCATCTGTGTAAAGGCATCCTTGTGGGGCCCAGCCTCAGGCGTGAGCCAGTTGATGTTGAAGTCCCCTAGAGAAATAATATCAGAGCACTTAGGCAGCTCAGTAATGTAGTCTAGGACTGAGTCAAATCCAGTGGCTGTGTCTCTGGGTGGGATATATACCAACAGGACAAAGAGATTTCCCTTTGCAACCCAGGGCTATTTTGGCCGCTAGGGCCTGAGCACTATTCCCATCGGATAGTGGAGGAAGGGCATGACCCTGAAGCATATCCGTTAGGTAAATAGCACACCCACCTCCTTTATTCCCAAGCCTGTCCTCTCTGAAGAGAGTGAACCCATCCAGAGCTACACTGGAGTCGTAAGTTTTGGGGGATAGCTAAGTTTTGGCAACAGCGAGTACGTTTGGCTTGTGCTGTTGTAACCAAACTTGCAGCTGATCAAGTTTAGGTAGTAGACTCCGGACATTAAGGAACGCAATCTTCAGGCCACTGGAGTTGGTGAGTATGATATGAGGTTGTTGAGGGGGCCAGGGTTGGGGTGAACATTACCTGAGAGCAGTAGAAGTAATAGGGCATTGTGGAATAGCAATAGTTTAAGAATTTTAAGTTTTCTGATAACTAGACGCATGGAGGTACAAACAGGTGACACGGGACAGGGAGTGAGGAGAGGTGCAGTAGTAGGAGGGGGCAATGGAGGTAAAATCAAGGGGAGTGAACAATATTAAACAATGACCACCAGAGCGGGAAAAGGACACAACAGAGGGGAAGGGGAAGATGAGTACTGCGCATGCGCGGTCTTGCAGAGACAAGGGAGGAACAAAGAAAAAACAGCATTGGAACTCTGAGACAAACACTGCTCTAAAAAACAGTTCTGATTAAACTAATGAAACACACTCTAACAGATAAAGCTATGAAATCTCCTGTCGTCTGAGGGCAGTGCATAAAAGCAATCAATTAAAATAACAGGCAGAGAAGGCTGACTAGGCCCAGAAAACTGGAGCATAAAGCAGTAGAAAAAACTATCAAACAATTCTGCTGACAGATAAAGTTAAAAGGTGAAAAGGAAAATTGGATGGAAGTCTATAAATTCTTCTTTTTCTAGTGCAGGAATGCTGGTCTGAAGAAAAGGGCTTCCAGTGTGTCCATATCTGTTTGGCGAATACAGGCTGCTCCTGCTTGATGCTGGAAATGGCACTCTAACTGGGAGCTGAAGCAGGGTAGGGGATGGAGTAACAGTGGAAGGAGACAGATAGAGGGCTACGGTACCCAATCAGGGTGCTGAAGCACGAGCAGACTTGATAGACCAATAGGCCTACTCTGCTGGCATCTAGTATGTTAGCCTGTTTGGTGAATACAGGCTGCTCCTGCTTGATGCTGGAAATGGGGACTCCGACTGGGAGCTGAAGCAGGGTAGTCTGTTTGGTGAATACAGGCTGCTCCTGCTTGATGCTGGAAATGGGGGCTCCGACTGGGAGATGAAGCAGGGTAGTCTGTTTGGTGAATACAGGCTGCTCCTGCTTGATGCTTGAAACAGGGCTCCTACTTCTTAAAATGTGTATTATTTTCCTGCCTGCCTGTTTTGGCTCCACTAGCTCTTTAAAAAACAGCACAGTTTTGAAGGTACATTGACATTTTCCTATGCACGTTCATAACTGTGGTAATTTTTAACATCCAACATTGCATAGAAGGGCAGGGTCAACAGGGCCCTGCACTTCCACAGGCAGATGGAGTCTTCCCTTGGTGCATGAGTCTGAAGGCCATGCAAGTCTGCATCTGTTCAAGAAGGTCCCAAAGGGACCTACATGAATGAGGATATGATTCCACTATCTCAAACAGAAAGGAAATTATTTGAAAAAAAAAACCTTGTTAATGCATCAGTTAGGGTAAAAACGCCACAAAAGTAGGGAAATGTGGTATTAGGGTTTCCAGCCCTAATTTGCCATCCCTGCCACCCCTACCCCCCAAGCAGCAAAAGCAAAACATATTAGGGTTTTGGGTCTCTGGCTAATCAGTGGTGGGGTCTTCCTTGGGGTTATCAACCCTAAAGCTCTCCCCTCCCCCGAGCCCATAGCCTCCAATCCAAAGCCCAAGGTGCAGCTCCAATCCACTGCCTCACAGTGATATACTCTTTAAAGGTAAAGAAGTATGTCTCACCACATGCTGCCAACATAATTTGTTGTAGCTTTCTCCACACAGGGCCCGCAAGAGATCATGTGTGACGTTGTTTGCTCATGGAATTGGGTAAGTATTAGGGTTGACAACTCCAAGGAAGTCCCCACCACTGAGTTGCCAAGACTCCAGACACCCAAAATCCTAATGTTTTTTTCCATTTGCTGCTTGGGGGAGTGGTGGTGGTGGGGAGTTAAGGCTGGAAACCCTAACACCACATTTTTCTACTCTTGTGGAATTGTTAGTCTTAACTGGTGCATTAACAAAGTTTTTGCGAAGAATAATATATATACACCTTTTTTCTTCAAAATGTTTGCTAGGAAAGACATACTGATCTGGTAACAGCTTGCTTCCAGATGCATCCTGGGGAAGGGGGAAGGGAAGTACAGTACACTTAAACAGTAAGGTCCAGTAAAATAAATGTCAAGTTACAATTGCTGTGTAACATGGCAATACAAAATACAGAATAAACCTACGGGTTGCCATGACCCATGGAACAGATTCATAGATTTAGCACTAGAACAAAGTGAGAAGTCCTGTAGCTAGGATGTGGACATTGGCGGACGATAAATGGGGGGGAGGGTCTTGCACACCAGTGGTGTGCTTAGCAGGGACAAGAGCAATCACAGGAGTGAGTTGTAAAGTATCTAAGAAGGGATTTAAAGGAAAACACTGGAAAAGACACAGCTTCCTCCAGACACTACAAAAACTCTTGATTAGTGCTTTCAGACAGTAACATCTTTTTTTAATGATTTAAAAAGCTACCCACAATTTCCACTTTCCATTGCTGGCAGCCACCATCACATGAGCAGCAGTGAGCTTCCCTAGCTCATTTTATGCTAATATGGCCAGCCAACCTCTGCTATTGGTCAGAAAGACATATTAGCGTAAAGTGAGCTGGGGAACTCACTGTTGCTAATGAGATGGTGACTGCCAGCAATAGAAAGCAGAAGTTGAGGGTCACTGTTTAAATCATTAAAAAAGCATTTAGAGGTAATTGAAAAAAAATGTGTCACTGTCTAAAAGCACAAATCAGGCATTTTTGTATTGACTGGGGAAAGCTGTACCTTTTCCAGTGTTTTCCTTTAAGGGAGTAAAGGGATATGGTGGAGAGGATAACAGGGGTACGAGAACACCAGAGTTTAGGGAAACAGAAGGAGAAAGCAGCTTAGCCTGCAGTGGATTTCACGGGAGGGAGGGAAGATGGGATCTGTGTTATGAAAGGAGTGCATGGTGGTTGAGGAGGGTAAAGGAGTTAGGTAAGGTAAGGGGATAGAGCCAAGCTAGAATCTGGAGATAAAGAAAGTCCAGTAGGAGAGGCAGACAGATTAGATACATAGATAGATAGACAGACATAGAGACATATACTGTATGTACTGTATACATGTTGAAGAGTCAGCACAGGGACTGAGATACAAATTGGGTAGACAAGCAAAACAGGGATTGTATAACCATACCTGGAAAAGGGCATTAAGAGATACTGTAATGATAACATTGATCATTAGGCCTGCTCTGTCCAGAATATACGTGTACTGTATGTTCCTTATAGCTGTTAGTGTGCACGAGTGGACTGAATGTTGCTGAATCACGCATGAAAGAAGGTAATTAAAATCTAAATTTAGTACTAGTAGTATCATTCTGCAGGTAGCAACAAATATGGTCTGAATCCCAAGTAACCAAAATCCATCCAATCCAGCCTAGTTATTGTTGCTTTAAAGAGTTAGCACATCACCTGACATTAATGTTATCTTTTAAAAGCAGTCAATTGTAACTTTTTATTGCACCTCCATGTGTTCAGTATTCCTTACTGTAACACCGTGTTGGCCAATCAGCCTTTTTGGTGTGCTTGACTGCCTCTGGAACATCCTTACCAATGCCATCCACTATTACCGCTCCTACTGTTCTCTCAAACAGCACCCCAGAGCTTGTTATAAAATGGCAAGGAAAAAATCTAGAAATGTAATCAGTTGAGATATCATCTGACCATGCATTAAATCTTTATGAATGCACTCACATATTAGTCGGGTTGCTGCTGATTTATATGTGCTGTTATCGTACTTCCTCGACCAGCGTGTGCCCCCCAAGGTCGCACCTGGAAATGAGTTTCGGCTCAACGTGCCTCTATCGATAACACATTTCTAAATAAATATCTCAAGCATTTTTCTTTTCCCTTTTGTTATTTGGACTATGTACTACCTGACAGTGCTAGGTGTGATGTGTGGAATAGCACTCTAACTGTGGACTGACATATCTAGTTCTAGTCCTCTTCGTATCTCATCAGCATTGTGACCTCACTGATTATGACATCAGGAACAACCAAGATGAGGCACTCAGCTGCTGCCACTGGATAACTTGTGATGTTATGTGTGAGGTCACAGTGCTGGTGAGGTATGAAGGGGGATAGAACTAGATATCTCTGCTTTCAGGCACAAGCTGATCGAGTCATGACACCTAGTACTACAAGGAGGAAAATCATCTAATTAATGAAAATAACCATAAAAAATACTTTTCAGGTAACAAGTAACTACCAGTTAAACATTTAATAACAATTTCTGTCTACAGTTTTTGGTGCTACTAGCTCTTTAAGGCATTTATTTGCAAAGGCAAAACAATATGAACACAGAGATTTAGTTTCTCTTAGATATAACAAATCAACAGAGCTATATATACACTGTATAAGTCTTTTGGCAGAGTTTTAAGAATCAAGTTCCTGTTCAGTGGATTTATTTTCTATAACTCTAGTCATTGCAAGACTCTGATGTACTAAATCTAAAGGTATGGACTTAGAGACCCAAACTTATTACATATACTGTAGAATGAATGATAGGCAATTATGAATTACAAGGCTATATAAAATAGGTAAAGAAATTCCCGTGTCCTGATTGGCCAAGACGTAACCATCACCTTGAGAGAGCACAAGCAATGGCTAATAAAAGTAAGTTCCTGCTGTCCTGGATGCAGTGCATGCCATATGCATGAGCCAGATGAATAGAATAATAGAATGCTAATTTGTAAACTGGCAGTCATTTATTATTTTTATACTGGTTACCCCCACACACACACACACACACACACACAGTAGTCAAACATACTGGCAGCCTTTCCACAGACAAGTCTCAGTTTTTCTCCTTTTCTTCTTTCTAAACTAATTTTTCTTCTGCTTATTTTGTTTTATATTGTGAAACACTGCTCTCTATTAAGCCACTCACTTGCTCCTCTCCCACTTGGTCTCTCACAGCCTTATTTCCCCCTACCCCACTTGATCCCCTTCAATCATTAAAACTTTTATTTTTTTTTTAATTTAAGACCTACCTGACAATGAATGCCACTGTTAACTGATCTGCATTTGTGTATGTGGCTCTCTGCTGTCTTCAGCTGCTGCTGCTGCTGCAGTCACCACTCACTCTTTTTTTTTAGTTGTTGACTTTATTTAAATTAGGACATGTTCAGACATACCTTACCTCCCAAAATTTGGGAGAATACTTCAATCCTCATGTGATACAGGTACATAACATCGTTCATTTCTTATCATACAATCAGAAGAAGCTCAGCAAGTAATGGTACAGGCAAATATAGAAGCTTTACTAACCAAAAAGAGCAGACTCATCCTTCCCTTAAGGTGTTAGGCTACTCAAACTGATTGTATTTATTTATTTAGCCTTTGTTTATCGGGTAAGTACACTAGACAAGTAATATGCCTATTTTCAGGAACGACCCGGGAGAGCATAAACATACAGAATACATACAAGGCATCTTGGGAGGAACAGCATTTTACAGGAAAAAAAATAACAATTACAACAATTGTAGAAAAGCAGATGCACAAGCAACAATTACACAACTTATTAAAAGACATAGATAGACATTAGTGATTGCTGAGGATTCATTTCATTACAGAGGCTAAGAACAGTCACACACTGATGATTGTTTTAAGTGGGACCACAGGGAGGTGCGAAAGGTCCCATGGGAGGGAGCCGATCGGACATGATCAGGGAGAGAGTTCCAGAGTCTGATATCCTGTAACACTATAAGGTATAGGAACATTATAAAGAGAAAATAGTAGGGGAATGCCAATGGATCTTCCACTCCATCAAAAGATAGGGAACCAGTCTCTGAGAAGGGCCTGTTCCAGGGGGAGCCAAATATCTTCATATTTGTCGAGTTGCCCTCTGACTAGTTATTGTGTTTTTTCCAGTTTCATTACTTGCATAAATGACGTTATCCAGGAGGCTGTCGAAGGGGCCTGTTTGAGTCTCCAATACAACGCCAGCTCCCACATTCCTACTACTATACCAATTCTCCATAATGATTGGCCTCCCCTAGGTATCCAGTTACCTAGTGTAGGGAGCCCCAGCAAAATTTCAATTGGGTCTAATCTAGGTATGATGTTTTGAGTTTTTGATAGGACATCAATATCCCCATACAAAACCTATAGACTTTAGGGTACTCCCAAACCATATGAAAGAAATCGCCTACCTGGGTGGAGCATTTATAAGAGTATGGGGGATCTCTGGATCTATTATATGCACTAGCTTGGGGGTGTGGTATGTTCTTAAACAGAAATTGTATTGGACTACTCTCAGACGGTTATTAACAGAGCAATTTAAGATTTTTTTTGAGATTAGTCTCCAGCCCCCCCTCCCCCCATTAGTCCCTCTGGGTAGATATCCTCCTCCCAGGGCCTTTTGATTCTCTCCATAGGGTCCGATAGACTCCCCAATAATATCCTGTAGCACCTATTTAGTGGTTTAAAACCTTTAGCGTTGGAGAATTTTGTAAATAATTCCTCCAGGGGAGAGCGTTGCAATGTTTGAGAGCCTTTATGTGATGACATCTCTCCCAACACTTTGTTTCAAGTCTAAGGTAGAGAAAGTACTGGAATGTGTATAAGTTAGGCTGTTTTTAAAGCAGTAAACTGATGCACCTCCCGTCCCTCCAGGATTTGGCTCAGCCAGAATAAGCCATGGGTGTTCCATACTCTGATACCTATGGCATCATTGTTGGTTAGGCCACCCCCCCTATTAATAGAACCTCCAGGGTTGTATCAGGTGATAGACATGGGGTATGTCCCAGTAATGAGTGGGCCATTGCCCATGCTTTCCAGGTTGCTCTGGTACAAGGGTTAGAGATGTTAGGGGGGATCTCCTCCCTCAGAGAATTGGCAAATGAAGTATAATAAAGATGAGGATCTCCTCTGCTCTCCATTTTCCTCCAGGTTGGAATTTCCTCCCCATCTCTTAACAGGTGTTGGATGTGAGCTAACTGAGCGGCCATAAAATATAGGCCCATATTGGGTAGATTCAATCCCCCCAAGTTCTCCAGAAGCCACAATATCTTCTTCCCGATTATAGATTTCTTTCCTTGCCACAACAGTTGTGTACAGGTCCCCTCCAGTGCCCTCAGATACTTCTGTGGGAGAGAGAGATTGGAATGGATTGAAAAAGGTAAAGTACCCGTGGCAGGATATACATCTTAATTAAATTAACACGTCCCAGTAGGGTCAGGGGAAGGGCCCTCCAATTAGTGCAATTTGTCTTTATTTTCTGAATCAGGTGCCTGTAGTTAATTTGAATAATTTGGGAGAGTTTGCTCGGGAGCAGAACCCCCAGGTATTTTATCTGTTGAGATGGATGCATTGTAGTCCAAGCAATCTCTATCGGTGTTCTTCTTTCTCCCGGGGGAGCCTTTCACTTTTATCCCAATTAATCTTGTGACCAGTTAAGGGCCCGTACCTCTCAAAGATCTTACGCAACACTGGCAACACCTCACCGGGGTTATCCAGAAATAACAGAATGTCATCAGCGAACAAAGAGATAACCTGATTATCACTTCCCACCCTACATCCCCTGATCTATCTGTCTCCCCATATGGCATTCGCTAGTGCCTCCATAGTAAGGACATACAGCAGGGCGACAGGGGACACCCCCTGTCTAGTCCCTCTGGACAGTGCAAAGGGAGCTGAAATAGTACAATTAGTTAATATCTGGGCTTGGGAGCTGGTAAATAAGGTTTTTATCCACTTGAGGAGAGGCTCTCCTAATCCAAAATTACAGAGGACCGCAAACATAAAGGGCCATTCAACCCAATCGAATGCTTTCTCAGCATCAAGTGTGAGAAGTCCTCTAGTGGGCCCCCCCCCCACTCCATCTATAAATGACATTGATGGATCTACGTAGATTATGTTTGGCCTGCTGTCAACATAGAAACATAGAAACATAGAATTTGACGGCAGATAAGGACCGCTTGGCCCACCCAGTCTGCCCATTTCCCTACCTGATGGATAAGCTGCAGGTCCTAGTTAACCAGCAGCCTACTTCTTCCTACCCCCACCCCCTACAATTGCCTTATGACTGTCCCATGCATGCTTGACTTCCACCACTGTTTTTGACTCCACAACCTCCTCTGGAAGGCCATTCCATACATCCACAACCCTCTGTGAAAAATACTCCTTAAATTACCTCTGAGCCGCCTCTTCTATCTTCAAATTGTGCCCCTTGTTCTTGCACACCTCTTTTTGAAAGATGCTACCCTCTTGGATGTTGTTGATTCCCTGAGGTACTTGAAAGTTTCTATCATGTCTCCCCTCTCCCTCCTTTCCTCGAGGCTATACATATTAAGCTCCTAAGTCTCTCTCTCTTCATATGTCTTCCGTGCAGACCCTGCACCATTTTAGTTGCCCTCCTCTGGACAGCTTCCATCCTGTCTATGTCTTTACGGAGACTGGGTCTCCAGAACTGCATGCAGTACTCCAGATGGGGTCTCACTAGCTGTCTGTACAGACGAATAATAACTTCCTGTTTTCTACTGGTGATGCCTCTTCCTATGCATCCCAGTATCCCCCCAGCCCTCCTTGGTGCCCTCTCACATTGCTTTCCCACCTTTAGGTCATCTGATATGACTACCCCTAGGTCCCTTTCCATTTTTGTTGTTGTTAGTATCTCACCCCCCATTGTGTACTCTTCCCCTGGGTTTTTGTTTCCCAGGTGCATTACCTTGCACTTCTTAGCATTGAATCTAAGCTGCCATACATTTGACCATTCTCTAACCTTTGCCAAGTCCCTTCTCATCCTTTCCATCTACCTTGTGCATCAACTCTGTTGCAGATCTTTGTGTCATCTGCAAAGAGACATACTTTTCTTCCAGTCCTCTGCAATGTCGCTTATAAAGACATTGAAGAGGACCGTCCAATACTGAAACCTGCGTACCTCCCACTACTAACCCCTTTTTCAGAGTGGGACTCCATTTACTATTACTTCCTGTGTCCTATTCTCCAGCCAATTCTTTACCCAGGCTGTCATCTTGGGACCCACTGCAGGCTGGCTAACTTGTATATTAATCTTTTGTGTGGGACTGTGTCAAATGCCTTGCTAAAGTCTAGGTAGGCCATGTCCACAGCCCTCCCTGATCAACTACTTTGGTCACCCAGTCAAAGAAATCTATCAGATTTGTCTGGCATGACCTTCCCGCTGTGAATCCATGCTGCCTTGGGTCCTGTGCCCTCTGGCCTCTAGATACTCAACAGTTCTTTCCTTCAGAAGTGATTCCATCATTTTCCCTACCACTGAGGTTAAACTAACAGGTCTGTAGTTTCCTGCTTCTGCCTTGCTCCCACGTTTGTGAAGGGAATTACATCTGCCCTCCTCCAGTCCTCGGGTACCACCCCATCCTCCCATGACTTGTTAAAGAGGGTAGTCAGTGGTGTCACTAGTTCTACCCTAGTTCTTTAGAATTCTGGGATGAATCCATCAAGCCCCATTGCTTTGTCCACCTTCAGTTTTAAGAGTTCTTTCAGAACCCTTTCTTCTGTAAATGGCTGGTATCAACTTCTGTATCCAGAGTGTTTCTACTGTTTGTTTTAGGTACTTCCCCTTCCTTTGTAAATACTGAGCAAAATATTTGTTTAGTATCTCTGCCTTTTCACAGTCACCTCTGCCCACCGTCCCTCCCTTTACTAAGCCTCACTATCCCTCCTTGGTCTTACTTCGCCTCCCTGATGTACCATAAAAGGTTTTATCCGCCTTCTTAACTGAGTTGGCTATCTTTTTCCTCGGTTTGGGCCTTTGCTGTTCTGACTGCCTTCCCAGCTTCCTTTTGCTTTAACTGATACAGTTCTCTGTCCTGTTCCTTCTGTGATTCCTTGTACTTCCTGAATGCTTTTTTTCTTGAACCTTCACTGCCACTTCCTTTGAGAACCATAGTGGTTTCTACCTCGTTCGTTTTGTTTATTTGCTTTACACAAAGGCTTGTTACCTCTGTGATGGCAGTTTTATTATTCCCCATTGTTCTTCACCCTTCCTTCCTGCCCATTTGCTAGTGCATTCCTTAGGCACTCACCCATTTTGACAAAGTCAGCCCTCCTAAAATCCAGTACCTTTGTCTTGGCTATTTGACTCTATTGCTGTGTTTATTGTGAACCATACTGTTCGATGGTCGCTAGTTCCCAGATGGCTACCACTTCTACATCTGTGATCCTCTCCTCCTCTCCATTTGAGAGAACCAGGTCTAAGATTGTTCCCTCTCGAGTGGGCTCCAATACTAGTTGTCTAAGGCATGCCCTGCTGAGGGCATCTAGAATAACCCCACTCTTAGAAGTGGCTGCTGCAACTGCACTCCAGTTAACATCTGGCATATTCAGATCACCCATCAGCAATATCTCCCTTTTTCTGCCATACTAAGTATACTTTCTATCATTTTCTTGTCCATTTCCTCCCCTGAGAAGGGGGGTCTGTATAACCCTCGTATGATTGTGGTGCCATTGCTGGTCTCCAAATTTACCCACAGTGCTTCTTCTCCTACCTGTTTACCCTTTTGTTCTGTTGCTTTGATTCTTCCTTATGTAAAGAGCTACTCCTCCTCCTCTTTTACCTCCCTGTCCCTCCTGTAGATAGTGTATCCTGGTATGTTTACATCCCAGTCATGGTTTTATGTGTACCATGTTTCTGTGACTGCCACGATATCCAGATGTTCCTCCATCAAGGCCACTAATTCAGGAAGCTTGTTACTCAGACTACTGGCATTGGTGCTCATTGCTCTCCATTTTTGATGGCTTTACTTTCTGTTGCAGCATCCCCACTGACCTTTCTACCTCGGTCTTTTTCCCATTTAGTACCCTGTTTTTGTAGGGAGAGGCTGGGATTTTCCTGCTGCTTATCAGTGCCTCCCCTTGACTAGTTTAAAAAGCTTGCCAATGAAGCATTTAAACCGATTGCTCAAAAGACTGTTCCTTCCTGGACAGATGCAGACCATCCTGCCAGTATAGGCTGGTGTCCTCCAGGTGGAACCCAGTCCCCAATGAAGCCAAACCCCTGTGCTCCACACCATTTTTTCAACCACTCATTAAACTGCATGGTGCAAAGTACCCTTGCCTCACTCATGCCATTTACAGGCAGCACCTCTGAGAAGGATACTGTGTGTGCTACTTGTCTTAGGCCTCTCCCCAGTTCTACAAAGTCCTTCTGCACTGCTCTAAGCTCATGTTGAGCCATGTCATTTGTCCCTAGGTGGACAATGACATCCAGCTCAGACTCCCAGCTGTTCTCGTGATCCTGAGGATGCCCTTCCTGTCCCTACAAGCCATGGCACCAGGCAAGCACTTTACTTCAGTTTTCCCTGCTCCCTCCAGTTCTATCTCCCTAGTAATTGAGTCCCCCACCAGGAGCTGCTTCCTTTCCTTGTGGCATCCTCTGCCTCCTTCCTGTGGGCCTCCCTTTGACAGGTGTCCTCAGTCCTTAATCTCCTCCGTGGTGCATCCATAGGGGAGCTGTGCTCCCCAGAATGGTGTATGGATTGTGGAGTGGAACAACTGACTGGGTGTGCCTCTGTTCCACCCTCCTCACCCTCCTGAGCCCACTGTGGTCCAACTGCTGTGCTTTTTGCAACCTCTGAGGTAGTGGTGGTGGCTCTGGTGCTCCCTGGATGGGGGGGGTCCCTTCCTACCATCCAGTCTGGCCTGGGGGAAGGTTTCCTCACTGCTGTCCAGTGTGGCCTGAAGATGAGCAACTTCCTCCCTCAGGGCAGAGAGTTGTCTGCAAATAGGGCAGCATCTCAGCCTCCAGAAAGACTCCCGGAAGACTGCTGCCCCACAGCCATTACATTGCACTACTCCCCACATGACTATGTACTTTTTTTGTGTGTGTGTGTGTGTGCTTGTGTGAGTGATTGGTTTGTTATATAGAAATATATATATATTATACAATGTGTATGATATTTTCAGTGCTGTGTGCTAGAGAGGATATGACATTGATATGCACCTTGCACTCTTGAGGAAATGATGTCAGAACCCCAGGTATAAAGGAACTATTTCCGGGTGTGAGGGGTGGGAAGGGGTTACTCCAAACTGTGCCCTCACAAAACAATCAACTAAGAGCTCTGACCCACCGCTTAAGATGCCTTCCATCTGCAAGATACTATACACAACAATTTGACAGAGAAAATCCCTGCTACTCAAACAGAGAAAAATCCAGACATTCAAGTCAGACACAGGTAAACCTCCCCAGCCCCAAAACAGCCTGGTGGTTTGTGCTCTGAAAGCAGTCAGCCCCAAAATAAGTGAGCTGTGCTTGAACTCTTCCTGCACTGAAAATCTTAAGAATTGTAACAATACTGTCTTTTCCTGATAATTGTAAATTCCTTATTTCACCTTTCAGTTAGAAGCAGCCTCCACCTGCAGTATATCTGCTACAAAGCAAAGACAATTGAAAGGTTCCTCCCTCTGTTGTGAGCACAACTCGCTTTTTGCAAATCCTATGTTCAGTATTGCAGTTCCCAACAAGAGATAGTTTGACTAGGAAAATTAAGTCCAGTGTTGCAGCTTGCAGCCAGAGGTAGCTTCACCTGAAGACTATGAGGTTATCTGATGAGCCTGCTAAAATTAGTACTTTTATCAAGGTCGGTAAGATTCTTCCAGAGCTATTGGCTGTTAAGTAGCTATGATGTAAGCACTTCCTGACACAGTCTGTCTTGGCCTTATAAGGCACTGAGGTAAACAAAGAAAAAACAGTTTTCACCCCCTAGGGACTGTCTGGGTCCAATACACAGCCTGTAACCTGCTCTCAATTCAGGGCTTATGACAAATTCTTAACCCAGTGAATACTCACAGTATTACAAATATTGCAATGCAAACAGTCAATCACTAACTCCAATCAAGTCAGAAGGGCAGAAACACAGAAAACAGTAAAATCTTAACAATTGTAACAAGTAAAGCAAACTCCACCTCCCTCTGTTGATTGAAAGACTGCCTTTTCTGATAATTTTAAATTGCTTATTTCACTCTTCAGTTAGAAGTATCCTCCACCTGAAGAATATTAACTTTCCTAAGGAATCTGCTTCAAACTAAAGACAATTGTAAATTGTAAAGTTCACCTCCCTCTGTTGTGAGCACTACTCACTTTCTTGCAAATCTTAAGTCCAGAGTTGCAGCTTGCAGCCAGAGGTAGCTTCACCTGAACAAATCCTCCTTGATCTATGTGCACTAAGCCTGGTAGGGCCATCTCCAGGATATTTGTCAGGGTCTTGGCTAAGATTTTATAATCTGCATTGAGGAGAGATATAGGGTGGTAGGAACTGCACTTGGTAGGGTCCTTCCCTCCTTAGGGAGAACCACAATGGTGGCCAGCTTCTGGGAGTTTGGCAACTCTCCCTGTTCTGGGGCATAGTCTAAAACTTCTCCCAAGAGAGGGCCAAGGGAATCCCAAGTATATTTATAAAATTCAGTGGGGATGCCGTTGGGGCCTGGTGACTTCTCCTTTTTGTCTTCCATACAGCCTCCCTTACTTCTTCAAGGGATAGGGGAGAGTTTAATTCATCCCTTAATTCTCCATTCAGGCACAGCAGTTCAACTCCCTGGAGGAAATCCTCTGTGTCCCCCTCAGGTGGTACCTGGGTAGTATACAGGTAGCAAAAATCCCTAAAAACCTTGTTTATTTCTTTTTGGTCAAAAGTAAAAGAGCCATCTGACTTAACCATCTTGAGTATTGCCCTTTCCGCTTTCTTATGTTTCACTAGGCTGGCCAACCACTTGCCTGACTTGTCCCCCTCAAAGTGCACGTGTGATTTTGTAACCACTAGATCTCGTTCAAGTTTCCAGGACACGATCTGGTGTAATTTCACCTTTAATAATTTAAAATCTATAACTAGTTGTGCTGGGGTTTTGCCATAGCTGCCCTCTCCAGATCCTGAATATCATGTATGAGTTGACCTTCCTTCTTAAGGGACTGTCGTTTTTTATATGCAGAGTAGGAAATTGTTTCCCCATGAATGAAAGTTTTTTAAGCATCCCACATATAGTTAATATAATATGTGTCCCCTTGACCTTGTTAAAGTCAATAAATTCTATGATTTTCTCAGATATACGATTAATATAATGACTCTCCAGGAGCACAATGGGATCAAGTCTCCACTGAGTTCCTGTGGGAGGCTGTGACCCCACTATCAGGTTTAACTGCAAGGGAGCATGGTCTGATATTAGTATGGGCCCGTACGTTGCCCTCATGTCTCCTGTAACCAGAGAGGGAGATACAAAAGTATAGTCTAACCTAGTATAAACTCTGTGAGATTGGGAATAAAAAGAGTATTCCCTATCACCCGGGTGGGTTTGCCTCCAAGCTTCAACCAAGGCCCTCCCTGCTATCAATTCCTACAGTGCAGCTACACTTTTAGGATATGGTTTTGTTTTATTTCCTGAGTGATCCAACCCGGGATCGAGGTAAGTATTGAAGTCTCCCCCCAATACTAAGTTGTCCTGGTAAGGGTCAGGGTCACACCTAGGTGAGTGAAGAAGTCTGGGAATCCGTTAGCCATATATAGAGTGCGTTGTAATCACCTCCCCCAAGTCCACTTCTGCTATAGCAAATCTGCCCTGGGGGTCCGCCACAAAGCTGTTCACCTTGTGTGGGAGACCAGGACATATCCAAATGGCCACCCCCTAGCCTTAGAGGTGAAGGGGGCCACCAGGAGGACCCGTCCCCATGACTGGGCCAGCTTATCTGCCTCCTCCCTTGTGAGATGAATTTCCTGGCATAGTACCACATCACCTCTTACTTTCTTAATGTAAGACCACACCATTTTCCTTTTAACCACAGTTTTCAACCCATTGACATTCCATGATAATACTGTATTGTTAGATCTGCCATTACTTCAGTGTCTTAATAAATATAGCTTCATCTACTTGGTAGTACCTTACCATAGAAGTTATAGTATCAAGGCATTGTCCAAATAGTCCACAACTTTTTATTTTAAACAGTCCCCCAAAAATAGAACCTTCCTCCCCCCACTCCCTATCCCCTTACAAACTTTAACCTCTTTGAACAATGTACCCCCCGAACTATTCCCTAAGTCCCCAGAACTGGTACACCTCTACAAAACTATTCCTCCCTTTCCTGCACTATAAGATGTCACTCCACTTCCTCCATTACTTTTCCCAAAGCACCCCTCCCTCGCCAATCCCTTGAAAGCCTTTATGCCCCCAGATCCACTCTCCCCCAGAAATCTCGAAGAATCTATCATCCTCTACTCTGCGTGGAGTGAGTTTCCAAATCCACTCTACTAAAAAAAACAAAAATATGTAATATAATCTTTTTTACATCCTATTAACTAAATATAAGGGTGCAAGTGGGGGAAGAGACCCGTGGCCGGTGAACTCCACCAGTCACAGGTTGGCACAGATTAAGGAAGTGACTCATCCTTTCCCATCCTAATAATCATCTCACTTGTGTACAGAACGGGTCAGTGACAAGAGGGAGAGCCACCCCAACGCCCAGGATCAAGCAGAGTGTAAGGCCTCCTCTGCACTGAAAATGCTGCCTGCAGATTACCATTATAGCTACTCCAAATAAGAAGCTATGCCCGTCTCAGCTACAGAGTGTTATGGCCTCCATAGGAAAGAGTCATTTTGTCAGTGTGTAGCAGTTTCCCCCGCCATTGCTCCTCCCCCCCAAATGGGTGACTGCCTTTTATGTCCCACCCAAGATGTTCCACGTTTCCCTTGCATAAAAGGCAGAGGCCCCCAGCAGGCTAAGGTGGGCACTAAAGAAACTGTCTTGGTATGCTGTCCCCATTAAGAATAGAGTGGGTGGGAGCCCAGTCCAGACTCCCCCATGGCTGGTAATAAAGAACTGTAGTCAATAACATTGCCCCCCCAAGAGGAGGAGTAAGTGTGTCCTGTGTTTCCCCAGCAGAGCGTTATCCAGACAGTCTCCCCCCCCCCACCACTCAGCACCAGTAACAGAACAGTTCTCCCCCAATCTGCATAGGGCCATCACGAGGGTTGAAATATCCCACTGCTCAAGAAACAACCAGAAAACATACAACAAGCCACATAATAGTCAAAGCCCAGAGTAATTAGTTCCCAAAGTTAAACATTTATTCAAAGGGGCCCAATAGCCCCAGTGAAAAAAGAGCTCAGTACATTTAGGAGTAAGAGGTCACTCCCTGCAGAAAGGGTGGGTTAGCTCTGGGATCTGCTCAGTCCCGCCCATATAGGCCTCCAAACTTGGAGTTATGGGCCGAGATGGTCCACTCCCAAAAAAAAACCCTCCCAGAGAGACAGTAAATCCACTGTATTTCAGAATAGTATACAGTCACCCAAGTTATTCTCCATTCCTTTCCGCATGCCCCTCATTGTTGCATCTCTGCAGGCCTCTCACATCTTCCAAGGTGGCCCCTGGGTCGGTGAAAGCTCTCTGCCTATTTACTGGCTGACGCACAATGAGTCTCACTGGATAGGCCATCATGAAGGGGGCAATTCAGGTAGTGGAGCCTTTTTTTTTTTTTTATTCAAATTTTATTAAAGTTTCCAAATAGAGAACGAATCATAGCAGTCGTAGTATGACCATATACATCGGATACAAGATATGAGTGATTAGCACTCCCCACCCCCACTACCCGACCCCACCCGAAAAACCCAGCGCCTTTTAATACCTTTAGCACTATATCTGCGAATGTAGCCTAATAGTGCTTAAACTTGAAGTGCATAGAGGGTTTGCAGTGGTCCCCAAATCCTATCAAACTTCTTAAGTTTGTTAAATAAACTGGCAAAGGTCCTTTCAGTTCTGAGGTTTGCAAGTAACTCCTGAAGCCATTCAACATATGTTGGTACCTCTGTATCCTTCCAGTGCCTTAACACCACCTTTTTTACAGACATTGACAAGTGGAGCCTCTTTTTTTAACATCGGCAAATGCTTGTCTCCTAATCTGCAGGGGACAGAAGAAATCCAGGAAGATACTGACCCTGGAGCCCTGTACTAGTATTGGGTCGGTTTTCTGGGCTGCTGCTAAGATTGCCTGGTGGTCCTGGAAGCACAAAAACTTGACCAGAAGATGTCTCGGTCTCTGTTCTGGAGGTGGTCATTGGCCAGGAGACTGGTGAGCACTCTGGATTTCCAGGGTAATTTCTGGTGTAAATTGAAGATGTTTTTTTAGCCAGTCTCTGATAAAGGTCAAGCAGTCTTTCCCCTCTAGTCCCTCCAGGAGGCCCACAATTCTTATATTACAACATTGTTCTCTGTTTTCGTGGTCATCCACTACTTGTTTAAGTATTTCAATATCTTTTAGTGCTTGTTGGAGGTCTGTAGATATTCTGGTCATGGCATCCTCCTGGTTACTAATTCAGGTTTCAGCATCCGTAATGCGCATTTCATGGGCTTCCATGGCTTCAGAGGTATTATTAACTAAATGCTGTAAATGTTGAATCTGTGCAGTCACGTTATCAGATCCAGACTGCATCCATGTGCCCAGCTCATATTTTAAATCCCGGAGTAATCTCTCTAGATTCTGATAGCCTGAGTCCATGGTTGTGCTCTCTACACCGCCGCCGGGTTCCTTCTGTAAATCTTGGGCCTGGGCCGAAGAGCTGCTAGGAGAGTCAGCAGGCTGCGAAGATGTTGCTGTGCTGTGGGTCAGAGAAAATATCAGTTTGGCTTGTTTCTTCGCAGATTTAGATATAGTAGACATTGGAGCACCAATAACAATTGAAATAAGCAGCTTTTTGAAGGTTATGCCTCAGGATGTTGCTGATTTTAAGTGGATCTGGACGGAGCTCTCCTAATACACCTCCATTCAGCTCCTCAGATAGGCCCCCCCTGCCACTCACTCTTGATACTAAAAGTGTCAGCTGTCAGTCTAAACTCCACATTGTCAAGTGCATATGCCTGCCTGCTAGATTCCTGCCACAACTTAAAGACTGGATCTACAACAATTTAAAAAAAAACAGAACTCAACTCGGGGGATAAAGTGTTTATTATCAATACTTTCTATGAAGAAATGACAAAATGATACAGCAATATAAAGGTGTAGTACCTATAATTAACATTCACAAACCAAGACAAATAGCGTCCCCTGCTGGCACCAACAGACTGAGGAACTATTTTACCTTTTTTAACCATTTATATGTGTTTTTATATTTAAAATGTTTTAATTTTATTTTTGTTAATTTCAGAAATAACCCATTTTAAGTACACAATAAGACATGATTAGGTGTGGATGGTGCTGGGTTTATTAACCACCTACCCAGATGTTGAAGGCACCTGGCCTGCAGCCTCATGCCTCACAACACCCCTGGGCATGCAGTAAATACAGCACAACCTGTGCCCTATTGTGTCTTACATCTTATGTAATTCCATCAAGGAGTTCTGGTGACATCATAAACCACAAGAGCAAAGCTAGAGGGGTTTACAGATGTTACTAAACACTAAAGATGAAATTGCAAGCCTCATAATTTACAGTTAGACAATTTTTTATTTTGTAAAATATATGTGCAAACACTGTTTATAACTGTCACAAATGAATCAATGTGTTTCCTTGTCAGCAGAATGTGACTCAATAAGGGATAGTTTACCACTCAATTTTGTAACGTAACTGGAAAATTGAAAGTCTGAGCCTGATATCGAGAAAAGCGCAAAGCAGAGCACAAAGGTTTGTGCTGTGCTTTGCAATTACCTAGGGAGTCTGAGGATGCTGTATTCATTCAGATTGTGCATCATCGCTGTCCAACTTAATATAGGGCCATGCCGGTGCAGTGCTAACTCAAGAAACACTGCCGTGACATGGATTCCAAAATGCACCTCAGGAGTGGATAACGCTAGAGCAATAGCAGCAATTTTCAAAAGGACCCATGCAAATGAGCCCAATGGGCATGTAAGGCACTAAGGGGCCATTTACATGCCCATTATGGGCTTATCTGCATGAGTAGCATGGCAGGTTAGTGCGGTGCCGCCCCCCCCCCAATAGTTCAGTCCCATGCATGTGTAGATAGCCCTGGTGCCTGGTGGTCCCCCTCTACCCACCAATTACCGGCCTGCAAAATTAAACAAAAACTCCCTGATTCCTAGTTGTCCCCCACCCCACCCCAATCGCCAGCCTCTATTAGAAGACCTCTCCATCCCTGGTACCTAGTGGTCTCCCTCCCTCTGATCACCAGCAACATTAAACAAAAACCTCCCTGGTGACAAGTGGTCCCCCCCCTCCCACTGATCGCCAGCCTGTAACAATAAACAAAAATTTCCCTGGTAGCAAGTAGTCCCCGTCAATTGCCAGCCCGTAGTAATACAAAGTAATCCCTGGTGCTAGTGGTTCCCCCCAACTTCGATTGCCTGCCAGTGTATGTCGCAAAGCCTTCTTGGTGGCAAGTGGTCCCCCTCCCACTCTGATCACCAGCCATGTCCTGACAGAAGGAAATCCATGTGCCTAGCTCCCCCCCCAGCACCCAAACCTCAGCCCCATCACAGACAACACAGTCCCTGCTAGCCAGTGGTCCTCCCTCCTCCTCCCCTGGCATCCAAACCCTAACCCCATCCAACTGTTGTGATAATCAGTGGACCAGTCCTGACCCCCATGTCTGATCCCTGGCCATTGTACACAGACAACAGTGCCCTACAGGACACATCCAGCTGTCAGCAGGTGGTCCCAGGGTAATCTGAGTGACAGATTACAACATGCACAGTTCTCCAGCTGGTCCTCCACACCCCTTGATGCATGTACCTGTGGCCCCACAACAGTCCCTGGTGTCTATAGGCACCCAACTGCAGCACTGACCACCCAACTGTCCACCCCAGCATCCCCCTTACCAGGAAGTTTGGTGCCGCAGGACCCAAAAATGACCGACACAGACCTTCACTCACCACCTTGGCCAGTCGCTGTCTGCACAGGCAGGGAGTGTGTGTCCTATTTAAATAGGGGTGTGGATGGGTGGGTGGTCGGTGCCAAGGTTGGGGGGCCACTAGACACCAGGAACTGTTGTGGGGCAGCTGGTACATGCATTGGGGTGGGGATCCAGCAGGAGGACTGTCCATGTTGTAATTTGTAACTCAGTTTACCCCAGGGTCGCCAATTGACAGCTGGGCATGTCCCTCAGGGCACTGTTGCTTGTGTACCAGGGCCGAGAATTGGATATGGGGGGTTGGGACTGGTCCATCAGTTGTCACAACGGTTGGACGGGGTCAGGGTTTGGATGCTGGGGAAGAGGGGGGAGGGACCACTGGCCACCAAGGACTGTCTTGACTGTGATGGGGCTGAGGTTCAGATGCTAAGGGGAAGAGCTAGGCACAGGGATTGCTTCTGTCAGGACATAGTTGGCAATCATTGGGAGGGGGGACCCCTTGCCACCAGGGCAGTTTTGCGACATACACAGGCTGGAGAGTGGAGAAGGGCATACTAGGCATCAGGGAGGGATAGTTATTCTAGTACTGACTGGTGATCAGAGGGTGAGGGAGACCACTAGGCACCAGGGAATGGGTTTTAGTTTTTATGGGTCAATGACTGGAGGGGGAGAGGTCACTAGCACGGGGGATTACCTTGTATTTCTACAGGCTGGTGATCAGAGGGCAGGGGGGGACCACAACACACCAGGGAGATGTTATTGCAGTAGGGGCAGGTGTTTGGAGGGAGGGCACACTAGGCACTCGGGAGGATTGTTTTGTATGCTGGGCTGGTAATCTGTGGGTAGGCACAATGGACCAGAGAGGGCGGGTGTGCTCCCCCACCAGCCAACGGGCTCACTGGCTACATTACCTCTGGCAGCTGGTAGGGTTGCATAGAGTAGGAGGGGTTTTTGTTCAACAGTATTTGTGCTGCACAAAAAGACCATGCTAAACCCTTTTGCGCACCATAAATCTTCTGAATGTTGGCTAACGCTGATATTCCTGTCCCCTTCCCCCCATTTGCGTACCCCCACACATAGTGATTTGCTCTGGTGCTAACCCTGTTTGCCGGTACATCCGACCCTTTCGAATATTGAGCTTCAGTGCAAACCCCAGTTTACACGGTCAAACACCGGTTAGCGCCTATGCAAACTTTTGAATATTGTGCCCTTGAGTGATACAGACATCTTTACAAAAAGTCATAATTCACATTTCTGCTAACACAAGTGTGAATCACTGGACTTCTGATCTCACAGCTGTGATGGAAAAAGTGTATGGCATATCTGGGAATTACAAGCGCTGGCAGGTGACCATATATATTATAATTTTTAATGGAAAGCACAAGAAAATCCCATAAAAGATGTCAATGCCTGCCACTAAGTATTTCATTTTTGCTTGACCTGTCAGAAGAAGCAAAAGTTTAGGTTTGGCTGGCAGATATTTTTTGACGGAGAGAGGTTTAAAAGACTAAAGTATTTTATTTTTTATCTATTTATTTATTTATTCTAGGATTACAAGTACCTTTGAGCCAAGGCTCTTTTACTAAGGTTCCACATCAGAAATAACAAACAACAAGGAAGCAACAGTGAAATAACAGTAAACAATTCATGTACAACAGTGCTATTGAAAGGGGTCAATTATAGGAAGAGTAAGGTGTAGAGGAGGAGGAGAAGTGTAGGCGGTTAACAGAGGCAGCTATAGTAAAATGGTGAACACAGCTAGGATGCATGTGCCTATAAGGAATGGGTAGGGTCAGGTACCTGGGAGTGGCAGAGAAACAGGGATGAGAGGGAGGGGAGGATGAAGATGCAGCCAGAGACATTTGTCGAAAAATAAATGGGAAGGAGTGATAGAAGAGAAAAAGGGGCAGGGTGGGGGAATAAGTGCTATAATGGGGCAAGGAGAGACTAATGAGGTGGTGTGAAGACCTGAGATTTGAAGTGGTGCCTCAGGAGCTGGGGGGAGGGGGACTGGAGGGGCCTGGGGTTAAGCACTATATAAGTTAGGATTAAAGCTGTGTAGGTCATCAGCTAGGAAAGGCAGTCACAGGAGCTAGAGGCAATGAGATGGGCCCGGAGCCTGGTTTTGAACAGACCTAGTGTTGAGGCAGAGGAGATGGTGTGGCTGAGACCATTCATCCAGAGAGGAGCCCTACAGGTGCAGGAGCGTTGGCCCTGTTTAGTTCAACAGCGAGGAACTTGTAGAATCTGGGCTGTCAAGCTCCTGGTGTTCTGCCGATTGGTGTTTTGATGTAACAAGGCAGTGACACCGGGGGGTGTGAGGCCAAGGTTGATTTTTCCCACCATAGCACATGTGAGATACTTTATACAGTTGGAGAGTTGGAGCCATCCGGATTGTTCATAAAGGGCAGAGGTGTGGGTGAGGTGGTGGGCACCAGTTGTGAGTCGGCAGGCTTTGTTCAGTGCAGCTGTTATACATCGGAGGGCGGACGTCGTGGTGGAGCCATAGATAATGAGGCCATAATCAGTAACTGACACCACAAAGCTCTGGACGGCAATCTTCAGGGCCTCTGTGGTGAGGTGCTGCCTGTGCTTGTAGAGTAATCCAAGGCGTGTGTTGGCAGCTTTAGCCACGCTGTCAATGTGAGCCATATAGGAGAGATTGGGGTCAAGCAGAATCCCTAGGTATTTGAATGAGTAAACTTATTCAAGGACAGTCCCCTGCTTGGTGGAGATGGCAAGGGGGTGTTGCTTGTAACGGTTATGTAAACTGCAGAACAGCAATGACTTGGATTTCTTGTGATTGAGGACTTGTTTATGATTGGAGAACCATGTTTCAACGGCACTGAATCTGAGTTGGAGGCTGTGTTGTAGTGGTGAAAGGTCCTTGTGCGTGGAAAAGACAACAGCATCATCAGTATGCAGGATGATTTGTTCTGAGCAGGATTGTGGTAGGGAGTTTAAAAAGAAGCTGAAAAGGAGAAGGCCCAGTATGGACCCCTGAGGGACTCCTGAGCAGACAGACAAGGTGTCTGAGATAGCATTGGCAATTTTTACTCTTTGAGAGCGGTTGTCAAGATAGCTTCTGAAGCAGAGGGCTGAGTCCGGCGCAAAGCCAGCAAGGAGTAGTTGGTCACACAGCAGCCGATGATTGACCGTGTCAAATGCCTTCCGAGAGGTCGATGAAGACAGCCCCAGTAAGAAGACCTTTATCAAGGGAACTATGCACTGCACCGGTAAATTCAAGCAGGACAGTGGTGGCACTATGCTCTTTTCTAAAACCTTGCTGTTGTGTGCACAGAGTATTGTATTTGTCCAAATAATCAGTTAGCTGGTCCACAACTATATGCTCTAGGGCCTTGGATAGTGGTGGCAATATGGAGATCGGGCGGTAGTTAGAGCGGCACCTCTTATTCCCACTTTTGTGGACTGGGGTCACGGTGGCAGTTTTCCATATTTCAGGGAATGTACTGGTGTGGAGAGAGAGGTTAAGAATTTTAGTTAGGTGACTGAGGACCTCGTCAAGTGTAAGTGATAGCAGCTTAAGGTCCAGGGTGTCACTGCTGATTCTGGAAGTGGAGATGGCTGAGGCGATGTGGCGGCGAGCTTCATTCATCTTAATCTCCCTGAAGTAAAAATGAGGGTGGTTTGACAGAGTGCAGGGTGTGTTAGAGGGGGTGTGACTGACTGTGAAGAAATCAGGTGGTAGAACAGTACTGAGGTCAGTAAAAGCCATGTTAAAGGTATTTGCAATGACCATGGGATCAAGGGTAGTGGACCCTTCAACAATTAACATGGCCAGAGGGGAATTTGTTTCCAGTAATGTCCTGATATTGTCCCAGAAAGCTTGACAATTTCCCCAGGTGTTGGTGAGGACATCCTTATAATGTGAGCTTTTAGTGTGACAAACGGATTTTGTGCAGGCATTACAGGCATGTTTGTATTTTTGGATGTCAGATTGTTTGCCTGTGGCTTCAGCCACTGCCCACAGGTGGTCCCTAGATTTCAGCTTGGAAAGGAGCTCTGCAGTTAGCCAAGGGTTACAGAGGGCTTTCGTTTTCCATTTTTTTGAAGGAGCAAAGAGGTCACAGGCCTTATTGAAAGCGGTGATGAAGTAGCCGAGGGCTAGGTTAACATCCGTCGCCTTGTAGATAGGCAGCCAGTCTTGCAAGGATAGGTACTGTTTGAGATGGGTAAGCTGACCACGGGGGAGGACTCTGCTGGTAATGATAATAGGGGGTGGCTTTAGAAATTTATTAGACCATTCACATATAACCGGGGAGTGGTCACAAGAGAGTCTAGGAGAACGGAGGTACGAGAGATCCTGGTAGGGTGATTCGTGAGAACCCAGTCCAGCAGGGTACTGGTGCCAGTTTTGTAATTTATCTGAGTTGGTGTGGTGACCAATTGTGAGAGGTTGGCAGCTGCAAGGGCATCCTTATGAGTGTAGACATCAGATGTGAGCCAGTTTATATTGAAATCACCAAGCAGAATGTGTTCAGAGCCAGAAGATTGGGAACTGACGAAGTTAAGAACGTCTTTGATGCCAAGATCTTGATCTTGAGGTGGAATATATACAGAGACGATGGTGAGGGCTTTTTGATTGGGACCTAGAAGAATTTTAATGAGTAGAAGCTGGGCCGAGGAGGCAGGGACGGGGGTTGGAACAAGGTGCCCCAGGAGATTATCCTTAATGTAGATGACACAGCCCCCTCCCCTTTTAGAGACACAGTCCAGTCTGAAAACATTGTAGCCCTGTAAGGTAATTGCCAGATCAGGAACTTTTGGTGTCTGCCATGTTTCAACTACAGCAAGGATGTCAGGATTATGTTGGCTGATAAAAACTTGGAGTGCATCAAGCTTTGGTAACAGGCTGCAGATGTAATTGGTTGCAATGGTGAGGGCCCCTGCCTTTTTCAGAAGCCTTGAACAGCCCGGGCCAGGGTTCAGATGGACGTTGCCCAAGATCAGTAGGAGAAGTAGGAGGAGCTTCCTGAACAGAGGCACAGGTCCAGTAGTGATAATTTGTGTTTTCTTTAAGTGTATGGGCAGTAGGTAGAGTCCATATGACAGCCCCGATGATATGCAATGTGGTATAGCAGGGATAGGCTGGCATTTAAGACCAATCTTAGTGGTGTTAAGAAGCAGCCAGATATTTCCAAGTGGAGGCCCATGGGGAGGACTGGTCGAGAAGTGGAGCATTCCCAAGGTGCTGCTGGTATTGCTTAAGTAGATAGTGGGTACGGGGTGGGGGTGGCAGGGGCTTGGGAGAGAGAACAAGGGAAGAAGGACAAGGAGGGAGAGTAGGGGAAGGGGCAGGTGGGGGAGGGAACTCATAGCTGGTGTAGGGTGAAAGAAAAGAAAAAAAAGAAACAGGCAGGGAGAGGTAGTGAAAAGAGAGCTGAGAGTGAGCAGGAACAGCGAGGATGGTGTATGTGAGCAGCTGGGGAGAGAGAGCAGTGTAGGCTGGAGCTAGGCAGGACAGAAAGGAAGAGAAAAGGCAACAGTGTTGTAGGTAATGGGAGGGACCAGCAGGCAATCGAGAGGATGGTGAGGAAAGAGGGGCGGAGCTAGAGAGTATTTAACTAAGGTAGGAGGAGGGATGGGGGGAGGAAACTTCACAGGAGTTCAATCAACTTTAAACAGTAAAACATTTCCCCAAGACAAAATCCCCAAATTTCCAAATTAGAAGCAGTACAATATAAGCATTTCCCAAAATAGAATTTCCCAATTTGAATCAGTACAGTAGGCTGAGATAATCCTGGGTGAAAATTTTGGCAAAATAGGATTTAGTAGGGAGGCAGTACAAGGAAGGTATATAGCAAGTAAAGCAACTGTGACTTTTTAAAATGAAAGAACAAGATCCCTCTAGTGGCAGATCTGTATAACCTGCTAATGGAAAACTAAAAAAAAAAAACAGAAAACAGTCATTTTAAGTATAAGGAGCAATGAAATGCCAAATGTTTTAAAACCTTTAAGAAAACAAATACATTAATCAGTAATTTAGCAGCATTGGCCTGAATATAGTAACATCACTAAGATCAGGAACTTAACAGCCCTTTAAAAACAAACAAAAAAACCCCAGAAAACAGTCATTTTAAGTATAAGGAACAATTGTGGCATCAGGAAGAATTAGCCAGGGTAAAAGCCACTTGAGATGCAGCAACAGAAGGCAGTGTCCAATCAGGATGTGGCTGTGGAACGCACCAAAAATTGAACCTGATGGCCGAGTCCTGTCATACCTTTGCAGGGTAGAGAAGCTTTCTTCCAGGCCGACCAGCTGAGCAGCGCAGGTGGAGGCTTAGAGCCGACCAACTGGGCAAGGCTTCGGGAGGCAACAGAGGTAGTTTTTGTGCTGGAGGCAGCACCCAATTTGGGCCTGCACTTTGCAGGGTAGAGAAGCTTTCTTCCAGACAGACCAGCTGAGCAGCACAGGTGGAGGCTTAGTTAGAGCCGACCAACCGGGAAGGCTTCGGGATGCAGCAGAGATAGTATTCGTGCTGGAGGCAGCACCCAATTTGGGCCTGCACTTTGCAGGGTAGAGAATCTTTTTTCCAGGCCAGCAATCAACCAGACAAGTCCCCAAGTCAATACTAACTAGGGGTAGAATGCACAATGTGACACACCAATATTTCAGCCAAAATTTAGCAACGAGATTTCGTAAACACTTATTTTCATTATTTAACTGATTAGGATTTTACTCCTGTATTAAACTGAGAAGCATCCGGAAATGAAATGCTACCAGCTCAGTATGTCTTTCCTGGTAAAAATTTAGAAATAAATGAAATTACAACATTTCAGAAGTGGTGGGGCAGAGGCTCCTATTTTTAATCTAAATCATATATATATATATAATATATATATATATATATATATATATAACATTTTCAGACATTAAAGCAGCAGTGCAATTAAATAAATTCCCCAAAAAAGCTAGTTTCAGCTACAAATAAAAATAATATTAATATAACTGTCAAATCTACTTTTCTAGGTACCTCCTATATTGAGCACCATACCTTTTTTATCTGGATCCTGACCTTTACCAGGTGTACAGTGGTATTTTTAAGCCAAATGTGGACTCCGTCTTCTGTTCTTGAGAAAAAACTGAATGTAAGCATTTATGCAATACTCGAACTTTGGTGGAACTAGAAAACTTTGCCACCAAATAAAACTGGAAGATGTCTGGAATTTTATACAGTGAGAAAAAAGATAGGAGCAAACTTTTTACACAATTTCATTGCACTCCTGCTTTAATCTCACTGCCAAATCTTTGGCATCTTTGATTTTAATAGGTGTGTTTTATTATTCATTTCTTTCCTAATTAGCATCATTTTGTTTGGGATTATTACCCATCAGCAATTACCAGCACCTGCCATGAGACGCATTATAATTTAAATAGCACACCTCCTTGCTTCAGCTTCTACATTTCTTTTCCCATTGATTGTTCCTGATTGTATATTACGTATATTTGAAGTCACTTCTCTTAGGTAAGATATTTTTGCATTTCTATTTTCTCTTTGCTTTTGTGTCTCTTCTCCCAGATGTATCCAATGTAACCCCCCCACACACACACACACACACAACCACTGGAGGGGGATCGCACTTGAAAAGGAGCTTCAGCTAAGTGTGCCTTTCCAAGTCAACAAATTTCAAATAATTAAGTATTATTTGAAATGTTTCCATGCTCTGCTGCCAGATAAAAAGCCATTAACTTTGAAAACCCACACTGCATCAACTGATCCGTACACCAAAAGACAAACACAATGGTAAGATTAATGTTGATGCTTGGCCATTACAGCATGTTGTAAGTTTTTATTTTCTGTTTTTGCTCCTCTCCACTGCAGAGGGCCAGAAGAAACCTCCTTTTACCTCATTGATCCCTGCTGATTATCCCAATAACCTGTCAGTTGTGTTCCCCCAGATCCACCAACAGTTGTCCCCTGTGCCAGCAACCGAGCCCAACCAGGTGACAGTGCTCCCTATAAAAAACTGGATCCTAAATGGGACTTGACACCAGGACTAGTGAGAGGGGTAGGGGAAGGGGTGAATTTTACTTGTCCATTCATGATCTAGCAGTTTTCCTTTCATTTTTCCCTGCCCCTGGAGCCATTGAGAGGTTACATCCATATGTCACTGCTAGCATGCAAATGTCTCAAAGGTGCCTCACTCCCACAGCATTCCAGTTCCATCTGACCCCTGAATCCTTAGGTCAACAGGGGCCAGTCAGATTGTGGAATCAAGAACCCTCCCTCCCTCCCTGGAGGGAACAGTCATTCCACCTCCTGCCAGTCTGCTCCTGATGTCCTTGCTCAGGTACCAGCCGTGTTGTACTTTAATGTGCTCAAAATTTTTGGCTTCATCCATTAACAAATGCTTATTTGCTTGGCCCAGTAGCACTGGCAAAGTGTGTCACATTAAAATGTGTGCAACTCGGGCTCACTGCATCAACCTGCCCACCCAACTCTGGATTGACAGAGCCTTGGGAGCACCATAGGGGTAGCTCAAGGGGGAAGGTGATGTCATACTCATTGCTATAGTGCCTCCATTGGGAGGGTTAAGATGTGGCATGCAGAATCATGGATGACCGTGTGCCATCCTGCATCCTATAGGTCAGTCATGGCAAGGATACCACAAACCATTGCAGGAGGTGGCAATGTCTGGTAGAAAGAAAATGCTGCTGTCTGCAAGCATTACAGTATAGTGGCTCCCTCCCCTGCAGCCCCAGGGTCATCCCTCCCTGCTCCTTGCTCCCAATTTCAGCAACAAAGATAGTGCAAGTCCATAGGTTCTCATGCCCATTGAGGACAACCATTGATGCAGTATTTTCCCCCCATGGTGCCTTTGGGTCATCAGCTCTATCATATGGCATAAGGATGCCCTGTGAGGCTGGTAGGAGAGGTGCAGATGGGTGCTTCAAGAGGAAGGAGTCAAGCAGGCAGCAGTGGCACAAAAACAGAATTATAAAACAATTTTTAGAGCTTGTTGTGCACTCAGGTTCAGAAAACATCCGACTGACCCCAACTGACTTCCCATTTGCTGCATGTGTGACATCACAATTGAATAAATAGAGTATGTTTACATAATTGTATAAGAATACCTGCTCTTTATAAAACATTAATGAATGGTATGTTGAATGAAGAGTATACTAATAAACTTAAAACAATGTTCAAGCTTTCTGTAATTTTTCCAGTGAATGAAAGCATGTTTGTGGTTACTAAAATCTTCACTAAATAGGAAGAGGGGTGCAATAAATGTTATATCTATCTAATAGTATGCATGTATATATATATATATATATATAGAGAGAGAGAGAGAGAGAGAGAGAGAGAGGGAGTTATAGAATAAATAATGGGTAAGTGTGGTATACAAGGAAATAAGCCCATCGAGGGGCTAACTGCAGTAGATCATAATGCCACAAGCCTGAAGGGGAAGCTGTTTAATTATCTGGTTTGCCCCTCTATGGTCTTATTTCCTTGTATACCTATCTTGTATGCAATAGGTGTGGACACTAAAATCCATGCGATAAAAACTGTGATTTCCACATATGTGTGATAAATTTTAGAAACTGAAATTTATCACACGTATCTGTGATAAACACTACCTGTCAATCAACACCTCACCACCCACCCCTGACCGCTGGCACTACTTCAGCAAATTGTAGTTTCACTTTTCCTTATAGCACTTACACTAACCACCAGCTCCTTCATACATCAGCTTCTCCATCTCTAACTAACACACACACACACACACACACCCTATTTCTTTACTAATCTTTTCCCAGCACACACCCATACCCTCTCAGTGCATCTTCAAAATATTTACCATCTTTTTTGGATGAAACTCTGAACAGCCTGTCTGCCACACTCAAGACCACCCCCTGTAAACGTGGTTCACCCCTTCCCCCGGTGCTGTGCAGTACTAGCCTCCTCAGTCTCAAAGAGCATGGCTGCTTCATATCTTCCACACACTGCTGGAAGGCTCCATGTCATGTTATTCTCTCTAACAGCACCACACTTTCAAAAAATAAAACACAAAAACAAATGCAAATCTCTGGTAATTTGGAGACCCTAGCTGCTTTCAAAATTCAGTCCTTGTGATCCATCACTACAGTTTCCCACGCGAACAAAACAAAATGATTACAGGATCAACAAGATAAATTAATAGAAGTATAACAGAACAATTAAACTAAAAAAAAGCCAAAATTAAAGTGTGGTATTCTTATTAAGCAGGAAATGGAACTACCATTTTGTTTCCCTTTCTCAGGCTTACACAACCCCTCCCACATGTAGTTCAGAGCCAGTGACAATGCACGCTATAAACATAGGGACGTGGTACCCCTAGCAACATGTAGTTTCCTTTACAACCAGCACAGCTTTGCAGAATAGCACTAGGCAGAGCACCAAACAATCCCTCGCAATTGTACTTTCCCACATTAAACAAAACTACTAACCTAGAGAAACTGTAACAAAAATGACCTACCTACTGTATACATTGAACATGTGATGGAGACCCATGTGTGACTACTTTTTTGTCAACACGAGCTGTTTGACCTTGGGCACATCACTTGTGGCTTACGTCACTCATGAGGTTACCCGAGATCAAACAGCTCTTGTGGGAATAAAAACGTTATCACACAGGACTCCATCACATATCCCTTGGATGGATAGACAGATAGATAGATAGATAGATAGATAGATAGATAGATAGATAGATAGATAGATAGATAGAGAGAAAGACAGACAGATGCATATGTGTGTGTGTGTATGTGGATATATATACTGTATATATATATATATATATATATATACACAGTGTATATATATGTGTGTGTGTACTGTATATGCATTTTCATTCATGACCAATTGTTTTCTTAGAGTCTTTTGGCTTGGTCACTCTTATAAGCTCTTGCCAGTCCAATCCTGTCATTCCCACGATCAAAAATGCTGTAAAATTCAGTAATAAAAACATCTCCAAGGATCCAGAGTGGTCCAGAAGTGGTGACTATGTCGCTTGCTTGAAATCCACTGATACATACTGCTGTCTCTCTTTCTGTCTCCTAAAATAAAAAAATAAATGCACAGATTTTGTTAGATAACTTATTGGGTAACTTTATTTTTTATTGAAAAATTGCACAGACATAATAAATGCATCTGCATTATACAATAAATCCTGGCCCAGATATTCAAACTGCACCGGGCAGTGGCACATGCCTGTGCGCAGCGCAACTGGGCTGTGCTGGGGTCAGGACCAGGCGATATTCGACGGGGATGCGCCATGGTGCAGCACCATTGAATATGGCTGGGCCAGCGTACATATTGCGCATGGTGCAGTGGCACTGCTCTGGCGCAAGCCACTGCTAGGGAGCATGGGGATGCGCCAGCGCAACTGCAGTTGCTCTAGGCGCATCACCCGCGATATTCAGCAGGGGCATGTAAATGAGGCCATAATATATGCAAGGCGCAGATGGGGCCATTTGCATGTCATTATGGCCCAATTTGCATGCCTTGTGCAGGGCAGCTCAGCAACTTGCACCTGGTGCCCTGCATAGCATGACATGTGTTGCGGGGATCCCAGGACATCCCCCACTCCGTATCTGCGATCGCTCTGCATACAGTATGTTTCAAAGGAAACCCTGGTAGTCTAGTGGCCCCCCCAGTCCCCGAAATATGACCATCCCTGGTGGTCTAGTGGTCCCCCCTCCCACCTGGTTCCCCGATACATGTGAAGATGACCTGCCCTGCTGGTCTAGTGGAAACCCCCTCCCCGCCCATTGCCACGATTGGGGTACAGTGTCATATCACATATTCCTGGTGATCCAGTGGTCCCCCCACCACACAGCATCCCTGCCCACCCACTCCCTCCCCATCATCAGTGGGTGGCTGCAACCCACCCACATACCGCCCGGCAGCCCATCCAAAACAGGTACAGTATGGGCTGTAAGCCCATTGTTCAAGTGTGGACCTATGGGCTTGCAGGGCATACTGTAATAGATGAGTCCAAAATATGTGAATGACCTCATTCTCATATTTGGAACTGTCTAATACAGTATGCCCTGCAAAGCCCATAGGTCCACAGTGTAGGCCAATGGGCTTACAGCTATGCCTGTCATTCAGTGAGCGTATCTTGAGGCGGGTTGCATGCTGCCTGCCGATGACAGGGGGCAGCAGGGTGGCAAGGTGCTGTAGTGGGTGGGAGGTGGAGGTGCACCAGATCACCAGGGATATGTGATATTGCACTGTACCACGTTCGCGGCAAAGGGTGGGGGGGTTTCCACTAGACCACCAGGGAATTACCTGATGGACTTATTCCGGTGATTGGGGACACAGGAGGCCACTAGACTACCAGGGAAGGTCTAAACTTACATTTATCGGGGCATCAGGGACTCAGGAGGGGGGGTCCACTGGACTACCAGGGATATGTGCGTGCTTGTGGATGGTGTTCTGGGTGGGTGGGTGGCCACCCACGGCTGGCGGCTGCTGTGCTGTGCCCTGCAATACAGCAGCCAGCCTGAAGTAGCTGGGAGTTTCCCTCCTCACAGGCTCAACTTTGAGCCCCCCTATGCGGCGCACTGCAGTGTTGCGCCCGCATATGCGCCGCACATCCTGGGCTGAATATCGGGATGTGCCGCATATGCATGGGCACGCCCCCTGCATCTGCATCGCATACACTACCAATGCACCCCAGCGCATCTGCAGTTGCACTGCGCAACCTGCCCCTTTGAATTTGCACCAGGGCACATTGGGAGTCCTTTTTACCCTGTCCCAGCCTCTCCTGAAGCTCTCTTCAATCTGCTAGGGAGTACGTGTTGAGATCTTTGAGTCTCTCCTCATAAGGCTTGACTTGTTGCCCCAGGATCATCTGAGCTGCCCTTCTCTGCACTATCTCCAGTAAGCTGATGTCTTTCTCTAGGTAAGGGCTCCAATACTGCACACTGTACTCCAGATGTAGCATAACCAGTGATCTGTGCAATGGCAGGATGATCCCCACCTTCCTACTGGTTATACTCCTAGCTGTACATCCCAGCATCCTATTTGCTTTGGTTGTGGCTCTCCTGCAGTATGCTGGGTGCTTCAGGTCACTCATAATGATCACACCCAAGTCTATTTCATCCTCTGACTTGGTGACCTGCACACACCCCCAACCAATATTCATTCTATGGGTTCTTTCTCCCTTTGTGGATTACCTTACAGTTCTTGGCATTGAATCCCAGTTGCCAAATATCCACCATCTCTTTTTCTAGTTTAGCCAGGTCCTCTCTCATTTCCCATCTCCCTTCTTCTGCATCCACTCTCCCACAGAGTGTTGTGTCATCCACAAAGAGGCATATTTTACCTTTTACCAATCTGCAATATCACTGATAAAGATGTTGAATAACACTGGGCTGAGCACCTAGCTCTGTGGGACCCCACTAGTGACTGGTCTAGCATCTGAGAATCCCCCTCTCCCCAACTACCACCTTCTGGTTTCTATCTTGCAGCCAGTGTTTTACCCACCTAGCCAGTTTTTTCCCTACCCCCAAGTCCTCCAGCTTACTAAACAATCTCCTGTGGGGAAAAGCGTCAAAGGCCTTGCTGAAATCTAGATAGAGTATGTCCACTGCTTGGCCTTTGTTCACTCTCCTTGTTACCCAATCAAAGAAATCAATTAAGATGGTCTGGCAAGATCACCCCGACACGAACCCATACTGCCTGTCACCATGGAGTCCATTTTTGTCCAGAAGGTTCACCAGTCTTCCCTTCAGAATGGTTTCCATGAGCTTCACTACTATTGAAGTCACACTTTCTGGCCAATAATTAAAAAGATCGTCCCTCAGTCTACTGTTGTGTAATGGCACTATACATGCTGTCCTCCTGTCTAGGAGTATTACTCCTGTTTCTAGAGAGGTGTTAAACAGGTCCAATAGGGAGGCCATCAGCACATCCGTTAACTCTCTCAGAACCCTTGGATGTATGTCTGTCTGGTCCCACGGACTTATCCAACGTCAGGGTCTTTAAACCCATCCTCACCCTATCAATTCTGATCTTCCCATCTGTGACTCCTTCCCCAATCAGGAGTGTAGGCAAAAATGTCAGTTTTGTACACACAATCTCCAATAGTTACACCCCCCATTAAAAAAATGTACACATCCTATCCAAATGGTACCCCCTTCCAAACAACTCAGATGATTCCTCTAATCTCTAAAGAGGTTATACATGTATCTGTCTCCTAAACAACAGAAGTTTAAACAGAGACACTTCTCAGTGGCTTTCACTAACCTATATACTACAGATTAGAATGAAAATATTAACAGAAAAGCATATGGTTTGTGACAAGCACTCAACAAAACTGTACACAAATGTGTACAGTGAGTATGCCTGCCTACACCCTTGCCCCCAATTACCCTCCCCCCTTTGCCTGGGGGACTGGGTCATCCTTCTCTTTTGTGAAAACAGAACAGAAGCACTTGTTAAGTACCTCTGCCTTTTTCACACTATTCTCCACCCACCCCTCCTTCTTTTTCAGCCTGACTATCCAATCCTTGATAGCTCTCTTCTCTCTGATGTACTGGAGGGAGGCTTTCTCTTCCATTTTGATCCCTTCTGCCAGCAGCAGCTCCTTTGTGCTCTTGGCCAGTCTGCCTTGCTTGCCTCCTTTGCCTTATTGCTGTACTCTGTCCAGTCCTTGTCCCTCTGGATACTTTTATACTTTTTGAAAACTTTCCTTTTGCAGTTTACCACCTGGACTACCTCGCTGTCAAATCAGCTTGGCTTCTTGACGTTGGATTTTTTGCTTTTCATTTTGACACACTTATTAGTGACTGCCAACAGCTCCTCCTTGATGGCAACCTGTATCTAGTCCACCCCATATCTTCCCTGATCTCAGCAAGGTACCCCTCCAGAATTCCCATCTTTCCACAGTCCACCTTCCTGAAGTCCTAATATGTATTTAATGTGTCAGCCTTAGCAACCCACCGGCTAAACTAATAATGGAAATTATTTGTCTGTCAAGTCAATTAGCTGTTGCAGAAACTCAGCAATTTCCTTACCCATATCTGTCAAATACGAGCTAAGTGTAAGGCAGCTCCAGAGTATATGGGCTTGGCCAGCCCTCAGTTTGCCACATTGTCTCCAGCAAGCCGGAAACTGGCCAGTCAGTAATGTGCCATGATCACCAGCATTGTGTTTCCACATGTACTCCCTCCACACCCCTCTCCAGAGTTCTAGTTCCTCATCCCGTGTGAGTATAACTAAAATGAAATCTGCTTCTTTGGAGTCCTCAAGAACTTGGCAAAGTGTGGAAATAAGATGCTGTCTGAGATCTGTCTTGCTGTAACTGACAATGGCACGCACTATGGGGGGGGAAGACTTACCATTTCTTTAGCCATCTGTCAGTGAAGGGTGAATCTCTTTATGTGAACCAAGGATGGAAATGAGAAAGGAAAACGTGGGTGCACCGGGATTTGAACTCCGGACCTCTGGTATGCCATTCCAGCACTCTAGCCATTAAGCTACAGGCCCACTGGTTACAGCGTCCGAAGAACTTCCTATTTCACAGTCACACATTCCTTTCTCTCTAGTGTTGCTTAATCTGCAACCAGAAACCAATTGAAATTCCACTACTTCTCAGTGCAGTTTAACCCCTGCAAGGTATATAGTTTTTAAACCAAGGATGGAAATGAGAAAGAAAATGTGGGTGCACGAGTTTGAACTCCGGACCTCTGGTATGCCGTTCCAGCGCTCTAACCATTAAGCTACAGGCCCACTGGTTACAGCGTCCGAAGAACTTCCTATTTCACAGTCACACATTCCTTTCTCTCTAGTGTTGCTTAATCTGCAACCAGAAACCAATTTAGAAATTCCACTACTTCTCAGTGCAGTTTAACCCCTGCAAGGTATATTTCTAAATTGGTTTCTGGTTGCAGATTAAGCAACACTAGAGAGAAAGGAATGTGTGACTGTGAAATAGGAAGTTCTTCGGACGCTGTAACCAGTGGGTCTGTAGCTTAATGGTTAGAGTGCTGGAATGGCATACCAGAGGTCCGGAGTTCAAATCCCAGTGCGTCCACATTTTCCTTTCTCATTTCCATCCTTGGTTTAAAACTATATACCTTGAGGTTAAACTGCACTGAGAAGTAGTGGAATTTCTAATTGGTTTCTGTTGCAGATTAGCAACACTAGAGAGAAAGGAATGTGTGACTGTGAAATAGGAAGTTCTTCGGATGCTGTAAATCCAGTGGCCTGTAGTTAATGGTTAGAGCGTTGGAACGGCATACCAGAGGTATGGAGTTCAACTCGTGCACCCACATTTTCCTTTCTCATTTCCATCCTTGGTTTAAAAACTATATACCTTGCAGGGGTTAAACTGCACTGAGAAGTAGTGGAATTTCTAATTGGTTTCTGGTTGCAGATTAAGCAACACTAGAGAGAAAGGAATGTGTGACTGTGAAATAGGAAGTTCTTCGGACGCTGTAACCAGTGGGCCTGTAGCTTAATGGTTAGAGCGCTGGAATGGCATACCCGAGGTCCAGAGTTCAAATCCCGGTGTGCCTACATTTTCCTTTCTCATTTCCATCCTTGGTTTAAAAAACTATATACCTTGCAGGGGTTAAACTGCACTGAGAAGTAGTGGAATTTCTAAATTGGTTTCTGGTTGCAGATTAAGCAACACTAGAGAGAAAGGAATGTGTGACTGTGAAATAGGAAGTTCTTCGGACGCTGTAACCAGTGGGCCTGTAGCTTAATGGTTAGAGCGCTGGAACAGCATACCAAAGGTACGGAGTTCAAATCCCGGTGCGCCCACATTTTCCTTTCTCATTTCCATCCTTGGTTTGAAAAACTATATACCTTGCAGGGGTTAAACTGCACTGAGAAGTAGTGGAATTTCTCTTTATGTGAGAGAGTTGTCAAGTACTTTTGTTGTATCCCTGCAAGGGAATCTAGAACCTCTTATTCATAGAATTAATAAATATACTGTAACAAGTACTTACTCCATACTCTATAGCCTCGATCTTGTGTTGCTGGCAGAAATCCCTCATCCAGGGCTGAAGGGTAAAAATGCCCCAGAAAGGCAGTTAAATGAAACGGATTCCTAATCTCTTGTCAAACCACCACTGTCAATTTAGGCAGCAGATTAAGTTCCCAAATATTCTCCTTCTCCCCTCGTGCATGAAACAAAAGCTTAATCATATCTGTGAAAGCGAGCAGCTTTTTTTCTGCCTGGAGCCATTCTGAAGAGAGTGTAGGTACTGTATAGCAGGTATTATTAACGGCTGATATATTTAGTGTGGTGGCTATGCCGGGACATTTTAGCACCCGATATATTTAGCGCTCTTTATGCCAGCAGTTACAGCAGTTCCCGTTCTCCTATAGCCTAATTGCTTGACTAATTACCAGTAGTAGTGGCTTACTCACACAGTAATAAGTACACACCCTTCCCTTACTCAGGTGTCAGCACCTGTAACTACGGTTAGAGAAAATGTTGCTGCTAAAGTGGATGCAATCCTCACAAGTAAAAAGAAAATATCCCATTCAAGTTCCTACTGTGTCCAGTGCAGAGTTGGCAGAGTGCACTGGCATGGACTTAAGTGTGGCAATGGCTGTCGCCAAAGAGCTGTCTTCTGCTTCTCCTTCTCCTGCAAAAAGAAGCCACTCATCTTATGAGTCCTATACACCTGAGACCAGATTCAAGCTTGGTCAATATGCTGTTGAGCATGGAGTGATGGCCACAGTACGGCACTACCTCGCCACAACTGGAAAAACAATAAACAAAAGCTCGGTCAGGAACTTTAAGTCTGAGTACATGCGGCAGCTGCAAAAAACTCCAGAGCCCAATACTATGCCAAAGGTTCTCTCTCCTAAGCCGTGTGGTCATCCAACCCATCTAGAGGGAGAGTTAGAAGGGCAGCTAAAGAACATCATTAAGACACTGCGAACTGAAGGGGCTGTGGTCAATGCTGGTGTGATCCAAGCTATTGCAGTGGGTATAGTGAAGGCTAACTCACCACATTTGTTAACAGAAAATGGGGGCCATTTAACACTAACAAGCAAGTGGGCATGGGGCTTCTTGCATCGAATTGGCTACAGTAAACACAAGGGAACTAAAGCGGGCGAAAAACACAGAGTGATTTCTCAACTTTGAAAGCGTAATTTCTGTCTCTTACAGCCAGAGGTAGCGCACAAGAGCTTATTCCACCACAGCTAGTCATTAACTTGGATGAGACAGGGGTCAATATGATTCCTGTCTCTGAATGGACCATGGAAGCAACGGGGGCCAAGCAAGTGTCCATCACCGGCCTAGGAGACAAGAGACAGATCTCGGTCATTCTTGTCTGCTCCCTGTCTGGTGAAATGCTGCTCCCACAACTGATATACAAGGGACGAACTGAAATGTGCCATCCAAAACACAAATTCCTTTGTGAGTGGGATGTCACTCACTCAGACAATCATTGGGCGAATGCTGAGACTACAATACATTTCATAGACCGTGTTATCATCCCCCATATACACGCGCATATCCAAATGATGGAGCTGCCTAAAGAACAGAAGTCTCTACTTGTGCTCAATCTCTACTGAGCACACACCACTGAGCGAGTTATCAAACATCTGGAGGACAACCCGATCATACCGGTATATGTGCCAGCGTCATGTACTGACCTCCTGCAGCCACTCGATATTTCTGTTAGTAAGATTTTTAAGGATTTTCTAAAGAAGGAATTTACTAGCTGGTATGCAGGTTTAGTCTCAGATTGTCTTGTTGCAGGGGGTGCTGACAACCTATCAGTCGATCTCAGACTCCTTAACCTGAAAGTGCATCACTCTCGATGGCTGGAGAACAGCTTCAACAGCCTGAAACAATGTCAGGAGGATATAATTCGAGGATTTGAGCAAGCCGGCATCAAGGAAGTGCATGAAAACAACCTGATCGATGTAAGTACAAAGCACCGCCATGGTAAAGTAATACAGTGCTGTAGTTAGGATACTACTGCAGTTAGGGATCGAACCTGAACATTTTTTTTTTTTTTGCTGAACAGAGTACCGGTAAAATGAAGATGTACCAGAACATCGATCTTGCTGAATGAAGCAGAGCTAAGAACATTGCACAGAAAGAGCTGCGACTTTGATTTTTTTTTTTTTTGATGGGGTTACATTTTTTTAAGTGAGATAAAACGAATAAACGAATAAATAGAGAAATAATGCGTGTTACTATATGTGATTTCTTTGAGTTTCTGTTTGCTTCTGTGAAGTGATGTTAGGCGGATGTTAGATAATATTAGCGGGCTTTTAAATTTAGCGGGTTTTTCCATCCCGCTAACAGCGCTAAAATTTTCAGAGCGCTAATAATACCTGCTATACAGTATATGCCAGTGCCACACCAAATGGAGATGTGTAGCTTAGTAATAGCCTTCTAAATCTGGCAATGCCAGTCCTCCTCTGTCCTTCAGGAACATAAGTGTACAGAATTTCAGGCAAGGATGTATCCCCGCCCATATTTAGTGGGACATGAGTTTCTGCCAATGGTTCCATGTCCCAGGTGAAATATGTGGCAGATTTTGATGTTAGATTACTATTAGGATCATAAATGTAAATAAAGACAAAACAAACAATATTATATATGTAGATTTTTGTAACAGTCTTCAACTAGATTGCAGTTTGCTATACAAACCTTCAGAATATATTGTTCTGCTGTCAACGTGTATTCTATTTGTCCAATAGTAAACGTGATACTTGGCAGGCTAGATAGTCTTCTGCAGTCTACATAATACTGAAAAATGAAAAATGTTTCAGTGGACTGCCACTTGCACCTTACATATTCATACTGAATAAAACACTTGTCTTTTTGTGGCAAATTAAAGGTCTATGTGAAGGGTCAACCATTGGCTTACCGGTACACAGTGCAGCTTACCATGCTGGTGAACTGGGTTCCAGTTCTGAGCTCAGGCTGTCTCACATCAGGCAGCAGGCAGTGATGAATGTTCATCTTGGACACTTCTTGCCTTGGGAGGGATGGGTGGCTACTGTCAGTACAGGTCTACCCCCTAGTGGCCCAGGGTAGGGACTTATATGGGCAGGACTACACAATTACAGACAGGGGTGTGAAATCCTGCTGCTAGATTCTGACATAGGACAAGGTAGCATCATATATTCAGTCTGGTGCACGTGAGCGTCAGAGTGTGCTGGCTGAGCCTGGACCCAGTCTGCTTCTGATTGGCAAGGAAAGTCTCCTGTCTTGGACTGCATCCCGGTGGGATGTGGCTGCGACAGAGGGGGAGGGGGAATGAAAAACAGATGGAAACAATACTGATGTTCAAGAGGATGATGTAGGTGTTTTCTCTCTCTCCCATTCAGCTGCGGTGCAGTGCCCAACCCCAACCCCTGGGAAAGTTCCATCCAGCTCTACTTAGCTGGATGGTGCCACTGAAAGGTTTAAGTCTCAGACAGCATGAAAGGGGACAAGCAGAGAGTATCTGGGTGTCAGTGGTGACTGTTCTAGTAGGTATCTGACCTAGGCTAGTGGATGAAGGTGAGTCAGACTCAGAGGAAGGAAAACAATAGAAAATAAGGCAAAAACGGTAGCCGAACACTGCACATTTTATAAAGGCAGAAATTATTAAAAATGAACTTGCAATTTTTCTGCATGCATGTCTCAGCTTTACAGCAGCAGTTTTTGTTAGGTGGCCTGCAATGCAGCATAGATGGTAGAGCACTGGGCTATGAAGCAAATGACTACATAGACATGGGTTTGGGAGAGAAGCAAGAGGAAGGAGGCAGCTGCTAGAACTCCTCTACTGGGACTAAAGAACCAGAACTCTACTACTGGGACCTTCAATTAGGGTAAAAAGCAAACAAACAAAAAAAAAAACAAGCATTAGAGTGCTTGTCTGAGTTGGGGGAATGGAACTGTTATCTGTGCTGTGAGCTAGGTGAAGAGAACAGCTGTAAATTAGGAGGTGTGGCTTAGGCAACAGAAAGCCAGGTGTCTGTATTTAAAACCTCCCTAGTTAGCTGTTGGCAGAGAGCAGCAAGAGGAAAGAGGCAGCTGCTAGAACTCCTCTACTGGGGCTATCTAGCACTCCCTCCACCCCCCACCCTTAGACAGTTCCACTTTTATAGGCACTGGATTTGACTTACAACAGGAACGTCGTGTTTGGGAGAAGGAGAAGGGAGTGATCACACAGGCACAAAAGACTTACCATCCTAGAAGGAAAATAATAGCTCTCTCTCATCCCCTAGCTGCTGGAGGTCTGTCTCTGAGTAAGTAAGAAGATGACTACTGAGGAATACAGGAACTTCTTGTCCCAGAACAGGACCGGTAAGAGCTGTAAAGGCACGGAGGCAGTAGGAAAGTAGGGAGAGAAAAAAAAACTAAACAGAGAGTGAAAAGAGTAAGCATACAAAACAACAGTCGAGGGGCCACAGATAGGACATGATGGGAGTGGTGCAGTGCAGTGGCTGTGGAGCGGCAGTCTTCCGGGAGACATTCTGGAGGATGCAGTGTTGTCCCATCTGCAGGCACCTTTCTGGGCTGAGGGAGGAGGTTGCTCATCTCCAGTATGTGTTGACCAGGATTCAAGAGACCTCTTCTCCCATCCAGAGACACCAGGGCAGATGCCACTTCCTCAGAGGTTGCCAAGGAAGAGGAGAAGTTGAACCACAGATGGCTCAGAGAGGGTGAGGGTGGAGGAACAGAGGCATATCCCTCCAGTTGTACCTCTCCACAATTTGTATGCTGTTCTGGCAGAGCATGGTTCCTCTATGGAGGCACCTGCAGTGGAGACCAAGAAGGATGCTGGGAACCTCCACAAAGGAGACCCACAGGATGGTGCCACAGGACCCTACAGGGGAAGGAAACAACTCCTGGTGGGGGACTCAATTTTTAGGAGTGTAGTACCGGGAGAGGGAGGTAAGATGCCTGCCTAGTGCCATGGCTTAGAGGGACAGGGAGCGAATCCTCAGGATTGCGGGAGCAGCTGCATGGGGGAGGGAGCTGGATGTCATTGTCCACCTAGGGACAAATGACCTGGCTGGGAATGGGATCAGAACAGTGCAGGAGGAGTTTGTGGAGTTGGGGGGGGCCTTAAACAAGTAGCACGCATGGTAACCTTCTCAGAGGTGCTGCCTGTCTATAGCATGGGTGAGGCTAAGGTGCTCTGCACCATGGGATTCAATGAATGGTTGAAAAACTGGTGCAGAGCTCAGGGTTTTGGCTTCACTGGGGACTGGGGGTCCACCTGGAAGGATACAGGCCTATACTGGTGCAATGGTCTGCATCTGTCCAGGAGGGGAACCAGGATCCTAGGTCATAGGTTTAAATGCTTCATTGGCAAGCATTTAAACAAGCCAAGGGGGGAGGTGCTGAAAAGGACCAGGAAATCCCAGCCCCCCCCCAAAAAAAAACAGAGTAGTTAGTGAGGTAAACACCAAGATAGAGAAGTCAATATGGAGAAGGGCAGAGGTAAATGGAGAAATAGGCAAAGGCAGTAAGGACAGGGATGGGGCTAAAAGGGGTAAGGCCATCAAAAAAATGGAGGGCAATGAGTACCAACACCTGTAATCTGGGTAACAAGCTCTCTGAACTAGTGGCCTTGATGGAAGAGTGATACCTGGATATCATGGCAGTCACAGAAACATGATACACAGAGAACCATGACTGGAATGTCAACATACAAGGCTACACAGTCTACAGGAGGGACAGGGAGGGGAGAAGAGGAGGAGGAGGAGGAGTAGCTCTCTACGTAAGGGAAAGATCAAAGCAATGGAACTAAAGGGTAAAAAGGGAGGAGAGGAGGCACTGTGGATCACCCTGGAGACAGGAAATGGCACTACAATCTGCATGGGTGTTGTATACAGACCCCCATCTCAGGGGGAGGAAATGGACAAGGAAATTAGAGAAAGCATCCTTAGGATGGCAGAAAAAAAGGAGATATTGTTGATGGGGGACCTGAATATGCCAGATGTTAACTGGAGCACCTTTGCTGCAGCTACATCCAAGAGCAGGGTCATTCTCGACACCCTACAGGGGGCATGCCTCAGACAGCTAGTGTTGGGGAGGAAGGGAGCAATCTTAGACCTGGCACTGTCAAACAGGGACAGAGAGAGGATCTCAAATTTAGAAGTGGGTAGCCATCTGGGAACAAGTGACCACCAAACAGTGTGGTTCACGATAAACCCAGCCATAGAGTCAAGCCATACAAAAGTGAGGGTACTGGACTTTAGGAGGGCTGACTTTGCCAAATTGGGAGAATATCTCAGAAAAGCACAAGCAAATGGGCAAGAAGGAGGGGTGGAGGAACAATGGGGAATCATCAAAACTGCCATCACAGAGGCAACAAGCCTTTGTGTGAAGCAAATAAATAAAACAAAGGAAAAAAACACTATGGTTCTCAAAAGAAGTGGCGGGGAAGGTTAGGGAGAAAAAGATAGCATTCAGTAAGTATAAGGAGGCATAGAAGGAGCAGGACAGAGAACTGTACCAGTTAAAGCAGAAGGAAGCGGGGAAGTCAGTCAGAATAGCAAAGGCCCAAACTGAGGAAAAGATAGCCAACTCAGTTAAGAATGGGGATAAAACCTTTTATAGGTACATTAGGGAGCAAAGAAAGACTGAGGGAGGGTAGTGAGGCTTAATAAAGCGGAGGGTGGGTGGGCAGAGGATGACAGTGAAAAGCAGGTAATTTTTATGAATACTTCTGCTCAGTATTCACAAAAGAAGAGGTGGAGGAAGTACGCAATCCAATCAATAGAAGCACTATGGGCGGTGGGGTTGATACCAACCCATTCACAGAGGAAAAGGTCCTAAAAGAACTCCTAAAACTGAAATTGGGCAAGGCAATGGGGCCTGACAGGATTCACCCCAGAATTCTAAAAGAACTAAGGGAAGAACTAGTGACACCACTGACTACCCTTTTACCAAATCATGGGAGGATGTTGTGGTACCTAAGGACTGGAGGAGGGAAGATGTTATTTTCCTTCACAAAAGTGGGAGCAAAGCAGAGGCAGGAAACTATAGACCTGTTAGTTTGATCTCAGTGGTAGGGAAAATGATGGAATCACTTCTGAAGGAAAGAATTGTTGAGTACCTAGAGGCCAGTGGAGCACAGGACCAAAGGCAGCATGGATTCACAGTTGGAAGGTCATGTCAGACGAATCTAATAGATTTGTTTGACTGGGTGACCAAAGTTGTAGACCAGGGAGGGGCCATGGACATGGCCTACCTAGACTTTAGTAAGGCATTTGACACAGTCCCACACAAAAGATTAATAAACAAATTAGCTAGCCTGGGAGTGGGTCCCAGGGTGGTAGACTGGTTAAAAAATTGGCTGGACAATAGGACACAGATGGTAATAGTAAACAGAGTCCACTCTGAAGAAAGGGGAGTTACTAGCGGGGTACCACAGGGTTCAGTACTGGGTCCGGTCCTTTTTAATGTCATTATAAGTGATGTTGCGGAGGGACCAGGAGGAAAAGTATGTGTCTTTGCAGACGACACAAAGATCTGCAAAAGGATTGATACACAAGAGGGGGTGGAAAGGATGAGAAGGGACTTGGCAAAGTTGGAGGAATGGTCAAAAGTATGGCAGCTTAGATTCAATGCAAAGAAGTGCAAAGTAAGGCACCTGGGAAACAAAAACCCAGGGGAAGAGTACACAATTGGGGGGAGGTACTAACAACAACAAAAATGGAAAAAGACTTGGGGTAGTCATATCAGATGACCTAAAGGTAAGCAAACCATGTGAGAAGGCAGCAAGGAGGGCTGGGGGGATACTGGGATGTATAGGAAGAGGCATCACCAGTAGAAAACGGGAAGTTGTTATCCCTCTGTACAGACAGTTGGTAAGACCCCATCTGGAGTACTGCATGCTGTTCTGGAGACCCCATCTCCGCATGGACATAGACAGGATGAAGGCATTCCAGAGGAGGGCAACTAAAATGGTACAGGGTCTGCACCAGAAGCCATACGGAGAGAGACTAAAGGAGCTTAATATGTATACCTTCGAGAAAAGGAGGGAGATGGGGGACATGATAGAAACTTTCAAGTACCTCAGGGGAATCAACAAAGTCCAGCAGGGTAGCATCTATCAGAAAAAGAGATGTGCAAGAACAAGGGGGCACAATTTGAAGATGGTGGTGGGGGCAGCTCAAGGGCAACGTGAGGAAATATTTTTTCATGGAGAGGGTGGTGGACACATGGAACAGCCTTCCTGAGGAGGTTGTGGGGTCAAAAATGGTGGGAGAATTCAAGAATGCATAGGACAGACATAAGACAGTTCTGGTGGGGGGTAAGAAGAAGTAGGCTGTTGGTTAACTAGGATCTGCAGCTTATCCAATAGGAAGGGAAATGGGCAGACTGGGTGGGCCAAGCGGTCCTTATCTGCCATCAAAGTTTATGTAAACATGTTCATAATAGTTTTTGGCACCGATATATTTCTGATATAATTAATTATCAGTATATTTCTACTTTTCCCTGATGTTTTTAAAACAGCTTTCCTTACTAAACTTTATAATTAATGAAGCAAGCCATTAAAATGGCACCATTAGCAATTTTTAAAAAGCCTTTCTCTCAAGGTTACTTTTTAATGTTGCTTGCTTGATTCATACGTGAATGTATTATACACCTGTTTGTATATATGTATACACCTGTATTGTTTGTGGGTTTGTCTGTTAGATTGTTGTATTGTAGTTGACTCGTACAGTTCATTGTTTGGGGAACTTGCTGCTAGATTGATATCTACAAAAAAAACAAAAACTACTGTTTGCTGTTTATGGCATACCTGTATCTGTGACATAGCTAGGGCAGTTTAATTACAAGGTTGTGTTTTTTTGTACTTTAGTAACTTGTACTACGTACAGGTTAGCCTTTACTGAGATCTGAGAACGGGCCAGAAATCACAGGGACAGCAGAACCAGGGAATGTGGGGCATGGTGCAGTCCAGTGGCTGTGGGGCTACAGTCTTCAGGGAGACCTTCTGGAGACTGTGGTGTTGCCCAATTTGCGTGTGCTTCTTTGGTTTGAGGGAGAGAGAGTCACTTGACTTGAGGCCCAGTTGGTTGGGAGTCAGGAGACCTTCTCCCCCACCCAGAGGCCACCAAATCAGACACTGTTACCTCAAAGTTGCTAGAAAGTAGGAGCAGCTGGACTACAGTGGTCTCAAGAAGGGTGGGGGTGGTGGGATCTGGAAGGCCGGTGGCACTACAAAATTGCTACACTGCTCTGGCGGAGCAGGACGGCAAAGAGGCGGTGCTCCCCAGTGGAGACCCCAAGGAGGGTGGAAGAGGACCCCAGAAGAGCAGTAAGCAACTTCTGGTGGGGGACTTGATTGTCAGGGGGACAGAATTGGGAGTTGGAAAAGGGACAGAGAGGGAGGTCAGGTGCCTACCTGATGCCATGGTCCAGAGAGACGGGAAGCATATCTTACAGATTGCTAGGGCAGCTGGAAGTATGGAGGAGTTCAATGTCATTGTCCACTGAGGACAAATGACCTGGCTTGGGATGGGGCTGGAATAGTGCAGGGCGAGTTTAGGGAACTGGGAAGCAGTCTTAAACAGACAGCATGCTCAGTAGCTTTTGTGGAGTTGCTGCCAGTCTATGATGTGAGGAAGGAGAATGATCTCTGCACCAAGGCCTTCCACTCATGGTTGAAGGAATGGTGTAGAGAGAGGGGGTATGGCTACATTGCAGAATATAGGCCCACCTGTAAGGATAAGAGCCGATACAAAGATGATGGCCTCCATCCATCTTGGGGGGGAACCACAGTCTTCAGTGGATGGTTTAAATGTCATTTCAATGAACATTTAAACTAGCTGAGGGTGGTGGTGGCAGAAATGAAGGTCTCAGAAACTGCCCCCCCACACTGTCTGAGTGTCTGAGATAGAAGGTAGGGAGATACCAAAGGGAGAGTTCTACCCAGGGTACAACTTAATCAAAGAAGCAGGGTTATAGCAAAGGAAGAAGGAGAAAAAAAAAGTCAAAAGAGAAGGGGCAAGGAGGGGAGCAAAAGGGAAAATGGGAAAGCAACAAGCAAAGAGCTAACAAAATCTTGAAGGTCATGTGTGCGAATGCTAGAAGTCTGGGAAATAAGATCCCAGGCATACAGGCCATCATGGCAGAGGCTCACCTGGATATTGTGGCATTTACTGAGTCACAGTGTACTGACAGCCATGACTGGGACATGGCCATACCAGGCTACACACTGTTCAGAAAAGACAGAGTGGGAAGGAAACTAGGGTGTGTGGTGCTTTATGTGAAGGAAAACATAAAAACAACATAGGCAGAGGGAATTTGGGGGGGCGAGGTGTTGTGGGTCACCCTTGAGACATGAAATGGAGTCACTATTCAGACAGGTGTGATCTACAGGCCTCTGGCAGAGGGGGAGGAGTTAGGTAAGGAAATGTTAGAAGCAACTGGCAAAATGGCTGAAAACGGGGAGGTGTTGCTGGTGGGAAACTTCAGTCTGCCAGATGCAGACTGGAGCCTTCCAGCTGCAGCTTCAGCTAGAAGCAGAAACATCCTGCTCTCCCTGTAGGGTGGTGTTCCTCTGGCAACTACTCGGTGAACCCACTCAAGATGGGGCAATATTGGACCTGGTGCTTGCTAACTTGGACAGTATTGCAGACATCAAGGTGGGAAGCCATCTGGGAACCAGTGATCATTGTACAGTGTGGTTCAACATAAGAACAGCTGCGAAATCCAATCACACAATGGCGAGAGTCTTGGACTTCAGAAGGGCAGATTTTATAAAGATGGATGAATGTCTTAGGAATGACCTGGCAGGCGGAGATGACTGTGGGGGTGGTGGAGGAACAGTGGGCCAAACTAAAAGAGGGCATAGTGAAGGCAACAAATCTCTGCGTCAAGCAAGTAAGCAAAAGGAAGAGGAGACCACCATGGTTCTTGAAAGAGGTGGCAGAAAAGGTAAAGGCTAAAAGAGCAGCATTCAGAAGGTATAAGGAGACCCAGAGAGAGAGAGAGAAGCATAGGGAAGTGTATCAGGGAAAACAGATGGAGGCAGGAAAAGCAGCAAGGAGCGCAAAGGCAGAAACTGAAGAAAGAATGGTTCATTTTTTAGGTATGTTAGCGAAGAAAGGAAGACAAAGGAAGGGACTGTAAGGTTATGGAGGGATGGGGGAACTGTACGGAGGGGGGCCAAGAAAAGGTAGACATCTTGAGCAAATACTTCTGCTCGGTGTTCACAGTGGAAGGGGAAGGGGAGGAACTGTGAAAAAGAATTAGGAGCTTTGATGGAAGGGAAGTGGACACTAGTCCTTTTTCTGAAGACAAAACTGGACAAAACTATGGAGCCAGATGGGGGTGCATCCAACGATGCTGAGGGAGCTCATGGAGGTACTAGCTGCACATCTGACAGATCTATTTAACAGATCACTGGAGACTGGAGTGGTCCTGGAGGACTAGAGAAGGGCAATTATAGGCCTGTCAGTTTGATTTTTGTGGTGGGTAAGTCAACGGAAATACTACTAAAGGAAAAGATTGTAAATATCTTGAACCCGGCAGGTTGCAGGATCTGAGGCAACATGGATTCACAGGTGGGAGTTCATGCCAAACAAATCTGATAGATTTATTTGACTGGGTGACCAAGGAATTAAATCAGGGTGGAGCAGTGAACGTCATCTACAGTACCTGGATTTTAGGAAGGCTTTCACTATCATTCCACATAGGAGACTGGTAAACAAGCTGGGTAGCTTCGGAGTGGGCAACAAGGTGGTAACCTGGGTAAGAAATTGGTTAGGAGATAGAGGGTAGTGGTAAACGGAGTTCACTCCAAGGAAGGGAGGGTGGCCAGCAGGGCACCTCAGGGTTCAGTGCTGGGGCCAGTTCTCTTTAATGGCTTTATTTGTGACATAGCAAAGGAGCTGGAAAGGAAGGTCAGCCTCTTTGCAGATGACACCAAGATCTGCAGCAGGGTAGACACTGGCGGGGGGAGATGGACCGAGATCTGAAAAAAATGGAGGCATGGTCAAGGGTATGGCAGCTGAGTTTTAATGCAAAAAAGTGTAAAATAATGCACTTAGGCCATAGATACCGGGGGGCAGAGTACATAATGGGTAAACTGATTCTGACAATGACCAAGCAATAAAGAGACCTGGGGTAATCATATCAGATGACCTAAAGGTGGCCAGGCAGTGTGGCAAGGCAATTAGGAGAGCTGGTGGGATGCTGGGGTGTGTAGGAAGGGGAATCACCAGCAGAAAGAGGGAGGCGGTGTTGCACCTATATAGATCACTGGTAAAACCCCACCGAGAGTACTGTGTCTAATTCTGGAGACCACATCTTAGGAAGTACACAGTCCAAAACAGAACTACCAGAATGGTGCAGGGTCTGCATCTAAAGCCCTACAGGGAGAGGCTAAAGGAGCTCAAAATGTACACCTTGGAGGAGAAGAGGGGCAGTAGGGCTATGATAGAGACCTTTAAATACCTTATGGGGATTAATAAGGTACAGGAGATGAGTATTTTGGGAGGAAAAAGGTGGTCAATAACAAGGGGACATGTTATGAAGTCAGAGGTGGTAGATTCAGGAGAGATGTGAGGAAGTATTTCTTCACAGAAAGAGTGGCGGATTCCTGGAACAGCCTTCCAGCTGAGGTAGTGGGGGAGAAAACAATGGTGGGGTTCAAAAATTCCAGGGATAGGCAAAAAGGAATCATAGGGGTAAGGAAGGGAGGGGGGAGACACTACCATAGATCAAGTGGGTCTGCAGCAGAAATCAAGGTAGAGAAAACTTGGGCAGACTGGGTGGGCCAACCAGCCCTTATCTGCTGTCAGATTCTGTGTTTCTATGTATTAGGCTGATGCTAGCCCACATTTCTGATGGTATACAGCAAAGCACCACACCAAAATGATGAATTCATAGTGGGCATGGTCAGACAGAAGGGACTTCCAAAACACTTCAGAACCACAAATTCTCAGTTCAGGAAGGAAATACAATGAAAAGAAAAAATACATATTTATTGATGTTTTTTTCCAGAGATAGATTATTACTAAAAACATTATAAAATTACTTTTTTTAGCTAACAAATACTGCTGCTTTAAAGAGAATTGTTTCTGGTAGCCACCATATGGCCCATTCATGGTGGTAGTACGTTGTGCCACCTGCAAGTGACCCAGGTAAGGGTGAGAGCCAGTGTGCCTGCAGGAGGGGGTGACCAGGTGAGGTAGTTCAGTTGACAGCAATGCTTCCCTGATTGAGGAGGCTCCCACAGCACCAGTGTTCCCTATGGTGGACCATCCTTGGAGGTTTGCCTCCATCCACAGTGGGATGTTGCATGTGGGCACGGTTGTACGGGAACGTCAAGGGAGTAAGTTGAAGGTAAAAAAAAAAACCTTGAGATGTGTATGTGATGCCCCCCAGTCATCTTAGCTCCTACGCTGCCATTCAGTGTTGAAACTGGGAGATCACCTCAGAGTGGAAGGGAACCCAAATCAAATCTGAGTCAAGGTGAGTGACATGGCTCCAGGTTAGGGGTTAAAAGCTTAATAAAAAAATGGCAATGCCTTCTTAATTCTTACCTCTCCATAGGCTGTGGGTGTTGCACCAATGAATTCTTGTATTCTTTTTATGTCTTTAGAGGGTCCCGTAATTAAAGAGGTACCTGTATCAAGAATAGCTTGACAACTTTGTGGACAGAAAGCCACGTTCCCTTGTATTTTTATACTGAAAATAAAATAAAATCATTAAAGACGTAAACTGCAGCAGCAATATGTAATACAAAAATTTGCATCACACCGGTGGTGAATAAATTTGATAAATAAATTATGTTATTCTGGGATTTATATCACTTAGAACACAATTTATTTAACTTAGAACATGTTATTTCCACTCAGAATCTGTAAATGGAACACAGAGAACAATGGGCTAGATAGAGAACTTACAATGGAAAGAAAGGAAGTTTTAAGTTAAAGCAAGTTAAAACACCAGTAAAACATTATAAATGGTGTGGTATATATCAAATACAGAATGGACTGCAGTAGAATGACACATTTATCTCCACACATAAGTGGTATGACCTTTATAACTAACTTGTGGCTTCACCACTCGTGAATTATGGGTTTTACCATTCACTAGAGGAGATAAATGTGTTATTCCACTGCAATCCATTATGTATTCCCTACGTATCTCACTGACCTTATCATTGCTTATTCCACCTCCATATTAATTGTTATTCCAAGTCTAGACTTCTATCTGCCACGTCTCCTACCTCCCTCTCCAACATTTGAGGGAGATCCTCCATCATCTGAACACCTACCACTGGAATAGTTTCCTTCCCTCTCTCTACCTCACAAATTCCGCTTCTCTCTTCTGATTCCACCTTGAACCCAATCTCTTTCCACTTTATATGTGTCCTGTGTCCCCCACCTCATTTGATCAAGTTTAATGCAATTTACATACATACGAACATATGATTGAGCTAGCAGAAAAATATCTTGCAGTCTATCATGTCTGCTCAAGATTGCAGACCCCTCAGTGTTTACTGAGGGATCTTCCCACTCCTCATTATCTGCTCCTCCCTTCCTAGTGATGTCCTCCCTTCCCCCACTCCCCCTTCTCTTACATGCAACTTTCCCCTTTGTTCTGTTCCAACCTCTCTTGAAGCTGACCACTGTCTTCAGAAAGACTACTTCCTCCACTCAGCTATCACCCGCTCCATGAAAAGTGCCACCTCATTTCTCCGTCCTGAATCTTCCCCACACCAGCTAGAGACAGTGCCCCTAGTGGTCTTGCTGCCATTAAGGCTGAAGAGACCCTCAGAGCAGTCTGTTGAAACCATTAAGGTACTTGATGGTTTCGATCATGTCAGCCCTCTCCCTTCTATTCTCCAAGAAGTTGAGATCTGAGTCTCTCCTCGTATGATGTGCCTTGCTACCCCTGGATCATTTTGGTTTTCCTTTTTGGATTACCAGTAGATGTCCAGTTGATGTCATTCTTTAGGTAAGGGCCCCAATACTGCACTCTGTACTCTAGGTGTGACCATACCAGGGATCTGCACATTGGAAGAATGACCTCTGCTTTCCTGCAGGTTATACCCCTGGCTATGCAGCCCATCATCCAATTATCTTTGGCTGCTGCCTTCTTGCAGTGTGCTGAGTGCTTCAGGTCATTTGTGCTGATCACTCCCAAGTCCTTCTCCTCCTCTGAACTGGTAGCCTGCACACCTCCCAGGCAGTACTTGGTCTGCCGGTTCTTTGCCCCGAGTGCATTACCTTAATCTTTTTGGTGTTGAATTCTAGTTGCCAAATACTTGACCCTGACCCAGGGGTGAAGCCAGGAATTTTAAACTTGTACTCAGAACTGATGCACTGTTGCCCCTCTCCCTCCCCGTTATGTAAACATAAACCAAATTATGAATTGCTACGTCACATCAACAATAGCCCCCCCCACCCCGTTTACCATGTCTGAGTTCAAGTAATCAGTTTCTTCCTGTAATCCTCCTTCCATTGTGTTTCTGACTGCCTGGTAAGTTGCTCTTGTTTGTGTATTTGGCTGGTTGCATCAGTGCCCCATTGCGAACAACAAAGGCAGAAGGACTCAGTGCAACACAGACACAATGTGACTCAATGTCCTTGCTTTCCTCTTTTTGTTTCCCCAGCCTGATTTGTTGCCCCTGCCTCATTTTTTTTACTGTACTCTACTGAGTAGAGTGCGTATGCCTGCTAACACCCCTGACCTGACCATTTCTCTAGCTTAACCAGTTCCTCCCTGAGGTCCTGTCTCCCCTCCTCCATGTCTACTCTGCCACAGAGCTTTGTGTCATCCACAAACAGGCATATCTGACTTTTTATCCCATCTGCAAAAATCACTGATAAGGATGTTAAACACCACCAGCCAAGCCCCAAGTCCTGTGGGACCCCACTAGTGACTAGTCTAGCCTCCGAGAACTCCCCTCCAACCACCACTCTCTGACTTCTGTCCTTCAACCTGTTTCCAACTACACACCTAGTTTCCCCCTACCCCCTGGTCCTCTAGCTTCCTGATTAATCTCTTGTGGGGAACAGAGGCAAGGCAAGTCACAGTTTATTTAAAAGATGCCCAATCCTAGAGGCTCTGGGCACCGTACATAAAACTAGCACAGAACAAACATCAATAAATAATCATTATCATAACAACAATTAAACTAACTAAATAAGCTTCAGTAATAAATGACAAAATAAACAATGAAAATAAATCAGGGACAGAAAGTATAACAAGTCAGAACAGGGTGATATTTCAAAGCGATATTTACAAAGTTGGGTCCAGGAAAGCCTGCGCAAACAGGAAAGCCTTGAGGCGTGCCTTAAAAGCCTCCACCAAGGGGGCCTCCCTTAAAGATGGAGGAAGCAAATTCTACAGGACGGGGCCGGTGATACTAAATGCTCTGTCACCTACAGTTTTAAGCCTCATTCTGGAAATCGCAAGGAGGCCCCTCGAAGAGGAATGGAGGGAGTGGACAGAGGTAGCAGGTGTAAGAAGGTCCCCCATGTAACCAGGGCCCAAGCCATGTAGGGCCTTAAAGGTGAGCAAGTCCACCTTGAAGAGGATCCTCCACCTGACTGGCAGCCAGTGCAATGCACGCAGCACTGGGGTGACATGGCAGTACTTAGACTGCCCCATCAACAACCAGGCAGCCACGTTCTGCACTAGCTGAAGCTGGCGGAGGGTACCTCCTGAGACCCCGAGTTACAGTGCATTACAGTAATCAAGTCTCTATGTCACAAAGGCATGCACTAAGATAGGGAGGTCCAGGGGTGGAACCAGGGGCCTAATCCTGCCAATATTCCTCAGATGGTAAAAACTAGCGTGGACCACAGCCGACACTTGAGCCTCAAGTGTCAAGCCACTATCCAGAATAACGCCCAGATTACACACTCTGGAGGAGGCCTTCAAAGGCACCGTACTTGGGATGAGTCCTGTCTCAGTGCCCAAGGTCATCCTATTGTGCTCTCTGTTCAGCTCCACTACCAGTACCTCTGTCTTATCGGGGTTCAGTCACAACCAGCTGGAGGCCATCCAGTCAATGAGTTCAGCAAGGCAGCTATTAAGCACGTCTACTGTGTTGGATGTCCCAGGTATAAAGGAAAGATACAGCTGGGTATCATAGGCATAGCAATGTAAACCCAAGCCATATTTCCTAATGAGCCCTCCCAGGGGCAGCATGTACACAGTGAACAACATTGGCAACAAGACTGAACCCTGAGGTACTCCACAAGACAGGAGACTAGGGGAGGAGGAGAAATTCCCCATCACTACCCTTTGCCTCCTGTTTGTGAGAAAGGACTCAAACCAGCAGATGACTGTGTTGATGAGTCCACAAAATTCCCTCAGGCGGTCAAGCAATACACAATGGTCCACCATGTCAAAAGCTGAGGAGAGATCAAGGAGAATGAGAATTGTCCCCTCCCCTTGATCTCTCACCCTGAGAAGGTCATTGTGCACCCGAATGCAGTTTCTGTGCTATGTCTCACCTGAAACCCAGACTGGAGAGGCTCGTATAGATCAAAGGCCATGAGGTGCCCCTCAAGCTGAAGCGCCACAGTCTTCTCAACAACCTTACCCAAGGATGGAAGGTTGGAGATCGGACGGTAATTTGCCTTGACGTCAGGGTCCAAAGATGGCTTTTTCAGAAGGGGTCTCACCAATGCCTCCTTCAAGGCCTTGGGAAAGACCCCTCTCAGACAAGGAACACCGGACAATCGAGGCAAACACAGGGCCAATGGAGTCCACACATCCCATCAAGAAACAGGTCGGCACCGGGTCCAGTTCACAATATGTGTGCCTCAGCCTGGAGGCAACCTCAATGACCTCAGCCACCTCCACTGGTCTAAACTCACCCCAACTAGGCGAAGTGCTCTCTGGGCATCTGAGGCAATCACTGTTAGCCAAATGCTGACTCACTGGCGAAATTCCATGCCTGATGGCGGACACTCTGTCTGAGAAGAAAAGAGCAAACTCTTCGCATAAAGCATTCAAAAAGGCTATTTTCAGCTGCAGACAGGCTGGGTTTAGCAGCCTGTCTACTGTCCGGAAAAGCACAGTCGGTCAGTTCTTCCCAGCAGCAATCTTTCTGGACAGGAACTCTGCCTTCTTACAGTTGATTGCCCCATGGTACTCCCCATAGTGAGCATGTAGGGCCAGCTTGTCCACCTCCAGGCCAGTCTTTTGTCAGCAGTGCTCCAACCTCCAACCCAGAATCTTCATCGCCTTGAACTCCCCATGGAGATCTCAAGTGAGAAGATCTGGGTCATACACAGACCGGTGCAAGGAAGTCAAGCACCCAGACATCACCTTATTATAGGCGTGACTGCCAGCGCCACGTACCCACCCTTGCATGCAATGCACCCACACCTGAATGGAGTCCGCTACCACCCAGAAATCTCGAGGTCCCACACCCTCAAAGGGCTGTAGCTATCATCTCAGCAGGGGGGCCCACCAGAACTCCACTGTGCAATGATCGACCACATGACCTGATCAGTCTTGAGATTATTTATCTCAAGCCCCAGTGAGAAGACCAGGTCCAGCATGTGACCGCCCTGGTGGGTCATGGTGGAAACTTCTTGAGACAGACCCAATGATGACACAGTTTGGAGGAAGTTGTACCCAAGCCTAGAGGATTCGTCGTCAGTCCAAACATTGAAGTTCCCCAGAATTAAACATCTGGGGGCCTCCAATGTTTCGCCGACAATGAAATTGGCTACCTCCTGCAGAAATTCACCCACCACCCCAGGAGGACAGTAAATCAGGAGAATTCTGCAGCCTGCACCCGGACCTTCATGCATGGCCATACATTCAAAGGAACCCGGTCTTCCCACTGGGTGCATGGTGAATCCCAGCTCAGATCTAAAACAGATGGCAACTCCCCCGCCCCTGCATTCCACTCTGGGGCAGTGCACAACAGAGTACCCCGGGGGGACAGCGGCAGCAAAAACTGGGCCAGTATCATCTCCCTAATATACTGGAACAGAGCCAGAAGCAAATGATTTGATACCTTTTATTGGACTAAAAAAGATGTTACAAAAAGAACAAAGCACTTCAGGCTTTGGACCAACCAAGTCCTTCCTCAGAAGTTTATGACAGTCACCCAGGAAATCACATACTATTAACACCCAAATCTGCAAAAAAAAACCCAGAAATAATTCTCATTGGTTTAAAATACTCATTTAAACCATAACTGAAGTTTGCATAAGAGAAACTGGATAGCACCAGTTTGCCTGAAGCTGAGGAGTCTTTCAATGTCAAATGTTACCAGAAGAAGATAGGAACACTTCTGAGCAAAGAGCTTCATTAACATAAATTATGAATGTCCTAGTTTGTATGAGAATCTGGTCTCATGAAAAGCAAAACATGGAAATTACGTATTTACCGTAATTCTTAATTTTCTTGGATGAAGTCTCCACTACTCATTCACACAAAAGGGACTATGCCGGAGGCACTAGGACCCCTCAAGAGACAAAAATCTTCAGGAGGGCCGGCGCTGGGATAGGACCGTGCATGCTCGGCACCATGAGACTAACTCGTGCCACATAGGCTATCTCGGCATTGACCCTCCAACCACCTCAGTACCTTTTCGACTGAGGAGGTGCAGTGTAAACTAACAAAAGAAAACCTAACCCTAACTTCCAGGCATGTGAAGGACCTAATGACACTTGTAAGAAGGGTCAACTCAACAATGTCTTTACAGCCTGAGAAACAAGGAAGTGAAGACCAAAACAGAATGAGTGAGCTTGAGGGATGCTGGGTGGGCGTGTGAATGAGTGGTGGAGACTTTGTTCAAGATCAAGAATTACGGTAAGTACATAACTTCCATATCTTCCTGGACTAAAAGTCTTCACCACTCATTCACGCTAATGGGAGAGTACCATTAAAATCCCCCCCCCCCCGAGTAGGACGGTAGGAGACAGAGCTCACTCAGTACAGAACTCCACAAGGACTGTCCTGCTGAGGAACGTGAACCATCTGGCATGGACATCCAGAACATAGTGCTTTACAAAGGTATGCATCGAGTTCCAACTCGCCGCCTTGCAGATATTTGCAATGGGCACATTACAAATCTCTACCAGGAAAGCTGCAACCACTCCGGTAGAGTGGTGTGAACCCAGTCTTCCAACTTGACTTGTGCCATGGATTAGTAGCACAGAAGACATGCTACTAACCAAACAGTAAACCTCTCCTGGCAACAGGCTGACCCAGCCGAGGCAAGCTGAAAGACACAATAGTTGCTCGGATTCGTATCTCTTTGTTCTGTCAGTAAAGAATTGCAGAACCCTCTTAATATTCAGAGAATGAAGGGAGTGCTCTCCTTCATTCTGGAGTTAACGAAGTAAGTAGAGACGCAAACTTGACTGCCAGTAACTGAGTCAGTGACATGTTGTCTACTGGCTCAAGATATACCTAAAACAGCCAGAGGTGTACCTTCACTGCTGAGTTCTGCAGACCTGCGCTCAACAGGTCCAAAAAGCACCGCAACACCTTACTTGGTGGGCAACTGAAGGGTCCAGATGGGACTTGCACACCAGATGGAGATGGGTTTCCACTTAGCCGTGTAAGCCCTCCTGGTGGAAGGCCTGTGCATGGCTTAGAAGATGTCTGCGATGGTCTGGGAAACCTAAGCTTGCCCACTTCCATTTCCTCCACAGCCCAGCAAGGAGATGAAGGGAGCACAGGCTAGGATGGACTAAAGTCCCTGTGTCAGAGGGTCCGCTCATAGAGGGAATCACCTTGGGGGAACTTCTGAAAGACTGTAGATCAATGCAAATCATATCTGTTGAGGCCAGTCTAGGATGATGAGAATCATCCTGCCCCCCCCCCATACCTACAACTTGGGCAGCGTCCTCTGAATTAAGGGAAGAGGAAGAAAATGTAAAGGGAGTGTCTTGTCTACTACAGAGAATACATCCTGACAGAAAACAACAGGGTCTGGATTTCTGAACCAGGACAGGCAGTTTTGCATTGAGAGGGGACGCAAAAAGGACCCGGTCCGAAGTACCCCATTCATCGAAAATGACTGCACGAAATCTGAACTGATGCACTTGAGGTACCACTCTCACAACCTCATGGCCTTCCTGCAGAGAGGTAGGAGGACCCCCACCACCCTGCTTGTTGATGTAATACATCACAGCTTTGTTGTCCATCCAAAGTAGGATCACTTCGAGGCAGAGGGCATCCTTCAGGACTTTGCTTATAAGATAGCTCTCATCTCTAAGATATTTATGACAAGATGAGGCTCCTCCTGGCTCCACACCTGAGTGTGGAGGTCTTGACAGTGAGCCTCCCATGAGAGATTTTGTCTGAGGTTCTGTCATCTTGTACGGCAGATTGCGGATGCATGGTCAGAGACCACTGCTTGCTGTGGGGGATGCCCTGTGTCCCAGCATCCGCTCAACCAAAGTGGCCTAAATAGAGTCATGTTCTGTGATATAATGAGCCATTTGAAGATGTCATTTCTCCCATCCTCTGGCATGAAAACTGATGCCCTGTAGGTATCCAGGAGGGCTCCTATACTTGTTTATGCCGCCTGTTATCTTGGAACCAGAAGCAATGTAAATAGGAAGATGTGCTCCGTTCCGCTGTGGAACAACTTCTACTGCCCAGTTCCCACAAAGGCCCCATATCCCAGAAGCAAGAGAGTGTGACTGGGGGCAGACAGACTGGGCTTCCATCTGGTTGGAAGTTCTGGTGAAATCTGCAAAATTGGGAGAGTATCCCTCTCAGACAATCCTGATCCATATGACCACTGTAATGGACTTCCACTGGTTGTAGAACTGAATTAGATGCCCCTCCTACTGCTGAGAGGTGTCCCCCTCAGACAGCTGAGGTGGGACCTGGGCTGAATTCACAGAGCTTGGTACAGGGCGCTTTCAGGTCCTGTGCCCTCAACTGTATTCTCTCCATGGCAGAAGGGTTGGTTCTTGATAAAGGCACCTAGGCCTCTACCTAGTAAGGACTGCCTGTTACGAGAATGTCGACAGTTCCCATTCCTCTGAGAGGCAGCAGGTGCCGCCTGTTGTTTAAATGGCAGCCCTATTGTTCTGAGTGGCCTCCACAGCTCAACCTGAGGGCCAAACAGATAAACACCGTCAAGAAGATGTTAACCACCTGCTGCCAGCGGCAGCTGCCCTACAGGCAGAGTAATAGGCATCCATAAAAGCTTTCAACTGATTATTGGGCTATATGACCATAGCAATGGAGCGTTTTGATTTCAGGAGGTTCATGACCATTGCATTGAGTGTGTTCCACAGGGAGTACTGGCACTGAGGAATGTAGGAACTCAAGATGTAGAAGTCTGCATTGGTCCACAGATGAAGACTAAAATGTTATGGTGGACCCCATATCCCTGAGGAAAAAACTGGAAATAAGGTCTTCCATCACACTGATACAGAAGGCTTGCATTCCAACCCATAAAATGAGTCATCTGCTACATCTTCAATAAGCAGAAAAGGGAGAGACTCATCCAGCTCCACTTCTACCCCAGAATAACCTCCAAAAGACAGGTCTAGGCCAGGAACACGGGAGACGCTGCCACCTGGAGTGGTGAAGAGTTCTATACCATCCGCTGCACCGGCACCACATTCAGTGCCTGCACCACACGCGGCACTACACACAGCACCAGACACGACGTCAGACCCGGCACCAGGCATGGCACCAGACCCAGCACCAGGCACGGTGCCAGGCATGGCCAACCTAGACCTGAAGAAAATTGGGGGAGAAGGAAAGCGGTACCAGTGCTGACCCCTTCAGGGAAAAGGAGAGGGGGTAGGCATGAGGAGTCAGTGTTAATAGCGTTTGCACTGGAGAGGGCACCACGTACATCCAAGCCTGACCAATCCAGCCATGGCCCAGAGGCTCCAAGGCCTGAAGGCCCCGGAACCAGATCCACTGGCCAGGACAACTGAGCAGACACCGTACCCCTGCTCTAAAAGAGTGACCCAGAGGTGAAACTGCTCACTGGGACCCCATCGAGGACAGAGGCAGGATCCAGTGTCGAAGATCAAGCCATTAAAAGTGGAGCCACAGAGGAACCCACTGGAGTTGGCTCAGGCCTACCACTCTCCATCACTGATGACCCCCACACAGACATACCAGAGGGTGACCTTGAGTGGTACCGATTCTTCTTCCACCAAAGGAGGGAAAAGAGCTCGAGGTCAAGTGGAGCCGGGTCCCCGATCAAGGTTGGAAATGGGACCGCTACTTTTGTGCTTCGGGCAGACTGTCCTCCTCCCCTGAGCATCAGACTACCTGTGGTTGGACCCCTCCTCCGCAAAGGGCAGCAGACTGGACATAGCCCCACTGCCATCACAGCATTCAAATGAAGTCTCCTTACTGTCACCGCTTCTGTCTAAGGTCGACTCCGTTGATGGCAGGTTGAGAATTTCTTCTTTTTCTTCATCATCTTTTTTTTTTTTTTAAATAAGAGAAGAACACTAAAAGTGATAAAGCGATTGGAAGTCAGCGATTATTGTACCAATATACAAAAAGGGCAGTAGGGGATCTGTGTGTAACTATCGTCCCATAAGTTTAACCTCCCTTTGCTGGGTACGGGGTCAATACTGCACACAACACTGTGCTGCATGGCACAATCGCACTGCCGATACAGCTCGATTCTTGCCATGCGGCATATCTTTCTTTTCTGTGGGCTCTGCCCACACACCCTCTAACAGGGGCTGCACCCCGAACCCCCACAATATAGATTCTCAACTCCGGGGGTGGTTCAGGTCAGGGAGCTCACAAAGATTAAAGAAATTAAATTTCTGGAACCGGGAATCAAACCCAGTCCCAGAAGCACTGCCTGGGTTCCCTATTGCTGTGGCTCAATGGACTGAGCCACAGCAGCTGGTTTAACAGAACCCACTCCCAGCAGAGGTCTTATCCTCTGCCTGGGAAAGTGGGAATGGTGCAATACAGTGTACAGCAGTATACACAGTATTGCACCATTTGCTCACTACTGCAGCGCTGTACCGGGTTAGCCATAATGCCGTACACTATTAAGCGTGCGACATTATGACCCAGTAGGCCTTTGCTGTAAGATTATGGACTGACTTATTAAGGATAGAACTGAATCTGAAATTAAATCACTTAATCTTATCAACCATTACCAATACGGGTACACAAACAGATTATCTTGTACCACGAATCTAGTCAGTTTCTATAATACAATTAGTGCAAACCTTGATATTAACATTCCAACTGATGTTATCATGTTAGATTTTGCCAAGGCATTTGATACTGTCCCTCGTTATGAATTGATAGTTAAATTAATCAAAATGGGACTAAATTTTCATCTAATTAGATGGATTGATAACTGGCTAAAAGATAGAAAACAGTTTCTACACAAAAATGGAGTCTTATCCGACATGGACCCCGTTAGCAGTGGAGTCCCCCAAGGCTCTGTATTGTGTCCCACCTTGTTCAATCTTTTCATTTTTGATCTTTACACCAATGTGACTAATCAACTGTACAAATCTGCAGATGACTCAAAACTAGAGGGTGAAGTTAACACTTGCAATAAATATCTAACTATGGTATCTGAACTCCAAGCCATAGAACTCTGGGCAGCATCAAACAAAATGACTTTTAACCATGATAAATATGTAGTATTACATTTCGGTAGTAATAACCCCGTAAATTCCTATTCACTTAATAATATTTTAAAATCTGTTGATGGAGAGAGGATTCTGGGTATATTAGTAAATACTAAATTGTCGTCTGTTGACCATTGCTGTAGAATTCTGTTAACTGCCAATAGAATTCTGACCTGCATCAAACACTCATTTGTAAATAGAAGTGTAAACCCCCTACAAATGGGGGTTTCCAAAAGTCTTCCAAGTGCTTGCCTAATTGTTCACAGCTTGGTTGGTGTTCGGCACCTAAGCCGTTTAGATGTGATTGCCAGTGAGTGCTTTTAAAGCCTCCATGTACTGTCTCTTTAAGTGCTGCCAGCTTGCAATCCTAATTAATTTGAATGGGGGGGGGCTGTGTGTTTCTATGCCCGAGTCCGGCCCGGGCTGCTGAATAATCGCTCCGTTTCTGCCATAGTTAAATGCACAGACTGAGCCCTTTTGAAAGATGTAACTGATTGCTGGTAGATCGTGTAAATAGTAGTAAAAATGCAGTTTGTTCTAACCTGCCTTCTTGTAGCAAGGACTGTTTCTGTTTAGCTCCACCATTTTGGTCCCGGACTGCCGAATGGGACCAATCAGTACTTGGGACTCTCAAATGGAGCCTGCTGAAATGGGGCTGTGTGGAGTGAGACTCTGGGAATTGTAGTTTTTGGACTGTTGGCGCCTTTTTGCACCTATAGAGGGAGCCCTGCTGTGACTGACATCTGAACCGACCAACCAAACCTTTTGGATCTGAGTGAAAGCCCCTGAGCTGTCTGCTGGCAAGCCAGATTCGAGTTGGAAGCTGAGAGAGAAGGAGCTGTGTGTGTTCGAGCGGCCGTTGCGGCGTAGTTCGCGCGGGAGAACTGTGGAAGGCCTGACTTCTGGCCTACTAGCCTGCTTTCTGCCTGGAGAGGGAGAAGAGGACATTTTCAGACTGAATCCGAATTTGTAGAGAATGAAGCAAGCTGCTGATTTATAGCCAGGCTCACCCTGTAGAAGACCGAAGATTTTGCTGAATGCGATCGGCCTGTCAGGAACTTTAGCTACTGTAGTGCTCCCGAGTTTAGCAGTGATTTTGTGATCGGGACCGAGGAGTCGCTTGCCTGGTACAGTAAACTTTCTTTACATATGAATGTGCTGGAAGGGGATCGTGATCGGATCCCCCCTTGCTGTAAACTGTGTGCTGATTGCTGGAAGCTGTTCTCAGCTGCATCGGACTGAATCCACTTGTTTTCACCTGCCGTTGGGCCCTGCCACGAGGGTCTTGTCTTGCTACCCCGCTTTTTCTGGCAATCCAGAACACACATCATCCCTCCTGTGTTCGGCCTGGGTACTGTGAGTAGTTATCAGGGTAGCTCCCTGCAACTTTTCTTGAATCAAAGTGTGTCATCTGATTGTCTTGTGCTTTTCTTTCCACGAACTGAGCCCTCCGGCTCCGGATTACAAATTGTGTGTGCATGTTATTTTTCCATCACGGGGCCCCACTCAGCTGTGATGCCAGCCTTCCCCGGGCAACGATCCTGGCTAGCCCATCTGCCTTTCACCTGGGTACCCAGTGTGTGTGACAGTGTGGGGGAATTCTGTACTGCATGCATAACAGTGTGATTGTTATAGAGAGTGAGCTAATTAACCTGATTGCCCCTATCCTTGTTAAACCCCCCCTGAATAAATCAGATCTTACTGTTTCTGCATTTAAACTGACTGTGGTTTCCGTTTGTATTGGGGGTACTGTACTGTTGTCATTTGTGCTGCCTAACCCTTGTTTTACAGGGGGTCCTCAGGGTCGAACTGGAGAAATCGGCCTTGGTGGTAAGTGTCAGTTGTGAAGGTACTCATTTTGTATTGTGTGGGCCACTAGTGGGAACTGAGGGGGGTCACAGTGTCCCAGAAGGCTGTGCCCAAGCTAGTTTGACCACTACCAACCCTGACCTCTGGGTGGAGGCACCCGTCACCAAACCTAGGCCCCTTAACCTGCTACTAGCCAAGCAGGCAGGGGTGGTAGCCCTTGGGATAGCACCATCTAAGGGTTACAGAAGCGAGGCATGTATCATGTCGCTATATAGATATAGGTCATATATCAGACCCCTCTTAGACACTGGATCTCCCTTTTGGTGCCCCTATCTGAGACAAGATATTAATCTAGTTGAGCGGGTCCAACGCAAAGCTACAAAAATGATACCAAACTTAAAAAATCTTAGCTATAGGGAGAGACTAATTGCAACAGGGTTGGTAAGTTTAGAGGAAAGGAGAAACAGGGGCGACCTTCTGCTGCTCTATAAAATCTTACAAGATCCAGAGCTAAGTGTACAGTGCTCTTTTAAATATAACCAATGTACTCCTTTTCATAGATCTCACAACAAGCAGTTAATAGTACCCAGGGCATCCACTAATAAAAGGGATGGCTATTTCACAGTGAGAGTTACTAAGACATGGAATCAACTCCCTCAGTATGTTGTAGATTCAGATAACTTCCATGTCTTTAAATCGAGATTAGACAAACATCTCTGCTGGGTTCCAAACAAGGGATGATTCACCCACACTGTATGGGAGACATTCTTGATGGGCAGTTGCCTGCTTATGTCTATACCCAACCAAGTAAACCGAGTAAATCGAATACTGAACGGCTATAGCTGCTGTCGTATAGACGAAGACTTGACTCCCGGCAGGCAAGTGACATCATCATCGAAGCGCACTCCACGGCGGGAGAAAAGGAACTGAGATGATTGGAGGGTCAACGCCGAGATAGCCTATACAGCGCAAGCTAGTCTCGTGGTACTGCACATGCGCAGTCCTATCTCGGCATCAGCCCTCGTGAAGATTTTTGGCTCCTATGGGGTCCTAGTGCCTCCAGCATAGTCCCATTAGTGTGAATAAGTGGTGGAGACTTTTAGTCCAGGAAGATCTTTGGATTCAACACTTACTAAATACATGTTTAGCTGAGGAGCCTTTCAAGGTCAAATATCCCCAGAAAAGATAAGAACACTTCAAGCAGAGAGCTCCACTAATATAAATTTTGAATGTCCCAGTGTGTTTTGAGAATCCAGTCTAATGAAAAGCAAAACTTACACATTAAATACTAATTTAAATACATAAATGTTGAGCCCATCAGTGCTATAACAGGATTTTATACACGCTAATAGCTATTGTCAGTATAAGAGCCAAGTAAAAAAACAACTTGTCAAAGAACCCCAAGTAAATGAGACCATGCCTCCTGATATGTTCAGAGTTCAATAATGTGTCAGCGTATAACAAAACTACTCTTGTAGGTGTACTGCCTTTTCTGCCCCTTGACTCTTTCTCCTCCCTCTGCCACTGCTATTGCACCCTCACCATGTCCACCCTCTGCCCCCTATCATCAGCCATGTTTTTCTTGATTCTCCAACCCCTAAGTCTCACCCCAGCCTTGGAACCCTCAGCCCCTTGGCAACCCCATCTCCTCACCCCAGCCCTCAACCCACCGCCTACACAGTGTATCCATGTGCTTCCCCCTTCACCTAAACCCTTCCTCCACCCCTCCTACTGCCCTCACCTCTTCCTGTTTGCAGTGACCCACATTCTTTCCTTCCCCATCCCTGTTGTCGGCCCTAAGCTCTCTCCCCATACCCCCTTCGGTTGCTCCTCTCACAGACACCTACAGCTGTCACTGCTCAGGCCACTGCTCCTTCTTCTTATACTGATGTCAGGTAATGTTCACCCCAACCCTGGTCCCACTACCACTCCCCCTCCTTGCCACTCGACAGCCCATGGTCTGAATCTAGCATCAATCAATATCTGTAGCCTGCAGAAAAAAATTGACTCCCTTCAGGTCTGGATTGCCCAACACCAGCCTGATATACTCTGCCTGGTAGAAACCTGGCTCTCCAAAACCACCCCTGACTCTGCCATCTCCATCCCTGGGTACTCAGTCTTCTGGTTCGACAGGTGTGGTAAACATGGAGGGCGATGTGCCATCTACCTGCGTGATTCACTGCAGTGCCTTGCCTTCCCCCCACTCACCTCGACCATGGTGCACAAAGCCGTTAAAGTTACCCTCAACAAAGCCTCTGCCGGCAGTCGACCTGGTGGCGTTGAGGGTTGAGGTGCTGGACGCCACACCTCGTGCCAAGTCGGCGACTCGGGTTTGGGAGCGGACTCGGGCCATCGGGGGTCACTGGGGCTGGGAAGGATTGAGCATCTGGAGAACTGCTCTCCTTCCCTGGGAGGGAGGGGGGACACGACTTCGCCATTCTGGTGACCCCAATGGAGACTGGAGGTCCTATCCAGCAGTTGGGGTTCAACCAATGGGGAGATCGGCCATGACGGCTTTCCTGTGGATGTGCATGGGAGCACGCACGTACCACACTGGAGAGCAGTGCACAGCCGGGCCGGTGGGGGGGGGAGTAACACCAGGAAAAAGCCTCTGGTCTGCCGGTGAGATGACAGTGGCCCCAGTGGAGCACCCACATCCCAATGCCGGCCCAGCACACCCAGGTCTCTCCATGGCCAACCCGATGATGGAGGTAAGGCACCGCACACTTAGGAGTTGACTTCCAGGGGGAGGGCGGAACCAGCCCCGGAGGTGATCTGGGGGTTGGGCCTGCCTCAGTCACTCAGGGAAGAGCCTGGGAGAAGTGGGAGTTCAGGCTGGGAGTTAGGGTAGCATCCATGTGGGTACTCTTGAAGGATGCCAGGGGGTCTGGAAGAATAAATAAAGTGAAAGAAAAAAGCCTCTACCCCTCTCTTTGTTACTGCTATATACATCCCACCAAGGAACCAAAAGTCCGCCTTCCTCTCTGTCCTAAACTACCACTCCCTTCTGCCCCCTAAATCTGAATGCCTAGCTCTCAGTGACTTCAGTGTCAACTGGCTTTCCCACTCTGCCACCCCCCTCAAGGATGCCACTGCTGCTATGGACCTTTCTCAAATTGTCCCCACCCCACAAGGCTCAACCCCAAAACGGGCACCACTACCCTGCTTGACCTGGTACTAACTAACCGCCCTAACAGAATCTCATGCATCTCAGTGCTCTCAAACACCTTGAGTGATCACTCTCCTGTGACTTGTACCTGGTCCTGTAAGAGGTTGAAACAACCCCCTAAAATCATTTATTGATGGCCTCTGAAGCCCGGGATGCTCCAACACCTAAAACGCCACCTCAGCTCCCAGGACTGGTCACCTATCTACGAGGCCTCTAATGTCAACTCGGTGTTAGATTACTTTATATCCACCTTCACTTCAACATGTGACAGATATGCCCCATACAAGAAAAGCATCATTAAGGGTCCCTTCACCCCCTGGATTACTCATTCTTTACTTGACCTTATGCGCCAGTGTGACTCCCTCTGACAAATTGCCCTTGACACTGGCAAGCCAGCCGATCGGCAACAGTACAGTGCTATGAGAAACAAATGCTCCTGGGAAATTCGTACGGCCAAAGCAGAGCATTATAAATCCTCCTTTACCTCCACCTGGGGGTCTGGCAGAAAATTCTGGAACAACCTCAAAGAGTTGAATGGGAAATCTACATTCACCACCACCATCTTCACTAATGGCACTGCCACCACTGACTCTAAACACATAGCAGATATCCTTAATATGTCCTTCTGTAACCCCTAGGTGGCGCTATCCTAAGGGCTACTACATCTGCCTGCTTGGCTAGTAGCAGGTTAAGGGGCTGAGTTCTGAAACAGGTGCCTCCACCTGGAGGTCAGGGTTGGTAGTGGTCAAGCTAACCTGGGCACAGCCCCTCCGGGACACTGTAACCCCCCCCCCTTTCCCCTCTAGTGGCTTGAACACTGTACAACAATCACTTTCACAATACTCCTGGTACACCACACAAGTACCCACTCTGTTTGCACTTACCACAAGGGCTGGTTCCTCGGGCTCGACTCTGGGAACCCCCTGTAACAAGGTTAAGCACAGCAAATAGAAACAGTACAGTACTTTGAGCACAAACTGGAACCACAGTCAGATTACATGCAGAAAAAGTTAGATCCAATTTATTCAGGGGACTTGAACAAGGGAGGAGCAAAATCAGGTTAATTAGCTTAAAGGTTATATCAATCAAGCAGTTATGCATGCGCTTTGAGTCCCCCCCACACAGTCCACCTCTGGGTACCCAAGTAGAGAAGAGATGGGCTAGCCAGGACAGTTGCCCAGGGTTGCATCTGGTTGGGGCCCTGTGATGGAAAACACAACATGCACAGTACACAATATTTGTAATCCGGAGCCAGAGGGCTCAGTTCGTAAAGGAAAGCAAACAACAAGACAATCAGATGACACACTCAGATTAAGCTGTTGTTGTGGGAGCTACCCTGGTATTTACTCACGATACCCAAGACTGGACACAGGCTGGACTAAAAATCGAGACTGCAGGTGGTTGATCTGGAATGCCAGGAGAAGCAGGGCCCACACAAGTCGCAGAGGCATCATTCCTGTTCAAGCATGGAGCAGGGGGCTGATCCCCAGGCAGGTCTCTCATTGATGGCTTCTCTGTGCAGTGGGTAGTCTGGCTGGGCCAGTCTGGCAAAGCCCAGACCGCATGGAGACAAGTTCGGAAGCAGTCCATTTTGGGCTGGATACAGCTTCCAGCAAGCAGAACACAGTTCCACAGTGGGGAACTAACTCACAACCCACTAGCAGCTCATAGCACATTTACATGTACAGGAATTCTACTGTAACAGGCAAAACGCGCCACGGGCACAATCGCAAAGTCTCTGCACACACCGGGAGCTTAAGGGTAGCTGGAACTCCTGACAGGCCGACCTCATTCAGCAAAAATATTCGGTCTCCTTCAGGTCGAGCCTGGCCCACTTCAATAGCTTACTTTAGTCACACAAACTTGGATTTAGTCCAAAATAATTATCTTCTCTCCTTCTCAGGAGCAGCAGGCAGGCATGGAGGCCAAACTCTCAGCCTTTTCATAGCTCTCCCATGCGAATCCACACAGGATTGCTCTCAGAATCACTTCAGCTCCCTCCTTTTACTTCCCAGCTCAGAAACTAAACTGAAACTGCAAGCAGCCCGGGACTTCCCCAAGATCCAAAAGATTTGATTGGTTGATTTGGCTGTCAGTCAAAGCAAGAGCTCCCACTTCAATTGCAAAAAAGGCGCAAAAACTCAAACCACAGTTCCTATAGAAACATAGACTTTGACGGCAGATAAGGACCGCTTGGCCCACCTAGTCTGCCCATTTTCCTATCTACAGGATAGGCCGCAGATCCTAGTTAACCAACAGTCTATTTTTTCCTACCCTCACAAGAACTGCCTTATGTCTGTCCCATGCATTCTTGAATTCTCCCACAGTTTTAGACCCCACAACCTCCTCAGGAAGGCTGTTCCATGCATCCACTACCCTCTCTGTTGAAAAAATACTTCCTCACATTGCCCCTGAACCGCCCCCCCCATCTTTAAATTGTGTCTCCTTATATTAGTTTATAGATAGATTTTGAATTCAGACAGCTCCTGTAGTCCAGCTACATTTTAGGTCCCACCAGAACTGATTGGTCCAATTTGCAGTCCAGGACCAAGATAGTGGAGACAAACAAAACAGTCCTTGCTACAAAGAAAGCAGGTTAGACAAACTACATTATCATTATCATTCTAAATGGGTTTCAGCAAATAGTTACATCTTTCAACAGAGTTCCATCTCAGATTACTTATGCTGCAATCAAGGAGCTCTTAAAGAGACAGTACACAGAGGCTATACAGACTCTGGTAATCACATTTTTAAACTGCTAAAATGCAGGACACCAGCCTGGCAGTGAGCATTTAGGCAAGCTCAAGGAAGACTTTTTGGGAACCCCCATTTGTAGGGGGGTTACACTTCTCTGATCTCGGTTGTATACTCCCTCCCCACTTTTTCAACCCCCCATCTCTAATGTAGCCCCTACCCCCCACCCCCTTTTCTCTTCAGGATGGTTACCCCTCGTGAACCCAAGCCCTACCTCCGAAAGGACTTAGGGCATGCCTGTCTCAGCGCTGATACTCTTGACCTCAAGATTGTATGCCTTACCCTTGATGTTGTCCTCTCCGTTCTCACATCCATCCTCAACCGCTCCCTCTGTCTTGGGTCCTTCCCTTCAAAATGGAAAGCTGCTGTCATCACCCCAATATACAAAGGTGGTGACCGCACCTCTGCTGGTAACTACCGCCCCATCTCTATCCTCCCCCCCCATCCAAGGCACTTGAAAGAATCGTATCCAACCAACTCACTGAGTACCTCACTAAAGTACAATCTTCTATGCCAGCAACAACATGGGTTCCGACATGGCCACAGCATGACCTCTTCCTTGCTGGAACTCAGCTCCTCCTCCTTGCACTCCACCCTTGATAAAGGCCACCTAGCAGGGGCAGCCTTTGTGGACCTGTCAAAAGCATTTGACACAATTAACCACTCCCTCCTCCTCAACACCCTTTCCAACATAGGTATCTCCCCAGATGCCTTGAACTGGTTCTCTGACTACTTATCCAGAAGAATGCAACAAGTCAGGATATGCGATACCCTCTCCTCCTCACTCCCAGTCAGGTCTGGAGTCCTGCAGTGTTCTATACTCGGACCCCTTCTTTTAAGCCTTTTCCTAAACACCCTCCCATCCTCTTGCTCTGGCCAGCTGTTACTCTATGTAGATGATGCGGTCCTGTTCACCTCTCACCCTGACCCCTCTCAGCTCCAACTCTCACTGCAAAAAACATTCTCTGATACTGAGGCCTGGTTTACTTATCACTGCCTAATTCTAAACTACAAAAAAATAAAAGTAATGCTCATCGCCAACCCATGGAACAGGCTTAAGGGCCTTATCCTCCACATCCTTAACACCTAAATGCAGCCACTCGACCATGTGTCCTCCTTTAAGTACCTCGATATCTTCTTGGACCCCGCTGTTATCTTCCACAGTCACATTTACCACCTCTGCATAGCGGTTAATACCAGAATTGGCTTACTCTACCGTGTCAAACCCAAGAAGCTCTCCAACTTGCAGTCTCCTCCTCCAGCCTCTCCCTTATTGACTACGGCATCCTAGTCTATGGTGCTGCCGACAACACGTCACTCCAGAGAGTCCGGGTATCCCTCAACAAGGCCTGCCAGCTTATCTTTGGGTGCAACCCTACCACTCATACATGTACCCTCTACCGGCAGTCCAACTGGCTCAACCTTGTCAATAGACTCAGATACCATACCTGCCTCATGGCTAAAAAGAGTTCTACCGGCCTGACCTCCCCCGGGCTCTCCGCCCTCCTGCAACCGACCCCTCTCACCAAAAACACCCACAGCTCCACTAAATCCTCCTTCCTTGTCCCCTACCTCAGGACTTCGCTGGGGCAGAGAACCTTTTCCTTCAGAGCCCTCCTTTGGATGAACCCCTTACCTAGCTCCGAACGTAAGCTTGGCCATTTTAAAACTCTTCTCAGGGATCACCTTCAGACCGCTAATGTTTGTGAATGCCCTTAGCCCTACTCCTTCATCCCTATACATTGGACCTCCTTGTTCCCCTTCCCCTGCCCCTCTCCTTCTTTGTCTACTGTTGACACATTTCCAACCCCTTCCTCAGTATTATCGTGACACAATCTGGCCATGAGACTAGGCTAAGTGCCTGATAGTTGTAGCCATTATGGCCTGTTGTTCTGTAACTTTACTGTATTCACTATTATTTGTCTGTCTCACTTATTACGTAAACTGTCATATGATGCGGAGCCTTTGTAAATGTGTCCCCGACTCAAAGGTTTGTAATTCCGAAATGTTCAATAAATAAATTTAAAAAATAAATAAATAAATATTAATGAAGCTCTCTACTTAGAAGTGTTCTTATCTTATTCTGGTAACATTTGATATTGAAAGACTCCTCAGCTTAAGGCAAGCTGATGCTATCCAGTTTCTCTGATGCAAACTTCAGTTCTGGTTGAAATCAATATTATAAACCAATGAGAATTATTTCTGTTTTTTTATGCATGATCTGGGTGTTTTAGTATGTAATTTTCTAGGTGGCTGTCATAAACTTCTGAGGAAGGACTTGGTTGGTCCGAAAGCTAAAGTACTTTGCTCTTTTTGTAACATCGTTGTTGGTTCAATAAAAGGTATCAAACCATTTGCTTCTGGATCTGTTCTAACAAGGACCAATATGGTAACTAAACAATTTGTTTGATGTACTGGAAGAAAGCCTTCTCCCCTGGTTTCACCCCCTCTGCCAGTTGTAGCTGTCACTTGGCCTTGGCCACCTGGACTGCTCTACCCACCTCCCTTGCCTTGGTATATTACACTTCTCTGTCTTCCTCTTCCTGGGTGTGCTTGTACCTCCTGAAGGCTGACGTCTTATCCTTTACCACCTGGGCTACCTCCTTTCCATATGAGCTGGGCTTTTTAGCTTTGATTTTTTGCTCTTGAGTTTGGCACACAGGTTGGTGGCTGCCAACAGTCCCTCATTGATTATGGATTTCCAGTCCACTTTCATCTCCTTCTTGATCCCAGAAAGGTGCCCTTCCAGAATCTCTCCCATGCTATTGTAGTCTGCTGTCCTGAAGTCCAGAACTCTTGTCTTAATCTTGATCCTCTTCCTGCCCATGTCCAGGCAGAACCACACAGTGTGGTGGTTGCTTCCTGCAAGCATTGCCTCCACCTTTACTTCCTGGACATGTGCACTGTTAGATAGGACCAGGTCCAATATGGCCCTCTCCCTGGTGGGCTTCAGGACACATTGTGTCAGGAAACCACTCTGGAATGCATTCAAGTCCTGGTACAGGTGGTAGCTGGGATCTTCCAATCTACCCCAGGCAGACTGAAGTCTCCCTAATCACTACCTCCCCCTTGCTGGACATCTTCACAGTGTTGGACCCTAGTTCCCTTCTAATTCCTTTTTCTGGTTTGGTAACCTGTACATCACCCCTATCCTAAACTTTCTGCCTTTTATGGATTGCACCTGTAGCCATGATGTGTCTGTCCTCCCATTAGCCTCCTCTTTCTACCTTATACAAGTTATCCCTTCCCTCACATACAGAGTCACTCCCCCCCTTCCCATCCCCTTTCCATCCTATATAGCTTATACCCAAAGACTAAGAGATCCCAGTTATGATTTGTTGGACCCATGTCTCTGTGATGGCAGCCATGTCCACCTCACCCTTGACCATTAATGACTGCAACTCAGCCATTTTGTTCCCTAGGCTCCTTGCTTTTAGAGATACTACCTTCCACCATGACTTGAGTCCCCCTTTCCTCTGGTCTGCTACTCCCCTAGATCCCAGTCCCACCCACCTACCCCCCATGCCCTGATTGGGGGGAGGCCCTCTCCAACTGCATCCTTGGTCCCCCCCCCTTGCTTACCAGACTGTCCTACCCTGCCTGTCCCCCTTTCCCCTCCTGTCTGTCCTGAGATTCACCCTGAGCACCTGCAACTTCTTGTCTGATCCCCATCCTGGCCTCCTTGCCTTCAGCTGCAGCTGCCTCTCCCTCTACTCCTCCCATCCATCCACCCCCATTGCCCATCTCCCTGCCTGCCCCCACTCTTCTCCTACAGATCAGACACTCCCCTATCTCACAGAGAGTACTTAGGAAAACCACTCTTCCACACCCCTGCAACCCACTACTCTACACCCCACCTCCTGCCCCCACAGCAAGACTCTACTCCAAAATCTATTGTTTTGATCCCTCCTTATAGGGTACCTATAGCGTCCTTATAAACCTACATAGCTGTACCTTATATAGGTATTGCTATGGCCATCTCAAAAAACCCTTTCTGTGACTCTACCCCACATAGAGTGTCACGGCTTTCTCCCACCAACCCTTATATCCTTATGTAGCTATACCCTATATTGGGTATTGTTACAGCCCCTTAAAGATTTCTTTTGTGACCCTACCCTGCATAAGACGTCACAGCATTCTCCCATCAACCCTTGACACAGCCCACTCCCGCAGTATAGTACTGTAGTTGAACCGGGATACAGATGACTGTAAAGCTGCAACCTCTAGTTTACCCTGTCTGGTGACCCTAAAATGAACTTTCAGTAGCTAAACCTAAATGGGGGTGGCTGTAAAGCTGCAATTCCTTGCTTGATCTGCTACCTGACTCTAGATAGGTGCTAGCTCCATTCCCTCTAAGTTCCTTGTCCACCAACTCACTGATAAGCTGACCCTATACAGGAACTATCTGCAACCCCTCAGCTGAACCTAGATGGGGTTTGCTGTAAAACTGCAACCCCTTGTTTGAACATTTAGCTGACCCTAGATAGGGACTAGCTGTAACCCCTCACAACACTTATTTACTCTGTGCCCACACCTTTCTTTACCACCCACCACTGAGCAGCGTATCCTGCAGTCCTCCCTATAGGTGACCTACCAAGGCCCCCAGAAGCCACATAGTTAGACACCACTCTCTTGCTTTGTGGTGCTCACCCTTAGGGGTCACTCATGCAAGAGTTGCATGGACCTCTGGGTAATTTATATGGACTACAGTCACACCATTAGAGTGTTGTAGCATGTGGCCTGGTCCAAACACCAATGGCACCGCTTGCACCCGCAAGGATCTCCTTCCATGACACTCCCTCTTTTCCCTTCCTCCCACTTCCTCCTTCCCCACCCCTTGGGTTAAGCACACATCCTTGTCTGTTTAAAAAGCAGTACAAACACTTTCAAGGAAAAGGCACAAATGCAATAAAAGCAGAGCGATTACTTAGCTCCCTCTATTCTACACTGTTCCCAGCTTCTCCCTTGCTACCTAGTTTAGCTGTGGCTTACCAACATTTACAACTATCATCCTTTTTTAATTTAGCTCAAGGCTCATAAATTGCCCTGCACCACAATTTCCCCTGTAGTAGAGTGGAGCCCACTTAAGTGCACATCAGATAAGTGCACATCCCGCTTAAATGCACATTTTTTCCATATCCTTATTTTTTTACCTATTCATCCAGTGTTAAATGTACCTCTTAAGTGTACTACATGTAAGTGCACATTTCGGTTAAACGCACATTTTTTTTTTACTTTTCCTATTGATTTTCAGTCCAACCCAGCTTTTAAGAGCACATTTGGTACAGTACCACCTTAGATATTTATTTTTTTGCTTTTGTTAACCAGGTAAGCACACTAGACAGCCAAGTGCCTATTTTCAGGTACGACCCGGGAGGTTACAAGGTACAGTCAACACATCAAGTAGAGTAATAGGTTAACGTGTAAGAGCATCAGGAATCACAAAACAATATTGGTAGAGTAACAGTAACATACAAGCAAGGTCAGCACAGTTAACAGGTATAGGGCCAGCAAAGCCCTCAATTACAAACTTCACAGGTGGAGGAAAAGGTAACAAATGAGATCTACAGGCATCACAATAAACAGTATGGTGGAGTAACTGCTTGTACAAGCAATGGAAAAACAGAGTCAGCTGTGTTAGGCCAGCCATACCCTCGGAAGGGTAAGGATGGTAGGTAACTTGGAGAGACAGCGTATAAAAAGGGGGGTAGCCGGGGAATCCCACAGAAGTAAGGGCAGGGAAGGGGCCCAGGGCAAATAGAGGAAACTTTTTGATGCAGCTATCAGTTACAGGCCGCAACAATGTGGAGGAGGAGCTTTCAGTATTTAGGCAGTCCACCATAACATCTTAACTGCAGCCATGGTGCTGTCTGGCATGGCCACAGTAAGAAAATTCATTTTTTCAAAAGAAAAAACTGACTTTAGCTTCCTGTTTAATTTTGAATCTCACACTGAAATACACAAAGCAAAAGAAGATTACTGATGTTTTAAATGGTACTGTGTTATAGGACAGTGTAGTAATGTCATTTTAACTTAAGCACCTGGTATTTAATAAAGTACATTACAGAGACAGTGAAATGTGCCTGGAAGTGATTTTTTGGTTAAATGCACAGCCCGCTTAAGTGCACAAGAAACTTCCATCCCAAGGGTTTGCACTTAAGAGGGCTCCACTGTAATAGCTTTTAGTTTTTTCTGTTATCAGTTTTTGTCTTATATTCTCCCTTATATTGTGTACTGTCCTGTGATATATTGTACATATAGCTCTTGATGTTATGTACTGTAGCTGCCCTATGCAAAGGGTTTTGGAATACTTTTGTAAGAGTCTAGAAGCAGGCACAGTGGTCATGAAGACAATACAGGCTTTTAAAGGGAATTTCCACTCAGCCTTTTTTTCTGTATCCATGTGTAGTTTGTAGGCAACAACAATGATTGCCTCTATTGCACTCTCCTAATTTCATCAGGATTTAAATTTAAATGAACTAACTTGAGCCTGGCGTGAAAACCTGCCTGACTCCATTGCAAAGGTCATGACCTGACTCATGCATGGCATCATGGGATTTGATGATACTTTTGAGCTAACACATGCAGTAGGTTTACTGTATCAGTCAGTGCTTGTTGACGTCCTCCACAGTGCCTGTGTTCTTGTCCTATGCCGGCCGTCAGACTTTTCCAAGTAAGTACCCATCTTGTTTTCTGTGGTTGAAAGTGTGTCTGGATTGTAAGACAATATTTTTAGAAGAGGCAGGGGTGTAGATAGACCATGAAAATGTGTACCCCGTAACCATATTTGTTATCCCATCTGGCTCTATAACCACAATTTCTGTACTACATGGGAATGTCTGTTGCCCCCTATGTAATGGTAAATGCTCCCTCATACACCCACATACTGCAGTGTCAGTGGGTCAGGAGATAGCACACTCACCTCTGGGGCTGTAAGACTGGATGGTCAATATGTTCTAGCCCCACACCAGGCACTTGAGGTAATGCCCATAACTGACACTGTAGTGCAGTACAAGGGAGTACTGCACTGATGAGGTGCTGTCTTTCAGATGAGACATTAAATCAAGGTCCCTTCTGCCTATTTCTTGTCACTGTCCAGGTGGAAGTAAAAGATACCATGCAGTTAGCTTATCGAAGAAGAGTAGGGAAGTTTCCCCTGGTGTCATGGCCAATATTCTCCTGTCCATGAAACAAGTCCATACACACCCCCAGGACACAGCTGGAAACAAGCTATCATAGCATAGTGTGCCTCTCCTGGTCAAAAATTACAAACACTGTATGACCCCTAGAGCTCTGAATGTTTTATGGCCCTCTGGAATGCAAAGAAAATCTCAGTGGCCAGTCCTTTTAATTTAGACTCCCAAGAATGAAAGTTCATAAAGAATCCACTGACACTGTGTTGAGTTGCATGGAACAATGGGAGCAGTACAGAGCCTTGTTGCCACTTAAAATTAAATTCTACACCATGAAGTATATGAAGTATGTCTTTCTACACCCGTGAGAGGAGGTTTGTGTTTGTAAAGTTTTATTTCTGCTTTGTTGAATAGTTTTGAGTTACGAGTTCTTATATTGCAGACTGAGCATTCAGTCCCTTTGTTCTCATTGTTTTTCTCCTGTGCTGGCTAACAGAAAAGGCTGATGGCCAGCATGGGATAAAAACACGAGGACTGCAAAGGACATCAACAGCACTGATTCAGTAGAATTACTACAGGCGTTACGTTTAAAGCATCATCAAATCTCATGCTGTCTTGCATGAGTCAGGTCATGACCTTTGCAGTGGAGTTAAGCAGAATTTCACACCAAACTCAACTAACTTCATTTAAATTGAAACCCTGACTTAGAGGAATACAATAGAGGCAACAGAGAGTGTAGCATACGCAATCATTGTTTATGCCTACAGACTGCACAGGTATACAGAAGAAAGACTTAGGGGAAGTTCCTTTTAAGGTAAGCGAAGACAAATCCCTGTTTATCAAAGGAATCACCAGGTACCCTGGGTTGTAGAATAGGCAGGGAATGCCTATAAATTGGGTCCCGTTTGCACAGTATATTTTTTCATCCTTGCCTATGAAGCAAGGGGGGTGTTGACTAGCTGGACTTACAGTCCTTTTGACCTTAATTTACTTTGTTACTACATTATCTGTCAGTCTGTAGTCTAAAAATAAAGGGATAGTGTAAATTAAGCAGACAGCTCATAGCTCAGCCTATCAGCACAGTGGAAGCACTGTCGTTTGCAACACTGGTGACCTGGGTTCAGGATTAAGTCTGGATGCCAGAGGGCCAGTGGGGAGATGACGCTTGAGTATCCAAGTGGACATTTTATTTTAAGGGGGTGGGAGGTAAATGTCCATGATCTCCTGCACAAGTACCCCATAGTGACTAGAGGGCTGAGCATGACACGGCAAGGCAAGGGGAGGGAGGACAAATGGCCTATCCCTATGTACACATACTGTGTGTTCACTAAAGATATGTTGTGCTGCTATCCTAGGAAAGGGAATAAATCTGAGGAGAAAATGCTAGTGCATTGTAGGATGAAGCTCTACAACTTCAGCTCTGCTTCATTGACTGGGCTGTCTGCTGAATTTGGTCTCCAGAGATAGCCAGAACCACCCTTGCATGCCCCGAAATGGGGGTAATCTAGGGAAGACAGCTGGAATGTCCCAGAGAATGTGAGGCTAGGACTGGGGAGCCAGGCAGCAGGGGGCAGCAGGCGACTGGGAAAAATAAATAGTAAACAAAATAAAATCAGACAGGATGGATACATACATACCTACACATATGGTGAAAAGACAGAAAACACTATGAGACTATTCTGCCCTGATACTCCTGTGTTGCTTTACTCTGCCTTTACAGAGCTGGCCACACCCTCCACCTCTTCTTAATAACCTCCTTGAATATGTCCCATTGGATTGTGACCCCCAAATCATCCCACTATTGATCAGTGCAATTCTCTGGCCATATTTACTCTCCTGTGCTTGTTTAGCCTGTGCATCAGGTTCGGATATAGTATCTACAGCATCTGCCTCACCTTGGAATTACGTTTTCCTCTTCTGTTTATATTTCATACAGAACATGGTATTTTCTTATTACAAATCATAAACATTTTTTAAGTTGACCCCATGTTATAAGTGCAATAAGATACATCAGAGATGGGTGATTGTGTAGAACATGGGACTACCACTTTTAGCGTAGTGTAAAACTACAGAGAATACAGCGTAGTTTCATCTTGTGCATGCTGCGCTATACTGTAGCTGCGCTAGGCTACTTTTATTGTGTGCTTGCTGTTGATTTAGCTTTTGTCAGTTTTGTTGCATTGGGGCTCTGCCCCCCCCCACACACATCCCCTTTTTTTTAACACAGAGGGTGTGGGGAGCAAAGCCCCACAACTCAAAGAAACTAATAAAAAATAACCAACAGTCCAACATTGCCTTGCCTTTCCTTGTCTTGTGCCGTCAGAGCTTTTCACTCTTCACCCTTTTATGCATACACTGCTATAGTCAAGTTAAAGTGAAATGACATGCTTTTATTGAAAATCAAACATTTTTCCAATAACCAATGTAGGCCCCTCTTGTCAGCTGCTGTTGATAAGAACATGGAACGCACAGAATTGATGCTCATGATATGACTTTAAGCGGTTCTTTGTTTCATTTTTTCACTCTAAATGCTTACTTGTCCATTTTAATTTGCCAGTAGCCTTTCTCAGTAACTGGAATCCAGTTCACTGTGCCTTTGTAAAGAGAGTGGTCTATGCCACCCAATAGAAGTTCACCACCATAAGTATCTCCTGCTCCTCTGTAAAACAAACATTTTAAATTTAAAGCATTTCCATATAAGCTATATTTAAATTGCTTTTCAAAATCAAGCATAATAATGACATGGTACTTGTAAAAATGTTCTGAACGTTAGTGAAATTGCTCAACTTACTTATAATAAAAGTGTCAATGTTAGGACAGTGCAATGATTCAGACATTAAAATTTGAGCTCTGCCTAGATTTGGTTGTCCTGATTTTGTACATAGAGCAATTGACCCAGGTAATTTCCTAGCCTCTGTGTTCATGGCCCTTACCAAATCCTTCAACCTGATCAACCACAAACTACTGATCCAGGCCCTTTCTTCCCTCAGTTTTTCCCTTGGAAGTCACCTACTGGTACAAAAATTATCTGACTTGACTGCGTCCACAGGACCATGATGACAACTCTCTCTCGGACTTCCATCAGATCTGCTATGGGGTTCCCCAGGGTTCTATTCTTGGTCCTCTACTTTTTTCCATGTTATTGAACACACTACCTAATGCCTGGGCATCAATGGAAACCATTCTTTATGCCAATGGCGCTGTCATCTTCAGGATGGGCAAGGACCTGGCATCCTTGAAAGATGCCATTTAGCAGGACTTCGACCTACTCCAGAACTGATTTGCAAAGCATAGGTTAGTTCTCAACACCCAAAAAAATAAATCTATGGTTTTCTCCAGGGTGCACAAAAAACAGACCGATGTCCCCTTCCAGCTTTTTGACTGGAACGACACTGAGGTGGAGCACAACGCTCAGTTTAAATGTTTGGGTCTGTACCTGGACTTCTCACTAAACTTTGACCTTCATGTCAACCACTTAGTAAAACCGTTCACATTAGACTAGGTTCTCTACAGAATAAAAAGGTTCCTAGTTCTGGAAACTAAGAGACTGCTTCTCCACAGCCTCCTGTTCCCGTTAATTGGCAATGGTTCCTTGGTCTATGCAGCTGCCGCCACCAGGGTCCTCTCCAAGCTGCACACTTCAACAGTATATGCTGCTTTCTCACTAGTCTACAGTTTCGCACCCACCATTGCCACCTGTAGTCTAATGCCTTCTGCCCTTCCCAGGAGGATTGCCTGGCCCATAGCTTAGCTGCATTCAGTCAACAAGGTGGTGCTCAGAACAGCCCCATCATGCATTTCTGAGCTCTTTCAACGCTTGTCCAACTCACAGGGCACCTATTCCCAGTAAAAAATTACCTTCATGCTTCCTTTCAGGAAAACTACCTCCAGACAGAAGACACTGACCTGCAGAGCCACTGGCCTTTACAACCACTTACCCACTCACCTCACTGGCATTGGTAACATTCCTTCTTTCAGCCACAGGCTCTGCCTACTTGTGTCTGACAGTTTGCACTGCAACTGTATCTCTATGTCCTAAACTGTACCTTATCCACTTGTTAATGTTATTGTTGTACCCTGTATTTACTGTGATGTTGTCTGCTCTGTACCTTGTACATTTCTGTACAGCTCGTCTCTTGTGAAAAAGGGCTATGCAGCTCATCTTGCCCTCTAGTATAAAATTATAAAAATGAAATGAAAAATGAAATAATCTGGTTTGAGGGATCTAAACACTGTTGGGCCCACAAGCTGTTTCACACCTGCAATGCAATTCTGCAAGCATGGTGTATGTGCATTGCATTCTGTGGGTGCAGAGTTTGCATTGCTTGAAAGGATTTGGAAGTTCAGTATCCGCGTATCCAAACCTCCAAACTCCAGAACCCAGACCTGAAGGGCATCTTTGCAACCGCTGCTACTGCACTTAGAGACTATGAGCTGAAAGTTCCCAACACAGTAAATGAGTTTAGAAGAATCAAAAAGGGAAGTACTAGAGTGAGCTTCCATTGTTGGGCTGTACCAGTCATGAGGGCTAACGTATTACTTAGAGCATTTTCTCCCTGAATTAGGGGAAAGCAAGAGAGTTTCAGGGTTGTTGAATTAGACCAGATTACTGCTGATGTTCAAGCTGGCACTGGTACAGCTTTGCTACGACATTACAGTATCATTTCCCATAGGTGTCCTGTACATGCTGATACAATACAGTGAGATGCAAGAGCAAACTATGCTATGGAAATGGGGAATTATGAATTAAGAAGAAACATTTGCCTTCATTCATTGCTAAAACCACACATTACTGTTGTAACAGCCTCTCTCTTTACTCATCTTGAGACTGGTTATTAGAGGGCTCTGGATGGGTTAAGCCTGACACTGATGGTTGTCCTCCAAAGAAGCTAGTTGCTTGCTTAGAGACAGTATGTCAGAGTGTTCTGGCTCAGCTAGAAGCAGGAAACTGTCATGAGTATTCATGGTCTGACCCTTCCCCTTTACAGTTTAAGTAGGGAAGGCAAGGAGGCAGAGGGATTTCAAGTTTTGCAGTAGAAAAGGGACATGAGAAGGGAATCCAGCCTCCAGCTGTGACTGAGGCTGGAGGCCTGTAGGCCTGTGGATAGTGCCAGGGTACCTGGGTTCAGGAGGCACTGTTTGCCTGTTGAGGTCTCCAGAGTACCACCAGCAGACACCAGCAGCACCACCAGGAGGATGGGTATCCTAGGAGATCCTCAAGGACCCCAGATGATTGGAAACTGGATGACACTAACAACAGTAGTGGAGAGCCACCCCACAAGGGAGGTCACTGGGATCTATAATGATCCACTCCTGCTATATCAGCTCAAGTTTGAAAGAGAACAGCAAACAAAAAGGGCACATTTTTAAGTAAGCCTTGCATTAAGAATGCCCTGTAATGTATTACAAAACCCTGGGTAACTTAGCATATTGCCCCTGGCATGTAGCCAAATAGATGGGTCATCTGGAGGAGGGGGTCTAACAAGAGTTGAGCTTGGTAAGTCCCTATGGGAGAGGCCACGCATGGGAGCCTATTTCTATGGGCCATTTTGGCTATCAGTATATTGTCAGATGGAGTCAGGAATGTCTAGACCAACTGCCACTCTACTTAGTAGTAGTGTCATAATGCTGACATGCTATTTATCAACTGTTGTCTGACTTGGGCACTGAAAGACAAGTGCAGGCACAGAATTCCCCCTAGGGATAGTGCTCTCCCTACTGGTGAGTGTGCCACCACACAAATGGTCTTGGGAGTTCCAGGGACCACAAATAGGAGGGTAGAGATGGTAGTGAATCATAACTTGCATTTGGACTAGATCCATTGTAACTGTAACATTAATGCCCATAGTTCAGGGGTAATCCTGGCAACAGCGGCCATGTGAGTAATTTAGGGAAGTCAGGTCCTGGGAATGGAGGGATGGAGATCAGAGCCCCTGTATGTATTGTGAAGTGAGGTGTACAGTGTGATGCAGCTGGTGCTGTACCAGATGATGTGTGGAACAGAAGAGTAATCACCAGGGAAATGCCCTTATGCTATGTACCATCTTAGTAGCCCAGTAAATGCACCCAGTTTGATCCCAACTCCATTATGGACATTCAATTTTCTATGTGGTCTCATGTTTACAGGTGACACCACAGCCAGTTTTAGGCACCAGTGAACCCTGTGATCACTAGGCAACCCCTGCTTATGGGGGCTCCCAACAGAACATTTTACCTTATTAACTTTTCAAATTTTTTTTTATCTTGTGTTCATAAAACAACAGTAAAGGGCTCTGCACTTCCTTCTGATTTGGCATTATGATGTCATGAAATGCTTTACCAGAATATGACCAAGTCAGTAAATGGTGGATGGGTAGCAATGGCTGAGATGGAAAGAACAGCCCCAAGAACTAACACAGCTGTCTCCCCTAAAACATTTAAATATACCACTGGTTGTACTAAAAAAATGAATAAATAAATAAAATGGTGCACGTATGGGCTAGTCAAACATGGCATGAATGTGGACAAGTAGGAGGGCACATGATTTCACTAATCCTGCTGGGGGGCCCCAAAACTTTAAAACCGACCCTTGGTGCCCCAGTTTAATGTTAATGAGGCCCCTACTCCAGCCTCCTAGGCCCACGATGGTAAAGGTAATTAGTGCAGGTACAGGTTCAATGATGTAAGGTGGGTGCTCCTCTGATGAGAATGCCACCATTTAGCCCTACACACAGGGGGATGCCTGCCCTTACAGTGTGGTGGGCTAATCTGCCAGGATTTGGGGGCTGGTAGCTTTAAGGCCCACCATGCACTGGGGACTCTGGGATCTATCACATTGTTTAAACTATGTTGCAAATTGGGTAAGAGGACACAGCACGAAAATTCAGGAAGCAACATTGAGATAAAGAAAGATGGCTCTAGAGCAATAGTTCTCAGACTGTGACACAGTGAGCCTCCCCAAATCCATGGAAAAGATTTTGAGCCTCCCCCAAAAACTTAAATAATCTTGGGCCTCCCCAAAGTAAAATAACATACTGTACTTTGCACAGTACACCATGAATAAATTGAAACCCCTTTGAGTACTTGGCTCACATTCAGTTCTTTGTCTTATACTGACATGGAACCTTTGAAAAAGAGCTCATGTGCTCAAAGGTATTATCTGAATAACAAATAAATACAATAAATATTATTATTCAGCTTATTGTAACCACCGCCAATAGGTACTTGCTCTGCTATTTTCATTCTTGAACCATTGTTACCCCTTGTTGCAGTACCTTCATGGGTCAGACTACTTTCTCTATTTCCTCTCTATATGAAATAACCTTCCTACATACTTTGAATCTCCCCGTCCTTTCCTGCTCCTAAGCAACTCCTCAGGGATTACTTTACTCCTTCCTGTTGTTGCTCTTAGCATTTCTATGCTCAACCATTATATTTGGACTGTTCTGCCAGCAGTCTACAAATTGATCAATTACCACCACTCATTATTAATTTATTTTTCATATTTGTTTGCACTATTGTTCATTGTGTTTTTCTTGATTGTTTTGCGCTATCTTTTGAAATGTATTCACTCCCTACCCTTCCCCGGGTACACCTGAAATGAGTCTTGGCTCATTCACCTTCCCTTGTCACCTATTAGTAAATAAATACATAAAATTACCTACTACTATCCTCTTTGAGTTTGCTTCATCTCTTCACACAAAATATATAAAACTCAAAATTTAAATACAGTACTTTTTCAGACTTGCTTGAGCCTCCCTTGGAACAGGTTGGGGCCTCCCCAGGGAGGCTGGCCTCACCATTTGAGAACCCCTGCTCTAGAGGAACCAAAACTACAATCAAACTCCAGGAAATGACAACAGAACCATAATATGCTAGCATAACCCCCTTGTTCCCAGGGGTTACCAGAATCCCACTTAGAACCAGTGGCAGGCAGGGAAAGGTAGCTTGTGAGATGCCAGTTTTTATTTATTTATTTATTTATTCTAGGATTACAAGTACCTTTGAGCCAAGACTCTTTTAGAAATGTTCCATGTAAGAAATAACAAACAACAAGGAAGCAACAGTGAAATAACAGCAAACAATTCATGTACAACAGTGCTATTGAAAGGGGTCAATTATAGGAAGAGTAAGGTGTAGAGAAGGAGAAGTGTAGGTAGTTAACGGAGGCAGCTATAGTAAGATGGTGAACACAGCTAGGACGCATATGCCCACAAGGAATGGGTAGGGTCAGGTGCCTGGGGGTGGCAGAGAAACAGGGATGAGAGGAGAGGGGGAGGATGAAGATGCAGCCGGAGGCATTTGTCGAAAAATAAATGGGAAGGAGTGATAGAAGATAAAAGGGGCAGGTGGGGGCATAAGTGCTGTAATGGGGCAAGGAGAGACTAATGTGGTGGTATGAAGACCTGAGATTTGAAGTGGCGTCTCAGGAGCTGGGGGGAGGGGACTGGGGGGCCTGGGGTTAAGCAGTATATAAGTTAGGATTAAAGCTGTGTAGGTCATCATCTAGGAGAGGCAGTCACAGGAGCTAGAGGCAATGAGATGGGCCTGGAGTCTGGTTGCGAACAGACCTAGTGTTGAGGCAGAGGAGATGGTGTGGCTGAGACCATTCATCCATAGAGGAGCCCTATAGGCGAAGGAGCGTTGGCCCTGTGTAGTTTGACAGCAAGGAACTTGTAGAATCTGGGTTGTCGAGTTAAATGGGTTTCACACTGTCTCACTCTGTTTTTAGTTTCAGCTGAGCTGGAGTGATGATGTCACCATAGAATTCTCACAGCAGCATAAGCCACAATGGAATGCTAACTGCAGCAGTTAGCTGTAGAATGCTGGGGAATTCAAGGCAGTTTCAAGAGAGACTCAAGAGAGAGAGAGAGGAGTGCTGCAGTGTGCAGCCCCTCAGAGCCAAGCTCTGATAGAGAGCTGCCTAAGAGAAGAAGGGGTTGTGTTTTCTCACTCTAGAGAGGAACACAGAAGAGACCAGAAGAAAGTGGTAGAGACCGTTCCTAGAGTTGTTCCAGTGCCTCATCCCCAGAGGGATGAGGGGTAATTCCAGGATTCCAGGGACAATCCCCTGTGCCAGTCTGGACAGGGAGAAGCTGCCTGGGAATCGAGTTGTTTGTGAGTACCCGAGACATTTGTGGGAAGAAGCCCTGGGGCACCTGCATACCCTGGTGAGTTTACTCTGAAGTAGAGACAATGTTCAATGAGACAGAGTTTAGAGTAAAAGTGTCTGCCTACTGTGGGGTCAAAGAAAGACTTGCCAAGTACAGAACTTTTAGTTTGTGTATGGCTTGGAAGCATCTGCAACAGTGGGGGTCTGGGTTAAAGACATAGCCACTTACAGTACTTTTAAAGTCAGGACACCTCCAGAGATGTAGAATGTTAAATGTGTAAAACATTTCGAGAGAGCATCTACAAATAGTGTTTTGAAGAAAGGTGTTGTATCCAAATGAATGGCCGAGTATAGATTTGGGAGCAAGAGGTGGGAGACCCCCCCCCCATCTGGAGTAACCAGGTTTACCTCTCCGGGTTCAGTTTGGGCACCTATGGTTTTCTCTCAGGCACTTGGCCAGTGTCTGAAGAAAGCACCCAGATGTGGGATTGTGGATTTTTCCCTTAGAGCTAGAAAGTGCTCGTGGGTGGTTTAGGGAGTCACCATTAACCTCCATGCCATATGGAAAAGTGTCCTAGTACTGGCCGGGGTGCCATGTCAAGGAATAGAAGAGAAGTGTACCAGTTTGGGCGGTGTGTGCCCAGATCCATTCAGAACCTGAGGGGTCGTAGTGAGGAAGTGTGCTCTGTACCTTAGTAATCTGCATTATCAGCGAGTGTAGCCCTGTGGGTGTCCATCTTTGCTTTGTTATTCTCTGTGTTATGTGAATAAAAGCCACACTTTAGAATCCCATTCCTGGTTTGAACATTTCAGTTATTGCTTCCAGTGTCCACATTTACTTGGGTGCCCCTGACCAGAAGTACAAACCTAGCACAATGCTGAGCAACAGTTCTCTCCCAGGGACCCAGGTTGATGGCCATGCTAAATGGTCCCCCCAGGTGTGAGCCAGGTAGTTGCCGCACTTGGTTTGCCCATCTGAAGGATGGCAGGCTCAGTAGTAGAAGTAATGGGTCCACACAGAGTTCTGCGAAAGGTAATTTGTAGTAACTACCCCAACCCCTCTCAGTGGTGCCTAGATGTGAGAGGAGCAGCCCTGTTGACAGAGAAAAAAGGGAGGCCGGTGGGGGGAGGTTACACTAGGCATGGGTGGGTAGTGAAATACCGTACCCTAAATGCTACCTACATGTACCTCCAAACTACCCTAAATTACCTCAGAAATACTATAATGAAAAACAGGTAGTTGGTTAGGGCAGCGTAGTTACTATCCAATCTTTCTATTACCCTGATACCCTGATACCATACCCTGACCAAAACAAAATGTGAAAGACTTTGTTTTTGACTACCCTCAATACAGAAAACTGCTCACAAGGGGCTGTCTTTAGTCTGGTATGATAGACACAGCTGCTCTCAGCAAGTCGGCCACTGTTTCCAAAATACAGTCTTTAGTATAATAGCTATATAAGGCATTCTTCTACAGGGTGACTGTGATATGCCCCAACGTTTTATTATTAATGTGACATTGCCGGCTCAAGTGTCTGCAGTAGTGTGTGAAACAGAGAGTCTTTTAAGTTCAAATAAGTCATTTGACTATTGGATCATAGTGTGAGACAGGAAGGTAGGAGAGGTGCAACTGCTCTGATTGAGCCTGCTGCTGTTTCTAAAAATTATACCCATGGCACATATTGCAGAGGCAGGCACAAGAGGTGCAGGTGCTCTGAGGTGAGATTGTTGCTGTTTCCAAAAATAATACAAATGGAGGGCATATTTGAGGCAGGTAGGACAGGTGCAGCTGCTGTGAGTGAGCCTGCTGCTGTTTCCAATACTTATAACCATGGTGGGCATTGTTGAGGTAGGTAGGACAGGTACAGCTGCTCTGAATGCGCCAGCAGCTGTTTCCAAATATAATACCCATGGAGGGCATATCTGAGGCAGGTAGAAGAGGTACAGCTGCTCTGAGTAAGCCTGCTGCTATTTCCAAAAAGTATACTCATGGCAGGCATTGCTGAGGCAGGTAGGACAGGTGCAGCCACTCTGAATGAGACTGCTGCTATTTCCAAAAATAATACCCATGGTGGGCATTGCTGAGGCAGGTAGGACAGGTACAGCTGCTCTGAGTAAGCCTGCTGCTGTTTCCAAAAATTATACTCATGGCGGGCATAGTTGAGGCAGGTAGGACAGATGCAGCCACTCTGAATGAGCCTGCTGCTATTTCTAAAAAGTATACCCATGACGAGCATTGCTGAGGCAGGTCGGCCTGGTGCAGCTGCTCTAAGTAAGCCTGCTGCTATTTCCAAAAATTATATTCATGGTGGGCATTGCTGAGGCAGGTAGGACAGGTGCAACCACTCTGAATGAGACTGCTGCTATTTCCAAAAATAATACCCATGGTGGATATTGCTGAGGCAGGTAGGACAGGTACAGCAGCTCTGAAGTAGCCTGCTGCTGTTTCCAAAAATTATACTCATGGTGGGCATTGCTGAGACACAAAACATAGAATAGTATATGGACAATCATACACAACAAAGCTGTGTTTCCATCTAGGGGTTGACATGACATCACAGGGACCTCGAAAGTGAAGCTCGAGAGATCCCGATGTCATCTCAACCCCAAGATGGAAACACAGCCTTGTCTGTGTAGGATTGTCCATATACTATTTTATATAGTATATGGTTCCAAAGTGCAGGACACAAGAGGCTTTCTGTTTTTTCTCCTTACCGGCTCACTTGTCCACTCGCCGGCTCCATTGTCGCTTTGCTTTACCTGTTGCTGCTCGTGCTAACGTCTGCTTCTCCCTGATCCCACTTCTCAGTGCTCCCGCTCACTGAGTCGCTGTGTCCTTTATTTCTTTTTTGGGTTTTGGTGGTGAGACTTTAAAAACTAAATAAAAAAAATTTACTTTTGGGTCATGGAGCGGTACGAAGCTCTTTCCGTCAACTGTCTTGGGGTCGGAGGTTCTCGCTAAGCATTGCCGCCATATTTTTGCCTGTTTTCTTGATGGAGCGTCAACGTGGGAGTGCGTTTGTGTTTGATTGACAGGAATGTTGTTGTACTATTGATGTGACGTCAGATCGATAGTACAACAACTTTTCTGACCTTTGAACTGTCCTACAACAACATTTGAAAAGCCACTGATTTCAGTTTACAATAAGCCCTAACCATATACTATATTAAAAATTGATGACTGATGAGACTAAGAGCAGTGGGGCACGTGTGGCTGGCAAGGTGGTGATGGTGAATATTGTCAGTAGTATGTGTCTAAAGAGAATGACCACAAAATTAAGGGAATGTGATGCCAATGGAAACTGTTTCTGATATAGGGCTAATAAGCAACATGCCTTCCATAATTTGTTTAGTGGCCATAGAGAGTAGGACTGGAATACTATGTCAAAGAACATGTTTGACAAGTAAATGTAAAAAACCAAAAAAGTGAATGCAAGATAATGGTGCCAACATAGTCAGAAAAATGACAAACATGCCTGTTTGTCCATGAGTTGTGCTTGCGGCAGTATTTATTCAGAGAGACAGTTGCAACTGCTGAAAGAGAGATATTTGCAGTGACAACCTTGTCATCATATTGGGTATCACTGTTTGCAGGCTGTTGTTCATGTTCAGGGTCAGAATCACATAATTCAGCGTTTGGGACAACTGTTGTGAAATTGTCAGCATTCAGATTAAGAAATGTAAGCCGTTCCACATTTGCAGGACTTAGCAGTGTTCTTTAGTCAGTGACCATTCCTCCAGCTGCATGAAATATGTGTTCAGAATAAGTGCTTGAAGGTGGATTACTGATGTTTATTACTGCAACATTTGCTAGATCTGGTCATATTGTTGTCTTTTGTTTCCAAAAGAGTAATGGATACCCCTCGAGACCAGTCACAGTATGCTGTGCAAAATACTCCTGGATCATTGTGTTGCAAGACGCAGTTAACAGATTTGCATGTGAATCAGCTGCACTCTCCTTGCAGGATACTAGTCCATGCTATTACATACGACTCAGAATTGATTTGGCTTTCTAACCCTGAACATACTGCAGGATTCCCAAGAAGTAGCTGAAGATGTCCTTTCCCATGGTGATGACACGGATCATTTTGAAGTATTTATGGATGTGCTATCGTCTGCACCAGAGGTGTGCTCTGATGGTTCGGCAGGGTTTGACTGTTATGCATCAGTTAATGGTGTTGGTGGGGTACTATCAAATTTGATTAGCAGAATATCGCTCCAATATTCAACGTCTTCCCCTGCAGGAGAGGTGACTTCAATGTTATGTAGTACCCCAGAGTTGGGGGCACAACACAAAAGAGAATATAGAGGTGGCCAGCCCTGTAAGGTGTCCTAGTGCAGTATAGAGGTGTCCCAGAAGTGCCAGGGTACCCAAACACAAACCCCAAAATAGTGTAAATAAAGTTAAAAATGTCAAAGATAATGTGCAATGGCAGCACGTGGCATATACAAGCACTGTGCCCAAGGTGGAATGTTGTGCTGAGCTGCACATGCCCAGCATTCCAGTGCTAGAATCAGAACCCAGAGTGTTGCCTTTTGAATTGAAAAAAGTTGTAACAGCGAGAATCGTGGTGACTGTGGAAGAGAGAAGGGACACAGAAAGTGAGGAGGGATGAGAAGAGCTTGCCAGGAGGGCTGAAGATGTCCCTGACGGCTTTCTTGTGTGCCTCTCTGCCTCCAGTCACTGAAGACTGCATACCTAAACGTGCCATTTGGTCTGCGCGTCAGACACCTGAAAGATGTTCCATTCCCTATGGAAAGGGCTTGGTGTCCCATTTATTTATTTTGTATTAAAAGTAAAGTTTTCGTTCGCCCAGAGGTGGCAGTGGCATTAGTAGTGCTGCATTGTCTTTGAACCAAGTAGGTCCTCTCGAGGTCCCCTGAGTTGTCCAAATGCCTCCCTCTGTCAGCAGCACCTCCCATCTCCCAATCCAGTTTCCCAGTATCTAAGTCCAGAGTGGTGAGTCGGCAGCAGCACACTAGCAATGTGCTGACTGCCAAAACAAAGCAGAAAGTTATTTATTTATTTTTAAGAAAAGCGCTATGCACTCAGTGCAACGGCCAACGGCTGACAGTGGGTGGGGCTAATTTAGCATAAATCCATATTCGGGGCATAGCGACACCCAGGGAGGAATCTAGAGAGAGGGGCTCCATGCAGAAGCTGTTCCATATTCATAAGGTGGAGTTCCTAAAGGTGGAGTTAGAGCGAGTGGGGGCAGTAGAGGCCTGAGTCAGTTTGTAAAGTGGCTTAGCAGGGAAGGCCTGAGCTAGTTCTTAAAGTGACCTAGCGGGGGCCCAAGTCAGTTCTTAAAATGGCCTAGCAGGGGAGGCCTGAGCCAGTTCTTAAAGCAGCCTAGTCACAGAGGCCCAAGTCAGTTATTAAAGTGACCTAGCCATAGAGGCCCACAGGTTCAAAAGGGGGCAAGTCAGGCCCAGATACTTATTTAAAGAGGCAAGCCAGGCCCAAGTTATTTAAAGGGGTCCAGCAGCCAGTAGGCCCAGTGCTTAAAGGGGCAAGTAAGGCCCAGGTATATAGTTAAAGAGGCCCAGCCCTGAGGAGCCCACAGGTACAATGAGGGCCCAACCAAAAGGGTCTCAAGTATAAAAAGGGGCAACACTAGGCCCAAAGGTGACACAAGGGTGGGGTCTAGCAAACCATTCCAGTCCATAGATGGTAAAGGGACCTAAGCTATAGAAGGGCAAATGTTGGTAAAAAGCCCAGGTCAGGTATAAGAAACCCACCCAACCCGAGCAGCTCACAGTCCTAGGAGGCTATTTAGTGGTTAGTAGCCAGAGTACCCACAGTAGCAGGAAAGCCTGTTTAAGTTAGAGGGACCCCACTGCAGTAGGTCCACAGCCAAAAAGGGCTTCACCAAGGAAGGTGACCAGATAGAAGCAACCAAGTGCCTGTTATTTACTATGACCTGTACATCCAGAGATTGTGATATTATGCATAACTGTTGGAACTGTGACTTTTGATTGCATTAAGCCAGCATCTTGTGCCAGTGTGTTTTCGAATCAGTCTTCAGCAATCCTTCAGAGACAATTTACCCATGTGTGTTTAAACTGGTCTTCAGCAATCCTTCAGAGACATTTCACCAGCATATTTCAGAATCAGTCTCCAGCAGCCCTTGGAGAGGAATTTCACAAGAGTACACTAGAATCAGTCTGCAGCAGTACTCCTGAAGAGAAGAACCAAGTCGTAGTCACACTTTTGCAACATCATGTTTGTTTTATTTCTCTAATAGTTCCCAGTATACAGCTTGGCCCAGTGCAGTCTGCCATCCATTTTTTTGTTTTGTTATCTGCACAAAAGTGCTGCCCAGATCCTCTATTTCAGTTCCCTAAGTCGATGGCCTGTTTATTGTTTTACATCAGTCCTTGGCTCATCCGGCCTTGGTGCCCAGAACTATGTCATTCTCCAATGTCTACAGACTTCTTCCTCCGGTTTTCTTCTTTACCCAGCAGTCCAGAAGCGGGCTGTGGCCAGTTGTTCTGCATCTTCTTCTTTGCCCAGCTGTCCAGAAGCAGACTGTGGCAGGGCCTTCACATCGTGTTCCTTACCCGGCAGTCCAGAAGCAGGCTGTGGTCAGTTGTTCTGCAGCTTCTTCTTCACTCGGCAGTCCAGAAGTGGGCTGTGGCAGGACATTCTGCATTGTGTTCCTTATCTAGCAGCCCAGAAGCAGGCTGTGGCTGGTTGTTCTGCATCTTCTTCTTTACCCAGCAGTCCAGAAGTAGGCTGTGGCTGGTTGTTCTGCATCATCAGTACCCGGCAGTCCAGAAGAGGGCTGTGGCAGGATAGCCACTGTACTGGTCATCTCAACCCAGCTGTCCAGAAGTGGACCATGGCCAGATCCTTTGTGCTTCAGTTCTGGCGGCCCTCAGTGGGTTTTTAGCTAAGGAAATCTCAGTGCTTGTTCTTGAACTCCAGCAACCCTAGAGAGGAGGGGTGTGGCCGAGAAACTCATGGTCTGTTCAAAATCCTCTCTGCATTCCCCTAGTTTCTAAAGAAGTCCCCAGATTCACACTGGTCAGCCTGTCAAGTTGTTCCTTGTTATGCCACTTGCTTTGTCTCTGTTCCCTTCTCAACGACAGAGAAAGTACAACCGAGCACGAACTGCCATTAGTAACCTGTATAGAGTTTTGCTATAGTATGCTGTATGATTCAAAGTGTGGAGTACTCCAGGTAATAGCCCTTAGCTAGAGGTGCACCTCGGGAGTAAATTAGAAGAATTTGCATAAGAGGCTCTTACAGCGTAGCTGTTGCAGTCAGTTTTGAAAGTAGAGACCTCCTCGTACAGGAGGATAGTGTGATAGAACCCCTCCTTACCTCAGTGACCGTGTTCCCCTTTCCCTGATTGAAGAATAAACAGCTGTCTAGCATTTTTGGAACTTACTTTAGACTCCGGCCTCTCTTTGTCGGGTGATAACATCCACCTCATTGGGAACCTAAGTGTCCTCCCGCCATGCCACCCGCAGGGAGCAACACTGGTGTTGGTAAATTGTGAATGATTTATTTGAGTCATCACAACGCTGTTACTCTGTTATCCTTTTATTCTTAGTGGATCCCAGCACATGATACCATCGGGGCACCACAGTTACTCTTAAAGCAGTGATTTTGCAAAGTAGCCAACACATAGTTTTTACTCCGAAACATGACGTTTACTCTCTCATTGGTTGTCAGTTTGAAACTCATCTCATCTGCCAGAATTACAGCAGTTCTGTCTTCTTTTGACGGAAAGTCATTCTTGATATTATCCAGGAAAATGTGAAGAAATCTTACTTGATGAAGAATGTTATTCAGAGTTGCACTGTCCACACTGACATTACATGTGGCAGACTCAAACAGCTCCAGTGAGGTGACCAAAGATTCAAGCTGGCCCCCCTGGTGCAGTAGTGCTACCACTTGCAATGCTGGTGACCCAGGGTTTGGGAACAAAGCCAGGATGTCAGAGGGCAGGATTGATGTGGAGGGGAAGGGAGGTAGGATGAGCATCTACAGGACTGCTCTCCTCCTCCTCCAGGGAGATGAGCTGTGGTGCCCAGAGTAAGTGTGACTCCCAGCAGAGGCTGGGAGTATAGTGCCAGCTCAGGACCATGCAGCTGGAAGGAGATGTTGGTGCATGTCTGTAGGCTGCATGCGGGAGTGCGCACACCCTATGCTGATGTCATTGTATGTCCACATGTTCAGGGGCAACATAAGCAGAAAACCCCTAAAGAAGCCTCACAGTGACACCAGGACCCTCGTAAGCGCTGCCTGTAGCCCACTCTGGGGGATTCTGGCGGGACCAAATTAGCATCTCAGTCTTCCCCCTTGGGGTCAGCGCAGCCCCATTGTGGTGGGCAAGCCACGGTCTCTCAGATTCCCACTGGTAGGTCCCTGGAGCCTGCACAGCACAGAGGCAAACCTGAAAGGGGCAGACTGGCAGATATGAGCTACATCCCCTGCTTCCTCCAGAAGAATAGAGTCAATAGCAAGAAGAAGAAAAAAAAGTGACCAAAGATTCAGCCAGACTCCAACTACTGGGACTGAGCATAATGTCTACTTTACCTACTTGATTCTGTTTGGTGTAGTCATGTACAGCCTTTTTCTGTTCAAAGAAGTCTTTCTCTCTTCCAGGACTGCCCTGAACGGACATCAATGCTACGACTGTGGCCCCAGTGTTCCTACCAGCCGGCCACACTCACCATCTCTGCCCACCTGCCCCAAAGTCTTTCCAGGACTGCCCTGAGCAGGCATCACTGCTATGACTGTGGTCCCGGCATTCCTACCGGCTGGCCACAGTCATCATCTCTGCCCACCTGTCCCAAAGTCTTTTTAGGTTACTGCTTCAGCTGGGTGCTCAGATCCTAAGCTGCACAATTGATTGGTGTGCTCTGGCAGAAGACTGCTCTTCATTGGACACTAAAACCTTGTCTCTGCTGACTGATTGGACTGACTTCTCTCCTTCTGTCTAGCTCTGTTTTCAGCTGTAATACTGCCTCTATTTTTTTGTGTGTCCATTTTCCCATTAGCAAGTCATACTGTACTGCCACTAGAGGGACACAATCTTTATCTAAAGTGATCCCTGCCTGTTGTTCATATAGATATCTCTCCTTTGCTCTAGTTAAGTATCTGTTAAATAAAGACAATTAGACCTAGCACCCACCGCCTTGCTCCTCCCATCTTTTTTGTTGTTGTTACACATATCATGCCCTGCAACATAAAACTCCTTCTCTCCTCTCTTCCTCTTTCTCTACTCCTAGTACTTTCCCTAACCCCTCTGATTGGTCTCTACTCGCAAATGCCGAATAACTCACCTTCTACAATCTCCTATCTCCAATCCCCTACTTACATCCTCGCTATCACTCCTTCCCCACCCTTTGAACTATGGTCATATTCTCCCTCTATCCCACATGCTTCATTACTAACTGTCCCACCCTTCTTTGCTGCTTTTCATCTCCTGCTCCCCTACTCTCATGCGCACTACCCTACCAGTTTCACTGGTTCCTCAACATCTAACTCTAAATGCCCAAGCTTCACTTCCTCATCTTAGCTCTACTCTTGCTCTCCTGTGGAGATATCCACCCCAGCCCTGGTCCATCTGTGTCTCATGTCCTGAATGCTCCATTATCTACCGTGGCCCTTCTATTGCTCCCGCTGTCCTCCTGAAGGGTTTCAAGATCCTTCATCTAAATATAAGTAGTTTGTTGCAAAAAATCAACCTTCTACAAACCATGGTGGCCACTCTAAAACCTGACATGCTGATCATCATGGAAACTTGGCTAAAGAGCACAATCCCGGTTCTCTCTGTCTTCATTCCTAGCTGCTCCCTCCTGAGGCAAGACTGAGCAGGTAGATGTGGTAGCATTGCCATGTACGTTCTTACCTCCCTCCAATATTCTATTATTTATTCTTCCACTAGCCCAGTGTCACATGATGCACTGGCTATTCATTTAACTCTGCCCTTCACCCTCCCCATCTTTATAGCCGGCATTTAATGTCGCCCAAATGTCCAGCCCTCTATTGCTCTTGACCTCATAACCTCCATCGCAGCCCTGTCTCACTCTGGTGAACTAGACATCTTAGGTGACCTTAACTTAAACTGGCTGTTTCCCAAGGCATCGAAAATATGTAATGATTTTGGAGCTCTGAACCTCTTGCAATTGATCTCTGAACCCACCGGCCCTAACCATAAGACACAAAATCACTCCCTGGTCAACTAGGCTCTTACCACCCACCCCACAGAGTAATTAGCTCTGGCATCCCCCCAGATGCTCTCAGTGACCACAACCCAATATTCGTTGTCAGGAAAATCCACAGACCAAAATCTCCACATAAAACCTTCCAACTTCGCTTCTTCAAATCCCTAGACCTTGAACCTCTCCTGCACAACCTATCTCTCTCTCTGACTGGTCTCCCTTAGTCTCCTCCCTCTCAGTTGATAAGGATCTAGCCTACTTGAAAGAAATATTCCTTGCAAACTGGGATGTCTTTCCCCCTCTCAAACAAACCAGGGTTAGGGGTAACCACCTACCGTGGATTATCCCAGAACTCTTAGCCTGTCTTAGGGCCAAAGATCGTGCCTGGAAGCACCACAAATCCACCCAGCTTCCTAGTGACCTCACAGACTACCGTAAGCTCTGAAATGCCTGTACCAGAGCAATAAGGCTAGCCAAGTCTGATTACTTCAAAAATGCTTCCCTCACTAACATAAATTCCCCTTCCAAGTTCTGGAAGGTGGTTCATGCTTTCTTTACCCCTCAGTCCGGCCCCCTTTCCCCAGTGCTAAAGGTAAATGGCAATCTTGTAGCTGACTCCCATACCACAGCTGTGGAATTTAATTCCTATTACACCTCCTATGCAACCGAACTGCTGAAGTCCATCCCTAATTACCCACCCTCAAATGTCACGGCTGCCCCTCTATCCCCCCCAAAAAAAACACTCCACTTCCTATTTCCCCACACCACTCCTTCTCATTCTCTTCTATCTCTCCTACAGATACCCTAAATGCGCTCCTCACCATCAACACCTCAAAAAATCTTCCCCAGATGACCTTGACCCTAAACACCTCTCTCTCTCTCTCTCTCTCTGAGCCCCAGCCATTGCCTAGTCCCTCTCCTTAACCTTAAATCTCTCCTTCTCAACCTCCAATGTCCCTTCCACATGGAAGCACGCAGTGGTCCTCCCCCTACCTAAAGGTAGAGACCCCTCATCCCCTGGCAACTATCGCCCCATCTCACTACTCCCTACCCTAGCCAAACTACAAGAACATCTAGTCCTCTCTCAACTCACCTCCTTTCTATCTGATACCTCCTTCTTCACCCTGTTCCAATCTGGTTTCAGGAAAAAACACTCTACCACCACCTCTCTACTTCGGTTCACTGACTCTATCCTCTCTGGTATGGACAATAGTCAAATCACCTCAGCCATATTTGTCGACCTTGCCAAGGCTTTTGACACCATTTACCACGCCCTTCTCCATGGTTCCCTCTCATCTGCTGGTCTAATCCCTTCTGCCACTCATTGGTTTAAGGCCTGCCTTACTGGTAGAACCCAATCAGTTAAGATCACAGATGCCATCTCTCCACCCCTTCCAATCTGCACTGTCATCCCTCAGGGCTCCGTGCTTGGTCCCCTTCTATTCTCCATCTTCCTTAACAACCTGCCTTCGGTCTGCTCCCTCTCCTCCGCCATACACATGTACACTGATGATACTGTCCTGTATGCATCTGGCTCATGCCCAGCTGAGGTTACATCCAGCTTTCAGCACGATTTCAGCAAAGTCCAGCTCTAGTTTGCAAACCATCAACTATTCCTCAACACCAAGAAGACAGCCTCCATGACCTTTGGCACAAGACAGAGACTCTCTAGGCTTCCCTCCCTGCCCATTTTCTGCACTCTTGATGGGACTTGACTTGAGGACACCTTGTCCTTCAGATACCTGGGGGTTTGGTTAGACCAACACCTCAACTGCTCTGGACACATTGATGCCATCCAGAAAAAATTGCACCCCAAGTTCAGTGCCTTGTTCAGGAATTGCAGTTGCATCCATCCTGCAGCTGGGCGTGAGCTTGTCCAGAAAATGATCATCCCAATTTTTGACTACTGCAACATAGTCTATGGTGCTGCTCCTAGGTCCTCGCTGACCAGATTAGACACTGTCTTCAACTCCTTCTGCCACTTTTCCCTTGATGCTTCCTCTCGCACCCACCACTGTGACCTCTGTCGAGCCCTTTCCTTCCCTTCCCTTACAAATAGACGCCTCTCACACTGCGTTAAATTCACTGTTAAACACTGATTGAGTGAACTCTCTTTCTACCTCTCCCCCTCATTTATAACACCCCCTCCTCCTTCCCACTCCCTCAGATCTACCGACACTTGCACACTAACGATCCCCTACCGCTCCACCCTCTCCAGCCAGTCTGGGTACTCTCACCATTTCCCTAAAATATGGAACTCTCTACCTCCCCAAATCTGACACTCCTCCTCCCTCTATTCCATTAACACTGCCCTCTCCAACTATCTTGCACCCAACTGTTCCTGTTATGACCCAGCTTAATTTTCTTCGCCTTTTTTTTTACTTTATGTTTATTGTTTTGATTAAACAATGACAATCATTGTACAAGCAGAGATATACAGTAACATACAGTATGTCATCATACAAGACACAGTGAGGTCGCCACTCCTCTAAATATAAACATTTAGGACCCATATACTGCTTTAAGATATGTCAGTAGGGGAAAATCAAATTACGTTATACATATTATTAAACCTATTAACTGTTACAAGAGTCCATGAGCAGCATGGTATTGTCCACAACAGTCCATTATGTTCTCATTTGATCTCATCCTCCAGAGGAATAGAGACATTCTCCATGCATTAGCTTATTTTATATGCATCTTTAATGCCATCCCTTTTAAGCCAGTGCTTAGAAAGAAAATAGTTAACCTAACAACATTGGTATAGACTCCTTAGCAAAAACAGGAACAAAAACACTGAAACTTTTATTTGCTGCTACCATATTGATGAAAACAGCCATTTAAAACATTACTCTAGCACTTTAGGAAGCAATATAAACGATAGTTACTAATATAAGCTTTAACTTCAACTTAATGCTTTTTAAACTTCTAGAATAAATTGTATAAGTGTCAGCTTTGTCCTGAAATGAGTGCACGGCCCTGATTCAAGCAATTGTTATACGAAAAGTGCAAAGTACATCCCTAAAGGGCTTTTGTCACCCACCAGTTATCTCTCAAAAGTAAAGGGTATTCCAACAATCTTCACGACTCGTCATCAGAAGATTCAATTTCCCTGTCAGCATTTCCAGCTCTCCATGGAATCTGCTTCTGTGCCCACTTCATAGCGTCTTTGGAATCCGAAAAGATAAAGACTTTGCCTTGGTAGGTAATGTGGAGATGCGCCAGGAAAATAATTCCATGTGGTATGCCAGCTTCTCTCAATAGGGCTGTAGTGCCGTCAAATTGCTTCCTTCTCTGCTAAGTGGGATAACTAATGTCCGGATACATTCTCATTATTTGGCCATCACACAGGATGGTTTTGTGCTGTCTAGCCAGTGCCAACAGACGGTCTCTCGTGCCCACTCCATCCACTACTGCCTCGACCGTTCTTGGAGCCTCTAGATTGTCGGCCTTGTGGTGAAATCCTGTAGGCCTTCTGGATCTTCTGGGTGTGTGCAGCAACTTCCTCACCAAGTTGCTGTTGCAGCCACTCCTGGAGGAATAGAATCAGATGGTCCCCCTCACAGTCCTCTGGGAGACCCAGCAGCCTGATGTTTGATGCCCATGCCTGATTCTCCAGGGCTTCCAGGTGGGTTCTCAGATGATTATCTTCTTTAATGACATTCGTGACTGCAACAATGGCTGCATCAGCCCATTTAGTTGCCTCCACCGTTGCCGTCAAAATTGGTTCCACCTCTGACTCCATACTGGTGACCTGATTGGTGAGGCTATCAAATTTGTCTGACAGCCTGGCTACCGAGGATATCAGCCTACTGATCTTTAGGCCAAATGTTTGAAGCATTTCCTCGCCGGTACTGTCCATCATTTCAGACTGGATTTGAGATGTGGATCGTGTGGCCAGAGCTGTGCTCAGGTTTTTCCCTCTAGCGCCTTCATTCTGGGCTCAGTCTTTCCGTGGGTTTCCCATCTTGACAAGCAGAGTATCCCATACAGATATTCTCATTCCAATATTGCAGATGCCCCCCCAAAAATACTTTTAATTACTGCTGAAGTCTCTTTTTTAAAAGAACACTAACTACTGGCTTCCATCTTGCTCGGGCTCCACAGCACCCCTCTAACTTCCTTCGTCTTGCTCCTTACAGTTCATCCCCCTTCGGAATTTACCTAATGCCTCCATCAACTCTACTGCCTCTACTGTCCCTAGCCCCTCCTAGGTGCTAGTTCTCATACCTTTCTCCTTTCCCCTACTCTCTCCCCCCTTTTCCATAGCCTTCACACCCCTCTTGCAGGGTCCTTAGCATCCTGAAGGGGTCTTATAGTGCTTAGGCTTGCCACATTTTCTTCACCCATCTACCTGTCCTTAGCCTTCCAGGTTCATTTGCAGGGTCCCCAGCAGCCTGGTGGGTTCCTTAGATCAGGCCTCATCCCCTCCCAGGTGTTATTTCTCATTCCTTCCCTCTCACTATCCCTCTATAATTACAACGCCTAACCACAGGAGGGTTTACAATCACCTGAACTTCCCTGCCCCCTTGCAGGGTTCAGTTTTTGTTGATTGGGTAAGTGCACTAGACAAGTTCTGCCTATTTTCAGGCGTGACCCCGGGGGGAGGGGGATACAGATTAATGCCAACTGATCTTGAACCAGATTAAGCTGCTGGTGGTATTTTTAGTGAATGGGGGGACATTTGGCCAGGGCACCGGGGCAATTCCCCTAGTCTTTTTGAGAAATGCCATGGGATCTTTGACATCCACCTGAACTACCACAAGAACAAGCAGACGGAACCTCAGTTTAACATCTCATCCGAAAGATGGCACCTCAGGAGTGCAGTACCCCCCTCATGCTGCACTGCAGTGTCAGAATTGGGATATTAACCCAAGTACCTGGTGTGGGGATAGAACCCACAACCTTCTGATCTCCCAGCCTCAGAGATGAGTGTGCTACCTGCTGAGCCACTGACACTGACACTAACTGTATGCTATGTTGATCTTTGTAACTTGAATGCAAAATGTATCATCCCTACCGGGTCACACCAGGAGACGAGCAACCTGTTGCTCAGTGTGCCTTCCTGGTGAAACATTTCCATAAATAAAAATGTTAAATTCCAGCAGCTTGGAACTTCCTGTTTTAATATATGCATTGGTAAAGGTTTTTGACCTCTATAGCCCCTTCAAGATTTTTTATGTTTTCACAGTGTGGCTGAAATGATCACATATTTTCCTTGCAGGATCTAACAGGCTCTCAACATTTCTGTTTCCATTTAAGAAATGATGGATAATAAGATTTAAACAATGAATGAAACATGATATGTGTTCGTAGCTGCCATCTCCAATGGCTTTGACTATGCTGGCACCATTACCAAACACTATGAACCTTAGAGATAAGGAATATGGAGTGAGCCATTTCTGAAATTGTTTTTGTAGCTTTTGCAAAATGTTGACTGTGTGTGTTTTTCTTCAAAAGTGATGACACATAATACAGCCTAATCCTTACTGATTTCAGTAGACCTGGGATTATTAATTTCTGACCCAAAACTTGCACAATGAGCTGTAACTCTCATGTAGTCAATTGTTTGGATACTGGTCCACATACTGTATCTGTCATTATGTGAACCTGCTTCACCTCACAGTGTGTAAGTTCCTAAAAGGGGAACTGTCAGCATTCTGCTGGCAAAAACACTGGACCTATAGATCCCGATTAGGTAAAATCACACTAGTGGTAACTTTTAAAAATAGAAACATAGAAAATTAAAAGTACGTACCTACCATAATTCTTGATCTTCTCTTGTATCTTCATCATTCATTACTGCTTAGGTGTAAGCCGGAGGCACACACCTGCCACAGGAGGTTTTTTTTTTTTTTGGAGAGGAGTCGGTGTCGATGGCACTGCCCCCAAGAGTGATGCACTATGTGGTGTGCAAGGGGCGGCCGTTAGGCACCACAGACTCCTCTTCCATCCCAGTTCTGACAGCCAGAGAGGTGAAGTAAGGATAAGAAAAGGAGAGCGAGGCAAGAGGGCCGAGGGATAGACAAAGTAAAGGATATAAACTGAAAAAGGAATAAGCTGATAGAGGACAGGAAAGAGGAACACCTACCCTATGAGACGGAAGGGCCTCACTCCTGGGGTGGCTACGAGGGAGGAACAGATGAGGAAGAGAAAGAAGAAGGAAGAAGGGAGGCAGTACACCGCAGTGGCTTAAGGCTCTGAGCTGCAAATCTGGTGACATCCAGCAGACCAGACCTGGGTTTGAATCCCACAGCTTCTACTTGCATACTGTGTGACCCTGAGCAAGTCACTTAACTTCCATGTGCTCCCAGGTCGTTCCTGTAAAAAAGCTTTCAGCTTAGTGTGCTACTCTTGGTTAAACAACTAAATAAAAATTAAAAAAAAAGAAGAAGAGAGAGATGGTGATGTTGGGAGGGGAGAAAGTTCTGCCAAATGGTGAAATTTGGTTTGAAAACATAGCTCAGGGCAAAAGCAAGGGAGCAAGATCACTCAATAAACCTGGTGAAGAAGGTTCAACCAAACCGTTTGCACAGCTTGGTACACAAAAGGCAGACTTTCTACACTTCCTGTCATCCCCAACCCCTACACTCAAGCTGAGAGCTCACAGACTGCCAAGGCAGAATCTGTTCTGAAGGGAGAGCGCCCAACTAGAAAGGGGAAGGAAGCCCACTAGCACCTCATTGTGTGCTAACACAGATGTGTGTGGGGGGGGATTTGAAGCCCAGCAGAGGGCACCCCCTTGCGAAAAAAGTGACAGAGTGGGAACTCAATCTGACTCCCTGATGGCAAGGCAAATTAGATCACCAGCTCAAGGCAATTGGAGTGCCAGGACAGCGTTTAACTAGCAGAGACTGGCAAAAACAGGAGATACAGATTTGCCAGAGGGGACCTGGATAAAGGAACAGAACCATCTAAGGAAAGGTTTCGTTAACTGTAGATTGAACAATCGTGGCTTAAAAAAAGAGCCAAAAGGTCACCCTCAAGGGCAATCAGAAAGAGTTCCCTCAGGAGAAAGCCAAATTCTACTCGTTCCCCTCTCCTCTCCTCTCCAAGTTATACTATCTGTTCTGAGAGAAGAACGGAAGACTCAGAAATATATATATATTTGTTTTTTTGGAAATTCCAGCTTTAAGCCATGAGAAGGAGGGAGGAGAAATGAGCAGGAAGGGGGAGACGCTGAAGAAGGAGGCCCATGAGGGGAAGGTGGGTGGGTATCAGTAATGAATGGTGCAGATACAAGAGAAGATCAAGAATTACGGTAGGTACATAATTTCCATATCTTCCCTTGTCAGTCTTCACCATTCCTTACTGCTTGAGTGAGTACCAAGCCCCACCGAAGGGGGACTAGGAAAACCCTGAGGGAACAAGATCCTCAGCCTCCTGCTGGTGAAAAACAGAAGGAAGAGACCCTGGCCTTACAAGACAAGAAGCCTAAGGCTGAGGAGAGCTGGGAGGTGTCCCCTAGAGATGAGGAGATGGAGGAAGCCCCTGCAGAAGCCTCCTAGCCCTGACAGAAAAAAGGCGGGTCCCTTGGAAGGTAGAGCAAATCACCCTACGCCGGGTCAGGGGTGACAATCTTGATAGATGAAACCATGCCATCCGCCTAATGCAGATCGCTGTCCCTGCAAGCCTGGAAGCCACCTCATTGGCATCATAGGATGCCCTTGCCTGGTGCCTTGCCAGTTCCAGGCCTGTAGCGGAGAGGGCAATGGCCTGTCTGGATTGCTCCATATCAGGCATTGGTGCTAGAAGTTGAGAAAGCATCAACCATAAGTGCCTGTTGTAGGCAGCATGGTGTGCCTGATGTGATGCAATGCACAACATCACATGGGAAGAAGAGAATACTCTTCGCCCCCACCGGTCGAATTGTAGGGAATCCGAGTCCAGTGGATGGTCATGCGCCAGGTGGCGGCACCCAGAGGAAGTCTCAAGGAACACCAATCCCAAGGGTGGGTTGAGGAGAGTACCTAGGGACTCAGATGGGGCACAATGCCTCCTCCTGCAGTCTGCCGGGGCTGAGAAAGGGTCAGCTGGAGACTGCCAGGTGTGGATAGATGCCTCCTGGAAAGGAAACAGGCCAGGATGGCACCACCAAATGCTGGGCACGGAATTCGCCAAGGAATTCATGCATCTCCTGCTCAGTATTGTCATGCCTGACATAGGAGATATGGAGGTCCCCAACCATCTTTGAAAGGAAGCGCTGATAGTCCGTGAAATCAGCATCAGAGGAAAGGTGAGCAGAGGGTTCCTCTCCCTCCGAGGAGCCAGCCAAGGAAGATGGGGAACTCGAATGCTCAGAAGACTCCTGTGGTGGAGGGGACAGGTGAAATACCCGCTCATGCATGTGTCTAACACATGACGGGAAGGCCACCGCCGTGCCTCTGAACGTCTCCCAGGATAACAGCCCCGTAGGACCGACATGACCTGGAAGAGAGGGAGGTGGCTGCAGAGGAATGGGAGAGGGGCACCTACAAGTAGGCAACTGTCCTCTGCCAGGTCTCTGAAATCCAGGGAACGGAGCCTGAGCTGGCAGGGTCCCTGAAATCAAACCAGGTCACAAGACGGAACCCTGGGGATGCAAACTCTGTAACAGCCCACATGGGGAATCTCCCTTGTGATGCACCTGGGGTTTCATGAGTCCAGAAGGGCAACCCACAGCAGTGCCACCAGAAGAGTCCCCCAAGCCCAAGAAGGAAAGGTGGGGTTCGGCGCTATGGCTCTGTCCCGCACCCCGAAAGGCAGTGGAAGGAAGCTGACACCCCTCATCCTTGCCCCTCAACCGCTCAGACTCTGAGGACACCCTCCTCCTCGACTCCAGTGATGGGGTCCATCGACCCAGAGGCCCCCCGAGGGGAGCCCCTGGGGACAGAGCCTCCAATCCACCCTGGGAAGATGTAGCAGCACAAGGGCTGGCAGCTGCCACTGCATTCTCAGGGGGGACAGCTCCCTCCCTGACCCCCAAAACACCCTCCCCCAAAGACTCCAAGCCACCCCCAGCTTGGGAGTCCTCGGAGGAAGGGCATTCTGGAGACTGAGGAATACGGGCACTGGGTCGACTGACACCACACCTCCCAACGGACTCTGACTCTGAGAAATCAGGGTGCGAGACCTGGTCCACATCCGAGTCACCCACTTTCGAAGAAGAGTTGACCAGCAGGACCGCGATGTTGGCTACCCCAAGAGTCCCCTGGGAAGCGGCACCGTGAACAGTGCCGGTGTCACTCGCAACACCGACCTGTCCCGGCGCATCACCCGCGGCACCGCTACCCAGCCCCGACCCACCAACGGCCTTGGTCAAATCCCTGGCACTGTGCACAGCCCAGGAGTCCAACACGGCGCCGCCGCCAGCAGAGTTGACCAGAGAAGCAAGTCAGCACCACCCTGATCACTGGCACCACGAACAGCACCGGGATCCGAGAAGACACCAGTAGGCGACGCCAAGGGTCCACCAGTGCCGGATCCAACAACCGTGGGCTGCGACACTGGAGGAGTCTGCACCTCCAAGGAGGTGACTGCTGAGGCAGTGTCTCCAACGTGACTCCGGGAGGGGCCACAACATTCCTCTGACACCGCAAAAGAGGCCTCCTCCTTGGCAAGGCTTGAAGATGAGGAGGTCTCCTCCCCCCAAGACCATATAGGCCCAGGAGGGGACCCAGAGGAAGGGCCTAAAGTCCTGGCCTGGGAAACCCGAGATCGACACCGTCCTCCAAAATCGGCAGAGCCCTGCTGACTTTAAATGCGTAGACTTCGAGAACACGGTGGTCCATCGAAAAACAGGCATCGCATCTACCCATATCATGGTTAGGTCCCAGGCACCGAAGGCAGACATCATGTCGGTCCATCACGGAGAAATGCCAGCCACAGGAGCACCGACGCATGGGGGCATGGCCCGCTTTCGACTTTCGCTTAGCTCCCAAACCGGACATGATGTGAAAACAACTTTAAAACACAGAAAATCTCCCGGCGCCATTGAAAAATTAAAATGAAACAGTCTTACCGGAGTCAATGGCGTCGGGAGAATTGAACCGGGATGCAGGAGTCGACTTCGACTGCTTCAAAAATGAAGAAGGCCTAATGGTGCACTAAAAACACTTCTCACATGCACTGTGGGCGCTACCTCAACGGCAGGAGAAACAGAACTGGGATGGAGGAGTCTGCAGCACCTAATGTCCACCCTTGCACACCGTAGCAGTGTGTTGCTCGAGGCGGGCGCCATCAGCGCCCGACTCACTCTCAAAAAAAAAAAAAACTCCCGTGGTGGAATTATGCCTACGGCTTACACCCAAGTAGTAATGAATGGTGAAGATTGACAAGGGAAGATCATAGAAGTTGACGCAGATAAGGACCGCAAGGCCTATCCAGTCTGCCCATTTTTTCTACCTTATGAATAACTTACAAAAACTTTTATTTGTCATTTATCTGGTTGATCATGCAACACTTCACCTGCCATTACTGTTTCAGTGTCCCCCACAGCAAGCCCTTTGATGATGCAACTGAAGGGCATAGCAGTAGGGCACTCATATATACTAGTAGAGTTATCGGAAAATAATAAAAGATATACAGCGCATGTTTGTGCTTCTAGCTCTGGTACCAATCAACTGAGGAAAGTGTTTTCCTCTTGGTCGATCAGTACCAGAGCTGGAAGCACAAACATGCACTGTATATCTTTGATTATTTTCTGCTAACTGTACTGGTATACAGGAGGCCCCCACAGCCTAGCCTGTCAGTCATGCCATCAAAGGGCTTGCTGCGAGGACTCTGAAACAGTCAGGCAGGCAGAGCATTGCAGGATCAATTAGATAAATTAAAAATAAAAGCTTTTATGTTAACAAAACTACTGCCAGTGCACTTTACCTAATCGGGACCTGTAGGTCCCATATTTTTGCCAGGGGAATGCTGACAGTTCCACTTTAATAACTTCAGTACATACCAAGTCATACAACTGTGGAACAGCCTTTTTTTAAAAGAATGTTCGACAGGGAGAAGAGTACCATGTTTCAGTCCAATGTATCACCTTGAGGAAACCTTTATCGGCAACAAAAGCAAATGTGAGTTCATAATCCCCCTCCTCTCACCCCCTTCCTTTCTCTCCCACCCTCGTGCTTCTGCTACTGCTTCTCCCTCCCTAACCCAACCCCTACCAGCCCCTACTCCCCTCCTCTTTGTTGTTGATATTGTTCCCCTCTACTTACCCCACCTCTCCCTTCCCACTCCCACTCACCCACCCTCTCCCACCCCAACAAAGCCTACCTCTGGCTGCTTTACCTACCAACTGTTTTGATAATACCCTCCTGGCCTACTTTATTTTGCCTCAATTTGTATACAGTACTGTTATTTTTGAATGTATTGACATGACTGTTTCTAACTGCCTTAAGTGTATTTATTGTTGATAATGAATGTTTGTCCAATTTGTATTGTATGCCTTTGTATCAATTCTACTGACATGGAACCTTTGTAAAAGAGCCTCTGGCTCAAGGGTATTGCAATCCGAGACATATAAATAAATAAATAAATAAATAATCGGCCAACAACTTGGGCTGGCAGTATAATCTAGAGGTAAGAGTAACAAGCTTTGAATGACTTGGTACATCCAGCAAATGTGGGTTTGATTCCTACAACCTCCACATGCATACTGCGCGACTCTGAGCAAGTCACTTAACCACCCCAGTGCTCCTGGGTCACCTTTGAAAACAGGCACTTGTGCCTAGTGGGCCTTACCTGGATACCAAAGAAAAACAAAACAAAAAGAAAATGTTATGCTCTGTTTAAGTGCTGGCATGTTGAAGGCTTGTTGGTAAATTTTAATGTCCTTGCAGCACTTTCTTTCATTGTTACTTGAGGAGATATTTTTGATTTTTTTGGGGGAATGTTTTTTTCACGCCTTTCTCACAAGGAGTATCACTATTGGATTTTCCATTATTTATGGCATCAGAAAGCAATCTATGTTTGTCTGAGAAGTCTGCAAGGACACATCCACTGATTCAGTGTCATTGCTTCCAGTTCATTAACACTATGGTCACTGCCACTACCACCTCCACCACCGTCCCTACCAACCACGCTGCCCCTTTTTAGCCTGCCCCACTCAGCTGAGTGTTTTGCTTTTGCATGTTGCATCATTACTGATGTTCCAAACAGTGTCCCTTTGCTACGACTGACACTACTTTTGCACAGCCTGCATACAGCTTGAGAGTTGTCTGTATGGTCAATATGGAATAAATTCCACACTACAGATTTACCTTTTTTGCTTTATGCTAGTGTGCCTGGCACTATTTTTGTCCAGTTAAGGGAGCTATAGGAAACCCTACACTGCCATCTCTTGTTGAGATATTCTAGAATTGTTGTTATTCATGCTCACCTTCTTACTTCAGTGTATGATTTTTATTTTGCACTTGCCTTTCATACCTTAAAGCAGCCTCCTCTCCAACCTCCTCATCCAAAATGCAAAAGACCTCATTGGAATTCTAAGTTAAACAACCAGTTCAGTTAGATGACCGGGACCCTGGTAAAACAGATTTTCCACAGTCTGGAGAGCCGGCTTGCAGGTGCTCCAATCAGGGGCCTTGCAGTATCCGTTTAATCAATCAGGGGTTGGTGGAAAAAATGCGCTACAATCGGAATGCCACCGTAAGCTGGCCAACACACGAAGATATACAGCAGCAGTACCTTTCAGTGGAATCCGACGATCAGGACCAGGAGGGTGGCAGGAAGCCAGCGATTTCAATGGTGGTAGCGGCGGCCAAGTATGTAGCCGAAGGCGCTGTCAGATCCACAAGCACCGCTTCGGGGCTCAGGGCAATCCCCCAGTGGAACCAGCCTGCTGCAGTGAAGGTACGGGATGAGCTTGCTTCTGAACTTGTCACCTTTCTGGTACACTCACACCTGGACATCTGAAATTAAGGCCCTTGAATGTGAACAAACTCCCTAAGAGTTGCTACTTGTCCTGAATTTAATCACTGTAATTTGTATTAGCTTCTTAAGAGCTGCTGCTTGTATTTGGCTATTTTTTTATAAGTTGCTTTGGTAGTTATTTCTGCACCGCTGTGTTTTATTAAGCTGTTTGGTAGTTATTTTTGCATTGCTATTGCTTATTAAGTTGCTTTGGTAGTTCTACACTGCTATTTTTTAGTAAGCAGTTTTGTAGTTATTTTGGCACTGCTTTTTCCAGCTTCATTACTCTTCACCTCCTACTTCTTTTCCCTACTGTCTCCCTGTATTTATTTATTTTTATTTTTGTTAGTGCTCTCCCTCGGTAATTTCTTGGTTCATTTGGCCCCTCTCTGCGATGAATGCCAAAACCCTTTCCTCCCCCTCCCCCTTCAGCCATTTGATGCCCTCTTACTTAACTGCAGAGGTTAATTTTCTTTTGTCACATTCTTTTACAGAGTCTGAGGGCTAGTTTATGGCTTTAGTCCTCCCCAGCCCCCTCCTTCTGATCTCCGCCGATTCCCCCAGTGGAACCAGCCTGCTGCAGAGAAGGTACGGGATGAGCTCCTTTCTGAACTTGCCACATTTCTGTCGCAATCATGCCTGGACAGCTGAATTTAAGCCCTTTGAATTTGAACCAGCTCCCTAGGAGTTGCTACTTGTCCTGAATTTAATCACTGTAATTTGTACCAGCTTCTTAAGAACTGGTGCTTGTCTCTGGCTGTTTTTTTATTAAGTTGCTTTGGTAGTTATTTCTGCACTGCTGTGTTTTATTAAGCTCTTTGGTAACATAGAATTTGGCGGCAGATAAGGATCGCTTGGCCCATCTAGTCTGCCCGTTTTCCTGCCTGATGGATAAGCAGCAGATCTTAGTTAGCCAACAGCCTACTTCCTCCTACCCCCCACTAGAATTGCCTTATGTCTGTCTCATGCATTCTTGAATTCCCCCACTGTTCTTGACTCCATGACCTCCTCAGGAAGGCTGTTCCATGCATCCACAGCACTCTCTGTGAAAAAATACTTCCTCACATTACCTCTGAGCCATCCTCCTTCTATCTTCAAATTGTGCCCGCTTATTTTTGCACATCTCTTTTTCTGAAAGATACTACCTTCTTGGACTTTGTTGATTCCCTTGAGGTACTTGAAAGTTTCTATCATGTCCCCCCTCTCCCTTCTTTCCTCGAGGGTATACATATTAAGCTCCTTTAGTCTCTCTTCATACGTCTTCTGGTGCAGTCCCTGCACCATTTTGGTTGCCCTTCTCTGGACAGCCTCCACTCTATATCGTTGCGGAGATGGGGCTCCAGAACTGCACACAGTACTCCAGATGGGGTCTCACCAACTGTCTGTACAGAGGGATAGCAACTTCCTGTTTTCTACTGGTGATGCCTCTCCCTATGCATCCCAGTATCCCCCCAGCCCTCCTTACTGCCTTCTCACATTGCTTGCCCACCTTTAGGTCATCTGATATAATTACCTCCCAGTCCCTTTCCATTTTTGTTGTTGTCAGTATCTCACCCCCCATTGTGTACTCTTACCCTGGGTTTTTGTTTGCCAGGTGCATTATCTTGCATTTCTTTGTGTTGAATCTAAGCTGCCATACATTTAACCACATTCTTCCAACCTTGCCATGTCCCTTCTCATCTTTTTTCACTCCATCTTTTGTATCAGCCCTGTTGCAGATCTTTGTGTCATCTGCAAAGAGAAAACCGTTTCCTTCCAGTTCCTATGCAATGTTACTTAAAAAGACATTAAAAAGGATCAGTCCCAGTACTGAACCCTGCAGTACTCCGCTAGTAAACCTCCTTTCTTCACTGTGGACTCTGTTTACTATTACCCTTTGCATCCTGTTGTCCAGCCAATTTTTTATCTAGGCTACCACCTTGGGACCCACTCCAAAGCTGGCTTACTTGTATATTAATCTTTTGTGTGGGACTGTATCAAATGCCTTGCTAAAATCTAGGTAGGCCATGTCCACAGCCCCTCCTTGGTCTACTACTTTGGTCACCCAGTCAAAGAAATCTATTAGATTCATCTGACATGACCTTCCCACTGTGAAGCCATGCTGCCTTGGGTCCTGTGCTCCACTGACCTCTAGATACTCAACAATTCTTTCCTTCAGAAGTAATTCCATCATTTTCCCTACCACTGAGGTCAAACTAACTGGTCTGTAGTTTCCTGCTTCTGCCCTGCTCCCACTTTTGTGAAGAGGAATCACATCCACCCTCCTCCAGTCCTCAGGTACCACCCCATCCTCCCATGATTTGTTAAAGAGAGTAGTCAGTGGTGTCACTAGTTCTACCCTTAGTTCTTTTAGAATTCTTGGGTGAATCCCATTAGGCCCCATTGCTTTGTCCACCTTCAGTTTTATTAGTTCTTTCAGAACCCTTTCTTCTGTGAATGGACTGGTATTAACCCTCGTATCCAGAGTGTTTCTCTTGTTTGGTTTAGGTACCTCCCCCTCCTCTTGCTTTGTGAATACTGAGCAGAAATATTCATTCAGTATCCCTGCTTTTTCACTGTCACCCTCTGCCCACATTCCCTCTTCTTTATTAAACCTCAGAATCCCTTCCTTGGTCTTTCTTCACTCCCTAATGTACTTATAAAAGGTCATATCTCCCTTCTTAACAGAATTGGCTATCCTTTCCTCAGATTGGGCCTTTGCTATTCTGTCTGCCTTCCCTGCCTCTTTCTGCTTTAACTTATAAAGTTCTCTGTCCTGCTCCTTCTGTGTTTCCTTATATTTCCTGAATGCTATCCTTTTCTCCTTAACCTTCCCTGCCACCTCTTTTGAGAACCATAGCATTTTTTTCCTTCGTTGTGTTTTGTTGATTTGCTTCATACAAAGGCTTGTTGCCTCTGTGATGGCTGTTTTGATTACTCCCCATTGTTCCTCCCTCCCTCCTTCTTGCCTGTTTGCTAGTGCTTTTCTGAGGCACACTCTCAGTTTCCCAAAGTCAGCCCTCCTAAAGTCCAATACTCTTGCTTTTGTATGGCTTGACTCTATGGCTGTGTTTATCATGAACCACAGTGTTTGGTGGTTGCTTGTTCCCAGATGGCTACCCACTTCTAAATCTGAGATTCTTTCTCCGTCCCCATTTGAGACTACCAGGTCTAAGATTGCTCCCTCCTGAGTGGGTTCCAATACTAGCTGTCTAAGGCATGCCCCTTGTAGGGCATCAAGAATGATCCTCCTCTTGGATGTGCCTGCAGTAAAGGTGCTCCAGTTAACATCTGGCATATTCAGGTCCCCCCATCAACAATATCTCCCCTTTAACAGCCATTCTAAGGATGCCTTCTATCATTGTCTTGTCCATTCCCTCCTCCTGAGATGGGGGTCTGTATACAACCCCCATGCGGATTGTGGTGCCATTTCCTGTCTCCAGGGTGACCCAGAGTGCCTCTTCTGCTCCCTGTTTACTCTTTAGTTCTGTTACTTTGATCCCTTCCCTTACATAGAGATCAACTCCTCCTCCTATTTTACTCTCCCTGTCCCTCCTGTAGATTGTGTATCCTGGTATATTGACATCCCAGTCATGGTTCTCTGTGTACCATGTTTCTGTGACTGCCACAATATCCAGGCATCCCTCTTCCATCAAGGCCACTAGTTCAGGGAGCTTGTTACACAGACTATGGGCATTGATACTCATCACCCTCCATTTTTTGATGGCCTTACATCTTTTAGCCCCATCCCTTTCCTTACTGCCTTTGCCTTTTTTTGCATTTACCTCTGTCCTGCTCCCTAATGACTTCTCTACCTTGGTGTTTACTTTGCTAATCACCATGTTTTGTGGGGGAGGCTGGGATTTCCCTGCTCCTTTTCAGTGCCTCCCCCTTTGGCTAGTTTAAATGCTTGCCAATGAAGCATTTAAACCTATCACCTAGGATCCTGGTCCCCCCCTCCAGACAGATGCAGATCATCGCGCCAGTATAGGCCTGTATCCCTCCAGGTGGCTCTCCAGTCCCCAGTGACGCCAAAACACTGAACTCCACACCAGTTTTTCAACCATTCATTGAATTCCATGGTGTGGAGTACCCTAGCATCACCCTTGCCATAGACAGACAGCACCTCCAAGAAGGTTACCGTATATGCTACTTGTCTAAGGCCCCTCCCCAACTCTACAAACTCTTCCTGCACTGCTCTGATCCCATTGACAGCCAGGTCATTTGTCCCTAAGTGGACAATGACATCCAGTTCCCTCTCTCATGCAGCTGCTCCCATGATCCTGAGGATTTGCTTCCTGTCCTTCCAAGCCATGGCACCAGGCAGGCAGCTTACCTCCCTCTCCTTCTCTCCCACTTCTCCCCACTAATGATTGGAGTCCCCACCAGGGTTGTTCCTTCCTGTGGGGTCCCGTGCCACCTCCTGTGGATCTCCTTGTGGAGGTTCCCAACATCCTCCTTGGTCTCCACTGCAAGCGCTTCCATAGAGGAACCACTATCTGCCAGAACAGTATATGAATTGTAGAGAGGTACAGCTGGAGGGATGCACCTCTGTTCCACCACCCTCTTCCTCCCTGAGCCCACCTTGGTCCAGCAGCTCCTCTTTCTTGGCAACCTCTGAGGTAGCGGCGGTGGCCCTGGTGGTCCCTGGGTGGGGGAGGAGGTTTCACAAATCCTAGCCAGGTCAGCCTGGAGACAGGCAACCTCCTCCCTCAGACCAGAGAGGTGCCTGCAAATAGGGCAGCATCGCAGCCTCCAGAATGTCTTCTGGAACACTGCCGCCCCACAGCCATTGCACTGCACCACTCTCATTATGTCTTATTTTGTGTCCCCTCTCCTGTTGCTCTGTATACTTACTCTCTCCTCTCCTTACAACTCTCACCCTTCCTGTTCTGGGACAGCATCTTCCTGTATTCTTCAGTAGTCTCCTTCTTCCTTGCTTAGAGTCAGATCCCCAGCAACTGGGGGAAGAAAGAGCTACTTTTTTCCTTCAGGGTTGACAAAACTAATGTTTCTCTATGATCCTCCCCTTCCTACTGCCAAACAGGAAGTTCCTGTTGTCAGTCAAATCCAGTGGCTATAAAAGTAGAACTGGCTTAGGGTGCGAGGGTGGAGGGGTGGGATAGAGGGCAATTAGTAAGAAAAAAACTGTAGCTTAGTTATTTCTGCATTGCTATTGCTTATTAAGTTGCTTTGGTAGTTATTTCTACACTGCTATTTTTATAAGCTGTTTGGTAGTTATTTTGGCATTGCTTTTTCCAGCTTCATTACTCTTCACCTCCTACTTCTTTTTCCTACTGTCTCCCTGTATTTATTTATTTTTATTTTTGTTAGTGCTCTCCCTCTGTAATTTCCTGGTTCTCTGGCCCCTCTCTGCTATGAATGCTGAAACCCTTTCCTCTCCCCTCCCCCTTCAGCCATTTGATGCCCTCTTACTTAACTGCAGAGGCTAATTTTCTTTTGTCACATTCTTTTACAGGGTCTGAGGGCTAGTTTATGGCTTTAGCCATCCCCAGACCCCCCCCCCACTAATCGCCATTGAATCCCCCAGTGGAACCAGCCTGCTGCAGTGAAGGTACGGGATGAGCTCCCTTCTGAAGTAGCCGCCTTTCTGGCGCAATCATGCCTGGACAGCTGAATTTAAGCCCCTTGAATTTGAACCAGCTCCCTAAGAGTTGCTACTTGTCCTGAATTTAATCACTGTAATTTGTGCTAGCTTCTTAAGAGCTACTGCTTGTATTTGGCTATTTTTTTATTAAGTTGCTTTGGTAGTTATTTCTGCACTGCTTGTTTTGTTAAGTTGTTTGGTAGTTATTTCTGCATTGTTATTGCTTATTAAGTTGCTTTGGTAGTTATTTCTACACTGCTATTTTTTATTAAGCTGTTTGGTAGTTATTTTGGCACTGCTTTTTCCAGCTTCATTACTCTTCACCGCCTACTTTTTTCCCCTACTGTCTCCATGTATTTATTTATTTTTATTTTTGTTAGTGCTCTCCCTCGGTAATTTCTTGGTTCATTTGGCCCCTCTCTGCTATGAATGCTAAAATCCTTTCCTCCCCTTCCCTCTTCAGCCATTTGATGCCCTCTTACTTAACTGCAGAGGTTAGTTTTCTTTTGTCACATTCTTTTACAGGGTCTGAGGGCTAGTTTATGGCTTTAGTCATCCCCAGCCCCCTTGCTCTGATCGCCACCGAATTCCCCAGTGGAACCCGCCTGCTGCAGTGAAGGTACGGGACAAGCTCCCTTCTGAACTTTATGCCTTTCTGGTGCACTCACACCTGGACAACTGAATTTAAGCCCCTTAAATCTGAACCAGCTTGGGGGTGTGTGGCTAAACCTAAGAAGAAGATAGTTGTCTAATTTCAGAGCTCCCGATCCCATCGATAGAATATCTACACCATCCTCCTCTAAATACACAGATATCTGCTTAAATACTAAAGGATATCAGACAGATTGATGGCCTTATCAAACAAATAGAAGAAAAAACAATCTCATTTAAACTTCCAAAGGACATTAGAGACAACCAAGACAGGGCCAGATAGCGTGGAGCAGCTCATATTATCAGACGCCATGGACACCTTACAGCAAGCTGCCGCCTCCTCTGACCCTAAACCTGCAACAGCACTGAATAATATTGAAAACTTGCTGCAAACTTTAAAATTTGACCTCACACACCAGATGAGAGCCGGGTTTGAGAACATCAGTACCCAGTTAACCCACTTGCAGCAAACGGTCAACTCGCTTAGTGATATAGTGGAGTCTGATGCGGGTAGGTTGGATGAGGCAGAGACCAGGATAAGCGCCCAAGAGAATAAGTCTGCTTGATTAGAATCCTCTCTCCAAAGAGCACTAAGGGAAATAGAAGAACTTAAAAATACTTTGGATGACCATGAGAACTGGGAGTGCAGATGCAACATCCACGTGGTCGGCCTCCCAGAGGGATCGGAGGGGTCCAACTGTGCGGCCTATGTAGCTAAATGGCTGGGCACTACGCTAGATCTGATAGAAGCAACTAACCTGGAAATACAAATTGCTCACAGGTTCCCTGGTAAATGTCTTGGTCCTGATTAACGTCCAAGACATCTAACCGTTACGTTCCTCCGATACCAGGACCGTCAGCTCATGCTGGAAGCCGCAAGGAAGAAGGGTACCATTCTGGTTGGCAGAAAGAGAATTAGTATCTTACCCAACTTCTCGAGAAAACTCCAAATTGATAGACAGGCCTTCAATGAGGTAAAGCGAGCATTTCATGATACTGACTGTCACTTTGCAATGATCTAACCGGCCCACCTCATCATCCGCCCAAAGAACCAAGAGGCGAAATCTTTCACCGACCCGGCGGTGGCCAAAGCTTTTGTGGAGCAGCTTCGGGAAAGGGGCCCTCACAGGCATGGAGAACAACAGGAGCTCCCCTGAACATTAAGCCTCAGGTACTGTAACTCTTTTCGATCTGCAAGAAAGACGGGGGGGGGCTCTAGGCTGCTGGGTCCGTAATGGTGTCTCTACCAGCCCACAGTGGCAGGACCTGGCAGGCCCCAACCCTGCATCCACCCTCTGGGGAAAAGAAAGTTGGCGATTCCTTCGCCCAGTGATTTACCAAAATGACAGAGACTAAAATGTAATCTTTCCTGCCTTACTTCCACTCGGATCTTCCTGCTGCTGATCAAAGAGATCAACCTTAAACAAGCTTAGACCTTTCAGTGGTCTTTCCCAAGTCAGAGACCGCCAGTATTAAATATTAATTTTTAACCCGTTAAAAGACATGGAAATGCAGGGGGCTTTGGAGTCTTTCTTTTTTTTTTTTCCTTCCGAAGAGCAGCAGTCTGCAGCTCATTTCAAATAATTCTTCCCACTTAAGTCTAGAAGCGGGTTGCAAACATGCAGAAAATACTTTGTCTTATCTGAGGATGGTGTAACTTTACTACATGTGCTATGGGTAATCGGGAATTGGGGGAGGGTAAAGTTTCTCAGTTTATTATTACATGTGTACACCTCTCATCTCTGTGATTGCAGGTGGGGGGAGGCTGTGGCGATCGGTGCTCCTAGGAGCAGGTGGGATCTCAGGGGGCTTTATCACTACTTTGGTGATATAAGTAATTATTATGTTAACCTGCTCAAGCAAATATGGTGGGGGGATCCAGACGGGAGTCCCATACAGGGGGCTTGGGGTGGCTCTTTCTCCTCCCACAAATGTGGTGGCTCCTTGGGTTTCCAACTGATGGGAGAACAGCTTCCTTTTCTTAGGGAGGATGTTTCTCCTCAAATACCACTGTTAACACACTGTGACTGGCTTTCCCCTCCTTCCTATGCTCTGTCTACTGTGGTTTGTTAATATAGCCCTCCTCCGGAAAAACCCGAGACCCCCCACTTTATGAGGGACAGCAAGATGGGACTGGGGACTCAGCCAGTTAGTGGGTACAGGGAGGAGTGGGTGTACTAGAGGTGACCGGGGAAAGAACTAGGGGGGAGGATGGGGACATTTTCAAAGTTAATGTAGTTTGTTGTTTTGATGTTAAAAGATCTGTTTTGTTTCTGGGGATAAACGAGGGGAATTCTACAAGGGGTAAAGTGTTCAACTGTTTGATTGTTGGGGGGGTCCTGTTAGAAGGTTTTTGAAGTTCTGTATGTTTTTTAGGTTAAAAGAAAAATGGTCTCAGCGAGTGACACACAGTGAAGCAATCTATAAGTGTCCATGTGAAGGTGTGCAGGGTCGAGTCATTAGAGCTCTTGGATTGGGATGTGTGCATTATGTTTTATAACTTGGAATGTGAGGAGTCTCAGGTTGGCCCTAAAAAGAAAAAAAGTGTGGGAATACTTGACCAGGCACAGGGGGATGTATGCTTTTTACAGAAGATACACCTCGCACCAGCTGAAATTGGGCAGGTTGCGGACCCTTGGGGGGGTCAGTTCTTGTCAGCCCCTTTTACATCAAGTGCCCATGGGGTGGCGATCTGGTTCAGACCTAGGCTTCGAACTGCAGAGGTTAATTTTCTTTTGTCATATTCTTTTACAGGGTCTGAGGGCTAGTTAGTGGCTTTAGTCCTCCCCAGCCTCCTCGCTCTAATCACCGCCAAATCCCCCAGTGGAACCAGCCTGCTGCAGTGAAGGTGCGGGACGAGCTCCCTTCTGAACTTGCCGCCTTTCTGGTGCACTCACGCCTGGACAGCTGAATTTAAGCCCCTTAAATCTGAACCAGCTCCCTAGGAGTTGCTACTTGTCCTGAATTTAATCACTGTAATTTGTACTAGCTTCTTAAGAGCTGCTACTTGTCTTTGGCTATTTTTTGGCTCCCCCACCCACTCCCACCCCTGCTCTCTATTAAATGCTCTATTGCTTCGCCCTCCCTCCCTAATTTTGACCAGAAGTGCTGTAGTAGGTGGGTCCTTTCCTGTCCACTCAATTTCTACTTCTAACTGTGAGAGTTCTGGAACTCGAGGAGGGCATTGGGGATCAGTTCCAGCTCTCCCGGCCTGAAATATCTGGCTCAGATAAACTCTACGAGGATGTCTACCTCACTCCTATACCTTCACCTACCTATCCTGTTAATTCCGGTGCACCAAACTGGCCTGCTTGACATACTGCAACAGCCCCAAGGACATCCCGCATTCTCAGGGTATGTGCACTATGCTGCTGGCACATCAGCTTCAAACTCTATTAATGGAAAAATGGTTTCAGTAACCGGTCTAAGTACTCCACTGCTAACCCCTGGTAGATTAACACCTAGCTTCCATCATCTCTCATACCTGCTTACTTTCTCTAACTTCACAGCAACAACCAATAAATTTAACAGTACCTCCTCCTGTAGAAGACAATGGAAACAGTATTTTAAACAACTGAAGGCATACCTACTGAAACTAATTCTACTGCTTCTGCTCCTGTCTAGAAATGTGCATCCTAACCCCGGCCCCACTAGGGCAATGGACCGTTGCAGCACAAAAATGTCCTGTACACTCTCCCTCACATCTATCAACATATGTAGTCTTCTAAGTAAGTTAGACAACGTCAAGGTATAGATTACACAACACAACCCTGATATTCTTTCTGTTGTAGAAACTTGGTTGTCACCCAAAATCCCTGAATCTGCTATCACCATACCTGGCTACTCTATTTTTAGGCAGGATAGGATCACTAAAAGAGATGGTGGCTGTGCTATTTACTTAAAAGAAACTCTAATGGGTCTTGCCCTGCATAGGAAACACCTCTCAGGTCCTGGCCATCAAGGTACGCCTAGGGGCCCAAAAGAAAACATTAACTGTGCTATCTGCTTACGGGCCACCCAAAGAATCTGCCTCTGGCATTCATAACTTCGTGGAATATATTTGGAGTGTGCCTCGGAACACTGAAACCATAATACTGGGAGATTTCAATGTAAACTGGCTCTTATCTGACATTGGACACATTAAGGTGCCCTCTCCGCCTTGCACCTTACTCAGCTAGTTAACACCCCGACCAGAATTAACTGTAGACCTGGATCAAGTATCTTACTGGATTGGGTTCTGTCTAGTCACCCAGAATGAATCACAAATGTCTCTGTACTCCCTGACACCCTAAGCGACCACTCCCCTATACTTTGTAGTTGGTCCAACAAGTCCAGCAAATCTCCACCTAAAGTTTTTCTCAGTAAGGGTCCTAACTCAAGGACACCTAGAACCACTCAGATCACACATTCGAAGCCAGGACTGGTCACCACTGGGCTCTACCAATGACATTGACAAGGCACTTGATTTCTTCATCGACTGCTTTAATGCTGCATGTGATATTCACGCCCCTCTAAAAAAGTGGAACGTTAAGGGGGTGTGCAACCCTTGGATAACACCTGAACTACTGGGACTTATGAAGACTAGGGACCACCTCTGGCACCAGGCCAAAGCCACAGGCAAGCAAGCAGATATTCAGGCTTATAAAAAATCCAGAAATGTTTGTACCAGAGCCACCCATTTTGCAAAAAATCAATACTTTAGGGAGGCATTTTCCAACTCTTGGGGTGACAATAAACATTTCTGGAGCAATATAAAGGAAGTCACTGGCAAAGACCTCAAGAGAGCACCCACCATGCTTCACATTGATGGAAGCCCGACTCTTGACCCAATGGCCATAGCCAATATTTTTAACGATGCCTTTACAGACCTCAGCAGTGTCCTCCCCCCCCTGATTTTTTCACGGTCTCTGCCCCTGCCACCCCCCCAGTCTGTGATGCTCAGCAGCAGGCGTCCCCCTTTTTACTTCAAAGAGGTTACTAAGCATGAGGCTAGAAAGTACATATGCAAAGTATTCGGTAAAGCAAGATTCAGTGGGGACAAGCTAGATCTCAAATTTCTTGTTCTCACCCTCGAGGAAACACTTACACCTCTTACCAAGATTCTAAACCTTTCTCTAAGGCTTGGGCAATTCCACCAAAAATGGAAACAGGCCCTAGTAAACCCAGTGCACAAAGGTGGAGATAGGGCACAGCACACAAACTACAGGCCAATCTCCATTCTACTCCCTCTGTTGAAAGCACTAGAGCGCGTATAATTGCAGATCAGCTTGTGGAATACCTAGACAAATACAATATCCAATGTCCCCAGCAGCATGGCTTTGGTAAAGGTCATAGTACTACCACTACACTGTTAGAATTCACTGGTTTCATACATAATGCCTCGACCAAGGCCATCTGGTAGGGGCTGCCTTTATCAACCTGACAAAGGCCTTTGATACTGTGAACCACTCACTGCTACTCAGGCAATTATCTCTCTCAGGGGTGTCGAATGATGCTGTCAGCTGGGTCAAAAGTTACTTAGAAGACCACTCACAGCAGGTCAAGATAACCAATGTCCTCTCCAAAAGGAAGCCAGTCTGTTCTGGTGTGCCTCAGGGATCTATACTGGGGCCCCTTCTCTTCAGTATCTACTTGAATAACCTCCCACGAGCCTGTCATGAACAGATTCTGCTTTATACGGATGATGCCATGATCTACTCTAGTAACCCTGACCCTAAGAGCCTCCAGGTTAACCTTCAACACAGTTTCTCAGAAGTGGAAAAGTGGTTCAGCACTCAAAAACTGGTGCTAACTTATAAAAAGACCAAAGTGATACTTTTCAACAGTGCCAATAAGAAACACAAGTCCAAACCCTTGTTCGTCACAAACTGTATTGGCACTCCACTTGAACAGATCCACTCCTTCAAATATCTAGGGGTCACTGTTGATAGCTCACTCACCTACTCGCAACATGTTGATAACATAGCTTGAGCTGTCAACATAAGGATTGGCCTACTCCGCAGGTACAAGCATAGCCTCACTCCTGAGGCACTAAGAATAGCAATTTTCAGCTCTGTCATTACCATCATCAATCACAGGCTGGTTGTTTATGGCTCTGCCTCTGCTACATCCCTTCACAGGATCACTGTTGTTCTTAGCAAAGCATGCAGACTCCTTATTGGGGCTGCCTGCCTCACACACATGTGTGACCTACATGCTCAGATTGGGTGGCTTCAATTATTCAGCCGGATCCAATATCAAACCTGCTTAGTTGCCAAGAAGTCACACCTTGGTTTGTTACCCCATGGGGTCCAACAGCTCCTTAGCTCTTGTCACAGTACCCAACATACTCACAGCTTGGCAACTCAGGTCTTTACTGTTCCCAGATGCTGCACCACCTTGGGTCAGAGGTCTTTTGCTTACAGAGCCCCCCTCTGGCTCAACTCCCTGAGTAGGGACATCTCTGCTGAGTCAAAACTCAGCCCTTTCAAACACAAACTCCAACAACATCTATTAGCAAACAGTATATGTGACTACCGCCCTTAGCAGCCTTCTGCTTATTTTATCATTGTACTTACATCTTTCGGCACTTTTAACTCTTAGCACTTCATTTCGATCTCACCCTTGAGCCTTTTCCCCTCCACCCCTCACCCATGCTTCTTCTTTGCTCACGTATCTTCAAGTTCTTCCCCTGCTCCTCCTCACCTTCCCTCTTCCACCCTCCACCCATTCTCTTAGCTCATGCCACCCACCTCTTTTGCAACTTCTTCCCCTCCTTCTCCCAACATTTCTCTCTCATACCTTTCTCCCACCCATATTACTCTCTCGCTCTTGGGTTTTCAACAAGGCCTGCTAGGCTGCCCCCCTCTCCTGACTAAACACCACCTCTTCTCCTTATACTATTAATTTGTCTTCCTCCCCCTCACTTCACTAGCACTCCCCCCTTCTCTCTGCACACACCCCATTTCCCTCCTTCCACCTCACCATCCTCTCATCTCTCTATCCCCATTACCTCCTTTGCAACTCCGCTCCTTCCCTCTCCACCTCCTGTGCAACTCATCTCCTTCCACCTCTTGTTTCTCCCATCCCCCACCTTACACCCCATTACTTTCTCTCCTAGATTTTGACAAGGCCTCCCAGGCTGCCCTCTCTTCTAGCCCACTCTACTGTTATATTGAGCAACATTCAGTGCTGTTTTTATTGCTTTCGATGTATACATTTTTTTAAAGTATATTCTTGATATCTGCTATTTACTTATCTATTGTTTACCTTGTTTTGTTTTTGTACAACTGATGTGGAACCTTTGTAAATGAGTTGTATTGCTCAAAGATGTTGTAATCCAAGACTCAATAAATAAATAAAATAAATAAAGTCAGCTCAGCTGTGCAGAGCCAGAGAGATGAGAGTGCTGTGATCAAGCCATTTATTGTGTATGATGGAATGTTATGTGCCAAAATCCATCACTTCTAAAACTTTGTTATGCTGCACTAGCTACGTAGCTAGTGTAGCATAACAACTTAGAACAGGGTCGCACATGTGCAATACGCGAACTCCCCCCTTTTAAAAGTGGCTGCAGCGGTGAGAGCTAGAGCAAAGGAAACCATCACACAGATAAAAAAACTGTAAAGTAAGGACACATTATGTTACAAAGATGCAAATCTGACTCAGTTTTTGTAGTATAGTGGATCATACGCTATAAAAGACAATGTATGGTCCGCTATCCATAACAAGCATAGGTAGCCCTCTCAAGGTTGCCATGGCGACTAAAACCTCTCAAGTTTCACTCCTGAGGTTTAAACAGTCGCCAGTGACAACCTCTCGATGGCTACCCATGCTTGTTATGGATAGCCAACCATACATTATCCTCTATGTTGATTGTTGCTAAGGAAATAGCTGGGTGGTGCAGTGTCAGTATTGACTCTTCCACCGCCCCACTTGGCTGTTACCCTGGCAACACTCATCAACTGGCTACTTAATGATCATGGCACTCTCTCTCTCTCTCTCTCTCTCTCTCTCTCTGGCTCTGTACAGCTGAGCTGATGGGTCTGCATAATGGGAGCAGGGCAGAAGTGAAACAGATCAAAGATTCTGAAATGTGTCCCCTTGTCCTCCCTATAATTACACCCAGCGACATGTGTGTTTTCCCTATGTGAGCCCTGTTCTATTCCACTTCCCTTGCAAACATGGAAAACAGTGTTCTGGTGATAATAAAATAGAGTTCCAAACTTGTGGAGCTTGTTTCTTTAGAGTCATCACTTACAGTGAAACGCAAGGGGAAGGGGGAGACAAAGCGTACTGATTCATGCAGTACTACTTGTGATTGAACTCCCCTGGGTGGCTCAGACAAAAAACACAGACCAGCAATCTTTTGACTGAAAATGTGCAAAGTTAACATTGCTGCACAAGGGACATACACTTGACTCTGGCAGATGGCGAAGAAGGTCCTGTCCAAAAGTGACTGGGGGAATAGTAGAGTTAAAAAAAAAATAAGGCCACTAGAACTTATTGTAAACAAGCGCCAACAGAGTCATAAGTCCACTCTTGATCACAGTAAAGAAATGGATACATTTGTATTTATTTCATTTATTTACTCAAAATAGTTTGGCCAAGGTACACCATCTTGTTTTCACTAGGGATCATGCGTCTACCAGTTTTTAACAGCTAGATGTACCGACACAGTAGCAGATTAAATAACTTGTTCGAGATCACACTGGTTAAGTGGCACTGATAGGACTTGAACCTAATTCTCCTGGTTCCTAAACATGTTCTCTGATCTTTAGACCACTATACTGCCTCAGTTAATAAGAAGACTATTACAAGATTATATACAGCAGATTTAATTTCTGAATGTGGTAAAGAAGCTGCATCTGAACCCAAGCTTTTTATCCACAAAATGTTTGAACAATATGGTGTGTCACTCCACATTAAAAGATGGAGGGGGAGATTACAGTCATGCAACACTGTTTCCTTCAAGAGAATTTCACTCACGCAGCACTGTTTTCTTCAAGAAAAGGAAGAAACAACAAGCATGCAATACACGGGTGGGTTGGCATCCATGCAGCTGGATCCTGCTCAATAATGGCAGAACACACCTATTGCTGACATATGGTATTTTGGTGCTGAGAACGTACAGGCTTTGATAGAAGTCACATATTCGCTTTTTTTAATTATTTAATCACAGTATACATGTATTTGTAATATAACTAAAGCCAACCTGTTTAAAAAGAAAGAAAACACTGGGTTGTTCACTTTGTGCTGTTCCATCATTTTATCAAATACAGGGACAGCACCACCGACTGCCAAAGATGGGTATCCTAAACCCAGTACACCATCAAACCGGGCAAGTTTAAAAGTCAAACCAGGTTCAAAAACAGACTCTCCAAACTCTTGTTCCCAGACGGTAATATTGGAAACCTGTCAGAAAAAAAAATTACACTGTAAATTGTCAAACAGTTAAAATGTTTAGCAATCAACTGAGCCTACTTCACTGAGATGTCAACGTTTTTTTCTAAAACTGGCAATGTTGGAATCATCCTAACAGATAAATACAAAACAGCACCTTCATCGGTATGGTTCCTCTTCTGAAAAAAAATAAAAGGTTATACTTTACATTAAAGGGAATTTATTACCCAAAGAAAAATAGATGAGCACTAATGAATTACAAGGAAATGAGCCGATTGAGTGGTTTTAGTAGCATCATAAACTATGAGAACAGAACCTGAGTGGTTCTATGGAATATCATCAGTACTCCAAGATGGAATGTATACCTTGCCACTGATATCCCATTTTTTATTTTGCGTAGTATATAAATCCCCTCAAAGTATGCAAAAAACACCAGTTTAATTGACAGGTAAGTTATGCCTCATAAACAAGATGCCATTTTATTGACATTTAAGTCATATTTCATGGATGTGATGTCACATCAGTAAATTATAGTCATTTTTTAGTATGTGTCAGAATGCAATTGAGCTTATCCATACATTAGTTAGTATTTTAAAAATGTCCTACTTCCTGATTGGCTGCCAAGTTCTGAGACCCACATGTGCATTGTTCATTTTGTACCACCAAACATCAAAAAGTGAGAATCCAAATCCCAGGAATGTATTATTGCTATTCTAAAATGATTCTGATACACAAGCTACTGCCATTATAAGTTTTTACCATTAATGTTCCAGAATACGGCAGCGGCTAGAAATAGTTGCACTGTACTATAAGGATGAAGTAATGTAGCAGCAATGCTCTACTGCAGATTTTTTTGCAATGTTTTTATAACAAATTTCTAATTATCCATACAGCACCTGTAGTCACTTTGCACCGCTGTCAAGCTACTACTTCTCCTACCTTTCCTGTCAGAGCACCAGTCCAAGTCCATACCCCCACACTGCAACTGTTGCCTGCTGCACTGTTGTGCACGCATGTTCTGTGGCAGGGGTAGGGAGCAGGAGGCGGTGCCAGGCTTAATGATGTGGTGGGCCAGCTCCCATCCTGCAGCCATGGTGATTCTGCCCCCCTCTTAAATCTCTCTATTTTCTCCTGATGCAGTCATGCGAGTCCACCAACGAGTACTGCCCATGGCGAGCTATCACAGGGTCATCCACAACATCAGAGACTTCCTGTACCTGCAGGAGGCACTGTAAGAGTGGATGGATTCAGACCTCCCTCTCAGAGCTGAACATGTTGCCTCCACAACATCTCCTAGGGTTTACTGGCCTGAGCAGGGGGAGTCGGGGCATGGCACAAACCCAGATCTCCCTTCATGAAAACTCAAGAGGCTCCGCCTTTGCCACCAGGCTTGGTAAGTACAATGTTTAATGCTGACAAATTAATATTAACCCTTATCATAATTCACAGTTACTAGCATCAATCCCTTATACAGACAGCTCTCTCTCAAAAGATATTGCTTTGTTTTTCGGGGGGGGGGTAACATAGCCATTCTAGGAGAGGTTGTATTTTTTAATAAAAGAGCAATGAGAAAAAAATATATTTGGCACAAAATTAGACATCGGGAACAGCCCTATACTTACAGTAAGGGTGAGGCTTTCAGTGATAGGTATGCATCTTGAAGACACAAATTATACAAAAATTATACATAAATTCACAGTAATCTGCAGAAGTTGTTCCTAAAATGTCTCATGAAAGTCCTAATGAATTAGGGGTCCTTGTAGTATGTGTAGTCTGCCATCATTGTTCTGGCAACAGTGCTGATGTGGAATGCAGTAGGTAAAGTAAATCTAAATAGTATCGAGTCAATGTCAAGTCCTCATGCATCTAGCACTACATGTGCATGTAGCAGACATGGATACATGTTATCAGGCTAAAAGCACCAAGTTATTGTAAAGATATTGCAACAGACTATCAGTAACTTGTGTAATTCAACGAGAACTCAAGTGTAATACATGTGTGGTTCATACTATGTAATGTGTATTATATAATAGGGGTTCTCTGATAAGGTATCAGATAAAACCCAGACAGCAACAATCAAAGAATGATGTGTACACAGCGGAGAATGTAAAAGTTATCAGTATTCTCTCTACGCAACGCCATATATCTCCACTATGTAGACGTCATGGCCACTACGTTGCTGAATACACAACCCCGCTCCCAACCCCCCAGTGGATGACTACAACAAAAACAGACACCTCAACAAAAGGTAAATAGCACAAAACCTAGCAATACGAATAATGAATGAAGTAATAAGGAACATAAACCCCTATTATATAAAAGCATACGTGATAGTAAAGTATACGATAGCTAAAATATCAGCACTTGTACCAAGTAGCTCGGGTTTAATCACTCGTGACTCCCACTGCCTGAGCTCACTTGCTACTCGTGCTGATATTTCAGCTATCGCATACTTTACTATCACGTATCCCCTTAATATCAAGCAATACTATGTAATACTAACACTTAATCCAAAGTATTACCAAATGAGAAAGCAGTAAAAAATATGTAAGTATCTGGATGGCAACATGTTTCCATAGGTAAAGGGCAGCATTAAAATCCTGGGATACCATCCATGTGACATCACAAATTATATATTTGAAGCTGCTCTCAAGAGAAATTGTGTCTTTTCAGATTCTCTTTCATCCGCTGCTTCTCTTTCCCACCAGCTCCCAGCGATCAAATTGCATTTAACAGGTGCCTGTGATTGTTTTTAAGTGTGGGGGGGGGGCATATTATATAATGCCTTAAAGCAGTGGTGCAACCAAATTGGGCAAACACTTTAACCCTATCCTTTTTTCACTACAAAATATTCCAGGCATCTTCATGGCAAAATCACCTAGTTCCACCAACACCTGAGTATCTTACAAATGTTTTGAGTTTTTTTCAAGATGGCCACTACATTTGTCTTAGAAATACCATTGTAAACCGAGCAGTAAGGGAAAGGATAGATAACATTAAAATAAAAACTTGTGGTGCACAGCATAGGCGGTGCCTAGAAGAGTAGATCTGACACGTATGCTAGTATTTTTGTTAATTGTAACTAAAACTAGCATTTTCGGAAAAACCTCTTTCATTGCACTGCTGCTTTAAATTAACAAATGACCTACATGAGTCCAGCTTCCTGTTTTATATTATTCTTGATTTCCCTGGCATTCCAGTGGCTGTAACTTGGAGGCACTATGCGAAAGGAGTGTTCTCAAAGCAGTCCTTGCACATGCCAGTACAGGTACCTAAAATTCTCCATTATGCACACCGCATTATGTGTGTGTGTATATAACAGAGAATTGCCTTACTCTTGTACCCAGCACTGAGTGGGATACACAACAGCTGCAGGCAAAATGTACTTTTGGCAAGTAGAACAAGCCACCAGAGGAAGTGGTATAGGCCAAATCAGCGAGTCGTTTGCCCTATTACTACCCACCAACCATGGTTCTGTTAACAGTAATTATAAAAGTTAAAGAATGGACAAGAGTGAAAACTATTTTTTTACTCAACCTCAGTGTGTGATGCCATTACAAACCTCTTAACCTTTGGTCTTGTGGTTTATGTGGTATCACACATCTCAGGTGTGTAAAACAACTCATTGCACAATGCTACCCATACATTATCCTCTAAATAATTCACCCATTATCACACTTTCTTCTCTAATAATATACCTTTCTTGAGTGCCTACAATCCTTAATTTCCAGTCATACACTAGAATAACAACATTATCTTCTGATATTCTTGCAGACGAGGCCCAAACAAGCAAGGGAGATTAAAGATTAAACAGAGAATTATTGAAATGTATTTGATGCCACAAAACAAGTTAAATATCACAGAAATATCTACAAAAATTGGCAAAATGTCAGTTGAATGGCTGAAAATGTATTAAATGTTCCTTAGATTTTTGAAATACTTTTTACAATTGTAAGAGGTGAATTTGCATCAAAGCAAACTGAGACTATATCAACAGGAAGTGAGATGACGTCGACATAGATAAAGGCTGCATTGATGGAACCAGCCTGTCAGTGAAGCATTAACGCTATCACTCTATGCCAGTGATCCAGGTTCAGGAACAAACTCAGGTCACTTGGGGGTTGGTCGGGGGCCTTTGGAATGTGTTTATTTGTGACTTAGGTGAAGGCATCGAGGGGAAGATCTGTCTCCTTGCAGATGACATGACAATCTGCACAAGGGTGGACACACAGGAGGGGATTAGGGAACTCAGGAAGGCTCTGGTAAGATTGGTGATCTGGTCAAAGATATGGCAGCTGGGCTTCAATGCTTAAAAAATGCAAGGTGAAAAGGAACCCAAGAGTGCAATGTGAAAGAATGGGGGGGGGGGCCACTGGAAAGCACCATGGAAGAAAAGGGTCTTGGGTCATCATATGGATATACGAAAATTGCTAGCAGAGACAGGACCTAGGGCCTATCGAGTCCGCTCAAATGTGCAGCCATTGGTGTTTACTCTGTTGCTGCCCACTCCCTCGTACAGTAGTGACCTTCCCCCTTACCCTGTCCCACCCCTTCTTAAAACTGTCCACAGATTTTGACAATACCACCTCCTCCAGTAGTGTATGCCACCCAGCCACCACCCTCTCTGTGAAGTAGTGTCTTCTCATCTCCCTCTTGAACCGTTCCCCATCCAGTCGATGACTGATGATATCAAAGAGTCTGAAAATAACAGCGCACTGTAATAGAGCTTTAATTATAGCAAACATAGCTGGGTTGAATATGAAGAGGAATAAGCAGCAGAAGCTGAGAAGCTATCCTCCCAATGTACAGGTTACCAGTGTGACCACATATGGAATACTGCACAAAGTACTTTAGTCTACTCCTACAGAAAGACTGTGACAAGGTGAAAGCAGTACAGCACAGGGCAACCAAAATGGTCTGTGGACTAAGAAGCAAGATGTATGAGGAGAGGCTGCAGGACCTGAACATGTTCACCCTTGAAAAAAGGAGAGAAAAGGGTGACATGATTGAAACATACAAGTACCCAAGTGGAATAAACAGTGTGGATGCCAAGGTGCTTTTCTCCTTGAGCTCAAACACAGGAATAAGAGGGTAGATCACTGAAACTTGCAGGGGGAGATTCAAAAGGGACATCCGCGGGTACCTTTTCACTGAAATAGTGGTGGACAGGAGGAACACGCTGCTAGAGGAAGTTGTACAGGCCAAATCAGTGAGCAGCTTCAAACAGGGATGAGACAGGTATATGGGATTAGTTAGAAAAGGGGTGGCAGAACAAAGAGGAGGATGGCCACTAACAGGGCTGAGCGACCCTCCCAAAGTTTGACCTCATGAACTTCGGCCATCGAGCTGCGAAAAGTTCACAAAAGTTCTCTTAATGGTGAACTAGTTTGTGCTGTTTCAACTATGGGATAATGAGTAACGTAATGCACTGTGCTGATGGAGCACCCAAAAACAACAGGATGATGCAGTAGGACACATTGTGGGCTACTGGTTCCAATAATTGGGTTCTGGTTATGCCATAGCTAAATGTTACACACACCGATTTCATGGGGAATGTTGCCCCCAAAACTATTAATTCGTCCTGCACAGGCCTGGCTAAAAATGTGCAAACATTAATCCAAAGAAGAAATGAGTGAAGATAACAGTGCAGTTTCTCACAGTGTGGGCTACTGGGGTTAAAAAATTGTGTGCCCATTGGACAAGGCTTCCAGTTATGCCATGGCTAAGTGTTGTACACACTGGTTTCATGGGCAATGTTGCCCCAAAAAATAATTCGGCCTATGCAGGCCTGGCAAAAAAATCTAATTTTATTATTAAACATTTGATAACCAGGAAAGGCACACTGAGCCAAGGCTAGTTCTTGAGCAAACATTAACTGAGTGAAGACAACAGTGCAGCATCCCACAGTGTGTGTGTGTGTAGGCTACTGCCCCCCCCCAAAAAAAACTAATGGACACAGAAGCCCTCCTCATCCACCCCACCATCCTCCTCTGTCTTTAGCCCAGCAGGAAGTGTAGGAAATTCATTCTCCATAAAACATGGCAAAAAGGGCTTTGGAAAAGTGGAAGGTTAATTTTTTTTAAGTGAGCATCTCTACATTTGTAGTCAAAAGGTGTGTTCCCCTGTTGATGACAATATTACCTGCAGCACTGAAAATCTTCCCTGAGTATGTACCTGCAGGTGGGCAACTGAGGTGCTCAACTGCTACTGTACCTCTGTCAAAGAGAGCCACATGGTATTTTGTTGGTACCACTATATTAAAGGCTCATCAACTTCTGCTGGTGGCATGTTTTCATCCAGATAATCCTGCACCATTTTGTTTGCTAGCATCTCAGGCATCACAGTGTCAGAAAGTGACTTGCTGTGCTTTTTCATAATGGTTTGTCATCAGTTGCTCTCTTTCTGGGGGGGTGCAGTAGCAGCAGCACTAGTGGCAGGTCGACTTGAAGACAAAATTGAGTGACTCAGTAGCTGTCAAAAACACACTGGGCTCTTCCTTCTTCCCTCTCCTCCATCTGGTCTGTCACTGTGATTGCAGCAAGGGATGATAAGGAGTGTTGTTCTTCTGCTCGATTTGTGTCCCTGTTCTTGTTTTGTGCCATACACACAGAGACCCGATGTATAAGCAAGGATCTATAGGAATGCTGATCTTTACCACATTCTTGTGCATCAAAAAATGTCTCAAATATGTCTGAGGGTCCAAGAGAATGGCCAGGATGTAGTGATCATCTGTATGCATTTGCGAAATGTGTGTGTCATTCCAGAAACATTCACTGTATCCTATCTACTAGACTGAGAGCAGTGGTATCCTCCTTTTCCTCACACTGAATTTTCATTAGAAGAAATCACAGTTTAATGAGGGCAGTGAGGGGCGGTTCTTGGCTTAGACCTGTTGCATCAGCACTAACTACCCCATGGCCTCCTCAGTGGACTTCAGCACAGTGCAGAGGGTCTTCATCAGGAGCCACACATTTGGGATGATGTTGACGTCTCTCTTGCCAGTACCATACTGCATAGTGGTGGATAGCCCTCTGTTGTTCTAGCAGCCATTCTATCATTTGTAATAGGTGGAATTCTATCTTGTTGCCACATCCTGTTTCAGGTGCTGGAGGGGAAGGTGGTTCCACAGTTGAATGTTTCATAATAGCTTTTGTGCTTCTACACAAATCTTTTTTAGCCACACCTACACGTGTCTGCACAGTGGTGCCTTCCTCATCAAGGACTCCCTGATCTACCAGATTTATACAGTAAGCAAAACATAGAACGTGTGTGTGAGCACCATCCTCAATTGCTTTTACAATGTGCTTTGCATATCTGATACTATAACACCTGATGTTAAAGAAGTCTTGCATCATTTACAGTGTGAGTTTACTCACTTGCAGCTGGTGATCTGTTCATTAGCCTCTCCCAGTCTCCCGACCACGTTTCCCATCGAAATCGCACTTTCTAAAGTTTTTTTGTATAAAAATAGTTTGCTGGTAGTTCCTCCTCCATTTTGCTGTCCCGAAGTGTTTCCTCCGACATCATCGCCGCAAAGGCCGAGCCTGTGTGTCGCAGTCATTTCTGTCCCACGTGCAACACACGTGCTGTACTTTGGTTCCCATCAGACATGTGGGGAATGTTTTTATTCTCACGCACATGCTTCAGAGCACTATTCTGAGGCGAAGAACGAGTGTGCTTTGAAGAAAAATGTGAATAATATCTGAACAGTAGCTGACAGTGTCTAATTTTAATAAAAAGATGTTTAAAGCATACTAAATGTCCCTGTCATTTTTTGAATAAAAAAATAATTTCAGACATACTGATTGTCACATTGCTGTATAATTTCCCACTGTCTGCATTTTGCAATTGGCCATATGGGTCTGTATAATTGTCTTTCATTGCTTGGTTATACATTTATTTTATTTCCCTCCATCACCTTATGCTCCCTCCACAAGTTAATGAATGTTCTGGTGGATGCCACTGGCAAGATGGTAAAAAAGGCAGAGGTGATGCTGTTGGGGCCTGAAAATCTGCCGAATGTAGATTTTAGCCTCCCAGCTGCAGTTGCAGCTGAAACAGTGAAATCATGGATTCCCTGCATCGTGTTATTCCAGAGGCAATTAGTGTGTGACCCAACTTATGATGTGGCAATACTGGAGCTTGTACTCACTAGCAGGGACAGTGTTGCAGACATCAAGATAAGAGGCCAGCTGTGGACCAGTGAACACCATGCAGTGTGGTTCTATATAAGGATGGCTGCCAAATAAAACCACAGAAGTGCAAGTGTGCTAGACCTCACAAGGGCAGATGTTAATGCCTCTGGATGACCTTGCAGGGGTGATGACCTTGGTGTGGTGGACAAACAGTGATGACAGATAAAAGGGGACATAGTGAACTTGACAAACAATTGAGCAGAAGCAGTAGCATAATAGTGTGAAATAAACTTGGTGTAATAATATTGTATTATCTACATGTATATACAGATGGGTATCACCATATTGAAAGAGGTAAGTGGTGTTGCTCCTGTACAGAGCGTTGGTAAGAAATGACCTGTAGTGCTGAGTCCAGTCCTGGAGACCACATCTCTGGAATGACATAGGCATAGTGGAGGCAGTGCAAAGGATGATAATTAAAATTGTGCAGAGTATGCACAAAAGGGGCATGACAAGAGACTAAAGGGACTCCATATATGTACCCTTTAAGAGGGGAAGGGAGGAAGGGGAATATGACAGAGCCCTTTAAATGCATCACAGAGGCCGTCATCTTCCACTCATGTCTCCATGTTTGTGAAGGAACATTTCTGTTGAATATATTCTCATAATCTTTGTTGTTCATGCCTTTTGTTAGCCTGAAGGTCTCTAGGAAGAAATACCCTCTGTTGACCCCTATGGGCCATGCAAGAGATAGGGATGGGAGGCTGCGAGGCAGAAGTGGGCAGTATTAAAGTACTTGGCAGAAATATTTAACAAAAACAGGACATGGGGAACTGACAGAGGATATATTAGAAGTGGAGTCATCTGACATACTGCAACACCTGTGGTGCAGTCAGCTCCAGGGAAGTCCTCCGACTGAGATGGATTTCCAACTGTGCAGCATGTTTGTGACTATGGAGCTGTCTATGGTTAAGACATAACTGAGCCATCTACAAAGCATCACCCAGTGGTCATTATCTGCAGGTAGCAACCACTCCACTCCCCAAATGGACACCTACGTTCTGAACTGTGGAGCAGACTGTAGTAAGCAGGGTGGGAGGTATAGGAGGTACCAAACAGGATGGAATATTGCTGTTGCGACATTGCATAGATGTACACCCCTGTGTTGGTCAGTTGCTTCAGTCTCTGCGGTGGAGAGTCTGAAGCCTGTCTTTCCTCCCCATGAGATTAGTGTTGTCATGCAGAAGACACTATAGGTGTGACTCAAGTGCAGTTGTAGAGTAACACAAAGATTGGAGCCAAGAATCCCAGGACAGAGTATTACCTGGGTAGAGTCCAAGTATATGCATCAGAGGAGGAGAAGGACCTGGGAGTGATGATCACTAGTGACCTGAAGCACACCATGCAGCGCAAGAAAGCAGCAGCAAAGGCAAACAAGATGATGGGATGCATAGTTAGGGGGATCAGTAGTAAGAGAGAGGAGGTTATACTGCCATTGTACAGGTCACTGGTAAGGCTGCATCTAGAGTATGGGGTTCAGTACTGGTGCCCACACCTCAAAATGGATATTAACCTGCTGGAGAAGGTACAAAGAAGGGCTACAAGGATATCAGCAGGTCAGCGGGGCAAGGCATATGAGGAGAGGTTGAGGGCACTGAACATATACTCCCTGGAAGACAGGAGACAGGAGACATGATTGGGACATTCAAGTACTTGAAAGGGATAAATAAGGCTGATAAGGAGAGTCTCTTTAAGCTGAGTGCCAACCATATCACAATTGGGCACAGTCTTAAGATGGAGGGTGGGAGGTTTAGGAGGGAGGTCAGGAAGCACTTCTTCACAGAGAGGGTGGTGGACACTTGGAATGTGCTGCCAGAATAGGTTATCTCATTGAAGACAGTGGGCAGCTTTAAGAGGGGCTGGGATAGGCATGGGAGAAGGTAAGAATCATAGGTAGGGAGGATGGGATGAGTGGGAGGGAGGGCAGGGACATTAGCTCAAGCTGTGAACCCTGCAATACGAGCAGGCTTGATAGACCAAATGGCCTTCTTCTGCTGGCTTCTTCGTATATGTTAAAAGATTTGCATAGTTACCTCATGATCCTTAAAGGGAAGCACTGGAAAAGACAAAGCTTTCCCCAGACACTGCAGAAACTCTCAATTAGTGCTTTCGGACAGTAACAACTTTATTTAATGATTTAGAACTGCTACCCACAACTTCCACTTCCTGTTGCTGGCAGCAGCCATTTCATGAGAGCAGTGAGCTTCCTGAGCTCACTGTATGCTAATATACCCGTCTGACTTCAGCTATTGATTGGCAGGACATATTAGCATAAAGTGAGCTCAGGAAGCTCTCTACTACTCATGAAATGGTGGCTGCCAGCACTAGAAAGTGAAAGTTGAAGGCCACTGTTTAAATCACTAAAAAATCAATTAGGGTAATTTGTTAAAAAAATGTTACTGTCTGAAAGCACTAACCCGGCATTTTTGTAGTGCCTGGGTAAAGCTGTGCCTTTTACACCATTTCCCTTTAATATGGAGATTTCCTGAGAATCGGCATAGAAACATAGAATTTGACGGCAGATAAGGACCGCTAGCCCCACCCAGTCTGCCCATTTCCCTACCTAATGGATAAGCTGCAGATCCTAGTTAACCAGCAGCCTACTTCTTTCTACCCCCACCCCCTAGAATTGCCTTATGACTGTCCCATGCACCATCACATGCACCATACAGTCAGATAACCTAAAGTAACCCCGCCCCAAAAAATCATGGTGTCAATAAATGGTGTGGATGCTCCAAAAACTAATACAGTAAAAACATAGCACTACAAATCAGACATCCCCAATTACCCTCTGGTGTAATTGCATGGGGGGATGGAGGGGCATGGGTAAGGGTGGTGGGAGAAAGTGAAATAATGGGTGGAATAGGGGGCACCGTGGTGGCAGGGTGGCAGGCATGGGGAGGATAGTGGGGTGCAATGGTTGCAGTGCAGCTGTATGGATGAATACAGTATGGAAATTGGGAGGTTGTCCAATTTGTTACAGACTAAAGAGGCTGTGTGAGAGATACAGGTGCTCCGGAGGGAGCCTGAGATGGTGAGGAAGGAAGAAGCAGGGGCATGGGGGATCCCGAAGAGAAGTAGCTGGGAGAAGCAGATTAAGAACAGCAGGAATAAATCACATGAGGATGTGAGGGGGGGGGTCCAAGGAAAGCATTGGGACAGTAGGTGGAGGAAAGGTCCAGGGCAGGAGGAAGGAGGAGTTGTGCATCACTGTGGGGGTAACAAGAAATAAGTTTGAAGTGTTGGCATTGCAGGTGGAAGTGGAGGTGTCAGATTGGGGTAGAAACGTAGTGTAGGGCCAGGAGCTTGGAATCAAGCCATGAGAGGAAGCAAGGGGGAGGGAAGAAGCCAGGTAGAGGCAGTTGAGGAGGTGACAACAGGAGGGGAGGTAACAAAGGGGGGAGATGCAGGAGCTCCTAATGGTGTGGATAGAGGTAATAAGGAGCATAGCAGTGTGGACTGTGGACTGTGATAACATAAGGATGGGTGGGGGACATGAGGATGGGGGGTACTACTTCTGGGGGAATTCAATACTGAATGAGGTCACATGGGTCGGAATAGGATAAAGTGATGAAGAAAAGGATAGATGAGTTCAATGCAAGGCTGCAGGATTGGTGCAATACCAGCGAGTATGGATTACTGTCAGGCTGGTGCAGGAACTGGGACAACAGTGACCTATACACTGGAGACAAGTTGCATTTGAGCCTGGAGTGGAAGGAAGTACTAAAACTGTGACTAGCAGAAGTATACAACAACAAAGGTTGATTTAAACTAGGAAGTGGTGGGGGACAGATGCTCACTAATCGGATAAGTGTCCGGAAAGGAGAGCCTAGTCAGCTCACTCCTCTTGTTATGGGAAAGGGCAGAACTGAAGGGGCACAGGGAGGGATAAATGGGCAGAGAATGGGAATAGACAGGTTGGAGGGTGGTCTTACTGAATGCAGGAGCCTAAGGAATAGAATGGTGGAACTAAAAGCTCTTTTGACAGTGGAGGGGACGGATTTTTTTTTTATTTTTATTTTTATTTATTTAAGAATCTGGTTTACAACCTTTGAGTCAAGGACTCATTTACAAAGGCACCTCATTGCAGGGAGGGCAGAAAAGAAAACAGTGTGAGGTACAACAGAGGTAACATACAGGTGCAAGTACATATAATAATAAGAACACATTTACCGCAATGGTTAACAGACAATGTTGCATACAGAAGTTACCATTGTATAGAGTAGTAGTCCAGTGGACATTGTCGGGCAGTTGTGTAAAATAGCAGTCCAACGGACATTGTCAGGCTAGGGGAATGACGTGCGAATATCATGCCATCACAGTAATTAGGGGCAGTTACAGCTTCGGGCGTCAAAGAGGAAGTTACGGAGGGCAACTTTGAAGACCATATTGCGACCATAACGGAAAGGTAGGCCGATTTGGAGAAGATGGCACTCAGCTGCATGCCTATTACAATATGGGCAGTACACACACACACACACAAACACACACACACACAGCGGATTTACATTAACGCAAGGCATGCATGTGCATATAGCCTAATTTCAATGCCAGGCTGAGGAGCCAGATTAGTAAAGTCACTTACGGAGGGGTGGGGGTCAGGTTAGGTCGAGAGAGAGAGAGACACGTCTAGCCACCATGGCATTGGCACATCAATTTTCTCCAGTCTCTGTGCACGGCCTGCCTACAACCACAACCATTAACCACACCACACTACCAGGTCTGTGCACTGTATGAATCACTGGTGTTGTGTGGGGACTGGCAGTTGCTCAGTTTGGTGAAGCTCACTTAGTCAGCACATCTTCAAAATGAAAAGACAAATAGTGGGTACCATCGAGCAGCCAGGGCAGGAATTGGGAAGGAACAAGATTAGATTAGTTGTTGATCACGGTGGTAGGTGGGAGTCAGGAGGATGTGCACGCCAGTAGGTGAGCAGGGTCTGTATTTTGATTGGAAAGGAGGTTGTGGAGCTAAAGTCCTTAGAGGAACGGATGAGTGAGGTCTCTCAGCTGGAGGAGGACAACTTGAAGGTGAATGTTCCCTCAGTGTTCAGACATGGTTGTGTATGTTTGATATGACTGTGCGGGCATATCACCTTATGATAAACATAGAAACATACACTTTGACGTCAGATAAGGACCGCTTGGCCCACCCAGTCTTCCCATTTCTCTGTTGTATAAGCTGCAGATCCCAGTTAACCAGCAGCCTACTTCATCCTTACCCCCCTCCTACCCCCCACTATTATTGCTTTATGTTGGTCCAATACAGTCTTGAATTCCCCCACTGTTTTTCACCCCACAACCTCCTCAGGAAGGCAGCTCAATACATCCATCAACCTCTCCATGAATAAAATACTTCCTCACGTTGACCCTAAGCCGTCCCACCTCTGTCTTCAAATTGTGCCCCCTTGTTCTCGCACATCTCTTTTTCTTAAATATGCTAACCTTTTTGACTTTGCGGATTCCATTCTGCTACTTGAAAGTTTCTATCATGTCCACACCCTCCTTTCCTCAAGGGCATACATATTAAGCTCATTTAGTCTCTGTCCATATGGCTTCTGGAGCAGACCCTGCACCATTTTGGTTGCGCTCCTCTGGGCTGCCGCCATCCAATCTGGTGCAGTGGCAGGAGATACTTATGCAGAGCGGGCTTTAAAGAGCAGCTAGGCAGTATCCCCGCAAGAGTCGCCTGCCCAGCAGCAGGGAGCGGGCCAGGGACCTAGGTGGCAGAAACTCCTTTTGGAGAGGAGTGGCAAACAGACAGAATTTCTGGCCGCACAGAGCGGGCAAGGGCAACGGAAACCAGTGGCGGATCGAGGGAGCCTTCCTGGCTGCACAGAGTGGGCCAGTGCTGTAAGCAGCAGGACTAGGGGATTTTACTCTCATCCACCTACCCTGGCCCTGACCTCTATTAACTGTAGGAGAGGGAGGAGCCAATCAGCATGAAAGATCCCATTCGCTGAAGGCAATCAGGCAAGATGGAACTGTGCACTGAGACCAATAACAGAACAGGTGTCAGATGGGGGGGAGTTAACCCTTGGAGTGGGGGTTGTTGTTTTTATTTAGGGCCTGTATCTGTGCTTTGCTGTGTATGGATAGTTTTCTACCACATCTGTAAGGCGCAGTCTTTATTTGGTAGCTGGCCCAACAGGCATTGTGGGGGGGGGTCCAACGTGCTCTGGCACTGCTAGGACAATTGGGGATGGGGCAGCCAACTTGGAGGGAAATGGGGCATGGTCTACAGAGCATGAGCTCTGGTATCTTTGGAAGGGTAGCATGGTGCATAGGGTGTGGGTCGGCCATAGTGCTAGCCCTAGCCTCGAAGATGGGGGATGTATGGTGTGCCACTAGTTGGCACATCTCAAGGAGCCTTCAAGTAGTTAAGAGGGATGTTGGGGGGGAAGGGTGGTGCTAAGGATGGTGGCTCTGTGGTGGGGGTGGGTTGGGGAGGCAGTAGAGGGAAAAATGGTGGAATGGTAGAGGGTTCAGATGAGGCACCCGAACTGGGGGGGAACAGACAGGAGAAGGATGGCATGAGTGCATAGGACCACACTACCATAATGAGAGGTGTTGGAATTGACCCTAGAAGAAGAAGGGGGGAGCACCAGGGGGCATGGGTTAGGGGTGGCCCCGAACAGAATATGGACCAGGGGGTCTGGCATGAGGTTAAGAGAAATAAGAACTGGGAGGCCTGGCAAGAAGTTAGAAGGAGAGCGCCGGAGTTTGTGCAAAAGAGCACTGATTGGGGGTGTGAGACAGCAGGGAGAGTCAGGACAATTGGCATAGAGCGTAATAACAGATTCACACCCCTGGCACTGTCAATTGAGGGGGTGGATCTGGAGCAGAGGAGACTCCTCTGGAGGCAGGTCAGCAGGCGATGGCAATGAGCTCAACAGACAAGGGAGAGGAGGAGCTACTCCCTGGCAGAGAGTCTCGGGAGAGCAGGATACAGAGTGGGGAGGCCCTCAGGGGGTAGGGGGGACCCAGTAAAATATGTGGGTATAATACGAGGGGATGAAAGTATGCAAAGAGGGAGAGAGAGAGACAGAGAGGTATGGGGGGGCCAGTGCATTCCTCGGTAGGGTGGGAGGGGTTCAATATCCCTGGGGGAAATACAGAGTAGGGAAACAAGCTGAGGGCAGGGGGAGGGCAGCTGCCCATGGGAAGATACGGGGATGGACACAGGCACAGCAGGGGGAAGGAAAGTGGTTGAGGTGGACAGGTCAGTGAGGAGGGGGTAGTGCTGGGGCAGGTGTGGGGAGGCCCCTGCTCCTGGAGGAAATATGGAGATGGACCAGAGTGCCACAGCAGGAAGGGAAGAGGCCAGGAAAGTTAGGTTACTGAGAAATAGGGGTTGGAGTGGAAGGGAAAGGACAGAAATTGGCATGAGGGTGAGGAGCAGGGACGTACACGGTAATACGGGGGGGGGCGCAACTGGGATACCTAGCAAGCCTAGGAAAAAGTAGGCTATATCGGTGCCCTGGGTAGGCACTGATCCCCAAGCAGACTTGATAGACCATAAGGCCTAATCTGCTGGCTATTTGTTTTTGGATTTATTTCTCTCCTCCACCGGCTGCCCCCGTCAGCCTGACCGGCTTTCCCAGCTCCGTCATCCTGGAGTTACCAGGGCTTAGCTTAAGCATGGCCCAGGAGTGGAGCCTGTGGAGAGTCGGGTGTCATCCTGCTGCCGGTGCACTTTTTCCATTTTTCTCTTTGTGGTCAGTTCCCCCATGTTACCCCGGGGCCCCAAGAGTAGAGATGCATGCACGTGGAGGCACGCATGTATAATACAGCCCCGGTGACGGCCCCATCGGCCCACCCAATGACCTAGCACCTGGCGCTCCCTCTGGCCTGTGCTGCCCCCCCGGCCACCACTCGGGGGCAGTCAAGAGCTGAGGGATACCACCAACCCTCCCCAGAGAAGACAGCTGCCTTCCAGAAGCTCCTTCCAGCCCCGCACCCTCCCCCCGTCCAGCCTCCGACGGTCCGTGCTCATTTCCAAACATGGGTCGTCAGCATGGCATGAGGTAAGGTGTCCAGTACCTCAACCCTCTCTGCCACTGAGCTGGCTAATCTGTTGGCTTTTTAGTATGTTAACAAGCTTGTTCAAAGCTTGGTGCTCTAGCCTCTTTACTATAATGCTAGCCCAAAAGGCATCTTAGAAGTACTGTGCCTTCATATACTCCTGAGAGGCTGATTGTGTTGTCTCCATTTCTGTGGTTGAAAAACTGAGACTGAACCTTTCCTGCTACCAGTTCATCAGCATCTTGCACACTGCTAGGTTGGGGAGGGGGGTTACATACTGTGACAACACAAAATCAAAATGATTAGAATCTGTAACAAACACATCAATTTTCATCTCAGGATTGTGTTTGCATTGTCAGGTAAATGTGACAACATGCAGTTCAGGACCCCATGTGGGGTCTGTGCATCAGTAAAGTACTGAGAGTAGGGAAACAGAATGCTTGATGTCTGCGTGCCACATTATAACTGAAAATGGTATGCTCCCACTGAAAACATAATCAAAATATGCATTTTTAGGGTATAAGGGTAACAAGGTCATTATGCAGTTTAGTGACAGTAAACGTGTCAGGGGCACAGATTTCATTGCACAATTTCAAGGAACTGGCATTTAGGTGTAAACAATAACATAAAAGTAAACATAAAAGTAAAATGTGTAGACAGAAAAACATGAACACACAGAAATAAACAGAGGATATCCGTTACTATTAAATTGATTTATCTGAGGGCATCCGTAGAAGTAGTAGTAGTATGGCAGCAACTCAGCATGACAGCTGCAGCACAAACGGAGCTGAAATATACTTATTTAAAAGAAGTCAGGGACGATAAAGTATATAACCTCCAAGTGACAACAGGAATACAGACTTAATTTGTATTACGCTTTATTTACATTTTTCCTTCATACATTGATCCTTAATTAGTGCGCCATGCTTACCTATGCGCATACATTCAAGTCAATGCTGCACAGACTGGACTTCACACACACTATTGCAGTGATGACGTGTGACGAGAATGAAAGGTGCACAACTACGCATGCGTGAGACTCAACATGGCACAGGCATCAAACGGGAAGAAACAGAAAACACAACTTTTCCGAGTGAAATTACAAATATGGGACAGGAGTATGAGTGGAGAACACAGACTGGTTTGTGATGGCACATCAAGATGTCACAGAAAACACAGGTAGTACGATAGCCTCTTTCTTTGACTTTTTTAAAAGACTTCTCCTTTAAAGAGTGTAGTGGTAGCCACTCATCAGACGTCCATTGCAGGAAGTTTAACAAGTTTTCTGCACAGCAATCATTGCCAAAGCCAGCAATACAAAAAGCTGCCTGCTTGTGGAGATTGGGAGATACTAGTGACTTGCAGCTACTGCTGCTGCTGGCACTTAACCTAGAGGAGGAGGTGAATTAAGAGGGGAAACTGACCCAATGGGCAGTCACTGCCATGTAATCAGTAGTTTAAGCACTGATCCACATGTCAGTGGTGATGTGAACAGGTGGAACAAATTATGCTTTCCTGGCATGTGATACAGTCTTGTAGACAATGATACAAATCAAGACGAGCCACTGTAAAGAAGTAAGTATGGCTGAACACTTGATACCTTCACACAACAACTTGCATTAGCATTAGAAAACCAGCGTTGCTCACAAAAGAGAATGGCAACAAGTCGGTGGCTAGCATTTCCACAATTGCTCTTGTTAACTTTTTTGCCTCAGGCCTGCATGCTTTATATTTCTGGCCCATTTCCAGGGATTGGACCCATGAGAATTGAATACTTTTTCCCCTTGGATGAGACAGTTGGCTACAATTTTTGCCACCCCTGAGAGTGAAAGTGGCTGTTGAACTGTAGCCCATCAGAGGTGTGGAAATCAATGAGGTAAGGATTTGATGAATGGAAGATGTTGGAGTTGTGCATCGACTACCAATTGAAAGACTTTCCTCCCCCTCCTCTCTACTAGGTTTTCTAATGTTCTTCTCTCCTTGGCTATCATCTTTGTCATATCATCAGCTTCAATGCCTGGTGATGCTGCTGCTGAAGCTATGTGTTGGCATGCTTTCTCACAATGACATCTGTGGGTCTTCAGCAAATGCCTTTTCAGGGTAGATGATCCCAGCCTTGTTCCTCCTTATCCTGACTCAGCCTGTTTTTATATAGAAGACACACTACATGTGTCCGTGATTCTTTGTCCAGTGTAATGAAATCCCACACCATCAATATCACTGGTTTGGCCTTTTCTACTGGCTGTTGCCTAATGGGCAGGCTGTTGTGGGCTGCTTCTACATCATCACCCTCCTCCTCTTCTCTGCCAGTTCTCCAAGGTCAGGGAATAGTTCTATTTCCTCTACCAAGTGTCCTGGGCCACCACTTTTGTCTGTGTTTTCTTATCTGCTATCATTTAAGATGATTTTTGTTATGTTTCTCCTTGTTTTTGTGGTCTTTGTTTTTTGTTGTACCACCAGTTTGGGTCTTTTGTGATCTCTTATGTATACCTGCCCCAAGTCCCACTTGTTCCACCTCTTCTTCCTCTCCCAAACTGCAGCTGCTATCACTTTTTATCAGGTGTATAATCATGATTTGTATCTCTGCCCCCAAGTTCCGCCAAATCACTTTGCTCCTCCTTTTCTGCCTGTGTCACTACCTGACACACTCCATTTTATTCCTTTTTTCTACAATGATTGCTTGTGTAACAATCCTTGCAGTGCTACCAGAGCCGGTGTTAGGCACTCACAAACCCCGCATCTACAGGGGGACCCCCACACAAAAACATAGACTGAAAACCAGTTAAGACACTTTTTTTTTCTTTCTTCAAAGTGAAGAACTATGCAGCCTATAGCACAGACCTGCCCCCACCTCCCTTAGCATTGCTGAGAATGTCTATAAATTATGAGTGGGGGGTGGGGGAAGCTGGTGGACAGCCACAGAACTAGAAAATAAACTTATTTTATAGTTCTGTGTGGAAAGCACTGCCCTGACTGAGAGTCTCTGAGACATGCTGTTTTCCTTGAGAGAGTACCGGTATGTGAGTGTCAGACAGCTTTGTTGTGGGGCTCCTCCTATCCACACTTCTCAGTTCCCCCCAACCAACCTGATCATCTTTTGGCTACCTATCACCCACAGAGGCTCATCATCAGGTAACTTTGGACTTCCTTTGCAACTTCAATTTGCAAGCTGACAATAAAACTCTGAATGAAAAGTTGGTCTATGTGAAAAGTAAGTCACAGAATTTTTGTTTAAAAACTTTTTTTAATAAAATGTTAATGCTGCTACCTTCTTAATTTACTAAGGAGTTTGAAAACAATTTGGGGCTGCTGCCTTCTGTGCCTTGTCTGTCATCTGGGAAGCTTAAGGTTCTGAGGTCACAGTCCGTAGTATTGCTAATGATCTGATATACAGTATATTGGATGGCTGCCGCTCATTTTATTTTGCACACTGCTCTGTTTGTTGATGATATTTATAGTATTGGTGGTGTTTACTGTAATCTATTAAGCCCTAATAGTGCATATTTTGTTTTCTTGAATACTTGAGAACATGCACTGGGATTTAGGATCGGTATACCTGAAAGTAATGTGTACAACTGTCTTGTTTATTTGGCATTTTATTTCAAGTGCTTACAGTTCCAGAAGAGGAACTTAAAATATATTTTTTCAGTGTAAAATAAAGCCCATTATCAAAAGCTGTTTGTAAAGTCAATTCCCTGGCCGGTCCAACTGTTTTGTTTGTTTGTATGCAATCTAAGACCCTGTGTTTATAACCTTTTGTAACCCCCCCTCCCAAATGGTAGAGGTTTATCTGATTTTTCCTTTTTGTCCCAGGAACCACTGGCCCTCTAAACCATCAAATTGTGCCTTCTTATATGTTTTCTGAAATATGCACTGCACTACGTGTCTGGTTAATTAGTATGTTTTTGTTCAGAATATATAATTAATAAAAGGTGCCAGTGACTGCAGACCACCAGGCAGAACTACAAATCAAAACATAAATCGGGTATCAAGGTACATCAAGCATGTGATAAGAAATGCTTTGTAAAGTGCAGTCCGGAGTTATGACGAGTGATGTGTACCATCATTAGCTCTAGCTAGCACCAAGGTTGGAGGCTGGACATAATAAATATGCCTGAGAAAACAAGGTTGTCTTACTCTATGTGAAAGCAGATAATTCCACCCAATTAAAAAGTCATGTGTTCAGTAGTTCTTTGCTTATTAGTATGACATCATGCTTTTTGGTTCTGCAAAGAATATGCAATAAAGAAAATGTTGTCCCATGGGCATATTATTAGTGGTAAGTCAATAATTGCATTTTTTTAAAATGTATAGTTACACGCTGATTTTTTATGTGTTCGGGGGAAACTATGGGGAGATGGGTAGGTACTGCATCCTGGGGGGTGTTGTAACACTCTGACACCAGACTCACTTACATTTTACTCTGGGTGGAGGCACCTCAATAAACTTAAAATATCTTAATTCACCCCCCACCCCATTCAGGAAAATCAGAACCCAGGCCTCTCAACTTTGTTTGAGCCCACAGGGTAGGGGTGGTAATCGCAACACCTACAGCAACCCGGTTACACTTTGTTTTTTAGGAGCCCTTAAACCATATGCTTGCAGCCTGGGTTAACTGTTGTGGGTCCCAAGGTGAAGAGAAATGTGTGGATCTTGTTTGTTAGCGAATTTAGAGACAGTGTGTTTGTAGCCTTTGTATTTTAGGAGCCCTTGAAGCATATGCTAGTTGCCTGGGTTAAAGCTAGTTGTAGGGCCCCAGGGTGAGGTAGGAGGAAGGTGTATCAATGTTATTGTATGTAAGCAATCCAAGACTGTGTGTTTGGGTACTTTGTATATGACCACTAGGACTGCGTGTTTGGAGCCTCTGTGCTTGTGTGTATGGGTGGTGAATCCTTTGTGTATGAGGCTTACTTTCAAGCTGTGTGTTTGCAGCCTGGCTACAAGCACATGGCCTGTGGTAGGTCTCCTACAGTACACAAAGGATCCACCACCCACCAGCACCACAACACACATACACAGTCACAAAGGGTACAAGCACACTGTCCTAGGGATCCTATACAAAACTTGACAAACGTTTTTAGATTGCTTACAAACAAAAGATCCACACACACCTTATCCCCCAATCCCCCAGTCCCACCCCCAGACCACAAAGACATGGGGATAAACTTGTGTGGCGGTGAGGGGTGGCGGGGTGGATCCTTTGTTTATGTATGAGGCCTACCTCAGACCATGTGTCTGTAGCCTGGTGTAGTGTTTGTGGAAATTGTGTGTGTGTGTGGAAACTTTGTTTGTAGGTGTGCTAGGACTATCTGTTTTGAGCCTTTGCAGAGAGAGAGAGAGAGAGTGTGTGTGGTGCCTCATAAATTCTTTAACACAGCTTGATGTATACTATTTCATTTATCAAAGGGATTGTTTCTAGGTTTAAAAATTAGATTTAGCACCTACGTATGCATTGGTATTTTAATTCCACAAAATGTGAGTAAAACACCAAGCACATGTAAAAAGTAACTGGGTGGGTGGACCCCATCATAAATTTCACTGGGGCCCCAGAAATCATAAAACCAGCCGTGTGTGTCACTGCAAGTGGTTCTTACAATATGAGATACTTTATGGAAAGTTCGACCACTACTGTCATCTTCCTCTACACTTGTACTTCCCACTGAGGCAGAGGGTCTATTATCAAGCCCACTACGTTTTTGTTTTTCTTTGTGACTGGACAATCCTATGCCACCATCTTCTTTGCCTCTCTGTTGCTCCATTTCCTAATGCTTGCAACACCACTGAGCCACTTGAGTGAAGAATAATCAAGAGTAAGACTTTGTTTTATTTAATTTTTGAATGTTATTTTTTCATTTTACTTTTTCACTTTTATTTATTTATATTTAGTTTGTTGTATTTTATTTTACTTTTTTATTTATAGTATTTTTTATTGCTTGGTTCATCAATGGGATGCCACCAAGGATTACCAAAGGCCAGGCACCAGCATGCTGCCAGTTGGCACACACTTGCTGCTCACTGCCCAGGTCACACTGAAACAGCACAGCTCAGGACAACACACACAACAGCTGCTTCAAGACTCTAGAGGAAGAAAACACTGCAACTCAAGGGAACATGAAGACTATAAGTTTTGATTGGAAATCTGCTATAAAAAGAGAAAATATATTTTTGGGGGGATGCCACCACAGTGCTAGCTAGCAGGGGCCAGACCCTGACATGTTGCCAGTTGGTGCACACATGCTCTCCATTGCCCAGGTTACACTGCAAAAGCACAGCTCAGGATGACACACATGCAGGCTGATTCAGGACTCAGGAGGAAGAGGAGGAAGAGGAAGGATCTTCAGCAGCATGAGAGAATGTGGAGAACTTTTTTTTTAACTTTTTTAATGGGATGCCACCAAGGTGCCAACTGCTAGGGGCCAGGTGCTGGCATCCTGCCAGCTGGCACACACTTGCTGCCCATTCTCCAGGTCACACTGCAACAACACAGCTCAGGACAACACACAAACAAGGCTGCTTCGGGATTAAAGAGGAGGAGGAGGAACAGGAGGAGGGAACTTCGCAACTTGAGGGAACATGGAGAATTTTGCTTGTAATGTTTGTTTGTTTTTACTTAATGGGATGCCATCAAGGTACCTACTACCAGGGGTCAGACACTGGCACACATTTGTTGCTCACTGCCCAGGTCACACTGCAACAGCACAGCTCAGGACAAATTACACAGAGGCTCCTTCAGAACTCAGGAGGAAGGAACTGCTGCAACTTTGGAGAATGTGAAGACTAAGTTTCAGTTTCAAAACTGCCACAAAAAGAAAAACAGCAATTGTTTTATGTGATGTCACCAAGGTGCCGGCATGCTGCCAGATGGAACACACTTACTGCCCACTGCCCAGATCACATTGCAACAACACAACTCAGGTGCACACACACACACACGCAACTTGAGGAAACATGAAGAGTAAGTGTTTCAATTTGACAGCTGTCACAAAAAGAAAAAAAATTGTTATGGGATGCCACCAAGATGGCAACTACAAGAAGCCAAACACCAGAACGCAGCCAGCTGACACATACTGCTCAGACCATACTGCAACAGCACAGCTCAGGACGACATACACACAGGCTGCTTCAGGACTCAGGAGGAAGGAAGTGCTGCAGCTGGGGAATGTAAAGACATTTCCATTTCAAAACTGCCACAAAAGGAAAAAAAATATTTTGTGGAATGCCACCAAGCTGCCAGAGTCCAACAACTATACCCAGCGAGTCTCAGATAATCAATAAAAAGTACAGTTGCATACTTACCATAACAGCAGATCTTCAAGGAGCATCTCTTGCAGCAGGTAATGCACTTGGGTCATCACCAGAGGGCACTCTTGTGCACAGCAGCTTCTTCTAGCAGTCTTTTCTGGGGGCTGCCCACACATGACATCATCATCTTGCACCTATATGACAGTAGCTGACCTCAAGTATCCTCAGTTTCCCACCAGATTCAGTTTGCTAAGCAAGGACTGAGGGAGAGCCGAGGCACCTTAGATATCCCCCATGTATGTATATTTGGATCAGAAGTTGTTCTATTGTTCTATTAGAGAAGGAGGGGGATGGAGGGAGGGATTGTACCTGCTGCAAGAGATACCCCTAGAAGATCTACCGTTACGGTAAGTACGCAACTGTACTATCTTCCATGGGGATAATCTCTTGCAGCAGGTTATATACTTGGGATGACTCCCAAGCAGTAAAATCCAGAAAGAGTGGAAAAGTTATGACAGAAGGCCTTGTAGGACCATGCAGCCAAAGTCCATCATACGTCGAGAAGCAATGTCTAAATTGTAGTGCTTTGTGAAGGTATGTATTGTGAAATATGTAGCTGCATTGCAGATATCCGTGATAGATGCTCCGTTGAAGTAGGCCGCTGTAGTGGCCATGGCTTGGGTAGAATGGGCTTGAACAGGTTCTGTTAATGGTTTGTTATACTTCTTATGACAAAAGGTTATACAATGTGTCAACCAGTTGAAGAGGGTCTATTTAGCAACTGGAAAGCCTTCCCTGGTTGAGGCAAAGGTAACAAAAAGTTGAGGAGTCTTCCTGAAAGGTTTGGTACGATCGATGTAATATCTCAAGATATGATGAACATCAAAAGTATATAGTAAGTATTCTCCTGAATTAGAATACTCAGGGAAGTAGACAGGCAGTTCTATAGACTGATTTAAGGTGTGTTCTGAGACCACCTTGGGTAAAAAGGAGGAACTGGTACAAAGAGCCACGCTGACTTTATGGAAAATTAAGTAAGGTTCTCTATGTATTAGGGCATGAAGTGCAGAAATACGTCGAGCAGCTGAGGTGACAGCCACTATGAATAAGGTCTTCCAGTCTAGGAAGCGGAGATTACAAGTAGCTGCAGGCTCGAATGGATCGAGGGTCAGCTTTTCCAACAGGAAATTCAAGTCCGATGGAGGGGTGGGCCATCTAATAGGAGGTTTGAGATGTAACATACCTCTTAGAAACATCTTGGCAAGGTGATGCTGATAAAGTAATCTCCCTTCTAAAGGTTCATGAAAGGCCGAGATAGAGGCCAGATGGACTTTAATAGAGGAGTAGCTCAAGGCCGTCAAGGCGAGCAATGCCAAGTAGTCCAATACCTTAGTCAATGGAAATGAATAAGGATCCAAAGACCGGGAAGTGGCCCATATGGAGAAGTGTTTCCATTTGGCATTATAGGTTTGTCTGGTAGATGGTTTACGTGAGGCCAAAAGAATGTTGGCCACTGGTGAGGAGACTTGAATGCCGGCTAGGAAAGTGTCCTCAGGAGCCAAGCATGAAGGTGTAGTGACTTCAGGTTGGAGTGAAGAAGGGTTCCCTGATCCTGATTAAACAGGTCTGGTCTGACTGGCAACGGGATGGGGTCAGCTACTGAGAAGTGTTGAAGTAGGGGAAACCACATCTACCAAGGCCACAGAGGAGCTAGGAGGATCATGGTGGCAGGTTCAAGTTGTAGTTTCATTAAAGTTCATTGCAGGAGTGGGACAGAGGAGGAAGTATATAAAAAGAGTCCTGTCCACAGTTGGGATAGGGCTTCTACAGACAGTCCCTTTCTGTTCGGGATAATGGAATAGCAACTGGGGAGTCGGTGATTATCAGGGGAGGTAAAGAGGTTGAGGTGCAGGGTCCCCCACAACCAAAAGAGCATCTGAAGAACTTTGTGATGAATTGTCCACTTGTTCATGGAGGTCTGGTGACTGCAAATGTCAGCCAGGGTATTGTGGCATCCCGGTAGATGGATGGTAATTAACGACAGATGTTGAAGTATGGCTTCCTGCCAAACCGCCATTGCCTCCCTGCAGAGATTGCGGGACTTGGTACCTCCTTGTTTGTTCAGGTAATACACCACTGAGGTGTTGTTTGATTGGATCAGTAGAAGTCCCAGGGTAAGGTGGGGGTGAAAAGTCTGAAGGGCGTGGTGGACTTTTTCTTATTTCTAGTAGATTTATATGAGGAGGAATGGAGAATCGGGGCCACCTTCCCTGTATCCTGTAGGGACCTAGGTGCACTCCCCAGTCATCGGAGGAAGCATCCGTGGTCTGTGTCTGCTGGGGAGGAGGGGACTAGAAGGGCATGCCTTGAGATAGGTTGGCAGGTTGGGTCCACCAGTCGAGGTCCAAGCATAAGACGGGAGTGACTCTGATTCTGCCTTCGAAATCCCCTGTTTTTTGCCTCCATTCACCCTGAAGAGTCCATTAGATTGGTCTCATGTGTAGAAGAGTAAAGGCTACTGTGGGGATGGCCATGATCATATGTCCCAAAAAGCATAACAGACATCTGGATGTGATAAATTGTTGGGTTTGTATCTTGGAAGCCAGAGACAGAAGTCTCTCTTGTCTGTTGGCAGGGAGATAAGCCCTGGCAGAGGTGGTGTCCAGTATGGCTTCTATATATTGGAGCAGCTGGGTAGGAGTTGGATTGGATTTGGGCCAGTTGACTGTAATTCCTAGGGACTGAAACAGAGTGAGGGTTGCCTGAAGGGATAGAAGAAGAGAGATTTTGGAGTCTGCTCTTATGAGCCAATCATCCAAGTACGGGAAGACGAAATGTCCGTCCCATCTCAGGCCACTGCCACCACTGCTAGGCACTTGGTAAAGACTCTCAGGGCAGATGAGAGACCGAACGGGAGTGCCCAAAACTGGTAATGTTGTCCTAGCAGGTAAAAGTGAAGGAACCGGTGGTGGGTGGAGTGAATGGGGATATGTAGGTAGGCATCTTTCCTGTCTAATGCACATAGCCAATCCCCTTGTTTTAACATCGGCATAATGGATGTTAAAGTCACCATCCGGAACCTCTTATACTGACTGTGTAGGTTCAGTTGTCTGAGGTCTAGTATAGGTCTGAGATCCCCGGTACGTTTGGGTACCAGGAAAAAAATGGGAGTAAAATTCCTGGTGGTACTCTGAAGGAGGAACCAGATAGATGGCATTCTTGTGAAGAAATGCCTGAAGTTCCTCTTGAAGAATGGGGACATGCTAGGGTGGGTAATAGACAGAGTGGGAAGGATGAGGGGGAGGCACTGAGGCGAATTCCAGCATGTGCCCTATTCTTATAATCTGAAGTACCACTCATCTGATGTTATCGCTTGCCAGGCCTCTAAATGGAGGGCAAAGTGACTGCCCATGGCTTCTGAGGCCTGTTCGAGGAAGCCTGGGCAATGCTAAAGCTGGTCACAGGGAAGTGGGCTGAGTGGCTCCACCCGAGAGGTGGGAGCAGAAGCCCTTGGAGGAAGGAGTGGTAGTCCTGGAGGATGGCTGAGAATGACCACGGAATCCACCTCTACTGGTACCTCTGTGTTTGCTGATTCTCTTCGATTGAAAAGAGAATTGTCTGAGGAACTGGTAAGATGGCTGTGAGGAGTGCTACATGCCACATACCGTGAATAAAGTTTGACCAGAAGCCAGGAAATCATCCAGAAGCATCTGGGTGCCAGGACCAAAACATTTGAATCCATTGAAGGGGACATTTACCACTGTGTGCTGCACATCTGATGTAAATCCTGACACATGTAGCCAGGCATGTCGTCTGAGGGTAACACCCATGGTGGACATCCAGGCAGAGGTATCCACCACATCATACCCCAAATGGAGCACATGTTGAGAGATAGTTGCCAATAATTGGTCCTTCTCCTGATAAGGAGGGAGTTTATTGACTAATTCTATAGCAAAGGACCAGAGTGTATGTTGATATTTAACCATGTGTCCCATATAGTTTAGAATTCTGAGATTCATGGTACCTGCCTGGAATACCTTTCTGAGGTAATCAAGATGATGGAATTTCTTATCGGGGGTAATGAGCTCATGTGCTTTGGATGTTTGGTATGATCATGAGCTGCTGTGATTACTACCAAATCCCTTCAGGGGTAGAGGAAAGGAAAGGAAAGGAAAGGAAAGGAAAGGAAAGGAAAGGAAAGGAAAGGAAAGGAAAGGAAAGGAAAGGATGGGATGGGATGGGGTGGGATGGGATGGTTGAGAGGAGCCTGGTATAGGCAATCTGCCTTTCTAGGAATTGCCAGGAGAGTCGACGGCTGGTTCCCAAACAGCCAGCATGGCATTTTGATAAGTTTGTACAAGTGGGAGTACCACTACAACAGGCTCCTCAGGCAGTTCAAGATAGTCTACCATATCGTTCCTCTGTTTATCATGTTCTGTAGTTGAAAACCCAATGATTTTTGAATTTGGACCATCGTCTCATGGAAGGATGAGTCATCAGGAGGAGAGGCAGCAGTATGATGGGAGGCATCTTCGTGCAAGGAGGATATAGTCAAAATAGAGGATGGAGGATGAGAGTCCAGGTCCTGGAGTTCCACATCTTCAAGATCTCCTGAAAAACCATCAGGAAATTCTGCATCCTATTGAGAAATATTTTTCCTCATAGGATGGAGGGAACCAAGCCGGATAGGGGTCTCTCAAACCTTGAAAACACTTAGGTGGATGGGTGGGAGAGTAGGAAAGATGACCCGTCCCTCCTGGAGGGGACAGTTGAGAACCCCTCATTACTTCCAATACCTGTTGCACTGCGGTCGCTAGGTCCAAAGAAGTAGTAGTAGGAGGTGGGGTAAGTGGTCTCTGGGAAACCAGAGGAATCGTGGTGGTAACTGGACATGAGGTGTAAACAGGTCTGGTCCCTGGGTGATAAATACCAGGGTCTCGGTCCCTGTCTGGTTGGCCCCTGTGACAGAAACATAGAAACATAGAAACATAGAATTTGATGGCAGATAAGGACCGCTTGGCCCACCCAGTCTGCCCATTTCCCTACCTGATGGATAAGCTGCAGATCCTAGTTAACCAGCAGCCTACTTCTTCTTACCCCCACCCCCTAGAATTGCCTTATGACAGTCCCATGCATGCTTGAATTCCACCACTGTTTTTGACTCCACAACCTCCTCTGGAAGGCTGTTCCATGCATATAGAAACATAGAATGGCTGTGAAGAAGAGGGGCTGTGGCCATATAAATTCCAGTAGTCCGTTCCAAAGAAATCTGACCTGTCGTCAATGGGGCAGTAAATGGAGAAGCAATAGAATGCTTAAAAGCCATCGTTGATGGTAAATTAACCATCATCGACAAGGAGTCACCGGAACTTAAATTAGGTTTCGTGAAAACTGCTGAAAGGGTGCCATAAAGTGCCATTGATGAGAGAGTATGAACACTCATCAATGAGGTAGCAGTTCTAGAGGGCATTGTCGATGGTGGAGCACCAGTAACGATGGCCATCAACAAATGTCTGCCCAATGAGGATGAGGATGATTTGTCCTCTTCGTATTTATGCTTCTTGTGTGAAGCTGCAGCAGAGGGCTCCTTGGAATTGGGCCCCCTACTCTAAGAGACAATTTCTACTCCATTAGGTGTGCTTCAATTTCCTGCAGTTGTCGTCGACGGGTTGCCTAGTTGAATTCATGGCAGTGTCTGCAGAAGATGGTGTTGTGTGTGGGACCTGGACACCTAACACAAACAATATACCTGTCGTAATGGTAGATCTTCCTACCACAACGACATGACCAAAAAAGTGATGGCTTACTTGCAGATTCTTTGGACGTTCATCGATGAAGATTGGAAATGGAGGAAAAGCTGTTTCCAGCTCAAATTCTTGTTGATGACTGCTTCACAAGTGCTAGCTGCTGTGTGCGAGCTGAAGATGGCAGGAAAATGAACTGAGGATACCTGGGGCAACCCACTCTTATATACGTGCAGAATGATGATGTCATGTGTGGGCGACCCCCAGAAAAGACTGTTGGAAGAAGCTGCCATGCACAAGAGAGCCCTCTGGTGATGACTCAAGTGTATTACCTGCTGCAAGAGATTATCCCCGTAGAAGACCATCCCTTACATAACTCCTCATCAACACCAAATCCCACCCCGCCCCGACCCTCCTCCAGCCTCAGCCAAAGACAGACGGTGACACATTACTCTCCCACCCACTCAACATTCAGTCCACCCACCCTCATGCCACCAAACAAAGGAATACCAGAACTGTGGCAGACAGAGGGACATTGACTGTCACATATTCTCTTCTTAGCACTTTGACAAGCCACCTAAATGACATCTTAATCTTTCCAGAATCATGAATGTTCCATCAAGGTGGCTTCACATCACATTTTGGCAAAATGCGGTCAAACAAAAAATTGACTGGGCGAAGAGGAGGTGGCCTTTGAATCAAATACCACCAGCATGGTGAGATGCTTAGGTATAATGGCAACTGACATTATAAGTCCATTGGACTTACAAGGAGATCCCCGATTAAGAAGAAGTTGGGTGGGGACAAAACTACTGGGGAAAAAAACAGCTTTAGAAGCTAGAGCGATTGGAGGAGTGGGCCAGGAAGTGGAAGCTATCCCTCAATATGGCAAAATGCAAGGTCATGCACCTGGAAAAAGGAATGAGAGAAGGGAATACAGACTGGGGGACAGGCCACTAGCGGTTACCACAGAGGAGTGGGACCAGGGTATTGTCATCTCCCAGGACTTGTAGGTGGCCAGGCAGTGTGGCAGGGCGGTGGCAAAAGCCAGTAGAATGTTGGGATGTATTGGGAGAGGGATCACCAGCAGGAGGGAAGAGGTTCTGATTCCCCTAAACACCCAGCTGGTCAGGCCTCATCTGGAGTATGGGGTCCAGTTCTGGAGACCTTACCAAAAGAAGGATATGGAAAGGGTGGAGAGGGTACAGAGAAGGGCAACCAAGATGGTGAAGGGGCTTAGTCACCTGACATATAAGGAGCGACTGGGAGCCCTGGATATGTACCTTTCGGAGATGAGGAGGGAGAGGGGGACATGATTAAGTACCTAAACGGGATGAACAAGGTTACAGAAAACCCCTTCCGGTTGAAGAAATATCCCAGAAAAAATGGTCATAACCTCCAACTTGAGGGGGGCAGGTTTAGGGGCAACATCAGGAAGAACTTCTTTACAGAGAAGGTAGTAGACTCCTATAACAGGCTAGGGTGGTGGTGGGAGAAAATTCTGTGGGAAGGTTCAAGAGGACATGGGACAGACAGGTGGCTGTTGAAAGGAAAGGAGGGGGACAGGGGTAGGCCTAGGGACGCTAGGCAAACGGGCAGACTAGGTGGGCTTGGAGGTCCTTTTCTGCCGACACTTTCCTATGTTCCTATGTAGAAGCAGAATGACAGAAGGGCCTGTCTCCACCAACATCCACTATGTACAGAAAGAGCAAGTACCCAATTGCCCATGGTTCAGCAATCCAGTACTCCATCCTGGAGTACACTAAAAGAAGGCCAGCTGGAATTCAATAAGCTGGTGGGCAAAGAGTTGTGACTGAAGGGGATACCACAGAATCTAGGAGGTTACTCTAGATGGGAGCAGGGACATGGCACCATCAAGAGATAGGCACAATAACAATAAACAAAGTCAATAAAAAAAAAGCTGCAATCGGCTATTGCCCTGGGTCCTGATGTCCCCACAAGTCTAAGTAGAAGTCACACAAGTCCAGTAGTTCCAAGTAATCAATGGCATCTAACTGTTTCCCACCCTCTTTCAGCCTGTGGTGTAGCACAAGATCCAGATCCTGCAGCAGCAGTCAGATTAAAAGAAGGAGGTGCTTGCAGTGGGAGGCAAAAAAGATGCCCCAAGAGCAGGTGATGTAGAGTTACCATGTGTGGCTGGTCATGGGTGAGTGCCGGGGAAGCTGGTGGTGGAGGGAGGGGGAGCAGGTAAATCTGTGTGGGTGGTCATGGGTGACACAGTATAGGGCAGAGAAGAGGGAGATGGGAGCTGTCAGGACATAATGGGAACAGGAGCTGGTACTGGGGAAGAGGCAGATAAATAAAGAGAGGGGGTTGTGGAAAGCAAGTCATGGGATGGTGTGAAGGGAGCAGAGTGACAACAGTGGGAAGCTGGTACCGGGAAAGTGCAAATAATGCAGAAAGGGGGTGGGAGATGTCGGAGGGGGGAGTTGCCAGGTATACATCTGGTGACAGGGGAGCTGAAAAAGGAGGAAGGGGCACAGGTAATGTATGTGATTGTGACTATATCCTTTATCAGGTTAATGCATTAGTAGCCATTTTGGCTCTGACTAGAGTTTATTTTAAAATGTAATGATGTGCTGAGATTTAGTCATCATGACCAAGAGAAGCTGTCAGCCTACCAGGTTCCTGGATTCTTTCTATCCATTTCATAACAATCTGCTGTAACAACCCCTCCTGCCACTAGGGAGTAGGGGTTGTTTACCAGTGAGTCAGACCCAGTACCTACTGTTTAGCAGTGACTCTAAATTACTGTAGATATTGCAGTAGGTGGAGCTTAGTGACAGAAAGGAGGGTGCTAGGGTGCCCTCAAGAACCTTTTCCCTCAGGTGGCAAGGACCTCACACCTCATACCTCGCAGGTGTCAAATGAATCCCGACTTTGAGACCAAAGCACCTCAACATTCAACATACGGTTGCCTGGTAGCCTCCAGGGACACGCCCAAGACAGCAGGGAAATCCCAGGTAAGGGAGCTGGGCGCATTTAGTGTAAATTGCTATTAATTCTGTGCATATGTAGTGGATAGATTAGGAGAGTGTGGGGACCCTGAGGAGCTTTCCCTCAAAGGGGGTCCCTGACAGCCTTGCAGTGCAGGAGGGGTCTCACAGAAGAGGAGTGCCACTTTTGGGGCATTTGCCATTCTGTGCCCAAGCGATGCTGCCAGCTGAGCTGCTGATGAAGAGAAATCTGTCCAGGGAGATATGGCTGTGGACTAAGGTAGTAGATATGCCTACATTGTTTGAGAGGAAATCCTATGCTGGGATTGGTACCAGAGCTGCTGCCTCTCCAGAAGGGGTGGGGTGATTGCCAGCTACTACCAGAGGGCAGACTGCACTATGCAGTACCACACTGTACCTAGCACACCATGTGGTGAGCAAGAAGAAGCTGTGGTGTGAGGCACACAACAGCAGGGCTTCACCTCTGGGATCCAGCAGGGAGACAGGCCTGGTACCAAACAACTGCCTTGAGGCCCAGGGGACAATGGACACATGCCAGTGAACCAAAGTATGAGAAGGGATGTCCCTACAGTCGTGATGCACCCTGCAACACTAGCTGACCTGGTGCCATGGTGCATAGATATGTGAAATATACAGTGAACCCTAAATCTAATAGCATGTTAAACAAGCATTTGTCAATGCCGAATGTTGTCTTGCTGCCATTGGCAGTGCAGGAGTTAGAGAGATGCAGCATAGGAGTGGCAGTCAAGTATTGAACTGATGCCAACCCACCCCCACCCTGCAGAGAGTGAGAGGCATTAGGTTGTCTCTGTGGGTGTTTGTTAGTGCAGTGCGGGAAAACATGCTGGGCAGGATGTGAAAAATGACAGCTGCACAGTTCATAAGGAGGTGTAATAAAATGCCAGTGCTGAAGATGTGGCATACAAATATACAGAATTTGCAGAGTTGCAAGGGTGCGTGGGAAATATGGAAGGCACGCTTGCAGCACTGCCAGTTTGTGGGCATTCGGCACCAAATTTTCAACATAGGCATTTTAGCACCTCTGCTCATGAACAGTGTCACTGTCATTTCCTCAAATTGTCTCAAGAAGTGATTTCGCACAGCGACCATGCTATTCTGCGCCGGAAATGCGGAAACAAATTTTGGGCAGGTTATGTGAAGTGATGGCTGTACTGTTCATCAAGAGGTGTGGACAAATGGCAATGGTGAAAATCCAGAGTGAAAATATCACAAATGCACAACGGTATGAGCATGCGTGCAATCTGCTAACTCACGCTCGTAACACAGTCGTTTTATGTAGTATCAGCTCCAGATTTTCAACATAGGCATTTTAGGAGCTTTGCTCATGAACTGTGTCACTGTCATTTTCATAATCTGGCCCAAACACTGATTTCCTACAGCAACGGCGCAATTGTGCGCCGGAAATGCAGAAACACATTTCGGGCAGGATGTGGAAAATGACAGCTGTACTGTTCACAAGGAGGTGCACAAAAATGCCAATGCTGAAAATGCAGCTTTAAAATATTGCTAATGCGCGAAGTTATGAGCCTGCGTAGCAACTGCACAATGCACACTCGTAAAACAGGCATTTGTTGGATTTTTTCCACCAAATTTGGAACATAGGCTTTTTGAGAGGCCACCTCATGAACACTGGCACTGTCATTTCATTAATGGGTCCCAAAAGGTGATTTTGTACAGTGACTGCGAAATCACCTTTCGAGGCCGATTAACGCCATGACAGTGATAGAATTCACGAGGAGGGGCCCCAAAAACCCCATGTTGAAAATTTGGTGCCAAAATTCCAAGAAATGCCTAAGATATGCAGCAAAGTTGAAAAAACTCTATTCATTGCATTATACAGCTTACCGGCATTTCCTCAGTTTGCGGTCGGCTTTGAAGAGTGCAGACGTGTTCCCAGTCCACAGAAGATCGTCACACCAGAGTCCAGAGGTAAGTATGGGGTCAGGAGGGTGAGGAAGGCAGGATGCACAGTGGGTGGGGAGGGCATCTAGACTACGAGGGCGGTTTTCGTTTGCAGGTAAAAGAAACCGTCATGGACAGATTTTAAATCTTACATGGCATTTGTACGTTGGGTGGGCTCCCAGCATGCCACCTAAGTGTGTTTTGGGGGTGTCAGTAGCCAACATGGGACTGGGCACCCTCGTCGACACACAACACGGGGGTAATGCCGGAGGGGATTGGGCACCCGCTGGCAAACAAGAAGGGGGCACGAGCCGAGGGGATTGGGCACCTGAGCACATTCAACAGTTGGGGGTGATGCCGACAGGAAGTCGACTCCCATCGGTGAGCAAAGACAGCGAGGGGTTCATGAGCCGAGGATTGGGCACCCCTCAGCATTCAACATTTGAGGGGATGCCGACGGGGAGTGGACTCCCCATCGGCACACAAACATGGGGGTTACCAACAGGGGAATGGGCACCCCGATGTACCATTCGAAGTGTGGGGCGGCCGCCGCTCGCCGACCATGGTTATAATGGCGGCGAGCACGGCAAGCAAAGGACCGCTGCATATGACGAGCTTTGCTCGGATTGCTGTGGCCCTTTGCTTTGATGTGCTCGCCCCATTATGAATGCATGGTGTGGCGGTGGCATGCAGGCTGACTGGGGAATGAGGGACGCACCTACTGATGCGTGCTCTGCATTCGCCCAACGGCAGCCACACCCCCAAGACCCGCACTAGCGCAAGATGTTGCTTGCACATGCGCGCAAGCCAACATTAAAAGAAGGAATAGAAGAGGTCAGGTGACTGCTGTTATAAGAGGAGGGTACAGCATTTATTACAGGGCCATAAGGAACTGACTCATGATCAAGGTCAGGATAGAACCTGCCTGTACATTGCTAACAGGAAGAGCAACTGGGGATTGTGTTCCCATCTGTCTAGGAATAC